>JAHXMQ010012338.1:23391312-23406981 GCA_020466415.1 Ammodramus savannarum pratensis | reverse complement strand
TTTTTTTAAAAATGAAGATTCCTAAGTTTGTTCAACCTATGTCCTAACACCCTCCTTCCTCTTCCCATGTCCAAGCTATGTCCTAAAACCCTCCTTCCTCTTCCTCCCAATTAACTTTAAATAGCCCCCTACAAAAATAGCTATCTTGCCCCTTTCTATGGATTCATAACACCACATTATTATTTATATAAAATTTGAAGAGTCCTAAGTTTTGTCTGTCTTCTTCTCTGGGTCACCTTTGGTTGCATTCTTCACAAACCCTGCTTCAAAATTTCTAACAAAAGGGAAAGTTCAAGGCTGCAAAAGTATTTTGAAAAGGACAAAATTATTTTGAAAGAGGAGAGGAAATGGACTCAAATTGCACAAGGGGAGGTTCAGGTTGGAGATTGGGAAAGAAAATTTCCATGGAGGAATGGTCAGGTCTTGGGCTGAGCTGCCCAGATTGGTGTTGGAGTCTCTGGGAATGTTCAGGAAGAGTCTGGATGTGGCCCTTGGGGACAGGATTTGGGGTGGTAATTGCTTGATCCTGAAGGTCTCTTATAACCCTGAGGATTCTGTGATTTTGGGATTTTTTCCAGATTAGTTGGAAGCACTTCTCATATCTTGACAAATTATCTGGGTTTTTGCAATGTATTTTATTCTGTGATGGTTTTTTTCTTCTGTAATCATCAAGGTTGATTTTAAAGGGTAAAATTAAAAAAAACCTCTTTGATTGTGAAGCACCCAAACAAAGACAATTTATTTAAAGACAAGGACAGAGAGGGGAATCAGATATCTGATAAATTCACCAGCTATGCAATCCTCCCTGAGCTATTCTGGATCCTCTGTGAACAAGGATATTTTGGCAGGAGGCTGTGCTGTAACAGGAGTTGTGCAGCATCTCCAAATATTTAATCCAACCACAAATATTTCTGATTCAGTGCCAGGCCTTTATCTCAGGATTCACTAGAAGATAATGCCCAGCCTTTGAAGCTGGTTCTTCTCTTGTGTGGCCTTGGATCATTCCTCTGGAAACTCCATCCTCTTACTCTCCTATGCAGTTATTTATTGTAAATCAGGGAATCATGGACTGAGCTCGCTGCACAAATTGTGTTCAAAAAAAGTGGCCAATGGCAGAAATTCCTTTGTATAAATATGACTGAGAAATGGAATCTAAACCTGCTCTCTGTTATTTTAAAACCATTCCCCTTGTCCTGTCACTTTTTTCTGTCACTGACACAACCAGAGCACACAGCCTCGAGCTGCACCAAGGGAAATACAGGGTGGAGAGCAGGGAAAAGGTTTTTCCAGCAAGGGTGAGAAAGTTCTGGAATGGCTGCCCGGGGAGGTGGTGGAGTGCCCATCCCTGGGTGTGTTTAACAAAGCCTGGATGTGGCACTGGGGGCCAGGGTTCAGTTGGGGCTGGGCTGGACTCGATGGCCTTGGAGGTCTCTCCCAAGCCAGGGATTCTGGGAATTTTGTGAATTCTGTGAATTTTGCCCACATAAAAAATCTCTCTCCTTCATTTTCATCCACTTCCTTGTGGTTCTGGAAGGCTCAGTGAGGTTTCCCACAGTCTGGAGCACATGGGCCACCTCTCTGGGCTGCCTCCTCTCTTATCCATTGCACATCCCAATATATTTAAACTTTCCTTCAATCCCAGTTTATCTCCCAAAGAAAATCAGGCTCTTACAAAATTGACAGTTCTTTCGGAAGTGTCAGTTCTTCCATTTTAGGATGAGGTGCCTGTGTACAAAATGAACACCTAAAACTGTCTGCAGCTCAATTTCTGCTCTCTGAGACAGGGACAGCACCCAGAGAGGGCTGGAGCTGGGCCAGGAGGGATTTAGGTTTGGTTTTAGGGCAAGGCTCTTGCCCAGAGGGTGCTGGCACTGCCCAGGCAATGGGCACGGCCCCGAGGCTGCCACAGCTCCAGGAGCCTTTGGGATGCCCAGGCTGGGCTTGGTGGGCTCTGGGCTGGCACTGGGGGGGTCCCTGTGGGTTTGTTCCCACTCAGGATATTCCATCATTCCATGATCCTGCAGGACATTCAAAACCCACCCTCCATGGTGGTCACCAAGCCACCGCTGTTTGGGGTTTCAAATCTCTCTTTAGGTATCAACTTTTTGCCTCATTCTTGTTGGTGTTCCTTCCACTCCTACATTTCTACATGGAATTCTTTATGATAGGAGGGTGTGCATGATTTAAAAAAAATCATAAGGAGTGTGTGTGTAAGTATGTAAACACACCAAGAAAATATAAAGACATTTGTATTTTTGAAGTGCAATTCATCACTGCGAGTTGAAAGTCGTGGAGTGGTTACTCAAAGATTTTGTTCTAAAAATATTAATAATTGTCTCTATGCCAGAGATTTACTATTTCTGAGTGTTCTGTAATTGTGGATGGTGCTCTGTATCTGTGCTGCCCCATCCCTGGCAGTGCCCAAGGCCAGGTTGGGCAGGTTTGGAGCAAACTGGGACAGTGGAAGGTGTCCCTGCCATGGCAGGGGGTTGGAATGAGATGATCTCCAAGATCCCTTCCAACCCAAACCATTCTGTGCTTTTATGATTTGGTGATTCATTCTAAAATCCAAATGGTCCCGTTCCAGGAAATGATCCTTACATTTCAGCACAGGCCATGTACCAGGTAATGTTTGGAATGTGGTCTGGGCTTTCAGAACCAGGTCTTTGTGCTGGTTTAATGAGCACATTTTCCTTGAGTTCAAAATACTTTGCTGCACTCAGTCTTCCTAAAGAGAAATGAATGCTGTCATGGATCACTAACTATAACAAAGTTCTTCCCTGTGCTTTGGGACTACTTTTGGCTTTCCTCCTCTCTCACTGATTTTTTTTAAAAATCCCTCTTTTAGCTTTGCAGTTAAGACAGTGTTTGAAAATATGTGAAAACCACTGAGGGCTACAGCGTTCAGCTTTCCTTCCTAATTATCTGGATTAACCAGTATTTCTCTGGGGATGAGGGAGGATTTTGTGTCTCCTGATTTTTTAGCAATCTGGGGAGAGTCTGACCTTGGCTGGGGGACAGTGAGTGAGACAGTGAGTGAGCTCAGCTTCCATCTGGCTCTGTGCTCAGCTGCCCTGTTTGATGCTGAAAGGGAAACCTCAGGAATGGGAGTGAGGCAAATCCAGCACCCAGACAGGCTGTGCAGGCTCAGGCTTCTTGGTGGCCTCTGCTGCAGCCCAAGGGGGAGGATCCTGTGGCTTTCTGCTCTGGCTGTGCCCTCTGTGACTGGGTGTTCCAGGGCTCTGCTGGCTCCTGCTTTCACAGGAAGCTGGGAAAGGCTCTGGGCTGTCACACAGGGCTGTTTGAAAAGGCTCCAGCAGGCTCCAGGGCGTGTGGCTGGGAGTTCCCAGGCTGCACTGGAGGGTAGCACTGCAAGAAATGGATTTCTGGGCTCCACACAGGCAGCAGATCCTGTTTTAGCTGCCCTGGCATGCTATGGTCATGGTCCCTAGAAGAAATTGATTTCTTGGCTCCACACAGGCAGCAGATCCTGGTTTGGCTGCCCTGGCATGCCATGGACACAGCCCCTACAAGAAATGGATTTCTTGGCTCCACACTGGCAGCAGATCCTGGTTTAGCTGGCCTGGCATGCCATGGGCATGGTCCCTACAAGAAATGGATTTCTGGGCTCCACACTGGCAGCAGATCCTGGTTTGGCTGCCCTGGCATGCCATGGGCACTGCCCCTGGGCAAGGCACAGTGCCCAGCCAACTCCTATTTTCTTTTCAGACCGCTCAAAACCTGGTGCTGCTGTGCCAGGAGGTTTGAGAGCTGGCAAAGCAGAGGCAGACCCAACACCAGAGATGGTGGAACTCAGCTTTTCTGTGAAATAACCCTACAAAACCATAGGGTGAGTTCCAGGGAGCAGCAGAAGGGTTTGGTGGGGCCGCTGGCACAGACACCTGAACCCTGTTGAAGTTCCTATGGGAAGAGCAGGGATGTTGCAACACGTGGGATGCCCAAAATCCTCCTTAAAATGGTACAAACAAAGGGATTTCTCTGAGGGCACAAAGATATTTTGTCTGTACTGGAACTGTGTCCTGTGTTTCAGAGTGCAGGATCCTCAGGCAGGGCCTCCTTGTTTGTGTGGCCACATTTCAGGGCAAACCCTGTGAGTATGAAAGGGGCTCTGGAAATAAATAACACAGCTTCAAATGCCACAAGTGTTTTCCTGGAGCTGGAAGCCAATCCAATGTTTCAAGCAGGAAACTCTCTTTGCTGCCAGCACACCTTGGGCAAATATTCACATCTACATTTCCCTCCTAGCTTGATGTTCTTGTTCTATCCCTCCTAACTCGTTCCCCTCACTGTTTCCTTTGTTTTACTCCCTGTGCTGCCTCACTCTGAGTTCAGTTTGGGATTTTTTTCCTCTTAAAAAAAAAAGCAAATGGTTATCCTAGTTTAGGGTTGGTTATTATTTTTTTTTCCCCTTAATACCCTTATTAGGTGCAAGATGTTTCTCTTTGGATTTCTGCATCAGGTGACACTTCATCATCAGATTGCTTTATAGAATGGTACAACAACCCTGCCAGCCTTTCACTGCTCATGTTCCTGAGACATTTGCTGATGGATGCTGGGGGAGCTCTCACACTGCTCCCCAGAGGGACTTTGTGCACTTTACATCTGGTTTAATAATTCCCATTACTTGGTATTCCAACCATGACCCTGCACTGTTCCCTCTGCTGCCCAAGCATTACTCATTATTTTCTGCTTCTTGGGATTTATCTGCTTTCATAAATTCCTATGCATGGCTCCCATTTTTCTTCTGTTTTTAAAGTTTACAGTAATTTATCTTTAATCTACAGAACTCTCCTAGTATCCCATTTGGCTGAGGGATTTTTTTTTCCTTGTGGAAGGATGTGGTGGGTAATTCAGTGAACATGATTTGTCTCTTCATTTAAAACTCCAGTCGTACATGGATCAAACTGGCAGCCACAGAATGATCCATCCTGCTGCTCTAAAGTGGAAAACTGTTTTTCCAGAGGTGATTGTGGCTGTGGTGGTATCATCTCCCTGCTGGTTGATGAATGAATAAACTCAGTATTTCCACAGTCTGGTGGAAATACTGAGTTTATCCTGAACAGGTCAGCAGTCACATCCACATGCAGATGTCACCACTACAGGCAGGGTGTCCCTGACAGGATTTTCCATGTGCCCTGGTCATTCTTTCTTCCCAGAGTGTTCAATAATGTTTTGGTAAATCTGAACTCGCTGTTAAAGGTCAGATTTTGCTTTCCCAGGTGTAGCACACCCTGCCCCTGGTGGAATTCAGCACTTGCAATTTCAGCTTGGACTTGCCAAGCACAGCTACAACCTCCTTGGTATTCCAGATCCTCACCAGAAGCACACACTAAGAGAAGAAGGAAGCCTAAAAGGAGGATTTGACTCTGGCTGCTTCCAGCCTACGGGAGCAATCTGGAAAAAGAATTCCCTGACATTGGTTTTTGGATGTCATCTTTGCCTCGTATGGGCTGCAGCAAACGGAGCCAAATCCAGAGTTCAGCCATTCCCTCAATTTGCTTTTCAAATTAATGTGCTACTGAATGAACTCCTTCCCAGATCCAGATGTTTGAAGATATGATTAGTGACTCTGTTGGAAGATGGGAAATTATTAAATGTGTCATTTTTTCCCTGACAATCCATTCTCCGAACCTCATCCACATGCTCCTAATGAATGGCCCTCCAAGGAGTTTTTGGGATTGCATTCCCTTCAAACACAGGATGATTATTACTAACATATTTCAGAGGAATGCAGAGCTGCTGCATAGTTTTTGTTCTAACAGCAGAGGCTAGTGAAGCTCAGATTTTCCCCTCTCATTTACTCACTCTTTAGGTTTTCTTTTCCTTCAAGCGATCACCATCCAGAATTAATTCCAAATATTGAAAATAGCCTGGATCCCCTAAGTACAAAAACTGGCCAGATAAGTTGGTTTGGGTGTTGTTTTTTTTTTTTTCTTTTCAGAAGCCCAGCATATTGAGCTGTATTTACACAATTAATGGTTTCCTTAAGTGATAGCCAAGAACTTTTGAAAATCTGTCTCCAGTCAAGATTTGGAAAGGATTTTTTTCTGCTTTCCAGCATGCTGCTTGTTGTCTGCAAAACTTCTCACTGCACTCAACGTGTTCCATAGAATCCCAGAATGGTTTGGGTTGGAAAGGACCTTAAAGCCCACCCAGTGCCACCCCTGCCATGGCAGGGACACCTCCCACTGTCCCAGACTGCTCCAGCTCCCAAGTCCAACCTGGCGTTGGATGCTTCTAGGGATGTGGAATCCACAACTTCCCTCTGCTTTTGGACCCTGTTCATTCTCCCTCACCCCAAATTCTGGATTATTATTTGGTGAGGAGAGTTTGACACCCCATAACTTGAAGTGTTCAGGTTCTTGGGCTGATGAAGGACATCAGCAAGGCTTGGACCTGGATAACTCATGGAATCATGGAATCACTGAGAGGTTTGGGTTGGAAAGACCCCAAAGATCATCTCATCCCACCCCTGCCATGGCAGGGACACCTCCCACTGTCCCAGGCTGTTCCAGCCCCAGTGTCCAACCTGGCCTTGGGCACTGCCAGGGATCCAGGGACACCCTGTGCCAGGGCCTGTCCGCCCTCCCAGGGAGGAAATTATTCCTAATATCTGACCAATTATGGATCTTGATAGGAAATCTTCAGTTGTTGAAGCAAAGAAAAATGAGTTTTGATTACAACACACAGTTATGAGAGTAAAATTATTCTTTCAAGTGTCAGAACAAAACACAGATGGTCAGCAGGGCTGAAACACTGGAAATCATGGAATGGGTTGGGTTGGAAGGACCCCAAAGATCATCTCAGCCCACCCCTGCCATGGCAGGGACACCTCCCACTGTCCCAGGCTGTTCCAGCCCCAGTGTCCAACCTGGCCTTGGGCACTGCCAGGGATCCAGGGGCAGCCCCAGCTGCTCTGGGAATTCTATTACAGGGTCTCCCAACCCTCACAAGGAGGAAATTGTCCCTAATATCTGATCTAAACCTGTAATTTTTCAGTGTGGAGCCATTCCCTGTGTGCTGTCCCTGCATCCCCTGGCAATTGTCTCTCTCCAGCTTTCCTGGGGCTCCTCCAGGCCCTGCAAGGCCACCCTGAGCTCAGCCCAAAGCTTCTCCTGTGCAGGTGAACAATGCCAGCTGTGCCAGCCTTTCCTGCTCCATCCCTCTGCCCATCCTGGTGCTCTCCAGCAGCTCCAGGTCCCTGCTGTGCCCCACGCAGGAACTCACAGAGGTGGTGGGCATATCGCAGGTGGAAAACGTCGCAGCCGTGCACGTGGTGGTACAGGGTTTTCTCTATCAGATCCTGGGGCTCGTAGCCAGTTAATTCCGTCACCCTGGAAAAGGAAAAATCTGCAATAAACAAAATCTCGAGGAATATTCCTTTTCATTGACCCGGCATTTGACTGTGGCAACAAATCAGTGCCTGACAGCTGTGGGATGAAATGTTGGTTTTGGAAGCAGAAACCTCACCTTTACAAGAAAAGAAACCCTTTGAGGCCAGCCAAAGCAAGGTGCAGCTTTTCCCTGGTACACCCAGGCAGGAAAAAGAGCTCTTTTACTGATTTCCACCTTGGGCTTTTGCCACTGCCATGCAGGATCCTTTGCACAAAGTTCCACTCGAGGAGCTGCTCGTGAAACAATAAAACCTCTCTTGTGGGCTGCTGGCACATTTTCATTTGCTTTTGCAAAGCTACAAGTGCAGAAGGTGTATTGGGCCACATGTGATCAGGGCCTGTGAATAAATCCAGGCTGGTGCCTAACAGGAGAAAAAAGCAGGAGCTTATTGCAGCTGAGAATGTGGAAAGACAAGGAGGTGTGAAGACCACAGGGTGAGGAAAGGAAAGCTGAGGCAAGACTTCAAAAAAAAAAAAAAAATTAAAAATCCCAGAAGCAGAAGAATGGAATGAATTCAAAACAGCAGCATCTCTGCAGATGTTAAAGAATCAAATTCCGAGGTCAGACTTACACTGGGTCAGACATGAAGAGTCAAAATTCACGTTTCAAATGGACTTTTTTAAATTTAGTTGAGGAAAATATAATCCTTAAAATGCAACATGCCACTCAGCCAAACTGTGGCTTGTTCTCCCAGGTGGAGGGCTTTGGGATGTCCTGAGTTTTCTTTGCCAAAAAAAGGCAGAACAGTAAGGAATGTCCACAGTAACAAGTGACACAGTCCCTTAGCAGGTGACAGTAAAATTGTCCCTGCTGAGGATCTTCTGCAGCAACAGCAGAGACACATTTTAATTGCAGGAGTTTTACCAGCTCTAGCCTAGGGCTGTGGACTGAAATATTTATTAAAGCTGGAGTGTCCTAGGGTGCTCTTGCAGGTTGTCCTCCAGTTTAGGCCGAAGGAAATCCAGTTTAAATTCCCCAAACCTCTTCATGCCAGGAACTGAGCAGGGATGGGCAGGACATGGAATTCCAGAGGATGTTCCTGGTCTGAGCTTTACACTGGTGAGGATGCACAGCACAGAGACAACACAGGAGTGTCCACAGAGATGAGCAGGGGGTCCCAACCAATTCCTGTCATTGTAGGATTGATGATAATGCACATTTTGATTAGTTTTTTAAAAGATTTTATTACTATTGTGCTCATAGCCAGACTCTGACCAGCCCAGAGGACCCCACATAGACTGAGGAGGTTCTTCTTGAGAGGGCTGAGGGCTTGGATTGTTCTGCAGGACAACAACATCAAAATGCCTTTGAACAGATGCTTGTGTTCCTCCTCTGCAGTGTGTGCTCACCCCAAATCCTCACGGAAGGCAATCAGGAGCACGAAATAATGATGGATCAGATCCTGCTCAGGTTTCAATTCTCCTCCTGACTTCATGCACTTAAAGCAGGGTGGCAGCTCCATCCTGCCCCTCGGTGGGCACAGACACAGCTCATCCAAACCCAGCCCAAGCACCACAAACACAGCCCAGGGGTCCAGGGGCTCATTTCCCCAAAGGTGCAGTCTCACTTTGAAGCTGGTGACACGAAAACCATCACTGACAGTTCCTAGGACGCCCAAATTTTGGAAAAGGTTGAATCTGGAAATAAACTCAGCTCGTTTACTTCCTTAACATGAAATCAATCCCTCAGGCAGCCTGGGCTGTCCAGGTTGTGCTGTGCAGGTGACAGGACACACAGAGCTCACCCCACTGATCTGTTCTGGTCTCCTGAGTTCTTCAAAATCTTTTCAAACCCCTTGGCAATGGATGCACCACAAAAATCAGAGTGAGCAGCTCACTTTGGAGGGCAGTGACTGTCTTCTCCTTCCAGTGCCCTCAGTGGATGAACTCCTGTGTGGTTTATGTTGTTCAGGTGTCCAGAAAGGGATTTTGAGTGGCTCCTTCCTGTGACAGTGTTCACAAGGGCTCTTGGATGACAGGAGAGACGAGAATGTTGACTCCATGTTCAGAAGGTTTGATTTATTATTTTATGATATATATATATATATATTACATTATAAATATACTAAAAAGAAATAGAAGGAAAGGTTTCCTCCTAGAAGCTAGTTAAGCTAAGAAGAGAAGAGAAAAGGATGATAACAAAAGGCAGCTCTCTTGGATTCTGTCCAAGATAACTCAGCCTTGATTGGTCCTTAATTATAAACATCCAAGATGGGCCAATCAAAAATCTGCCTGATTCCACAGCAGCAGATAACCATTATTTGCATTTTGTTGTTGAAACTTCTCAGCTTCAGCAGGAAAAATCCTAAGAAAGGATTTTCACAAAAAGATATCTGCGACACCTTCCCATGGTTTCATGCTGTCGGCTGTGACTGTTACATCTCAAGATCCATCCCCTTGTGTGGAAACCAGAACCAAGCCTGAAACCAGTTTTTCCTAACTCCTAACTCCTGTTCTCAGCAAATGCAGTTTGGTTTGCTCAGCTGGGAGAGCAAAAGGCTTTGGTGCAGCTCAGCTCCCCCGCTTGTCCCGTGTGTGGATGACACCCATCTGCTCCTTGGCAAACACAGCTCTGGGTCTGTCCCTGCTCCTGTCAACACCCCTGCTTGCTCTGTGGCCTTTGAAGACACTTCTGTCTCCAGGCAGTTCCTCCCAGGCACATCATTTCCTCTCCCCCACATGCGAGGACGTGTTGCTGAACCCCTCGTGCTCCTTTGTAGCCTGCCAAAAAACGAGGAAGGGCTCCAGAAACAAGGAGCTCTTTGTGTCCCAGCAGCTGATGGAGCCACTGTCTCCTGGGCTGAGCACGCAGAAAAGCCTCTCCTTGCATGGTTGGCCTCCACTCTCTTGGGTACAGGGGTTTTCTCACACATTCACTGTATGAATGTATTCCCTGCAAATCCAGCCCGCCAGGGAAATGGGGAATGTGGGACTCACAGGAAAGGATTTTTGAAGAATGATCATCTTGTCAATATTTTGTGTATTTGGGGTTTTCCCTTCAAGGTCTCCTGGACTGCACTGGACTAAGTATTGTGTCCTACAAGGCACCTGCTCCAAAACCAGAGAAATGAGTTTCAGTTCTGGTTCTGTGCTCATCTGAGCTCCAGCAGCTGAAGTGAATGCAGGGATCTCCTTCCTCTGCTGTTTTTCCCAAAATTTTGTTTAAGAAGGTCCTGTTTTCAATGGAATTAATTCCCATTCTAACAACTCCATTATTAATGTTGGTTTCATGGTTAAAGCATTACAGAACTCTCTTCCTTACTGCTCTCTCAAAAGCTTTCTGGATGACCCCAGCCAGTTGTTCGATCTCAGTATTCCACCTTTGGGGTTGTTTTTTTGGGTTTTTTTGGTACATCCTCATTCCTTTTGCTGGCTTTTCATGATAAATTTTGTGTCCTTTCAGGTAAAAAGAAGTTTCACTGCTCCTGTAATGGATCCTCACAACAAGAACCTTTCAGCTGACCCTAAAAGTGCAGGTAACTCCAGGTTAAATTGGACAGGCTCTTATTTCTTGGCATTGCAGACAAAGTTTGGTCTATCCAGCTGCCTGAAAGGCTTTGAAGGCTCTGAGCTCCAGATCTAGCTTGGACTGCTGGATTTTTTTCCACGGATGTTTTGACCCGTTTGGAAACCACAGCATGTAAACACATGAGCACTCAGAGCTGGAGATGAAAGAGCTGCTTACCTGGAATCGAGGAAAATCAGTTTTAAATCCAAGCTGGCTCTGAACATAAACATGTTGCTGTGGAGCTTGATCTCAGTGATTGCACTGGGAGGCAGAGACTGCCCCACGGCCACCAGCCCCACGATTTGGTAGCAGGAGTCGTACAGGGACATGTCCAGCATGTACTGGCGGATCTTCAGGTAGCCACTGCAGTGGATCACCTGGGAAAAGAGGAAAGCACCCTCAGCATCTGATGGAAAAGGCCCAAATCTGCTGCACACCCCGTCTCAATGAGGTTATAAAGACACATATTGTGTTTTTATCTTCTTTTCTGCCTGGGTCAGGGTCGGGATTGAAAGTATTTGAGATGGTATTTTGTGTTCAGACTCAGATGTTTATTAGTTCTTATCACTATTACAGTCTGAACAGCCATGAGTTTTGCATCATTTCACTAAAAAGCTACAAAATGGCCCTGTATCTTTCTCTCCAAGGTCCTTTAAGGATAAACTACCCAATTTAGAAATGACACCTCAATTATTTTCACTTTAAACCCAATACCCAACCACCCGTGCCTGTAATGGGGACTTTTTTATCCAATGACACAAAACCACCTAAACCCATGGAGAAGAAGGTGAAGGTGAAGGAGAAGAAGGTGAAGGAGAAGAAGGAGAAGGAGAAGGAGAAGGAGAAGGAGAAGGAGAAGGAGAAGGAGAAGGAGAAGGAGAAGGAGAAGGAGAAGGAGAAGGAGAAGGAGAAGAAGAAGGAGAAGGAGAAGGAGAAGAGAAGGAGAAGGAGCAGCCTTCACCCTAAAACCTCCATCTTGCTTTCTGTCTATTCCTGTATTCTAAACCCTTCAACTCTGAGTTTCCCACCCTGTGATATCACACACTTCTGTTCAAACTCCACACCCATAATCCCAGTTCTGTCATTCCATTCTGGAAGCTTCTCCAGGCTCTCAGGTCAATGCAGTGTTCTCTCCTGGCAGCACAGAAAGCCCAAAATTCTCAGCATCCAGGGTTCCAACAGACACACTCCCCCATAAAATTAAATTCTGGGCCGTCTGTTGATTGCAGTTAATTTGTAAATAGAGATTAAGACTCAGTAAATGCAGTTTTGTGTTTGCTGACAGCATGATTAATCCAGTATTGAAGCACCTCCTCTCTGGGGACTGCCTAATTGCTTTCTAATTAATACTTTAAGCTCCTTGATACAGATTTCCTGTAGATACAGCCAGAATTCTTGTTCATTGATAAAAATGAATCTGGAAGTTGTTTATTTTAAATGTCCATCTCTCTCCCACACACACTCAAAGATGAATAAAAACATTTACATTTTAACGAGTTATTATTCTGATGTAAATAAAGACACATCAAAAAAGGCACTTTAAAAACCCAGTGGGTATTGATGCATCACAACAGCAATAAAAATTAACTGGTGTTTATGCAAATGCACAAGAAATGAGTTTTGAGTTCTCTGCTTGAGTTCAGAGGGGTTGTTTTTTTTGACACTTGACCAAGCCCAAGGTCCTGAGCTCAGATTTCGGGATCCCTGTGTACAATTGCTGTTCACAGAGGTGATAATGACAGTGTTAGACTGCAAAAATTCAGTGTCAGCTAAAGGGGAGGGGGAAATGCAACCTGGGGACTATTCCAGGCCAGAAGATTTATTTAGTGTGGTGCTGGTGCTCAGAAATCATCAGTGCCCCTGCCAACTTGCTGGCCCAAGCTGCAGGAATATCACATCCCTTTGCTGAATTTCCCTGTTTCTTTGGCTTTTAACTGCGTCCTGTGGACAGGAATTAATTTTCAGTGTATTTAGTGCTCTAAACAGCTACCAAACATCACCTGGAAATTGGCTCCTGCTTAACCTTGCTCCTCTCCAGTGGTTTAATGTTCAGCAAAAGCACAGTCAGAAGATCTCCCAGCAGATCTCAATTCCCCCATCACTTGGTCCATGAGTTTTCTCTGTGCTTCAGCTAATGAGGTGATTTCTTAAAAATTAACTCCTGACTTTAAGCACAGTCAAAGGGAATGAATTTAGGCCAACATCTCTCCAGACGAGAGAATCCTTTGATTTTTCACTGTGCAAACTTTTAATAGAGCCAAAGAAAGTGATGCCTCTGATTAACAGTGATAATTGGGAATTAACAAACCCAAAAACCCCCAAAGCCACAATTGTGGAGCTGTCACAATTGAGGCTCTGCTCTTTTACCTGATTTCAGATTCAGCTTTGGGACAGAAGCATTTTTGTGGGGAGCAGCTGAGCAAACAGGGCTGGGTGTAATGAGGAATTATCAGTGCAGCCAGGTAGGGAGGAGTGCAAACAGACAGAGCCACGTCTGCACCTTGGGCACATTCCTGAGGGAGCTCTGCTGCTCTCCCAGGCTCTGCTTTTTGGGTTTTCAACCACCCAAAGTGAATCCCCAGCAGAGAGAAGGGGAACCACCCTTCCTGATGGGGCAGAGTGAGCCTGCAGCTCAAAGAGCAGCAAATGCACAGCTGAAAGTAAAATACTGCACATCTGAAAATAAAAACTGCCTGTAAAGATGACAATAAAAAGTATTGCAAATCTGAAAATAAAGACTACCTGCACATCTGAAAAAAAACCTGCCTGTAAAGGTAAAAATAAAAACTACTGCATGTCTGAAAATAAAAAGTATTTCAAATCTGAAAATAAAAACTCTCTGTAAATATGAAAATAAAAAGTATTGCAAATCTGAAAATAAAGACTACTTGCACATCTGAAATTAAAAACTACTGCACATCTGAAAATAAAATCTGCCTATATATATGAAAAATTCCTGCCTGTAAAGATGAAGGTAAAAACTACTGCAAATCTGAAAATAAAAACTGCCTGTAAAGATGCAAATAAAAACAACCTGCAAGTCTGAACATCAAAAGTACTGCAAATCTGAAAATAAAAACTGCCTGTAAAAATGAAAATAAAAAGTACTGCAAATCTGAAAATAAAAAACTACTGCACATCTGAAAATAAAATCTGCCTGCATATCTGAAGATAAAAAGTACTGCAAATCTGAAGATAAAAACTACCTGAATATCTGAAATTAAAAACTGCCTGTAAAGATGAAAATAAGAACTACTGCACATCTGAAATAAAAACTGCCTGTAAAGATGAAAATTAAAACTACTGCAAGTCTGAACATCAAAACTGCTGCAAATCTGAAAATAAAAATTGCCTGTAAAGATGAAAATAAAAAGCACTGCAAATCTGAAAATAAAAATTGTCTGTAAGGCTGAAAATCAAGACTACCTGTAAGTCTGAATATCAAAACCACCGCAAATCTGAAAATAAAAACTGCCTGTAAAGATGAAAATAAAAAGTACTGCATATCTGAAAATAAAATCTGCCTGAACATCTGAAATTAAAAATTGCCTGTAAAGATGAAAATAAGAACTACTGCACATCTGAAAAAAAAACACCCTGCCTGCAAAGGTGAAAATTAAAACTACTGCACATCTGAAAATAAAAACTGTCTATAAGGCTGAAAATAAAAACTACCTGCAAGTCTGAACATCAAAAGTACTGCAAATCTGAAAATAAAAACTGCCTGTAAAAATGAAAATAAAAAGTATTGAAAATCTGAAATTAAAAATGACTGCACATCTGAAAATAAGAACTACATGAACATCTGAAATAAAAACTGCCTGTAAAGCTGAAAATTAAAACTACTGTAAGTCTGAACATCAAAACTACTGCAAATCTGAAAATAAAAATTGCCTGTAAAGATTAAAATAAAAAGTACTTCAAATCTGAAAATAAAATCTGCCTGCACATCTGAAAATAAAAACTATTGCAAATCTGAAAAGAAAAACTACCTGAACATCTGAAAAAAAACCAAACTACTGCAAATCTGAAAATAAAATCTGCCTGCACCTATGAAAATAAGAACTCCTCAAATGACAGCTGTTATTCTACGACTTCAGTGTTTGCTGTGGCTTCTGATTTCATGTCATAAATAAAGAACATCCCACAACTGTAAGATTTATAAACAGACTTGGTGGTTCAGCACAATTCCACCCCAAGGTGATGGCAAGGGTTGAGTGTTTTTAGTGCTGAGGCCAAGGAGGTGCTTTGTGCAGCTGGGTGGGATGTGGAAAATGCCCAAATTCCTGCTCTGGAATGTCCAAATTCCTGGTGGGATGTGGAAAATGCCCAAATTCCTGGTCTGGAATGTCCAAATTCCTGGTGGGATG
This sequence comes from Ammodramus savannarum pratensis, assembly GCA_020466415.1. NCBI lineage: Eukaryota > Metazoa > Chordata > Aves > Passeriformes > Passerellidae > Ammodramus > Ammodramus savannarum. Next base: position 23,391,688 of record JAHXMQ010012338.1, on the reverse strand, counting down.
TGGAAAATGTCCAATTCCTGCCTCACCTGCCTCCTGCTCCATGGGGAATAAAACCAAACTGTGCTCTCCTGGCAGCTCCAGGGAATTCCCAGGCACCAAGGGGAGGCAGTGTGCCACCAAGTTTAAATTGGAATTACTGAGGGCATTTTGGGGATCTTTTCTGCTTCTTCTTATCACAAACTTTGCTCTCAGCTACACATATATAAAAACAAAACCCAAACCAAACACCTAAATAGATAAACTTGTCAATTGTGGGATATTTCAGGGGTGGAGAAGAAATTTATAGACGTTACCTTGTAGCCACTGCAGGTCAGGCCTGCGTTCCTCTTGGCCAGGACACACTTCATCCTCAGGAAAAAGGATCTCTCGATTTCAT
>JAHXMQ010012338.1:23362963-23377618 GCA_020466415.1 Ammodramus savannarum pratensis | reverse complement strand
TCAGCTCACACCTTCACTGCATGGTTCAGAAGGTCACAAGGCCCTGAGTTACAACACCTTTTAGGGAATTATTGACCAATAAAACACTGCCAGAAGGACATTTATGTTTTTGACCCAATCCTTCAATATTTCACCTCATGGACCCATGTACAGTGTGAGCTTCCTTAGCCAATCATGTTCTGACACACAAACCCGCAGTGCTGCATTCTGAACTCCTTGTTTACCTCTGGAACTGCTTTTATTTTTATATCTTAAACTCTAAACCTCTAAACTTTACTTTCCTCAGCTAAACCTGTCTCTGCTTTAAACCCCAAATCCACATTCTCCCTTCCAGCACCTCAGTTTGGAGCCTTTTCCAAGGCCTCAGATCAAATCCTGGGTTTCATTCTGAACTCTGACTTGCACCCCCAAAGTTCTGAGAGTTCCCTGCATTTCACATTCCAACAACTGACCCCAAAATTGACTTTTTAAATTGACTTTAAAATAATAAAACCGCCAGCAAAGAGATGGGGGGCTAAGGCAGAGTCAAATAACCAAAATATGGATCCATAATTTGGAGTCTCACCCCCTGCTAGGCACATTCAGCTCTTTCAAAGCCTAAAATAAAACACTGAAAACTTTAAAAATACAGAAATTCTAAAGCTCAATTCATAAAGCTAAAGCCCCCATACCTCAGGTTATTAAAGCACCTTCCTTGATGCAGTTTTTAATAGCTGTAAATACCAAATCTCAGCATTTCCTACTAACAGGGGGTTTATGAGCAACTCAGATTTATTTTCTTTTTTTTTTTCCAGCCAAGGAATGATTCATAATAAACACACAGGGCTAAGTGGATGGATTCTAGAGTAAATAATTGCATATTTTACCTCTCATAGACTCATTGGATAAAAGCAAAATAAACTCCTGGAAAAGTTCATTTGTGGTGAAATATTTCAAGATTTATCAAAGATAAGTCTGGCTGCCTCATGGATCCAGAAAACTGCTGGAATAAGCTCCAGACCTCCAAATTAAATTAAAATTTGTCTTTCCACATTGTCCCCTGAGAGGATTTTCCTCTTTTTTGTGCCTTTGGACTCTGAGAGGGAAAAAATATTTGGGGAATAAAAGCTGTTTGTCATCCATGGAAAAAAAAGACAAAAATAAAGAAATTTTCTGTGCCAGGACTGGGATGAGCTGGAGGAAGGGTCCTCCAGCAAAATTCCCAATTTTCCTGTTGCAGCTGGGAGCAACTCAAACTCCAAAGCCACAAATGAAGTGGCAGGGCCACAAATGAAGATGTAGATTTTTCAGAACCTCTTTTTCTGAGGCAAAGCCTTCAAAACAATCCTTAAAGCTGGCCTGAAATTTATGGCTGGTTTAGGCAGCCTGGCTTTTGCTCAAGCTTTAATTTCTTCCTGCTGAAGTGAAATCCAAGCAGAAGATAAAGGCCACTGTAGCAGGCCTCCAAAAATAGGCTGCAAAAAATCTTTTTAAATGGCTTTTTTATTTAGTTGAACTATATATTTTTAAACAAATGGCGCTGGAGCAGGAAATTGATGTGTGGGCTAGTTAATTGTCAAATTATTTAATAAAAAGGCCTCTCTGTGCCCACTCTAAAGGATTTTTTTTTTTCCAATCACCACCACTCTGCTCCCAGCTTGCTTTGGCTCTGTGAGGGAACTTGTTGGAAATATAATGTGGAGTTAATTTTTTATTTTATTATTGGGGAATTTCCTTCTGCTGCCCAATTCTGGTGGATGGCAGGGGCAGAAGTGCCAGGATTTCCAGAGGAATGAGAACAAAAACTCCTTTGGAGCTGGCAGGAATATCCCAGGGTAAAGGGATTTGTGTTTTGAGGAGTGGGAGCAGCCCAAAATTAGTGCAAAATTATCCCTTCAAAAAGAGAATATTGAGGCAGAGCAAGAACAGATTGGTGATAAATCAGGGTGAAATTTTATAAATAAATTAAAATTAATTTCAATATTTTAATTATAAATGGATTTTATAAATAAACCCATGTTCTCTGTCAATGTTTGTGTTTTGAGAATCCCTTAAAATCCAAATCCCACAACTTTCAAGCTCAGTTGTTTCAAATCTCTGCTGAAGTGAAAACTTTGGGATTTTGCTGATTAAACTCAAAATTCAAAAAACAACTTGGCCAAACCTTCTGATTTTCCTTGCACTCAGAATTTCTAGATATTTCCATGCACATGCAATTCAGTGAATGCAGATGACCAGGAGGGATAAATAGGATTAAAACTGGTGTGACACTGCCAGTCCGCTGTTCCTACATGTGCCAAAGTCTGTTTAGCATCAGAATGATCCCATAATTCTTTAATTGTCCCTAATAACTGGGTTAATAATAATACAAATTCATTAAAATAATAAAAATAATAATAAGACTAAGTAATAATAATAATAAATTAATGATAATGATAATGATAATGATAATGATAATGATAATGATAAGAATAAGAATAATAATAATACCACCTAGACCTACAAGATCTGGTGCATGGATATCCCTCCAAACAAACAATTTCTGGGCAAAAAATGGAAAATTTTGGGAGCAAAACCAAAAAGGACAGGGAATTTCTGCTCATGGATGGATGGATGGATGGGGATGCTCAGTGCTTTGGGATAATGGCACTGATGAAATGGATGGATTTGAGCAGGTAAAACCCTGAATCCTCCAGGATTAAAAATTCAGGATGGGAGAAACCCAGGCTGGAAAATGAGTAGAAAACAGGGCCCTTGTGGAGGGAAGTTGATTTTCAAGCAAAGCAAGATTTAAATGGATTTGAACATGAATTAAATGGTTTGAAACAATTAAAACTGTACCAGAACAGAGTGAACAAACAGCACTAAGAATGTTTCCTGCTCATATATTTAAAATTAACAGGTAAAAAAAAGTATTTATGGTGCTGTTTATTCCCAAAATGAGTTTTTCTAGGAGAAACAGGGGTTCAGAAGTGGTTTTTATGTGTTTATATCCTTGTTTTCTCTGCCTCTTGAGTTCTATTTATTTTCTTTCATAGCCACTAATTCTAATATCACTGTTATAAATGCATATCCAAATAATTCCACTTTTTTTTCAATTAATAAAATTGATTACTATAAAAAAATTAGGTACACAAATAATCCCCACCATTAAATTCCCCCTCTCTGTTTCTGGGAACAGCCACAGGATAAATTAACCAGAATATTTCAGAATATTCTCCTCTCTCTCAGCTGTTTTGTCTTTATTTCAACTCATTTATTTATTGATAAATGTTTGATACACAACTGAACCCTTCAGTTCCTTGCCAGTCTCATCCAGGGATGCTCAAATTAATGAGGAATTTTTTTAATTGGACTTTGGCAAACTTTAGCTCAAATGCTACCAGTGAATTTCCTTACAAAGGCATGGAAAGCCAATTTCTAATTTAATCTCAATTTCTGCTTTAATTTCAATTTCTATAATAAATTCAGGCTCTTTGCCCCTTGTTCCTATCCCAAGAAGGCAAAAAAAAAATTAGAAATGTCCATCTAAGAGGGAAAAACCCATAAAACCATAAAACCCCCTCATAGTTCTGGTGCAGAACAGTAGTAAACTGAGTTTTATGAGTTCTATCACAACCATATAAAATGCTTTACTGAAAAGAGCACTGAGCTGGAAAAACTCAGGAAAAACTGCCCTGAATTCCATGTGAACACTCATAAATCTGCCCCCCTTCTCCTTTTGATAAATTTTTATTTTTATTTTTTTTCCTCCTCCTCCAGCACATTTACCATAAACCTCCTGTTCAGATTTCTCTGCCTTTCATGGGCAGCCTCAGTATCTGACACAATCTAAAGCTCCTAGAGTCAAATTCTGAGTTTTATTTCAGTTAATTTCAAATTATTTAATAAAAAGGCCTTTCTGTGCCCTTCTAAAGGATTTTTTTCCTTTTTATTTTAGTTTTTTCCTCCCCTTCCAGTGCATTTACCATAAACCCCTGTTCAGTTTTCTCTCCCTTTCACAGGCAGCCTCAATATCTGACACAATCTGAGGCTGCCACAGTCAAATTCTGAGTTTTATTTCAATTAATTGTAAAAGTATTTAATAAAAAAGCCCTTTCTGTGCCCTTTCTAAAAGATTTTTTTCCTTTTAAAATTTTTTTTTTCTCCTCCTCCAGTGCATTTACCATAAACCCCCTGTTCAGATTTCTCTCCCTTTCTTGGGCAGCCTCAATATCTGACACAATCTCAGGGTCCCAGAGTCAAATTCTGAGTTTTATTTCAGTTAATTGTCAAATTATTTAATAAAAAGGCCTTTTTGTGCCCACTCTAAAGGAGTTTTCCTTTTTATTTTATTTTTTCCTTCCTCCTCCTCCAGCACATTTACCATAAACCCCCTGTTCAGATTTCTCTCCCTTTCATGGGCAGCTTCAATATCTGACACAATCTTTTTAATTTTATTTTTATTTTTATTTTTATTTTTATTCTTATTTTTATTCTTATTCTTATTTTTATTCTTATTTTTATTCTTATTTTTTTCTTCCTCCTCCAGCGCATTTACCATAAACCCCCTGTTCCACATCAGATTTTTCTCCTTTTCATGGGCAGCCTCAATATCTGACACAATCTCAGGCTCCCAGAGCCAAATTCTGATTTTATTTCAGCCCCATTGCCTGCCCACACTCGGATTTCAGGCCCTGCAATTTGCAATATTTTATTATTTATGGCCCTTCTGAAAGGTAATGAGCAGTAAAATACAATGAACAAGAAGAGATATAAATTCAGCCTGATGTGGTGGCAAGGAAAGGAAATTTGAGTCTTTGCAAGGAGAAAAAAGCTTCAAACAGCGCTGAAAAAAATAAAATTACTTTATATAAAGCAAGGCAGCAGTGTGAGGGTCCGAATTTGTATTTTGTGTTTTATTTTATTTATTTTTTAGGAGTCAGAGCACATACCTGGGACAGGCCAAGGTGCACAGATGCTGTTTCAGAAATGTACATTATTTTGCCATCGGATGCCACGACGAAAACAAAACCATCCAAAGTCTGAAAGGAAGAGAAATGCACAGGGTGAGAAGGGAGAAATCTGTTTGAAGCATTTACAGTGGGGAAAAAAGTGGATTTTGGGGGATGGTTTCTGACTTTGACAGTAGCAAACAGCAAAATTTAAGGAATAAAATAAAGGTAAAGAGAAAGGTAAAGATAAAGATAAGTAAAATAAAAATAAAAATAAAAATAAAAATAAAAATAAAAATTAAAAATAAAAATAAAAATAAAAATAAAAATAAAAATAAAAATAAAAATAAAATAAAAATAAAAATAAAAATAAAAATAAAAATAAAAATAAAAATAAAAATAAAATAATACTAATACTAATACTAATACCAATGCTAATGCCAATGCTAATGCTAATGCTAATAATAATAATAATAATAATAATAATAATAATAATCCAAGACCTACAAGATCTGATGCCTTGATACCCCTCCAAAAGAACAATTTATGGGCAAAAATTGGAAAATTTTGGGAGCAAAAAAAATACAGGATAGGGAATTTCTGGATGGGGATGCTCAGTAATGGCACTGATGAAATGGATGGATTTGAGCAGGTAAAATCCTGAATTATTCAGGATTAAAAATTCAGGATGGGAGAAACCCAGGCTGAAAAATGACTAGAAAACAGGGCCCTTGTGGAGGGAAATTTATTTATTACATTGTTATTTATTATTATATATCAAGCAAAGTAAGATTTAAATGGATTTGAACATGAATTAAAAGGTTTGAAACAATTAAAACTGTACCAGAACAGGGTGAACAAACAGCACTAAGAATGTTTCCTGCTCATATTTTTAAAATTAACAGGTAAAAAAAAGCATTTATGGTGGCTGTTTATTCCCAAAATTACTTTTTCTAGGAGAAACAGGGGTTCAGAAGTGGTTTCTATGGGTTTATATCCTTTTATCTGATTTTGTTCCCTTAAACTCAGGGTCATTGTGAAATCCACCTCGTCCCCTGCAGATTCAGCTTTGCTGCTGCAATTCCAGGGAATATTTTGATTTATTCAGGGTTTTTTTTGGTTCTTATCCCAAATCCTGAGCTCTGTGGTGCTGAGGGGGAAGCCAGGCCCTACCTGAGCCTTTTTTATGGTGTAATTGGCAAACCCAGCAATTTGCAATTTATTTAATGGCAACACCAGCAATGCTGAAATTTGGCTGCATTTCCAAGAATGTGTCTCTGTAATAATGTGAATTTCCAAAAGGAAAATAGAAAAATTCAAATTAATAACACAAATATCTCTCTTTGAATCCCAAAGGGAATTCACCTTCCAAAACAAAATAAAGAATTCAATGCTGGCTGTGTATGAATGATCTCTCCCTTCAATATAGAGAATTTCTGGCATAAAAAAACCCCTGAGCAACCTCATCCTCTGCCAGCACCCAAAATTAATAAGCACAAATATCCCTCTCTGAGTGTGATGAAGTTTTATCCTTGCAGTCTGCAAACCTCAATAACTCAAACTTGGGATCCAACCTTACAAATTCTCCTTGGCAGGAAATGGACTGGGAGGCAAATATTGCCTGGGTGAGTAAAAAGTGAATTTGGTTAATCAGATATTATTTATAGGTGAAAAAAATAAATAATGTGGTAAAGCTCAGCCAGAACTGGCCATGATTTGGGTACAAAACCTCTCAGTTTGGGAGGTCTGGATTTTTCAGTGCCAAATTTCAGGCATTTTGGCAAAAGTAGCCAATAACAAAAAATCTGCATTATCCCTACTCAACACAGAAAGCTTTGATCAACATGTGAATATCAGTGAATATTCACACATGTGAATATCACTGGAAAATATATTTAGAAGAGAAAAATAATTTTTACAGTACATAAGTAAAACACCCACCTGTTTTAATCCATTTAAAGTCACTGAACTGGGAGAGAAGCAATGAAATCCTGTCTACTCCATAGTGCCACCCCAATAATAAAATACTCCAAATTTTCTCTCTTATTATGACTCTACAGCATAAAATTGAAACCAGATTACTCTTTGCCAATTTTTTAAAGCATAAATTAAATTTTGTAGCAATATTATAATGGGAAATAATTTATTGCAGTTTTAGCCATAATTTTGCTTTGAACACTGTTGTCTTGCAATTGCTTTACCCTTAATTAATAATTGTTTATTAGTTTATCATTAATAAGCTTGGCTCAATGCTGCTGTTACTGCAGCACATCCCAAAATTTCATGTACAGGGAAACACACTGAAGCTGAAAATTCACATGGAAAATTTCACTCTAAGAACATTTAAAAAGAAAAAAATGTTTGCAGCAAATGGGGGTTTAATAAAACCTTCAGCACTCGTCATTCAGAAATAACTGAACTGTAAAATGAGAGTTGCAGGTGGTCAGCAATTAATTTGGTATAAATTCAATTAATGCCAGACAAAACTGGGAACAGCCAGGAGGAGGAGCAACAGCAATGATTTCTACAGCTGGGTCTGTATTTTAATATAGAAATTAAATTATCATGCAGATTGTTATACACAACTGGGTCAGCATTTCAGGTGGGCTCATGAGCGAAACAGCTGAGAGGGCAGCAGCTACTTGAAATAAGATGATAAGATAAAATAATAAAAAATAAAATAAAATAAAATAAATATACTATACATACATAGATATATACTATATATAATATATAGCATGTATTAAATATTATATGTTATATATGTATTAAATATTTATAATTATTTATTTATTTATATCTTCGTTTTAATTTTAATTTTATTAATATATTTATATATTTTATTTTATATATTAATAGATAAAAATAAAATATAAAAATATATTAATAAAATTAAAATGAAAACAAATCTATAAATAAATAAATAAATAAATATTTAATACATATATAACATGTATTATATATAATACATGTTATATATATGATATATAGTATATATCGATATATCTATAGTATATATTTTATTTTATTTTATTTTATTTTGTTTTATTTTATTTTATTTCAAGTAGCTGTTGCCCTCTCAGCTGTTTCAGAGTCACAAGTACAGTATGTATATTATATATATATCACATATGGTGTATACATATTATATATAGCATATAGTATATACTATAATATAATATATTATATATATGATATATAGTATATAGTATATACTATATAGTATATAGTATATACTATATTACATATTATATATTATATGTTACATATTATATGTTATATGTTATATATTATATGTTATATATTATATATTATATATTATATATTTATAAATATATAAAGAAAAATTAAATTTAAACTAAAACTTAAATATGTATAAATAAGAAAGTGAATTAGATATATAGGTATATAGATATAGACATATATAGATATATAGATATATAGATATATAGATATATAGATATATAGATATAGACATAGACATAGATATGTCTATATATATATATCTATATATCTATATCGATATCTATGTCTATATCTATATATCTATAGATATAGATATCTATCGTAGCCCCGGCTACGACTTCCTAAACTCAGAATTCAGAGGAATTCCCGAGCAGATCGCGGGGTTATGAACAGCGGGATTTTCAGGTGCTAAAGCTCCCGGGAGATCCAGAGCAGGTCCCCTCCCAGGTGCCACCACCGGGGAACACCGGTCCCCTCCCCCGGGGGCTCCCTAGGGACATCCCCGGCACTTTTGGGGACATTTTGGGGCTGGGAGAGCTGGGCGTGCACAGAGGGGATGAGCGCCTCTTGTTTCTGCCGATATCAAAGGCGAAAAAATAATGAAATAATTGGAATTTAAGTGGTTGGTGCCTCTGGTTTTGTGCTCTCCCAGCAGGATGAGATGAAGGCTTCAGCCGAGCTGCTGTGGTGGTGCGAGAGGAGGAGGAGGAGGAGGAGGAGGAGGAGGAGGAGGAGGAGGGGGAGGAGGAGGAGGAGGAGGAAAAGGGGAAAAGGGGGAGGAAAAGGAGAGGCAGCACCTCATCCCCGGGTTTCCCAAGTGCCCTACCTGGAGCAAGTGCGATCCGAGCTCCATGGCCACGTTATCCAAAGGGCCGATCCTGCTCGGCTGCCCCCAGGCGTCGCCCAGACCTACAAAAAGCCCCAAGGGTTTGGTCAGAGCCGGCAGCGGAGCCCGAGCTGTCCCCCTGCCCCTGCTCCCTCTCCTCCCGCGGTGCAAAGGCTGAGTCAGTCCCTTCTCCACACAGGTTTTGGGGTGGAATTGTTCTTTTTCTGGAGAGGAGCATCCCCGCGGATCCGCTTTCCCCGAATTCCCCGGAGGAAATTCCTGAAGGGAATTCCGCTCCCATCGTCCCCCGGGCCCGTCCCGTTCTTGCATCGGCCCCTGTCCCTGTGTCCCTGTCCCTGTCCCTGTGAGCGGCCATCCCCGAGGTGGACAAGGAGGATGAGGAGGATGAGGAGGTTAAAGAAGAGCTCGATTGGAGATGAACTGCCCCGATTTCACCTGAGCACGGACGGGACCGACAGAGCTTCGCCCTCCGGCCCCATCGGGCCCTGATCCCACAGCCCGAGCTCAAACCCGAGCCCAAACTCGAGTCCACAGCTCCCGAGCTCACAGCTCGGCCCCAAACCCCAGCCCAAACCCGAGCCCACAGACCGATCGCACAGCCTGACCTCACAGCCCAACTCCGCATACGAGCCCAAATCCAACCCCAAACCTGAGCCCACAGCCCGAGCCCAAACCCGAGCCTAAACCCGATCTCACAGCCTGACCTCACAGCCCAACCCCACACACGAGCCCAAACCCGAGCCCAAACTCGAGCCCAAACCCGACCCGACTCCACAGCCTGAGCCCACATCTCGACACCACAGCCCGAGCCTAAACCCCAGCTCAAACCCGAGCCCAAACTCGAGTCCACAGCCCGACCTCACAGCCCAACCCCACACACGAGCCCAAATCCGACTCCAAACCCGAGCCCAAACCTGAGCCCAAACCCGAGCCCACAGCAGACCCCAAACCCGAGCCTAAACCCGATCCCACAGCCTGACCTCACAGCCCAACCCCACACACAAGCCCAAACCCGAGCCCAAACCCGATCCGACACCACAGCCTGACCCTAAACCCGACCCCACAGCCGAGCCCAGCCCGGGTCAGCGGAAGTTCCTGACGGAGCTGACCCGGAGGCGGGCGGCGGGGCTGGGGCTGCTTGGGTTGTTTGGTTGATTTTGGCTTCCAGGGTAAAAAGGAGCCTTTCAGGAGCTCCCAGGGAACCTTTCAGGATTTCCCCAAGGAACCTTTCAGGAGTTCCCAAGGAACCTTTCAGGAGCTCCCAGGGAACCTTTCAGGATTTCCCCAAGGAACCTTTCAGGAGCTCCCAAGGAACCTTTCAGGATCTCCCCAAGGAACCTTTCAGGAGGTCCCCGAGGAGCCGAGGCCACCACCCGGTGGCAGAGGGGTCACTGTCCCCAGGGGATGGAGGCGAAGGGAAGGACGCCACCGCATCCGTTTGGTGCCTCGTTTTTGGAGAGAAACAACAACCCTCGGCTTCGGGGAGGCCTCAAAACCCAAAGAGGGTTTTTATGGCCGGTAACCCTGGATGAAAGGCGGGGATTCGGTGCTGCCAGCCTGGAATTCCGGCCCGTTTCGCGGATGGCCCGCTATGAAACCGAGCCCCGCGTTTTCCCCCGGTGCCCTCCGGCCGCCCAGAGGCTTCCAAAGAAATCTCCCTTCTCCCGGCTGTGCCTCCGGAACGGGAGGGAAAACTGGCAGAAATCCCTGCCCTGAGCTGCAGCTCCGTGATTCCCGATCCGTTTGTGCTCTGGCCACTTAAACCCGGCCTGGGAACGATGGGGGGATTTATCTCCACTCTTGGGGCATCCCTTGGGGTGGGCAGGATCCCTGGCGGGGAGGACTCGGTGCTTCCCCCGAGTTTGGACTCCTTTCCCGGTGTTTGGCTCCGTGTTCTTGTCCCGCCGGGAAAGCGCTGAGGATCTTCCCAAGCCAGGCAGGGACACCGCGGACCTGAGCTGGTCCTGATCCCTCCTTTTCACCGTCCCAAGGCAGCAGCAGCACCCAAAAAGAGGGGTTTGCATCCCCACCCGTGTCCGTCCCCCCAAATCCCGGGAATAAATCGCGTTTTCTTGTGGAAAAGGGGAAAACACCTTCCCTGCTCGGAAAGAAGCGCTGGGAAATTGTTCGGCAGAGCCAAACGAAAATTCGCGCTTTTCTCCGCCTTTTCCCGATTCTCCGTTTGGAAAAGGCTCCTAAACTTCCAGAGACACGGCAAAAATGTTCTTTTTGCTGAAAGGCAAAAACGTTCTTTTTGCTGAAAGGCTTTTTTGTTTATCGAGAGAAAAAGTTTGGGAATCGCGGAGTTATGCCGCAGTTTCTTTCCCTGGACGGCAACAAATGCAAACTCCAGATTCTGTCCCTGTGCCGCGGGGTTTGCCCTTATTTCGATTTACTCATTACAAATTTCGAAATATGAGACTGCAAACCTACAAAGAGAGGTGTAAGAACTGCCCTGAGCTCTCCCATTCCCAAAAACGGAGAAGATTTATTCCTTGAGCTCTCACCAAACCCTTCAAGCACGAACCGCGTCTCTGCCCCACCCGTGCGGGACAATTCGCTCCGTCCTGTCCTTCCTCATCATCCCAAAATCCGCACGGGTTTTGAGGTTTTTTCCTAGCCCAGAATAAAAAATGTCACTTGCTCAGATTGGCTCCCTTAGGAATTTTAAATTGGAGTCGGAATCGCGAAGGCGCATCAGACGTAAACACGTTCGGTGGATCAGCCTGGCATTCGTCTGAGCTTATTTTAAAGCCGGCGATTTTATCATTTAATCCGCCATCAGATCGCTTTAAAGGTGAAAACGAAACGAATAAAACCTTACATTGGAATACGGGACTAACGCCCATTAACTTCTCCTCCGAGAGATTTGCGAACGCGCCTCCCTGTAAATGTATGGATGCCATAGGCTGGGCCTGGCTGCTCCTGCCCGCCCGGGAAATATTCCCAAATCCGCTCCCTGGCCTGGAGCGAGGCCAAAATCCCTGCGGATCCACAGAGCGAGCCTTTCTGCGCCGCTCCTTGGTGGGATGGGAGGCGATCCCTGCCTGGGGTGGTTTGGGAGGGGACATTTCCCGATGTCCCCTCGCAGCAGGAATTACCCCGACAGAGAATTCCCAGCCAGCGGGCGGATGGAGCATCCTCCCCGCAAACGCTGGGAACACCCGTGGGGGTGACCCGGCTCTTTGGCCGTGCCAGAGGTTCAGGAATCACCCAGATGCAGCGATCCGAGGGAATTCGGGCAGCGGGGAGCGCGGAGAGCTCAGCGGCAAGCCCAGGTTCCCTGCGGGACGGTGTCTGGCCAGTCCCAGCTCAAACTCCGCTTTTCTGGCACCCTGCCGCAGCCGACATGGGCGAGATGAGCCTCTCTCCTCCTTTCCCGGTGTTCGGAGCGGTGTCTGTCCCACCTGGGCTCGGGGATGGCAGGACAGGGGTGCCGGGCAGGGCAAACCCCGGCCCCGAGCGCGGCTGTGCCCGCTGGACCCTCCGGGCACTGAGAGGCGGCTCCGGCTCCGACAGCTCCGGAGGGGTTTTAAACAAACACCACCAAATTCCAGCTGCTTTTCCCGGTGTTCGGAGCGGTGTCTGTCCCCCCGGGCTCGGGGATGCCGGGCAGGGCGAACCCGGCCCCGAGCGCGGCTGTGCCCGCCGGACCCTCCGGGCACTGAGAGGCAGCTCCGGCTCCGACAGCTCCGGCTCCGGCAGCTCCGGCTCCGACAGCACCGGAGGGGGTTTTAAACAAACACCCCAAAATTCCTGCTGCTTTTGCCGCTGAAAAACTGGGGGATTTTCCTACAAACGCGTCCCTGTGGCAAACACGGACAAAATCGCTCCTTTTGACACCTCTGGCTGTTTTTAAAGCACCTCAGCACTCACTTTGTACCGTTCGTACATTTCCCGGTTTCCAGGGAGCCGGCGGGGTGAGTGGGACTGTAATAAGATCTAGAAATATTTGGGAACAACTCCCACTTTTGCTCTGGGCACACACAAGTCCGTCCGCACACACATTTGAAAGCCCGGTAGCTTTTCAGCTCCGGGATTCTGCTAAAAGAATTACCCAGCCGTGCATTACGTTCAGGATCGGGTTGCCCTGTAACTTGGGCTGTTTCCTTTGTGTCTGCTGCGCTGTTCTGCGGAGCGCAAGGTCCCGCAGCCTCCACAAGGTACGCAGCCTTGTACCCCGGGGGTACGCAGCCAATTCTGCTTTTTTGGGGTTTTCCCCAGCGCGGTTGTGCCTCCCTCGGCCGGGAGAGCCTCGGGGACAATCCCGAGGGGCTGACCCGGAGCTCCAGCGAGGTTTGTGCCCCTGGTTGAGCTCCAGCGAGGTTTGTGCCCCTGGTTGAGCTTTGTGCCCTGGCTGAGCTCCGAGGCTCTGCTGTCACCCCGTGGGGACGGGGCGAGGGCAGCGCTGACACCGAGCCCCGTCTGCCGCGGAACCGGGGGAATTTCAGCCCCGACGGCACCGCTGGGTCCGGAGCCAGCGGGGAACAGCCGGACCAGGCCAGGGGAACCTCTGAGAGGGGGGAAACCCCCAAATTAGGGAGGGTCTGGGAAGGAGCAGGGCCGGGCAGGGACGTGCGGGGCCGCCCGCTTCTCTCTGCGGGGAAGGCAGCCGAGGGTTGGGAGGTGGGAAGGACGGGCGGAAAGATCAAGATTTTTATTTACAAAAATAAAATAAAATATTTTTTTAAAAGGTTGAAGTCCCAGAAAAAAATAATTTAAAAGATTAAAAAAGCGGGGGAAAATACTCTAACAAAATTCTAACCCAGCACACCCGCACAACCCCGGCTCTCAACCCACCCGGTCGCGTTGAGAGGCCCCAGAGCGGCCGTCCTGCAGACAGGGAGGTCACGGGCAGAGCCACGGCAGTGACCCCCGCCCTTCCTCTCCCTCCTTCCCTCCTTCCCTCCCTCCGGCCGGGAGGGACCGCAGCGACCCCGCCGCCCGTCCCGCCCCGACCCCGGGAAAAGCCCAAAAAAAAGCATTTTTGTTTTAGTCAGACCTTTAATGTCACTGTTAGTGGTTAGTACAATAGGGGCTGGCCTTCCGAAAAGGGATTACCCGCGCCTGGCGCTTTATTTATTTGTTTAATTAATTAACGAACCTTTTCCGAGCGCGTGCGACCATCAGATGAAATGGCTGCGATTCGCCTTGATTTTATTAAATTATACATTCGTGGCCGGGTTTAAATGGAGACCGGAGGCTGTGAATATTCCTAGTAATCTGTATTGTCTGCCTCACAGAATAAGGGAGGTCTGAGATCTACCGCTCCGTCACTTTATTCAGATTATTTTGTATCGCTCACGTTGTATTTTGGGTCGCATATTAATTAGCTGGCTCCCATCCGCTTGAAACAACCATAAATGTCCAATTTCATAATCGGTTTTGGACACTGCGCCGGGGACGGGGGAGGGAGAGGGTGACGATTTCGCCCCAGTCTGCCGCAAGCGTGGGGCAGAGAATCGCAGTTTTTAAACGCGGTTCATTTTCACCTCTCTTTCCTCCATTAACTCACTTTTTTATAAAAATAAAAAATAAATAAAATACTGACAGCGGAGGCAGAAGAGGACTCGTGGTGTATTTTTGTTTCACGGCAACAAAGTCGTGGAAATACAACAACAAAAAAAAAAAAAAAAAAAACCAAAACCA
>JAHXMQ010012338.1:23287541-23303854 GCA_020466415.1 Ammodramus savannarum pratensis | reverse complement strand
TCATCTTTCTGCAGTCCCACAGGCTGCTTCTCCTGTTCTGTAAGGAAATGGAAGTCAAGAAGGCTGAATTCAGACATTTGTCTGGAGTCCCTGCACTTGATAATTTCCCATTCAATGAATTTCTGGGCAGGAAAAAAGTATTCATCTCTTTCATCTTTTGAAGCAGAACACGAGTTAATAATTCATTTTCATCTTAATTGGGGTTTTTGAAATGTTTCCAGAGGAGAGCTTGCTTGCAAAAATATTTCTTTTACTTCTTACCTGTGATCATTCCTTACATCTAAAGCCACAGCTAATCCCCCATGCCTGATAATTTATATTCAGCCAAGTTTAGTCATAAGAAACATTTCTATGGAGTCCAGTGAGGAAAATCCTCCCCAGCCAAAAATGGGGAAAAAGAGACAAAGAGAAGATGGCCCATTTTAAAATAACCAATACTTACAACAAATTTTTAAAAATCACATCTGTGCATAAAACTGCTGCTCAAAAGCATTTTTGTTCCCTAAGTGAATCTAACTATGCAGAGCCATTAAAATATTTTCCTTTTTAGCCCTGTGCAAAGAAGAATTTTGGGTGGGATTGCAGTTTAAGTCAAAGTGGGATTTTTTTTTTTTCCACAATTGGGAAATGGGAGGAAAGAAGAAGAGATGCAAGAGAAAGAAAAAAAAAGGGAAATTTAAAAAGCCAGAATCCTTGACCTTGCACCAAACCACTCGAGCCAAATTCTCCCAGAATAATCAGAATTATTTCAGAGGAGCCCCTGGGTGGTCCTGCTTGCAAAGGCACAGAGAAATCCCTGCCTGGTGCATTTTGCTTGGGAAAAGGATTTGATGTAGAAATGGGAATTTGCTCTGCCTGCAGCCAACTTTGGTAACACTCAGGACCAGCATTTGGGAGTTCTGAGCTTTAAAATTGATTTAAAATCACTCATGCTGGGGGTCAATGCCATATTTCACATATTTCTTAAATATGAAATTGTGAATTTTCCTCCATAAATGCAAATTCCCTGGGATGGGCTTGTGGCAGCTCGTGAGCTGTTCACAGGACAAAGTTGGGTTGCAGATCTTGCAGATAATTCAAGAAGAAGCAAAATTGAACAATTTCTGCTGAGGTGCAAAGCTGGAATAAAGCTGGAAACCCCCAGGGAAACTCAGCCTCACTCATATCACAAGTGCTGCTGATCTTCTCACCAGAGACCTGGTTTTGAAATGAAAAACAGCATGGAAAAAAAACCCAAAAAAAGGTAAATATCGCTCTGTCAGGTGCAGAGCTTTGCATATGGAAACCCCACGGTTTGGGGGTAAACATGAAGTGTTTTGATGGAAAATAAGAGTTTTTAAGCCACTCTTTTCTTCACAGAAATGCAGGCAGGACACTCAGTTCCAGATATGCAAAAGAGTCACTTTCAAAAGAGCAGGACGAGCCCTGGTGCAGCAGATTTGTCACAAGGTCATGGGTGCATCACCTCCTCTTGGTTTAAATCTTCAGGTGCCAAAAAGCATCAGCAGAGCTCTAAAAAGAAAAGAAAATTCACCACTCTCACATATATTTGTGCAAAGCAAAGGAGGATTTTTACTTCCCATGAAAATCCCTTAAAATGGGAGCCAAAAGCTGCTTGATCTTCACTAAAATCACCTTTGGGTTATGTGTTTATAAAAAGCTGCTGCCCCTTTTTTGCAGCATCCTTTTTCTCACCTCTTTTTTTGTTTTTTCTTGTCCTCCCACCTTGGGATCCCATTCCAGTTCCTTTTCTGGGGTTCCAGAAAAGGGTGGGAGGGATGAGGGCTCTGCTTCCCTCTGGAAAAGATCCTGAACACCTCAAACCACACCAAACCCTCTCTGCTGCCCACTCTGGGGAGCGAAATCACACCAAGGTTGGAAATCCTTGGGGAAGGATCCCTGTGCCACATTTTCCAGCATTGTACTTGCCCAGCTGGCCAAAATAATCATTAAAAAATGGGATTTATGGAAATATTGGCTGTAGATGTCAGGGTGCACTGATTTCTGTCACTTGTTTTCTTGAGAGGACGAAGCAGATGTGGAATTGATGGGTTTTATGGGTTTGAATTGATGGATTTGATGGGTTTGACTTAATTTATTGAATGGATGGGTTTGATGGAATTGATGGATTTGATAGATTTCATGGATTTGATGGGTTTGGTGGAATTGATGGATTTGATAAGTTTGATGGATGTGATGGGTTTGATTGATTTTATAAATTTGATAGATTTGATGGACTTGATAAACCTGATAAATTCGATAAATTTGATAGAGTTGATGGATTTGATTGGCTGATGGAATGGATGGAATTGATAAATTTGATAAATTGATAGATTTGATGAATTTGATAAATCAGATAGATTTGATGGATTTGATTGAATTGATAAATTTGATAGATTTGATAGATTTGATGGATTTAATGTCACACCTCCTGCTCAGAAGGAAAAGCTGAAAAAATTTTTGCCAGTGCCAGGCAGAGAGGCTCCAACAACACACTAAAATCCCATTTTTTCCCAAACTTTTGGCATTGCACTGCCTCTCCATGGTGAAAACTCTCCCATTCCAACCTTTCATCCCGAGATCTCATTCCTTTTGTTCCCCAGCCCTGCATTTTCACAGGGATTCCCTCCACGTTTTCCCTTTGGTCTCTAAGCAGATTTCCCTTCCGAGTGCTTTTCCCTTTCTGCCGCCTCCAAACAAGGGCTGCCCACTTTGCACCGAGATTAATTTTGGGATTCTATGGCCGGGGGCATCCAGGGATTCTCCTGCTTTTCAGGGAGAGGGAAAGCCTGGAAAGAGGCAGCTGTGTTTTCAGGCTCCTCGAACAATGTCTCTTATCAGAGGGGAATAGATAAGCTGGCAGATAAGCTGTCCTGCAAACACTGTCAGGAGAGCCCGGTAATCACTGTCCAAAAATCTGCCCTGGGGTTGAATGTTTCAATTTAGCTCAGGCTGTGGGCTACAAAATTGGGATTTTTTCCCCGTTTGTTTTTGCTTGCTTTGTAACCGAAATCAAACCACTCTGTTGTGGTCAATTTTAGGGATTGTTGTGTCAAATTTAGGGATTTTTCCCCTTTGTTGGGAAAGGGGGTGATGCTCTAAACCTGCCTCTCTGGGGGCTTTGCACCATGAATAAATATATATAAATTGCAATGTATGCACAAAAGCACTCATTGCCTGTATATGTGAGCACAGGGAAATATTTCCATTATTAAATAACAAAAAAATGCAGTTCCATTCTTCTCTCCCTTTAAATGTGTCCTTAAAGATCACACATTGGGCAATCCGTGTGCCTGACTTGCACATGCAAGAGATAACTGTGAACTGAAATCAAACCACTGTAACTGTAAATCAGTTTACAGCTGTAAATCACATTTTACTGGCATTACACCAATATTTCCATATTTTTAGGAGTTTTGCTCCAGTGTTTTTAACCTAAAACCTTGACTCTGTTAGATACAAAACTAAAACCAAAAGGTTGAAAAGTGCCCTGCACTAATTAGCCCTGGGCAGGCTGAGGTGGGATGAGAACTCTGAGAAAATCAGATGAAAAAAATGAAATTCTTGTAATTTCTGGAGTTAAAAGCATATAGAGTTAAAACAAGGAAGAAAATCAAGATGCCTGTAGCTGATTTTCAGGAAAAAAAAGAGTTTTCACACTTTGTAGGAAGAGAAACACATGAGTGAGTGCTCTGAGATAGGGGAATAATTCCATGTGTTCCTTGTTCCATAAAAAGAAGGAAAACTGAAATACAGGAGAGAAACCCTGAAGACAAGAATGGAGATCTTGGCTGCCCAAAAAGATCAATAATTCAAAATGGCCAATCTGAGAATATTCAGTCAGGAAACTTCAGCTGGAGACCTCTGGAATTCAGGATGGAGGAGGGTTCTGTTTCTGTAAGAAAAGGTGGAAAAGCTTTCCTATAAAAAAGGGGAAAATTCATAAGGAAGATCTCCAGGCCAAATGGATAAATTAAAAAATTATTATACAAAATGAGAGTAGATGCAAAGGGCTTCAAGGATGGAGAGAAAATATCAGGGAAAAAAGGTAGGAAAAAGTCTTGTAAGCAGGAAATTAAGTATAAAGTGAGAATTCCCAAGCTGAGGTAAATATTTTGGTGAAAAAAACCTTCAAACAAACAGCAAAATATTCATCCAGAATATCCACAGAAGAAAAAAAATAAATCACATGCAGTGAGAATAAGTCAAGCATTAAAGATCATTCATTGGAGATTCAGGTGACCTTTAATATCTGGCCTCATCTGGTGAGAAATTTGCTGTTGTTGATAACGTGAGGCCACATGGGAAAGTGACTTTGAAATAGAAATAGTCACAGCCTTGAAACTGCAATTTCACTGCAAGAAATTTTATCCAATTGAACAAATCAAGGAGTGGGACCACAAAAAAAAAAAAAAAAAAAAGGGGTTGTTCTGGAGGCAGAGCATCTGTGTTTTATCAGAGAATCTTTAAATCATTGACCCAATCTCAATAAGACATAAATGCAACAGGATATAAAAATATTGTTGTAGAGATCATGGCAGACTTTGACAAACATCCTGTATTTCAGGAGGGGTGAGTGCTAAAGGTTCTTTTATTGAATATTTTAAAATTATTCTTTTATTTTTAAGGTTCTTTTTATCGAATGCTGACAGGTGAAGAGAAAGTATTGAGCGACAGAGGGAGAAAATATTTGATGATCCAAATATTCTGATTATCCCAATGACAGAGTTTTATGAGAAAATTTGGGATGTTGGATGTCTAAAGCATTTTCTAAGAAATAATAGACAAGTTTCTGATACAGTCATGGCTGAGGTAATGGGAGAGCCTCTCCTGTGGGATCCATGGAATCATGGAATGGTTGGGGTTGGAACCTTAAAGAAAATTCAGTCCCTGGGACACTTCCCACTGTCCCAGGCTGCCCCAAGCCCCAATTCCAACCTGGCCTTGGGCACTGCAATTCCATCCTAAAATTCCAATCTATCCCATCTATTGATTATCATTTGGCTGATAATCAGATATTTTCTCCCTCTGTCGCTCAATGTTTTCTCTTCACCTGTCAGCATTCAATAAAAAGAACCTTCAAAATAAAAAATACTTTTAAAGTATTCATTAAAAGAAGCTTTAAAGAACCTTTAATCTTTTCACACCACCTGAAATACAGGATGTTTGTCAAAGTCTGCCATGATCTCTACAACAATATTTTTGTATCCTGTTGTATTTATTATTTCTTATTGAGATTGGGTCAATGTATTTAAGGATTCCCTGCTCTGGCACCTCTCATAAAACACAGATAGATGCTCTGGCTCCAGAACAACCCCATTCTTTTTGTGGTCCCACTCCTTCATTTGATCAATTGGATAAAATTTCTTGCAGTGAAATTGCAGTTTCAAGGCTGTGACTATTTCCATTTTAAAGTCACCTTCCCATGTGGCCTCACATTATCAACAACAGCCCTCTGGCAGTTGGAATCATGCTCCAGAAGAAAGATCTTTGCTCTGAACAATTTGCTCTGAACAATTTCTGTTTTTCAGACACGCAGGTGATGTTTATTTCCAAACACAAGCACAGTCCGGTGTGAAATCCTTCAGAAATCAAAAATACACCCCACAAAGCTGTTCTTAAAGAGTCTGGAACAGTTCCCATGTGCCAAAGAAATCACAAATTGCACAAAAGGTGAGAGCTGTGTGCAAATCTGACAGTGGAATATGGGAAGGATCATTAGGTTGCCTCAGAATTGGTTCCTCTCTGCTTCTGCTCAGTTAAAATCCAGAATATTTCAGACTACTGAGGAACCCAAGCTCTCCTCTGTGTGCTAGCCCCAGTTCTTATTCCAGACTGGGAAATTTCATGGCAGAGAGCCTGAATTTCCCTCAGATTTGGACCATGGAGCCCCAAAAATCCATCAGGGACATCAGGCCATGCCAATTAGTGCATCAATGGCATCCAGCCTGGATTAGTGCCACAGCAATTACTCTCATGAACCAACTTCCTCGTGATTAAAAGATTACACACTGATTTTAAATGATCACTGGAGAGCCCCTCTTTGGGATGATCAGGCTCAGCCCCAGCATCGTTTGGGCTTATGCTGCTGAAAATGGTGACTCTGCAAAGAACTCACTTCATTTAACACCTCGTTATCACAAACAGCAATAACGAGGCCCCTAAACTGCTCCCTGCCCCTCATTTTCATCCCTCCCACCACAAAATAAAAGAGGAAAGGAAGATAAACAAGCTGACCTGGAATACAAAGTCTAAAAAGAAAACATTCTGTATATGAGGTTGCAGCAATAAAGATGATGCTGCAGCTTTTCCCAGAAATATCCCCCTGCCACATCCACCTTAAGCCCTCAGCTTTCCCTGCCTGGTCTGGAAAAGTTCAAAAACACACCAAAAAAAAAAAAAAAATGCAATTTACTGAAACATAACGAAATTGTAAAAGTGAATGATGCGTAGATTTAGGGCCAGACGAGAAACCCTGAAAGCATTTGGGCTGGTTTTCAATTCAGCTGAAGAGGGAGGTGTTTCTGATAAACCTGACATTTACCCCTTTCACTTTGCATCCCTCAAGGCACAAAACTAGCTGAAAACATCGATATTTTTTTATTTCCAGAAGTCAGGTAACTGAAATAAATGAAAATTCAAGGTACCAGCAGCCACAAATAATTTAAAAGCGCTTTGGAATGAGGCTGATAAGAAAGTTCAGCAGTGAAATAAAGGAGCAGTGGAATGAGAACAGCACAGACAGAGCTGGTGGAAATATCTGCACCTGAAATTCTACTGATAGAAGTCTGTGGAGGCAGTGGCCATTGTCAGCCCTCTGAGGATTTGCTCACTCTTTTATACATTCATTTTTTATCTGTTCATTCAGCAGGGCAGATTGGGGCCTGGACATTCTCCAGATTGGTTTGGAAGTGTGAGCTCCCAGCTCAAGCTGAAATATCCTTTTTTCCCCTACCTTTGGTGCATGTACAGGAGCAAAACACACACCAAAAAATCCAATTTATTTATTACAAATGTTATAGGAGCAACCAAAAAGTGAAACTGAAGCACATTTCAGATCACTGCTCATTCCTGCCAGAATTGGCTCCGTGGATTAAATCCTTTGGCCTTTAATGTTGTTTTTTTGGGCCATCTGGAATTGCTCGAGGAGCAAAATGGGATTAAAATCATGGAAAGGTTTGGGATGGAAGGGACCTCAAAGATCATCTCATTCCAGGGACACCTTCCACTGTCCCAGGCTGCTCCAAGCCCCATCCAAGCCGTCCTTGGGCACATCCAGGAGCAGCCACAGCTGCTTTGGACAATTTAATCCTTTGCTTTATATTGAGAATTTGAGTGGTGCTCTGGTTAAAGTTAAAATTTAAGACCAAAATCAGACTTGGGAGGAAGTTGCCTTCAGATAAGGAATTTGTAACGCCTGAAAACCCCAGAATTGCCACTTCTATATTTTGAAGCAGCTTTAGAAAATGAAATATCCCTTGATCTGACCCTGGTGACTGTCAGCAGAGGTCCAGGCTGCCATAAGGGATTCTGTGAATCATAAAAAACATTCTTTTTTTCCAGAGGAATTATTGTTACAAGGTGTTTTAGGAGGACAAAGCCTCTCTCTTTCCTTCAGAACAAAGATTATAAATCCTGCTGCTGTGGCTGCGCGTGAGGGCAAATCCAAACATTTGTGTTCCACACTCAGCACAGAAGCAGAGCAATTCCCTGGGCTCCAGTGGGGAGCAATTCCTGGGGCTGCCTCCCTCATCCCCCTGGTGTTTTCCATGAGATGAGGTTATTTTTTTTGGAAATGAGTTATTGCATTTAACAGACTCCAGGGCTGAACATCAATCCACCACAGAATCAAGAAATGCTCTGGAAAAAATTGTCCTTCCTGCATCCTTAATATTCCTCATTTCCTTTTATCCCTGCCCTTCCCAAGAAATGCTCTGGAAAAAATTGTCCTTCCTGCATCCTTAATATTCCCCATTTCCTTTTATCCCTGCCCTTCCCAAGAAATGCACTGCAAAAAATTGTCCTTCCTTCATCTTTAATATTCCCCATTTCCTTTTATCCCTGCCTTTCCCAAGAAATGCTCTGGATAAAATGTTCTTCTTGCATCCTTAATATTCTTAAATTGTCCTTCCTGCATCCTTAATATTCCCCATTTCCTTTTATCCCTGCCCTTCCCACTCCCAGGAGTTTCAGAGCTCTCAGGCAGCTCTTGGTGCTTCCAGTGCCCCTCTTCTCCCTTCCGCCTCCAGCTGATTTATAATCCTAAATCTTCTGGAAAATGCTGCACAGGCCTTTCCAAACTAATTCTGCAAACAAAACAATCCCTGCAGCAGGAGGGTAACTCCATCTAGATTTGGGGAGCTTTGGTTACATGAAAGTGAGAATGTAAAAACACTTTTTTGCATGTAGCCGAATACTGTTGAGCACATTTGGAAAGGATCAAGTCAAGGCTACCTAAATCATTCAATAAAATCTGCTGCATAAAACATCTAATAAATTGTAATGGCAAGGACTTGTGTGCAGAGAGGCTGAAATTCCAGCTATGCACAGAAAATAAAATTTGGTCCCTTTTTTTCCCCCCCTTTCCCTGACTTTACTAGCCATTGGGCTGGGAGTGTCCAGTTTCACTGGAACACCACAGAAAATGTTTGGCACCGGTCTCAAAGGAGAAATGATTTGGTATGCTGTGATTTGCTTTATGATTTGGGAGATCCTTTATTAATCCCCGAAGTCTCAAATCTCTTAAGGCCATGATTAAATCAAAAAACAAAAGAGTCCCTTCAAACTTCCTTGGTGCAAAGGAGACTCTGATCATTAAGGGGAAAATGATCATAAAACTCCCGGGACAAAGCGATGAGGATTTCATAGTAAATTACAGAGTTAAATAATGGTGGGCTCTCACACGAGAATAAAACTCCCTAATTCACTTAAGCACACTGTAAGGGAATCTGGAATGCTGCTAATACAATAAGATTTTTGTAATCATGTTAGGAAGAATGATAGCCTTGTGTTCCACATCCCTTTCCTCAAATCCAGCACCTCTGAGATGCAGTGGAAGGAAAAATAAAAAAAAATCCTCACAATCCAGCTGAGGAGCTGGAAGCATCTGTTTCTGTGCCCCTTTGTTCTAGCCAATAGGTCTTCAATTAAATTGCATTTCTCTGCATTTTTGCTGCTGAACTGCTTTAAAGACATAACAACCAAGCCCAGGAAGATTTTCAGCATAGGTGACAGCATGGATGACGTATTGTCTGCAGCAAACTCTCCTAGAAACAGGATATAAAATCCTTGTGATCCTTTTGGAGTTGTCATGACCCAGGAATTAAGCTGAGTTTGGGTGGATTTTAGACATTGGACATGTTTTCACTTAGTATTTTTTTTTTTAACAAAAAGCAACATCAGCCAGTAAATTCCCCTCATTTTAAATGTGACTTGTGATGACCTCGAAATCTGAACTTCTGATTTGAACCAGTTTTAACGAGCAGTGCAGAAGTCATGGAGGGACCTGGAGAAGACTGAGATATCAGAATAACCCAAGCAGGAGCACAGGTTTCCTCAGGAGCAGCTTCCTCTTCATTACCCTCCAGACTATTTGTGCCTAAAATTTAATTTTAATGCAGATTATGGCCTCAGACCTGTTAATTTTTTGCCTGTTAATGGCTAATGAGGCAACAGATCCATGTGAAATGTGGCACAAGTTCTGTGCAGGAGAACAGGGTTGGAAATTCCTGGGTCTGGCTGGGTTCTAACCACTGCTTCTCTCTGCAGTGATTCAAGGCCAGGAAAGGGGCTCAGCTCTAAAATTGGGATCAGAAAAACCCAAAATTAAAGAATCATTGAGGCTGGAAAAGCCCTCCCAGCCCATGGGGTGCCAGCTGTGTCCTGTCCCCACCTTGTCCCCAGGCCCAGAGCACTCAGTGCCACCTCCACTCCAGGGATAGGCCCCAGGCCGTTCCAAGGCCTTTCCATGAGGAAATTCCTCCTGGTGTCCAACCTGGCACAACTTGAGGCATTTTCCTCCTCTTGCTGTTCCTACACCCTCCTTTCACGTGGTTGTAGAGACTGAGAAGGTTCCTCCTGAGCCTCCTTTTCTCCAGGATCAGATCAGAGCTGTCCAGAAGGAGAAACTGGTGGAAAAGGACACTCCAGGTCTCCACCTCACAGCTCCTCCAGAGAAGATGAAACTGGTGTGGAGCTGCCACAAATCAGTGAAATCTCAGGTAAAAGCAGCTGCCCAAATTGCCCAAAATGTAAAAAACAACCCCAAACCCAAGCAGGTGGCCTGACTGCCTCAGCACAAACCACTCAGGAGCTCAAAGCTCCCAACCTGTTCCTTTTTTTGGGTCGTTCTTCCCGGATTTCCAGGAGCCAGTATTGGCCAGGGATCTCAGCTCGCCAATGTCTGCTCTGCTCTCGACTGGGGCTCGGTTCCAGGCACTCTGATATTACTGAAAATGCTTCAGTGGGCTGGAATGGGAATTTGATTGGAACCAGAAGTCATAGACAGCAAGAAGAGCCCTGTAATTTAGCAGGAGGACCTGAGCAGAGGGAAGCAAACAACAAAAAAAGTGAATTTAAATCACCATGGAATAGGTCAGAATACCAATCTAATGACATCTGTTCCAAGAAAGCAGCAAGACACAAAACCTTGCCTTGAGTTTTAAAGAATGCATCTGATGTGGAGGATTTTATATTCCAAAATCTGTATCACAGGTAATTAAAACTGAGTCATAATCGCTCGGGAACCACTGCACAGGCAAGTCCCTCATATTTCCAATATACAGATGATTTTGTGAGTGTTTCTTGTGCATATTGCTTGAAATATTCTTTACAACTGCAATCCTCAAGGATGTCCCAAGCTCATTCCCACCCTTCTGGGGCTAGGAATGGCAGCAAAACCACTCAGGAACAGCACAGGGAAGGAAGGGCGCGGCCTAAAACCAGCAGAAATTTGAAAATTGCCTTTGTTGAAGCAGAACGGACAGAAAACAGCAACACCCCAGAGGGCAGCGAGCAAGAAATGAGACAGCCAAGGAGTTCAGCTTTCTGCACCATCCCTGGTGGCGAGGAACAAAGACCTCATGGCCCAAAGCCTGTGTGGGAGCCTGACATCCTTGGAAGGGGAATAACGAGGGGAAGGAAGGTGAGAGAGAGTGGGAAAAGGGTGAGTGATGTCCAATGTGTGGGGTAAGAGGGATTTCTATAAATCCAGGACATACCAGACATGAGTCAGAGAAAGGAAAGAGGAGGAAGGGAAATATTACGAACTTGAGGACCACCATTATTGTGGAGGCTCTTAGAACAAAGCCCTGGTGACAATTCCCTGTCCCAGGACAAATCCTCAGGTTCTGGCACCTCATTCTCATGATAAATATTGCAGCAAGAGCAGGAAGAGCCCCAACCTGAGCATGGTTTAACAGCAGCTCGTAGACAATAAAATAGGAAATGATCCATGCACGAGACGTTTTTATTAAGGTTAATTTTTGTAACTTTACAGTCCTCTTACTACCAGTCTAAACCTATTCCTGTACTCTTGGCCCATTATAATTATAATTATAATTATTGCTAGCATTACTACTGCAGCAGCAAAGAGTCAGGTATTTTTCTCAGCACATGTTTCAGCAGTACCTTCTGTTTTTCCTGCATTTGGCACGAGTGCAGAAAGTTGCTTACAGGGAACCTCAGCACTCCCAGCCAAGTTCTGAAATCTGTAATGGGTTGCAAATGTTTTGGGGTGGTTGACTGATGAATGCAGTAACTTTACCACTTATCCTATTTTTTACCATTAGCAAATCTTGGGTATTTTCTGGGACAGCAGCACTTTCCCTTTTTATGATTAAAAAAAAAAACCCAAAACCCAAACCAAAAAACTTTTGAAAATTATCAAAAATTGCTGCTTAACTCCATGATTGGCCTGCTGCTCATAAAAATAAGCACAGCAGGGTTGTTAGAGTGACGAATTTTTGAAAGAAGTAACAGGACAATTTCAACTGTAAGAAAACCCAGTGTCAACATGCAGTTACCTGCCATCCTTTGCACTTTATAAAAGCCACTTTCATCCCTTCGTTCTCTCCCCTCATAATGATTAACTTCATTATTTCAGGAAAAAATCAGTGGCTCCCAGAACAGTCCCTGCACTGCCCTGGTTCATTTATCCACCTTCTTTTCAGTTCCAAATTTGATTATCATTAAAAGTTGCTCATTTTGTTGATATTATTTTCCCCACATTAGCTGTGATTTACCCAAATAATAAAACCAGCCAGAGGTGTTTTGCTGAGGATTTGTGCATTTTGGAAGAGTGTATAAAGACTTTTACATCAAGATAATAAGGCAAGGCCTAAGCAATTCAGAGCTGCTATTGCACCAACAGCTGGAGCTGGGATTTTTTACAATTTCTTCATTTTGCTGGCCCTGAGCAGTCTCAGAATAAGAGGGACAAGGAGAACCAAAGCTCTGCTGTCCCTTAGGAATTCCACCGGGGATTATTCTGACAGTTACAATTTATTTAGGGCTGTGCTCAAGAACTCTTCATTTCTCAGCTTAGCAAAGAGGAGGGAAACCCAAAATGTCTCTGAAGGACCAACACAGGCAGAATTTCTGCAGGAATCATTAACTAAGCACTAACCCCTGTTAGTGAAATTATCTCACCTTATTTTGGGGTCTGGAAGGCAGAGATTTGACTCTTTCATTTGTATTTCAACACCAAATTAATCTTTCTCCTTTTGCAGCCTTTAAAATAAAGTTCTGCCATGTCAGCGTGTCCCCATGCTCACAATTTGCCTGTATTGTCAGAATTATTATCAGTAATATTTTAATTAAATATTGATATTTATATATAGATTTTATATTATATACTGTATTATATAAAATATAAAATCATATGAAACATACAATATAAATTATAAAATAATATGTAATATATAATATATAATACATTATATATTTATATATTATATATTATATATTATATAATCTATAATATATTATAGATTATAGATTAGAGATTATATAATATATATAATATATTATATAATATATATAATATAATATATAATATTATATTATATATAATATATTATGTTATATATTATATAATGTAGATATAAAATTATGTGTATGAAATAATTTTTGTATATAATATATCATTATATATAATAAATTTTATACGATAAATATATATTATATGATAATATATAATTTTATATATAATGTATATTGTATAATATATATTATACACTATATATTTTATATTCTATATTATTCTATATATTATATATTTTAATATATATTTCATTAAATATACATTAATATCAGCAATATTATTATTATCAGCAATAAACTAAAACAAACCTGTTCTTCAGGTAAATGATTCTGATTCTCTGTTGCCTCATGGCCCCAGATAATGTCACTTTAATGACATGAGGGATATAAAATACAACTATTTAAACTTTTTTTATTAATTTTTATCCCCATGGGCTTTGAAAGAGATACTGGCAGTGCCCAGCCTCAGCCCAAGTGTGACCCAAGGATGTCCCAGCAGCTTGAAGAGCAGGTTCAACCGTGGGAGATGATGTTGACCTGCTGAAAAAAAAGGAGGAAATCACTTTGTCTGTGCCTTTCCTTTCTGTGTCTTTTGCTACAGATTTTGACTCCTTGGGGCAAAGTTTGTCTCTATGAGGAGTTACAGATCCAGGGGAGAAACCTAATTGAGTTCATCACAAAATCATGGAATGGTCTGGGTTGGAATGGACCTTAAAGCCCACCCAGTGCCACCCCTGCCATGGCAGGGACAGCTCCCACTGTCCCCAGTGTCCAGCCTGGCCTTGGGCACTGCCAGGGATCCAGGGATGGAATTCCATTCCAGCCCCTCATTTCCATCACAGGGAACAATTCCTTCCAAATATCTGATCTAAACCTGCAAAATGTTCAGTGTGAAGCCATTCCCTGTGTGCTGTCCCTGCATCCCCTGGCAATTGTCTCTCTCCAGCTTTCCTGGGGCTCCTCCAGGCCCTGCAAGGCCACCCTGAGCTCAGCCCAAAGCTTCTCCTGTGCAGGTGAACAATGCCAGCTGTGCCAGCCTTTCCTGCCAGCAGAGCTGCTCCAGCCCTCTGCTCATCCTGGAGCCTCCTCTGGGCTCTCTGCAGCAGCTCCAGCTCCTCCCTGCACTGGGGCAGCTCTGCAGGTGGGAAATCACCTGTGGGGACACAGGGACACAATCCCAATGCCTTCCCTGCTGGCTGTGGATTTTGGGTGCTTCCACTTCCACAATTTAAAAATTCAACCCATCCATTTCTCAGCCTGAAGATATTTTGCCACATGTTGCTGCAAAATTGTGGTTTGAAGATTTGATTCCGTCATCTTCCTCACTGCTGCTCGTTGGCATTTCCAGATTTTAGACCTCAAAATAGGAACTCAGCTCATGCTGACTGTCCAGACTTGATTTATTTCACTGGCACCACCACAGTTCAAAAGAGCTGAAAATCTGCTCTGCACATTCGAGCTTCCACCCTGTGGATGATATTCCATGACTTGTATCGCCAAGATATTCTTATCACTCTTTTCCCCTGAAACTCCATATTTTGAGGCAACAAATCTTACAGTGACCTCTGTAACTAAATCTCTGAAAGGTTTGTTCTTTTAATCTTTAAATCTAGATCAGCACATGCCTGTCTCAGGGGGATTTGTTTGCTGATTATTCTTAAAAAAAATATAGAAAATAAATTCTTTACTTGTGGAAAACTTTGAGAGCTTTAAGTTCTTCATTCCCCACCCCAAGTTGAAAATGCTGCACTTGTTTAGTGATGTAACAGAGAATATGCATTAATATTGGTGTTAAGTCTCAAACATTCTGCATTTCAAATTTGGAGTATTGAGTACTGAAAGTCTACATCAAACTCTTCACAAAAACTCATGACTGCAAAAACCACTAAAACATCTTTTGAGCAAATTAGGACAAGTGAGTGTAAAATAATTGCAAATTGCTAATAGGCATTCAGGAGCCAGGAAAGCCAATAAACTGATTTTTTTTCCCTCAAGTTTCATTCCGTTTGTTTCTAACAAAGAACTAAAACATCAGTCCTCCTATTGAACAACCACTGCTTTAAAAACCTTTTTAAAAACCTTTTACCAGCCATGCTGTAGTGCAAATATTGAAAAAAAAAAAAGAAAAAAAAAATTTCAGTAGCAAATAAATGCAATTTTGGGGCAGTGGCCATGGAGGAAGAGCTGATGAAAAGCCCATCCCAGAGAGTTCCCTGCAAGAAAATGGGAAATGTTCACATCATCCTATTTTATACCAAGGCTCTGTGTGTGATTTAAATGCTGTAGAGAAAATATTTCCAGGTGTGCTTGGAAGATTTGTTATAACCAAGATCTCCCTCCCTGAAGATGTAAATTGATGTGGATGCAGCCAGTGACCCAGGCTGTGGAAAGGGGACAGAGATGAGAACAACTTTTGGGAAGAGCACCTCAATTCCAGGGCTCCTCTGGCATCCCAGAGAGCATCTGGGTCTCCTCTCCTCTCCTCCATGATTGCTGCAGGAGTTTTCAGATATTCCCTCTTCTCCCCTGTCTCCCTCAACCTCATCCATGGACTCTTCCTTCCACCATTTCTGACGTGGGAGCTGCTCCTGGATCTCGGGTTGCTGTGCTTGAGATCACCCCAAGGTATTAAAAAGTCTCTTTTTTTGCCAGCCCCACAACCAAAGAAGAACTCGAGATTCCTCAGTTCTGCTTTTCAAGGCTGTTTATTTTCTCTTATCTATTCCATTCTTTCTCTGACCTGCTGAGATCTGTCCTGCAGGTCGGGATTTGGCACAAAATAACAACACACCCCTGGGCTGGTGTTAACTTTTTACACTACAAACTGCACTTCATGGTTGGTGCAATGCTGGTGTCTTCATGGAAATATGTTCTGCTTAATGTTTGCTGTGAGATGGGAGTAGAAATAGAGAAATAGGCTCTAACTTAGGAATCCAGGGAAAAAACTTAGTTAACTTACAATGTGCAAAAGAAACACACACACAAAACTCAGAATGAAAATCTTTTAAAAACATTCCTCCTCCTCCCCCCACCAAATTATTAACACAGCACAGTGAGACAAAACCTTGGATTCTCAATCCAGGGAACACTTTTAGAGCTTCCTCCTGGGAGTTCTCTACTTTTAACCCCTTGTGTTCTCAGAAGTGTATCCATGTCCTCAGGAACCACACCAGATGCTGATATTCACATCTGAGCACTTATGAGTTTGACCACAAACTCCCAAAAAACTCGCTTCCTTTTCAAACCAAGGCACTGCTGTTCTTTATTTACAA
>JAHXMQ010012338.1:23254321-23278954 GCA_020466415.1 Ammodramus savannarum pratensis | reverse complement strand
TTGGACTATTGCAGTGGTGGTTGGCAGGAGCAGGACGTGGCCCTCTGCAAACCTTTGGGTTTCAGCTGATTCCCACTTTCCTAAGCTTTCATAAAATTCCAATTTCAGGGTCCCATGGGAGAGTCCTGCTCTCCTGCAATGTCTGAGCTCCTCCAGGAGAAACTTCCTTCAGCAAGATCTGCACTCAGAGGTGCAGGACAGAGTTTCAGAGAAACTTTCTTGGTCCAGAATCCAGAGATTTGTGTTTCTTGATCTCAAATCCAGACATTTCTGTCTAGAATGCAGAGATTTGTGTTTCTTGATCCCAAATCCAGATATTTCTGTCTAGAACCCAGAGATTTGTGTTTCTTGATCCCTAATCCAGATATTTCTGTCTGAGCCTCAAGAGGAACCTCTGCCCTGCAGCAGTTTCCCTGAGCAGCCCCATCCCTGGCTGCCCAGGGCTGTGAAATCTCTCCTGTGTCCATCTTACCTTCCATCCTTGGGATTTGCTCTCAGGAACAGAACATTCTGGTTTGGCAGCAGCCCAGGGGCAATTAATGAGAAGCCAGCAGAGTCTGAGCAGAAAATTTGGGTCACAAACACTTTGGTCCTTTCACACAGCACAAAATGCCTTCTCCTCCTTGACTCTGTCCACTCCTGACCTTACCAACAATTATGATTTATTATTCTATTTACTCAGAATTATTTCAGTGTCTGCTGTGGGTTCTTAGCCTGTGGAGTTTTGAGGATTCTCTTCATGCAAATCCAGCCCCAAAAGGAAAATGATGTCCCAGCAACACCAGGAATGGGAAATATTGTGATTTAGGAATTGTGCAGCACCATGAGGGCACATTGCTGTGGAAAATCCCCCCTGGAGGTGTCCAAGGATGGCCTGGATGTGGCACTTGGTGCTCTGGGCTGGGGACAAGGTGGGCATTGGTCACAAACTGGACTGGGATGGCTTTTCCAGCCCCATTCTGTGAAAGGGCTTCAGAGTTCAAAAAAAAATAAAAATACCATGTCAGTCTTCTGCTGGACAGAAGAATGTTTCTATGCCTTGTGGGAGGAACAGTTTTAATTGAAATTCATGAAATAATTTCTAAATATCCTATACATTTCAGAGCATTGCCACTGAGTGATTCTACAAACAGTTGATCACACACCTCTGCTGTTTGCTGAAACAGAAAGATTTAGTAAATTTTAATTTAGGGATGCTATTTAGGGATCCAGTGCATCATCACCTTGGGGAGACCTTGCATAGTCCACAAAGCTCAGGAATTTCCCCTAATGTTTTCTGTGGTGATGAGATCAATGGGGTAGATATTTCCCTGTTGCTGCATTTCAGTTTGAATTTACATCCCCTAATCTGCTTTACATTGAACAGCACAGCTCATCCCTCAGAGAGCATCTCAGGCTGGCCCTGTGCATCCATCATGGAATAAATAAAAGAGAAAAATGCTGAAATACCTGACCCAAATACTTGTTCAGGATTTGGGAAGGCTCTGCCAAGCTTCCAGTTCAGATGTACATCAAACATCTGAAGGTGGGATCCTCTCCTGCCTTGTCACCAGCAATGTTTGACCCAGATTTTTTTGTTAAATACCAAACCTCAGGAATATTAATATTATTTGAGAGACAGTCCCTTGAAACAGCACAACAAGCAGATTTTTATAGATCTGCCAGGAGTTGATGATATAGTGGCAGTGGGAATTTTAAAATTTTTAAAAAATAAATCAAGAGTGAAATGTCTGTGATTGAGGCAGGCCCAGAACATGGGATGGGGAAAGCTCCACACGTCCAGCACGGACAGGGAGGGTCGGGGACTCTGCAGCCACATCTGGATCCAATGCTGGGCCAGTTCTTCACTTTGGAATGATTTGCACCAAAGGCATCAGGCACAAACATCCCTGACCTCCGCAGGGCTGGGGGGCTCAGTGGCTGATGCAAAGATCTGCCCTTGGAGGGCTTGGACTTCCCAAAGGATCCCTCCAGTGGCAGCATTCACAATGATACCTCAGCTTTGAGCTTTTCTGTTTTTCAGGTTCTGTGCTGCTTTAGTGTGTGGGTCTGAGCTTTGATGAAGTAGAAGTGTAAATTTAAGTTTTAAGTAAAAGTGTAAGTTATAGTTTTAAGTAAGTTTAAGTTTTAAGTCTTAAGTAAGTAGAAGTGTAAGTTATATCTTTAAATAAGTAGAAATACATTTGAAGTGCATTAATAAACTGTGTTAGCTACTAAAGGCCTTAAGGCCGAGTTTAAAGTTCACTAACTTAGCTCCAACATATCAAAAACATGGCAGAACCTTGCCACTAGAACAGATAGAATTATTCACTTAAAATAGATAAAATAACATGAGTAAATAGATAGAACTATTCATGTAGATAGATAAACTAGATATACATAAATTTTAAGTAAGAAAACAGTACATTTGCATAAATAGATAATAAATGTGGTTTTTAGGTAAGAAATGACGCTACTTTCATATAATTTCCACACATTAGAATTAAGTTTAGAGAGAATGTTTTAGAATTGTGTTTTCAACTGGTTGGATGTTTTATGAATAACATGCCCTGTGACGGGTAATGGTCATCATCAACCATCACAACCACGACCATCAACACCTCGACAGCGAGAAGAAGACAACGAGAAGAACAAGAAGGTCAAGAAGAAAGAAGCTGCTGCCAGTGCTCCTGCTCTGAACCTTGGACTCTACTCCATTGATGCTTCAGGTTTGAGCTTTTCTATTTTTCACATTCTGTGCTGCTTTAGTGTGTGGGTCTGGGTTCACATGATGGGATGGGGAGCTCTGTGCACAGAGCAGGGAGACAAAACAATTCCTGCTCCAGCTGGGCACCAAGGACAAATGACCCAAATCTCAGCCCAAGAGCACAAATGTGGAAGTTTGCAGGCAGCCCCGACATGGGAAGAGACGAGAATCTTGAGTCCATGTTTCAGAAGGCTGATTTATTATTTTATGATCTGTATTATATTTAAAGAAAAAGATATATTAAACTATACTAAAAGAAGAAGGGATTTCATCAGAAGGCTTGAAGGTAAAGGAAAGAATGCAATGATAATAAAATCTTGTGACTGACCAGACAGTCTGAGACAGCTGGACTGTGATTGGCCATTATTAGAAACAACTACATGAGATCAATCACATATCTACCTGTTGCATTCCACAGCAGCAGATAATCATTGTTTTTCTTTTCCTCTGAGACTTCTCAGCTTTTTAGGAGAAAAAATCCTTGGCAATGTGATTTTTCAGAAAATATCATGGCTCCACACAAACCCCGTGGGCTGGAGAGAGAAAAACAAGCAGGGTGGGACTGCCTGGGCTAAAGCTGGAATGGGACAATGAACTGCAAGGTGCAAATGGAGCAGAACTGATCCCAGGGACAGAGCCCGTGCCCGGCCGTGCATTTTGGGGCCATTTTGGTTCATCTTGGGTGCAGCCCTAGCTGGGCTCTGGTGCTGCCCAAGGTGCATCCATGGAGGAGATCCTTTGAATAAATCCCTGCTTTATTCTGGAGCTCTGTCCACCCTCTGCTCTGGCTCAGCCTGCACAAGGCATCAACAAAACAGAGGGGAAATTTACAGCCTCTTATTCCAGAAGAATGTTGGGAGAGTCTTTAATAAATGCTTCTGAGTGATGCGGCCTGGTGGTGAACAAACACGATTCCAGTTCAGACACTGAAGTTTCCAGTTCAGATGTTGAGGTTTCCAGTTCAGATACTGGTGTCTGCAAAGTTCCCAAGGCAGTTTAGGGTTCCTTTGGGAAAGGTTGCTCATCTATGAGACTCAACCACCCCAAGGCATCCCCAAATGTGTGCTCATCCATCTGGGTGCCCATTCACACTGTGCTCAGCTCTGGTGAGACCACACTCAAGTCCTGTGCTGAGTTTTGGGCCCTTCATTTCAAAAAGGACATTGAGGGGCTGGAGCGTGTCCAGGACAGGGAACAGAGCTGGGAAGGGGCTGGAATATAGATCTGATGAGGAGAGGCTGAGGGAACAGGGAAAGGGGCTCAGCCTGGAGAAAAGGAGGCTCAGGGGTATGGAGGGGCTGGACAGCTGGCCAGCAAGCAAAGCTGAGTTAACAGAAATAAATAACAGTTTATGATTTTCGAGTGTATCCATAGCAAGGAAGAAGACAAGGCCATCAGCATGGAAACAGATTGGAAAAGATACATGAAAATCTTTGTAGGCTTGACTACGGGCCTAAGTAGATGTGTACACGTGCCTTATTGAATTTCTGTAAAACTTTTGCCAATTAAATTGACATTAATTGCTCTGCACCAATGAATATAATACGTTATTGTGATGTAGTTAATGACTTAAGATCATGCTTTGTTAAGAGTATATAAACTGAAGAACGCACAGAATAAAAAACCTTTTTCTTCTTAGACTCTGATCACGTGTGTGTGTATGTCACATCCAACCTAACAGTGACACAGGGGGACCTCGTTGCTCTGCACAGCTCGTGACAGGAGGGGCAGGGAAAGGAGGAGAGGAAATGGCCTCAGATGGCACCAGGGCAGGCTCAGGTTGGAGATTGGGAAAGGAAATTTCCCTGGCAGAGTGGGCAGGCCTTGGGCTGAGCTGCCCAGGGAGGTTTGGAGTCACTGAATTGTCCCAGAGCAGTCTGGATGTGGCCCTGGGGACAGGGTTTGGGGTGATGGCACTGGGTGATCCTGAAGGGCTCTTCCACCTTGGCAAGTCTGTGATTCCCAAAGGCAGGAATACAACAGCAACATCAGCACAACTTTCCTTGGAACCCGGAGCAGTCTGAGCTCCGCTCGGAGCATCTCCCGCAGCCCGGAGCCGCAGAGCACACTGACATCTAGTGGGGTCTGGGGAAAGCACTGCCTTGTCTCCTGCGCTGGCAAAAATCCTCCCAAAAAACCTTCACTGAAGCGTTTTGCAGCTCACCGATTCTCAGCCATCGGGCAGGCCCTGAAATGTGGCAGCCCCTGGATCCCTGGAGGTGCCCAAGGCCGGGCTGGGTGAGGCCTGGAGCACCCCGGGGTAGCGGAAAGTTCTGTTCACGTCAGGGCATTGGAATAAGATGATCTTTAAGGTCCCTTCTGACACAAATCACTCTGTGATTAACACAGAGAAAGTTGAGCCTCTGCCTTGTTCCATCCCTATTTTGGCCATGGTTTCCAGCTATTTTCCAGGTGCAGTTGACAAGTCCCCTTTAGGGTTTGAGCAGGATAAGAGAACTCAACACACCTTCCTGAAAAGGGAAGTGACTCCTCGTAGGGGAACGTAGCAGCAGAAAGGAAAAAGAAAAAGTGGAGGCAAAATATTTTCATGTACGTTCTTTCAATATGACTTTCTTCCTTAGTTTAGCTACGTCCCTCCAAGTTCATGTTACAAAAAAACCAGGGGCTCTGGTGTTGGGTTTGAGGCATAGGAAAATCAATTACTCATCCTGCAGCTGAATTCCCTGCCACAACCCACCCTGCTGTAGGGAAAAAGGGAATTAATCATCGATATTAGATTGAAGTGAGCCCGTCTCAGGCAGTCCTGCCCAGCTGTGGCGTTGTCTCCATTTCAGGGCCCATCCCTGCACAAGTCCCAGCCCTGGTCTCCAGGAGACTGTAAACAATCAGCTGAACCCGACGCTCCTGTTTCCAGCGCTGTACCCGCCCGGGGCAGGCACGCTCTGCTCGCTGCCACCTCCCTGCCGTGACAAATTTAGACAGCTTGGGTCATGTCCTGCCAGCTGGGTACTGACACCGGGCTCCTCCTCAGCAAATCTGCCTGGGGCATTGAGAGGTGGGAAGATGTGCTTGGAATTCTGGCTCTGGAGGGCTCCTGGAACCCTGGTCTCTGTGACCTGCCGGGCTTGTCCTTTGTGGCATCTCCTGGTGGTCCATGGCACCTCCTGGTGATCCGTGTCACCTCCAAGGGATCCATGGCACCTCCTGGTGGTCCATGGCACCTCTTGGTGATCTGTGTCACCTCCAATGGATCCATGGCATCTTCTGGTGGCCCATGGCACCTTCAAGGGATCTGTGTCACTCCCAAGGGACCTGTGTCACCTCTGAGGGACCCATATCACTTCCAAGGGATCCATGTCACCTCCAATGGACCCATGGCAGCTCCAAGGGATCCACGTCATCTCCAGTAGATCCATGGCGCCTCCGAGGGATCTGGGTCACCTCCTGGTGATCCATGGCACCTCCAAGGGATCCATGGCACTTCTAAGGCATCCGTGTCACCTCTAAGGGACCCGTGTCACCTCTGAGGGATCTGTGTCACCTCCGAGGCATCTGTGTCACCTCCTGGTGATCCATGGCACCTCCTGGAGATCCGTGTCATTTCCAGTGGATCCATGGCACTTTCAAGGGATCCGTGTCACTTCCTGGTGATCCACGGCACCTTCAAGGGATCTGTGTCACCTCTGAGGGATCCGTGTCACCTCCGAGGGATCTGTGCCGTCTTCAGTGGATCCATGGCACCTCCAAGGCATCTGTGTCACCTAAAGGATCTGTGTCACCTCCTGGTGATCCATGGCACCTCCAAGGGATCTGTGTCACCTCCAGTGGATCCATGGCACCTCCAAGGGATCCATGTCACCTTCAAGGG
Source organism: Ammodramus savannarum pratensis (assembly GCA_020466415.1). NCBI lineage: Eukaryota > Metazoa > Chordata > Aves > Passeriformes > Passerellidae > Ammodramus > Ammodramus savannarum. The sequence goes on along the minus strand of JAHXMQ010012338.1, from coordinate 23,272,379 downwards.
ATACGTGTCCCCTCCAAGGCATCCGTGTGACCCCAGGGATCTGTGTCATCTCCTGGTGATCTGTGGCACCTCTGAGGGATCCATGGCATCTCCTGGTGATCCATGTCACCTTCAAGGGATCCATGGCACCTCCGAGGGATCCGTGTCACTTCCTGGTGATCCATACCACCTCCAAAGGATCTGTGTCACCCCCTGATGATCCATGTCACCTCTGAGTGATCCATGTCACCTCTAAGGGATCCATGGCACTTCCGAGGGATCCATGTCACTTCCTGGTGATCCACGTCACCCCCTGGTGATCCGTGTCCCCTCCAAGGGATCCATGTCACCTCTAAGGGATCCATGTCACTTCCTGATGATCCATGGCACCTCTAACGAATCCGTGTCACCTCTGAGGGATCCGTGTCACCTCCAGGGGATCCGTGTCACATCTCTGCAGGGAAGCAGCTGATGCAGAGACAGGATCACTCTTCACTTTCCACACAGCAGCACAGCCCTGGCACGGGCTGAGCATTTCCCTGCCTGCCTCGGATTTTCCACAGAGAACATGGAGCACCTCCTGCCTGTCCAAGGGGGTGATGGTGCCACTCCTCAGCCCCTGTAACCCACCAGGAATCATCTCCACAAGCTCTGCTGATGTTCCTGGAGAGCTGCTGGGATGCCAGAGAGCTGCAGGTAAGGCACAGGGTGGAGAACAGGTTCTTCTTATCTTTCCTGTTAAACGCACGAATGAGAGAGAATGGATAACAAATCCCATTTTCCTGAGCAATATAAAGCTGATTATTTATAAAGCAGGATGAAATATATAAGCTTATATTTTAATTAGGGTTTAAATTATGTTTTAATTAGGATTTTAAAAAATTCCAGCTCCTCCACATGTTGAGTTTATAAGAGTGGGATGTTTGCTTGGTGCTGTTCTTCCAAATAAAGATTCCTCTTCTCCTGACTAATTAGGAACTGGAAATAAATTGAGGTAACACCTTGTGTTAGGAGGGTATGAAACTTCAGGGAAAGAGGGGTGGGAGTGATTTTTAGTTTTTTTATTTTATTTTATTTAGTTTATCTCTAAGGAAATAGAGAGTTTATTCCAGCCTGCTGTGAGCACAGAGGGCTGTTTCAGCTGCCTGGTGTTGTTTCCTGTTGTTTGTAACTAAACAGCACCAGCCAAAGGAATTTTTTGGTACCTCACTGATTGCTTCTAAACATCTTCCCTGCCATGGCTGCACAAGTCAACATTAGAAGTTTGCACTGAATTTTAGGTCCAGCTGTGAAAGGCTCAGACTTTTAAATAAATATTATTATTAATAATAATAGCAGCACAGCATCCTCTGCATCTAAATGAAGGTCAGCCCAAAGATGCCCAGATGTGCAAAGTTTCATTTTGCAGAAATTGCCACCTTATTTCTGTACAAGCTTCAAGTTTTGGAGAGCATTTTCTGGTGCTCTGTTCACATCACAGGTTGCCAAAGTTTCTTGGAGCCTCCTTAGCTTTTGGACAAGTGCAGACAGTTCTGAAGGAGCAGAAAGTGTTTGAAAGGATCCAGAGATGTGGTTCACACACTGCTGAGTACAAATTGAACACAGCTCTGCCAAGCACTAACCCAAACACAGCCAGCCTGCAATAAAGCCCAAGAACTTATTAATTCACAGAGTGCAGGTGCTGAGTCTGCTGCTGCTGCAGGTTTGGTCTGTGCTGCTCTTGTGATGGTTTTTCCCTCTCTGCTTTAAGTGTTTGGGTGAAACTTTACAACACAGGGATGAAGGGAGTTGCAATTAGCAGGGGAGCTCAAGAATTGAGGATATTAACTCACACTGCAGCCACAAAAACCTGTTCACCTTTTCCCAGCTATTCCAGAAGGGGAATTGGGAACATCCACCTTGTTAAGATCCACTGGCCTGCGTTTCTAATGCTGATGCAGTAACCTGAGCCCCCTGGCATCATTTTCCAAGCCCTGTGCCAGTGCAGAGTGCTCAGTTTAACATCCTCAGCTCACTCCTTGCTGCAGCAGTGCCCCTCAGAGTGGCAGGAGCTGCACAAACCCTTCTCCACCAGGACCAAGTTTCCATTTTTGCTGCCCAGATGAAATTCCACTCGCAGGTGTGGGGTGTTTTATTTGTTGGAGAGGGGTAATGAATACTGGGGGAAAGCTCAGGCCTGGAAGGAGGCAGCAGGATGAGGGAGGATTTAGACACAGGATGAAAATTGTAAAAGTGGCTTTAAATACTGCCATTACTCTTCCAGGGGAGGGAGAGAGTATGTTAACAATTTTATAATAGAGGCAAACACAATACAAAATTAAACCTCTGAGAGATCCCCCTGCCTTTCTTCTCTACTCAGGCTATATATATTTTTTTTTAAATTTTTTAAAGTAATAACCAAACTTCCTTCACAAGCCCTCAGTACTTACAGAAAATCAGGACACAAGGGCATCTCAGTTCCTGAGTCATATCCATAATTATATGATTGAAATAGCAAATGTCATCAATAAGGCTTTGTTTGTCTCTCACAAACATTCCCTGTCAGGTCATTGTTCAGGATAAACTTGTGACCTGGATGTCACTTTTCCCACAGATTAGAGCTGAGCAGTTGCAACTGTGCTTGAAACACATTTAATGTTAATTTTGAGCTCATCAACCAGCCTTGAGAGAGCAGGAGCTTGTGAGACACCAGGATCCTGAGCATTTTATGAAAATAGGCAGTGGGGCAGAGAAAACTGTGCTTGGAATGCTTCCAGGGTGGGAAAAGCAGCAGCAGAGCTGCATTTACTGCACAGCACAGCTCACCACAGGGATGCTCAGTGCTAGGCAGGAAACACAATTTTTCAGCCCACTTTTCAATGAATTCATGTACTTAGAATTTCAGATTAACTGAGGTTGGAAAAGAGAACCAAGGTCACCAAGTCCAAGCTGTGATCCCTACCTTGTCCCCAACCCAGAGCACTCAGTGCCACATCCAGGTGACACCTGCAGGGACTCCAAACCTCCCTGAGCAGCTCTTCCTAAGTCCTGAGCTCCCTTTCCATGGAGAAATTGCTGCTGCTGTCCCAGCTGAGCCTGCCCTGGCCCAGCCTGAGGCTGTTCTTGCCCTGTCAAACCTTCACCCTGTTCCAGACCAAGTGATGGAGGGGTTGGGATCATCCTGAGGGTTGGGATCACCCTGAGGGTTGGGAAAGCTGCTGAAACACAATCCAGGAGCCCCTGGAGCTGCACAGGACATTCAGAGGGAGGTGGGTGCTAAATGTGGGTCCCAGCTCTCACAGCAATTACCCAAACCCCCTCATCTCCCTAAGAAATGAAAATACCATGGATTAATTACAACTCCCACCCCCAAATTTCCTCAGCCTGAGCTCATTCCATTGTCCCAACAGAGATGAGCAGAGGAAAATCTTCTCTTTTTCAGGTTCTGGGAAGAGCAAGAAGCAAACATCAAACAGCAAAAAGGGAGCTGGGAGCCAAAGCCATCCTCACATGAGCTCTCACTCCAGCCACAGAGCAGTTGGGCTCAGTGAAAGCAGCCACAGCCAGAAAACTGGGGAACTTTAAAACTTCTGTGTAAACCAGAGCCCTTGCAAGGAGAAGTGAGTAAATTATGTGATTTTTTATAGAGCTACACTCTTCTAACCTTCCCTCCCCCAAATACAGAAGGACTGAGTCTGAACCTGCTTTTTTCCCATTCTCTTCTGCATTTAATTCTCAACAAAGCAGAGTTGAGGATTGTCTTGTCCTGTCCTCCACAACCCAAACAAATCAAGCACCTCCCTTTCCCTGCTTTATAACCCTGACCCTCAGACTTTAGGGGTAAAAGGTCTGTAACAAAATTAATAACACCTGAACTTAATTTCTGCTGCCTCCCATGCTGCACTTAATCTTCCAGCAGTTTGTAACTACTGGATTTTTGGGGTGGGCTAAAAACACCTGCCACAAAACACAAATTGGTGTTTTCTTTTTCATATTCAGTTTTCAAGATTGGGCTACATTTTGGAGAAGTGGGGCATTCTTTATTTAGTGTAGTTATGCACACACATTAAATCAATGTGTGTGATAAGAAATTCTTGTGGTTATTGTTGTTATCACAAAGATAATGATGATGGGAGTATTTAACTGGCTGTAACTCAACAAAAGGTGCAAGGGGGACAAAGACTTGAACCAGTTGCATCCTGCACAGATAAATGTAATTTAATTAATTAATTTACTCTTAGTCTCAGAAGAAGGAAGGGGAAATGAAACCAAACCCCCAAACTATAGCATATTATGAGTATGAGTGAGAGATTTTATTCCTCACCCCTCCTTTTCCAGGCAAGGGTTGCTGCCATGAATCTCTGGATCTGGCTGATGGAGATTTTTCACCTTCATCCCACCTTGCCTGACTTTTCCAGCTTTAATAATCATGTCAATATTGCCTTTGCAGTACAATATTTCTGTCCTTCTCCTCGGGTCTATCCTAAGTTTGCTTAAAGATAAAAGAGGTGATAATTAATTTGTGTGAGAGAAGAGGCAGAGGCCTTAAATCCTTTCCTTGTTGGAAAGCAAACTGAAGTGTGTGCTTAGCAGTGGTGATAGCTAAAGGTTTCCTCATATTCCTCCTTTTCCCAAGAGGAAGAAAATGATTTGGAAAAGCCCTTATTATACAGAAGGATCCACTTAGAGTGTTTGAGGACATGGATTCAACCCCGGGCTGAGAGTTTTCACACTCCTGCCTGTGAAAAACTCACTCCTCCTGAATTTTTATGGAGTAATTGTTGTTCAAATATACAGTCAGAGGCACTCTGTGAATATTTCTGCTGAATCCTGTGCTAGGAACAATTATGGAAATGATGTAGCTCCTCCAGTACTTCACTGGTTTGGAAAATGTTATCTCCTGTCCTTTGGGATACTTTCCCACACAAAGAGAGGGAGATTTCTTTCTCAGAGCTGTTTGTAAATACTGGCTCAAAGCCTCCATTTCCAATACTCAGCAACCAAAAAATCATTGCTGTCAGTCACCCAAAATTCAGATTATTTTTCAATATTCCCCAGCTGGATCTTTGTCCTTTCACTCTCCATTAAGCCCTGCCAGCCCGTGGAGTGCCAGCTGTGCCCCATGGGCACCTTGTCCCCAGCCCAGAGCACTCAGTGCCACCTCCAGGGGACACCTGCAGGGATGGGCACTGCAAAGCTCCCTGGGCATCCCTTTACAAGTCCTGACCACCCTTCCTTTGAAAAAATTCCTCCTGGTGTCCCCTGTTTTACTCTGTCGTATTAAATATTGGCCCCATCCGCTCAGACCTTGGCATTTGGGCTGAATTTCCTACACCAGAATTGCCCACAATCTCTTTGGAACCATTTCTAGCCACAAAAAGAAGATTGCAGTTGATGTGAAAGAAGCTGCAGAAAGAAAATATTCAGGTCCTGTGTGGCTGCCCCTTCTTTTTGGCCCTCACATGTTATCCCCAGAGATCAAAACTAAACTGATCATGGAATAACTGCAGGAAAGACTCCATGAATTTCCTCCTTGGGAACTGAATGGGATGGGGAACCAACCCTGATTTTGCTCCATTAATTTGTTCCTTGGGAACTGAATGTGGGATGGGAAATGGGATAGGAAACCAACCCAGTTTTTGCTCTGTTACACTGGTTAAACTTTGCTTTTTTGAACAATAATAATCAATAATGATAAATATGGTAGAAGAAATTTTGTCTGTTCCTTGTTGAAGTAAAAAGAATTTTTAGAGTGGGTAAAAGATGGTTTTAGGATAAATGTGGAGCATGATATGCAGTGTGTGAAGTGCAGGGGCAATGCAATCAGCCACAGGGTTTGCATTACAGAGTAAAACTCCACTTTCTTGGACTGCAGGGTGGGTACTTGGACTGTTCTTTGTGAGTAAGACAACAAGACCTTGGATCTCAAAACAAAAGAATTTATTAGATCCAAACCACTTCTTAGAAGATTTTTGAAAGTTTTGAACATGTTAAAAAAGGTAGAGTGTAAAATCAGAGAATAACAGTTGTACAGCAGACAAATACAAAGGGATTGATCTTTTCAACCCCACCAGCCTTAACTAGGGGAGATCTGCAGTTATTATTTTTTCCTTGCCATTTTTCAGGATGGGAAAATCCTGATTTTCAGGTTCATGCATGTGTCTGATCAAAAGACCTTCCTGACAGAGCCCCCAGGGATGTCTCCTGTTGGTTTTTTAGTCTGTCCTTTACATTTATCTCTGCTCTCTTTGAGCCACGGCAACCGTCACACGTTTGGCTCCATTTGTCCTCAAGATGTTTTAAAATTCAGCCTTTTTAACGAGGAAAGAGCCCTGAGAGAGAGGCAAAACCAGACTGTGAGTCATGGGGAACAGCTACAAAGAGGAACAGGAGGAAAGGGAGAACATCACTGCAGCCCAAATGTGTTTCACACATCTCGAGCTCTTGTCCTCCATTCCCTGCCCCACATCTCCTTTCTGCTCCAGGAACTGCCTCCTCTTCCCTTGTGCCAAGGGCTGTGGATCTGCTGTCACATTCTCTTTTCGCTATTTTTTATTATTCCTTATCCCTGCTTTGTTTCTGAGTTCTACGATCCTCATCTGTAATGAGATTTATTTTCTTTCCCTCGCTGCTTCTCAAGACAAGGAGTCGTGGGTCGTTGTACCAACAGCTTCTTTTCTCAAATCCCCAGATTACTGAAAAGGAATAAAGGAAAAGCTTGAATTTAAGGAAAATAATAGAATTTTCTGTGAGTTTTTTATGGAGTAATTGTTGTTTCAATGTACAGTGGAGGCACTCTGTGAATATTTCTGCTGAATCCTGTGGTAGGAACTATTATGGAAATGATGTAGCTCCTCCAGTACTCCACTTTGGTTTGTAAAATGTTATCTCCTGTCCTTTGGGATACTTCCACACACAAAGAACATTTTGTGGGGCCTTTAACTCAGCATGAAGCACAGGAGCCAAGTAAACTCCTGAACCTTCCACAGTGGGGCCGTGAGGCAACTCCAGGGAGAACCTAATCACCAACCTGTCACCTTCCCTGAGCTCTAGGAGGACAGGGGAGATTATTTTATCTGTCCTCAGGAAATGTGCCTAACACCTGCTTTCTGATGCCAAGAACATCATGGGGAGGCAGTGGGACCCTAAATCCTTGATTTTCATTCAAACTATTCCTTTCTGGAGTTGGGCTCAGCTGTTGGGAACCCCTCTTCCCTGCACATGAGATCTTCAAAATTCCATTTTCCTCACACTGATAAAATTTTCATAAAAACCCAAGAGTGGTAGAAGATGAAGCCATTGCAAAGTACAAAGATAAATGCTCCTAAATCATGGAATCCCAGAACGGTTTGGGTTGGAAGGGACCTTAAAGCTCATCCAGTGCCACCCCTGCCATGGTCAGGGACACCTTCCTCTGTTCCAGGTTGTTTCCAAGCCCATTCCAGCCTGGCCCTGGGCACTTCCAGGGATTCAGGGGCAGCCACAACTTCTTGGGGCCTCCCCACCTTCACAAGGAACAAATTCTTCCTCATAATCTCTGTTGATGTTCTGGAAAATGGTGACTGCTGCCCTTACTGATCGCTCTTCCTCACAGAGCAAGAAGGAAAATTGGTGAATTCTGTGAGGCACACTTGGGCCATTTTGAGATTTTACAGATGAAAGACAAGATTGCTGAACCTTAAACTGGACCAGGAGTTCAGGGCACTGGTGTGAAGTGTTTTTTTTTGCATGTCTGACTTAGGAGACAAATCTGAACCAGCCATGGGTTCTGAATGCCTTTTTGTGCCTTGACAGTGTATTCGTTGCAATAATTGTACTTGAAGGTGATGAAAACCCAATTTGCTGAACAAAATTCCACATCCAAACATGAGTGGCTTGATTTCATGGCTAGTTGGAGGTGAAAATAGGGTTTCCTGTTGTGATTTTGGTTTCGTGAAGCAGAGAGAGCAGTGGGAGCCTTAGGCCCACGTCCACCTGTGGTGGTGTGCCCAGGGGTCCCAGGATGACAGGAGACGAGAATCTTGACTACATGTTTCAAAAGGCTGACTTATTATTTTATGATATACATTATATTAAAACTATACTAAAAGAATAGAAGAAAGGATTTCATCAGAAGGCTAGAAAGGAATAGAAAGGAATGATAATAAAATCTTGTGACTGACAGAGACAGTCCAGACAGCTGGGCTGTGATTGGCCATTAATTAAAAACAACCACATGAGACCAATCACAGATGCACCTGTTGCATTCCACAGCAGCAGATAATTATTGTTTACATTTTGTTCCTGAGGCCTCCAGCTTCTCAGGAGAAAAAATCCTAACAAAGGGATTTTTCAGCAAATATCATGGCTACACACCTGAGCTGCAGGAGGGCAAATCCTGACAGCAGAGATGAAACCAAAGCTCCTGCAGACCTGGTGGTTTCTCCCTTTTTTGCTACACCCCCTGAGCCTCCTTTTCTCCAGGCTCAGCCCCTTCCACATCCTCAGGGATTCTGCAGCCCCTTCCCAGCTCCTCAAGGATTCTGCAGCCCCTTCCAGCTCCGTTCCCTGCCCTGGACACGCTCCAGCCCCTCCAGGGCTCTCCTGCAGGAGCAGAACTGGGCCTAGCCCTGGAGGGGCCTCTCAGAGCCAGCACAGAGGGACAATCCTGTTGTGGTAATGGTCCCCTGAATGGGGAATAATTGGTATTGACTCTACATAGCAGAAGGCTGATCAATTGTTTCATTAAGCTATATTGTATTATTATACTACACTATCTCACTAAGAAGTTGGTAACCGTCACTGACAGTCTGATACAGGTCTGACCTAACTGGCCAATCCCTCCAAACACCATCCAGTGTCTAATTAAGAAATCATTCTTTGATAAATAATCTCCATAACACATTCTGCATGTACACAACAACAGGTGTAGCAAATGGAGATAAGAATTGTTTCTCATTCTCTTCTCTGAACTTTCTCACAGCTTCCCAGGAAAATATTGGCAGAGAGCTGTCTCTCTCTGTTCAGAGGATGTGACCACCACACAATCCCTGCCCTGCTCCTGCAGCACACACAATTCCCCATCCAGCCCAGCTGCCAGGGGCCTCTTGCCCCCCTGGGCACCCCTGGGCTCGTGTTCAGCCCCTGGCACAGCACCCCCAGGGCCTTTCCAGCTCTCCACCCCCTCTGCCCAGCCTGGAGCTCCCTGGGGTTGTGGTGGCCTCATCCCATGGATCCAGCCTGTGCAGATCCCTCTGCAGAGCCTTCCTGCCCACTCCCACCAGCTCATCTTCTCCCAGGAGGTCTCTTCCCTGCTGCTGAGGTGCTGTCAGCTCCTACAGGATCCATGCCACAGATCAGCAGATTTCAGCAGATTTCCAGGTTATTTATCACAGATTGTCCTGGTGGCTTTCCTCTGCCATGGGCCTCACACCACTTTTGACACATGGAAAGAGTCACCACTCAGCTGAGAGTCACTTCAAGGCAGGGTTTGAAATCTGGCATTTCAGAGAACTTGCTGAGGCCTTTCCCTCAGGCTGTGCTGAACATGGAACTGTCACAGACATCTTTTCATTAAAAATCTTTCCTTAGCATTTTTTCTGTCTGAGAAGCTGAGAGGCCTTAGAAACAAAATGTAAACAATGATTATCTGCTGCTGTGGAATGCAACAGGTGGATCTGTGATTGGTCTCATGTGGATGTTTGGAATTAATGGCCACTCACGGCACAGCTGGCTCTCTCTCTGTCCAAGCCACAAATCTTTGTTATTCTTTCTTTTCTATTCTTAGCTTAGCTAGCCTTCTGAGAACCTTTTCTTCTATTCTTCTTAGTATAGTTTTAATTAATATATATCATAAAACAATAAATCAAGCCTTCTTAAATATGGAGTCAACATTCTTGTCTCTTCCCTCATCCAAAGACCCCTGTGACCATCATCACATGGAACATTTTATCAGCTCATTGATATCCTACAGCCTTGTGCTGCAGATTGAGATGAAACCCTTTTCTGGGCTCAGCAGTCTTGAAAAGCCAGGTAATGGCAGGAAAAATGCAAATGTGTAGGTGATTAATACATGTTTGTGTCATGTGTATCAGAAGAGGATGCAATTAGAAGGATTTTAATAAGATTATTCTGGCTCTTTTTGATTCTGAGCTCTTGCTGGAAAAACTTGTGGATCACAAGAGTGGTCTCATTTTCCTTTTTTTAAATGTCTGTGGATCACAAGAGTGGTTCCATTTTCCTTTTTTTAAATGTCTGTGGATCACAAGAGTGGTTCCATTTTCCTTTTTTTAAATGTCTGTAAAATTTGCAAATGTTGTGTGCACCCTTATTGACTTTGCAATTATCCTTGAAGAGCAGAGCTTACTCTCTTGGCCTCATTTTGGAATTACTGTAATTCTCTTTTGGGAGGTTTCCCAGACAGAGGGAGATGCAGCCACTGCCACAGCACAAAGCTTTTCTTGCCTCGGATTCCCTCACTGGGCTGACATTTGAGACCACATTGTGGAGCCTGTCCTGAAGAATTGCTGCTGGGGTGTGGCCAGGAAGATTTGGGCTTAAATTTGTGTCCTCAGAAGGGATCTCAGCTCTGTCTGGAGAAGTTTCCTCCTCAGGAAATGGGAAATGTGGGAATCGCTTCCAAGCACCCCTCCCAGTCTTGTGTGTGACCAAATACAAGAAAGAGATAAAATTATTAGGGAGCATCCAAAGGAGGGACAGGAGGATGGGGAAGGGTCTGGAAGGGAAGAGGAGCAGATGAGGGACCTTGGAATGTCCAGCTGGAGGAGACTGAGGGGAAACTCCTCAGGGGCTGCAGCTCCTCAGAGGAACAGCTCCAATCCCTGCTCTGGGACAGGGACAGCACCCAGGGAGGGCTGAAGCCGGGCCTGGAGGGATTTAGGTTGGGTCTTAGGGAAAGGTTCTTCCCCCAGAGGGTGCTCTCGGGTTTCTGTGGTTGAAATGGCTCCCAAGGTATTAGAAAGTCTCTTTTTTCCAGCCCTGTGACTGAAGAAGAAGTCGAGATGCGTCGGTTCTGCTTTTCAAGGCTGTTTATTTTCTCTTATCTATCACATTCTTTCTCTGACCTGCTGAGGTCTGTCCAGCAGGTCGGGCTGTGGCACACTGACCACCCTTGGGGTGGTGTTAACTTTTTATACTAAGAACTACTGTACTTTATTTACAATAATTTTCCAATACTATCACCTACGTTAGACAGTCTGTCTCTACTCTAAACCAATCCAAAAGTGTCACCATCACAGCAGATGATGGAGGACAAGAAGAAGAAGAGGGAAGACAGGACATACCCAGATTCCTCCATTTTGCCTCTTGAACCCCCATTCTAAATCCCCAAATTTCTACTTTTTCACCCTGTGACAAATTCACTGTCATTCCACTCAAACTCTTGTGGCTTGTAACTCCTCACACAAAGTTGGTGATTGTTTCCATGGACTAAAATGGAGGACACAGGTGGTTTTGAGTCCATGCCAAGGTCTCTGAGCCCCCTGTCAGGGTCTCGAGTCCTCCAGGGCAGCCAGAGGAATGTCCTGGGTTCCAACAGGAGCTGGCACTGCCCAGGCTGCCCAGGGAATGGGCACGGCCCTGAGGCTGCCACAGCTCCAGGAGCCTTTGGCCAGCGCTGCCAGGGATGCCCAGGCTGGGCTTGGTGGGCTCTTGGCAGGGCAGGGCTGGCACTGGATGGGATCCCTCCCAAATCAGGATATTCCATGGTTTTTTGATCTCTGTACCCCCATTTCTCCTTGCCAGCAGCAAGTGCAGCATCTGTGGGTGACTCTGCTCTGAGCTCCAGAGTGACACAAATCCATTTAGTCACCATCCTTGTTCAGACTTTGTTTTTAGAATATTCTTAGTTTATTTTTTTCTTAGTCTATTTTTTTTTCAGTCTATTTTTTTTTTAGTCTACTTTTTCCCCCCAAAAGTGATTTCAGCATCTGGCACACCCAGGCCCAAAGTGGATTGCTGTACAGCTGAACTGGAGCAGTGCAATAACAGAGGTTTGAAGCTCAGTTTGCTTTCATGGTGTGCCCAGGAGCAAGCCTTGCAACTGCAATTATTGTCAGATAATTTTTCATTTTATTGATTTAACTTTTTACCCATGATTGTCAATAAGGGGCTGCTTTTTTTTCTTTTTCCCCTGGACCATTGGGTGTAAGGCAAAATAAGCTGCAGTCTAGTAAAAGGGTAATAATTGAGCAGTGATATACACAGATGTGGCTGCTGAGGTTTCAGGGTTATTTTCTCAGTGGAACTTACACAATTCCAGAAGTCTGAATTTGTCATTTACTTTTCGTTTCGGGGGCTGCACTATTCAGCCTAACAATATGTAATTTTTACAAACAGAATCTAATAGAAATAACATACTTTTATTTTTTAAAAAAACCCAAAAAATAAAACCTCCAAGGTTTCGTAATAACCTCAGACCTCCAGTATTTAAAGATGAATGTAAAGCCTTGGTGCCAGCTACTCAAAAACCATTTAGAGACCAGAAACATGAGATCAGATTCTGCTGCTGTTCCTCAGCACGAGTGGTTTTTCTGCTTCAGCTCAAGTCTTTGGAGGCTAATTTTCAATCAGATAAAACTCTGTGAGAAAGAGCAGCAGAGCTGGGCCCTGAGTCACCTGGCACTCAGCAAAAATTGAAAAATACCAGAGGCACCTGAAGTTTTCACTGAAGACTGGTGGTCACCAGCAAATAATGATTAAAATAGTGGTAACAGCAAGTCTTGGCTTCACTGGCCTTTTACTACTTGGAGTAAGCAGTCACTTGCCAGATTATTATTATCTTGGCACTTGATGCAAAAAAACCCTGAAGTTTTCCATGTTCCTTAAAGCTGAGTATACATTTATTGAAAGAAAGCATTTATTAAACATGTGGGGACAGATTCTCCACAGGCATTAAATAACTTCCCTCCATCTGCCAAGAACTTGTGCTTGTTACCTTTTATTATGCTGAGAACTGCAGGTTGAAAACAGTGGAAAAAGGGGGGGAAAGAGGTGGAAATGGAGCTTCAAAATGAAAAATCAAACTGGTTTCTATCTCATGATATCAAATAAATTTGAACTCCATGAATCCCATGTCTGGATTGTGCTCCACTTGTGTTCCAAAAGCAGCACAGAGATGTTAAATTGGGAATGACAACCTGGGTTAGTGGGAGATGTCCCTGACCATGGCAGGGCTTGGGAATGAGATGATCTTTGAGGTCCCTTCCAACCCAAACTACTCTATGGTTCTGATGCAGAAAGAAAGGAGCACACAATAAAACTGGGATGGAAAAGGTTCAAAATATTAAGAAAACAAAGAGTTTTGTCCCTTTTGTCATGGGATAATCGACATCAAACTCCTTCACGGGTTGAAAAAATAACTGGAGAGAAGAATTAAAGAAAAACTGATTAAGGTGAATCATTCAGGTAACACTTTAGGGTCAATAAATCTGTGATGATTAGCTTGTAAGGACAATATTCTGTAAAGGCCATGCTACATCCTCTTCCTATTTTTATTTATTTCCTATCCACAGCTATTGGCAGTGCTGGGATATTGTGTTGATCTAACCCAACACAGTTTTTATATTTGTAGGTAAAACAGATTTGTTGAGGAAGAGAATGAGAAAAACTCGCACAAAAAGTCTTCAGTGTGTGGAGATTCAGCTTCAGCTGTAAACTCAGTCTAAACCATAACACAGATCTCCCAAATCAGATGTGTTCAGGCTCAGGGTTTGGTGAGATCCCATGGCACACAGAATTACTGAGTGTAGGGACATCCTGACTTCAGAATTCAGGCTGGTTAAAAGTGAATTGTTTGTGTTATTGGGTAAAACTTTGTGCTTTCCATAGATAATGCCTTTTAATCTAAAAAGCCTGAAGCCTTTCTGAGCTTTGCACAGCGTGGCTCAGCTTCAAGCAGAGCAAGCAGGACTTGTGCCCTCAGGGAAACATTTCTGAGTTTTTCCAGCAATGATAAATATCAGGGGACAACGCCATGCTCCTGACTGAGTACAGGCTGTAACAAGGGTCAAAAATCAAGATGTGTGACAGAGGCTTAGGGACAGAAATGAACCTGCCCCACTGGTTGCTGCCACACCTTCCTCAGCTCGGGTGACACCACTAAACAAAATATTTTGATGTTGCTTAACACAGCCTTGCATAAAAAGCATCTGCTGGCCCAATATCTGTCTGGAATTTGTTCCTCTCTGAGCTTTTGATCAGCATTCACCCTTGGGAAGTTTCTTGCTGTCAGCAGTGACAGGAGAATAATGTGGCACCACCCAGGATGAAGATGCAGGCCCAGGGCCTGCCCAAGGGCAGGGTGACATCAGTGGCTGCTGAATTCAGGCCTGACAGCTCCCAATCCCTGTTCCTTCATCCCTTTTGTGCCATTCAAAGAACCCCAGGTAGGCAGCTCAGCAAACATCCAGGGACAGGCTCTGAAGTCACAGCAAGGTCACAGAGATGTCACAGGAGGCCCGTAGGCTTTTATTACCTCCTTTATTTTTGGCAAGAGCTGCTTTTTTAAGCGATTCAGCAGCCAGGCACTGCTTTGTCTATCAGCATCCAGATGGACTCGCTGCTACTGGGCAAGGATGATTATTCCATAGCAGGTATTAATCCACAGGAAGGGGAAGGTAACTCAGTGGCTGTGGAAACAGGATTCTATCCATACCCTTAATGAGCCCTTAAAGCACTTGTGAGAGACAGAGAGTTCTCAGGGAGAATCCAAGATGGGATTCAAAGAAAACTCAACCTTTCCACAGCACCTCCATCCCAGGGCTGAGCAGCTGCTGGGATCTTCAGGAAGCATCCCAGCCCGGTGATACGTGGTAGAATGCAGGACAAATAAACCAGAAAGGGCAGGGATTAGAGAGTTTAGATCCAAAAAAAGCACTAAATGGCCCCTGATAACTCCTGGGAACTGTTTATTGATTCCTTCTCCGCGCGGCGCATTCCCATTAAATGATTTCATTTCCTTATTTCTCCTAATCACATCACTGGCTTTAGAAGTCTTTTGCTCCCTGAGACCTGGGGCTACACAGATAACTTCAATTTCTCGTGTGGCTCCGCTTTTTATGACATGTGAAAAGTTGATCCAGTAAAAAGTAACTCCTTGGAGCCAGCAGGTCTGGAGCTTTCATCACCAGGAATCGCAGCTCCAAGGAAGGACTGGAGGGGCAATTCCTGTGCTAGGCTCAGTCAGAACAACAAACAACCTTTTCCACCTCTGGATGGGCACTGATAAACTCTTTGGAAATTAAAACTGCCTCTGAAAAGGGTGTTGACACCATGGAAAGAGGAGTGAGAGATGAGGAATAATCAGATTAATAAGGCAGTGATGCTGTAATGGTTGAATCCTTGAGTCCCTGTAAAAGCTGATGCTGCAAATTTTTCCTCTGCCATAGGAAAACTTGCTCCATGCTGGGAAAAAAGGCACTGGAAACAATACCTTCATTTTGTGGGCAAAAAGGGGATGCTGCTTGGTGTTTTCCTCTGAAAACAAAGGAAGAAGGGGAAGGCATTAATGGGTATTCAAAGGAAAAGAACCTGCATCTCCCAGCACTTCCCAAATTTAACCTCCCATCCTTGTACAGATTTTTACAGCAGTGTGAATCATTTTCTCCTGTGTGACACTGAGCCCTCTGGAAGACCTTTGCTTCCCCCAGGTTTTGTGGGGTTTGTAGCAGGAGTGATTTGCTTGTTGTTTAAGAAGATTTTGGTTTTCCACAGCAGCCCTTGGTCCTACACCAAGGGTGAGTTCCTGTGGGGAACGTGTCTGCTCTGTTATTTAAGGTCAGTAATAAAACCAGATCAGCCCAGACAGGTGTAGAGTGGGATTTATGGGATTTATGGATTCTTGCTGCCAGAGGAAGAGGACTGGGTGAGATGCAGGTGCCTGGCACTGCTCCGTGTTGGGCTGAAGGATGTTGTCCTTCCTTTGCTGTCAGAATTCACATTTCCAAAAGCCACCTTATCATGGAGAGCCAGCATTAACCTCCAGACACTGAATAATCCTCTTTGGAGGGGCTTTAAATATTGTGTATTGCTAAGGCCCCTCACAAGGGGAGAATTTGCACCTAAAAAATTCAATTTAATGGAGGAGCTCCCACTCTCTGCTCACCCCCAGCAAATCAGGCAGTGGTGGGCACAAAACCCAAATCTCACCTTGCCATGCCAAGCAAGCTGAGAACAGCCTGTGATTGCTCCAGATGAGCACATTTTCTCCTTCTTACAGTGTTGCTTTATAATTCCACGTAGACAGAAAGGATCCATTTCCCTCTCCTGCTCAGGGAACACTGCAGCCATTACCTGTAATTTGTCATCTGTTTAAACCCCACCTGCATCAATAGGAAAATTAAATTCAGTTTCCTTTCAGTTTGAAATATCTCTGAAGATATTCCCCCATCCAGGACAGCCCTGAAGCAAGAGTTTCACCTCAGGCCTGTGAGTGGTTCTGGGGATGTCAAGTGCTTTCCTGGACAGGGCTGTGATCCATAGCAGATGTGCACCTGCACTGCAGAATGAAAACTCAGCAAATGCACAAAATTAAGGCACCAGAGTACCAGAAAAATGCTTGATTATTTTTGAGGTCCTGCAATTTTTCTCCTGTCTGCAAGGTTGGAAAAAAAACCCAAAATAAACCACCCTCCAACCAAACGAGGGAAATTAGCTACAGCAAGGCCACGTTTCAAAAGCACAGAGCTCTCTGAGTCCCTTGAGGGAAATTTTACACAATCCTACTTTCAAAATAATGTTCAGGTTGCAAAATTGAGTAATCATAAAAGTCAGGAAATTTAAAAAGTTAGTACGTGTCTTTCAATGTTAGCTCAGCAACAGCAAATATATGTAGTGAGAGGAGTTTGTACTTGCAATTTCTGTGTGAAATTTGAACTTTAAGAGTCTTCTTGTTGACCATTAATATGCAGCATAAACTATATTGGTTATTTAATGTCTTGAAGAGGCATCTTAATCATGAGAATTTCCTGGCTGTGGAATTCATAGGGGGCTTGGTTCTGAAATAAATAAAATGGCACTGCTGCATGGCCGAGTTATTTTGGGGTTTTGTCATCACCAGGAAAAAAAGGGAATTTCACCTGTGTTATAATCACCTCAGAACAACTTTGTGATGCTTATAAAAAGCTGTGATTTATATAGTTAAGGAACTGAACTAATCTTTTGGGGTTTATTTTTGAGGATTTCTGTGGTGAGGAGACCACAGTGCTTCCCCCTTGCTGGCAGGAGAACGAAACCTCCTCAGACAAACTCTACCTGAATTAATACCGAGCTGTGCCACGAAATGTTTCAAATACAGGATGATATTTCCAGGCCAGATGCAGGAACTCTGTGTGGTGGTTTAGCTTCCCATGAAAGCCTAAATGCAGTGTGATGGCAGTGTTTAGATAAGGCAGATGGAGAGCCCAGCTCGGGCTGGGTACTGCAGAAATGCTGAGCCTTATAAATGAGCTGTACCGCGCTCTGGGATTTTCCTGGCTGAGCCTTTCAAACCCCAGGCCAGATTAAATCATCACAGCTGGGGAGAAAATATCAAGAGCTGAATAACTACTTTATGAGAGCTGTAAGAGTGTGAAGGTTTTAAGAAGCTAAATAATTATGGCACTCTCTGAGAGCCACAGGAAAGATGAATGAGCTAGTGGCCAACGGCGCTGGTTCTGCTGATGTCATTCTGAAAAACAAATGAAAATATCAAAACGTGGGGAGAGTTTCACACATGGCCAAAGGAACAGCTAAGGGAACAAATACAGGTTAAAGTGGGGCAGTGAGGAGTAACAACAACGGCTCAGCTCCAAGGAAAAATGACATTTTGGTGCTTATGTGAGGTTCAGTGCCCCAGGTCTGGTGCAGGAAGCCACGAGCATCCTGAGCTCTGTGTCAGCCAGCTTTGGGCTGGTTTGATCATAGAACTCTGTCAGCCTGGGAGTAACATGTCTTCCATGGAGGTATGCAAGGCAGGACCTAAAACTTTGTGAAAAATCAAAAATTCCAGAATGGTTTGGGTTGGAAGGGACTTTAAAGATCATCTCACTTCAACCCCCTGCTGATGCCTTGAGAAGTTTGACCTAGAGCAGAGGCTGGGCAGAGCTCCAGAATAAAGCAGGGA
>JAHXMQ010012338.1:23241644-23254221 GCA_020466415.1 Ammodramus savannarum pratensis | reverse complement strand
ACTAAAGCAGCACAGAATGTGAGAAATAGAAAAGCTCAAACCCACGGCAGTGATGCCAGTCATTAGACCAGGTTGCTTCAAGCCCTGTCCAGCCTGGCCTTGGACATTTCCAGGGATCCAGGGGTACCCATGAGTGTCACCAGTGCAAAGTTAAGGCAAAGCCTGAAGGAGAAGATCTTTGGATCAGGTTTGATCCCATCCCTTCCATCAGGCAGGTTTTGGGGAGCTGCTCTCTGCTCACACCAACACCAGCCAGTCCAAACCTTTTCTCAGAGAACAATGGGGATGTTTGGCCAGCCTGGGGCTGCCAAACCCATTCCAGAAATGCATTTGGAGCAGCTAGGCCAGCTGAGCTCCTGGGCTTTGCCAAATCTGGGTGCAATAGGTGCCACCGATCCCCTCTGTCCAGGAGTGGTGCAGTTTGAGCAGCTTACACAGCTGTGTGTAAATTCAGGGGGAATTTCCCCATGGAAAGGGAGCTCAGGCCTTGAGAAGAGCTGCCCAGGGAGCTTTGCAGTGCCCATCCCTGCAGGTGTCCCCTGGAGGTGGCATTGAGTGCTCTGGTCTGGGGACAAAGCTGGCACTCCCTAATCTTGTTTTTTTTCCCCAACCTTAAAGATTCTGGGATTCTGTCGACCAGACTCAGCCTTTTTGGGTGAAATAATATGGCATCTGGGATAAAAAACAACAGAAAAAAAGAGACACAATGTCCATGTTTGGCCTTCATGACCTCCAAGGCCCAGCTAAGCACCGAGTGACTGCGCAATGATGTGACAATTTATGAAACTTCTCAATTCCCTCGCCCTGCCAGCTCATGCCAGCTTTATTTTTATGAGCACAGGGGTTGGAAAGCCAATTTTTCCATCCAAACTTTCGTTGTGCCTGATGCCTGTGCTGCACAGGGACAGCCATGTCTGGGATAAATCCCTGGGCTGGATCCATGGGCTCCATCCCAGCTGCCTCAGTCTTGGGAGCCACGGCTCCAGAGTAAACTCCAAACAAACAGCAGAGTCTGATGTCACTAATCTGGGTCTTTACCCAGGATTAAATCACAGATGCATGTTTTACTGCTGTCTCTCTCATTGATTCTCGTTTTACGGCTTCCCTGCCTGGATCAGTCTGATCCTTTTGTTCCTGCTCTTTCTCCAGACCTCTGAGCTGCTCCTCTCATGCAGATTGTGGTTGTTGTGCCCTTCCCTGGGCTGCAGGTGCTTCTGCCAGGGAATTCTGCCCCAGCAGTTTTAGTATTTCCCTGTGCATCCTTCCCAGCTTCAGTTTTACCTTCAGCACCTTCAAATTCTGCACCAATTCCCTCAGAAATGCCAGAAATCCCTTTCAGCCTCCACACTGCGAATGCAAAATGATGTGATGTTCTTCTTACCATCTGCTAAGCCAAGTATGGAGTCATTTTACTTTTTAAATTAATCGTATGGACTCATTTTACTTTTAAAATTAATTTTATTTGATTCATCTCTGACAGCTTGATTAATTAATGTTAAGGATCAGAGATTCGGGTTGTGCTCAGGTTTACCAGACAGGTGAGTGAGGTTCCACACCCTGGCATTGTAAATTCTGCTGTTTCTCATTCCCAGGCCCTCTCACAAATATTTTTAGGGGAGAAAAAAAAACCCCAAAAAAATTAAAAAAACCTGGCTGGTAAGAAGAGCTCCCTGCTTGGATGTGGGCGAGGGTGGGCAGATCTGAGAGGAACAAGGCCTGCCTGGCTCACTGCTAAATTCTTCCCTTCATTCCCAGCCCTCTTTGCTTTTTGAAAGAGGAGATTAGGAAATGAAGAGAGGTTTGAAAGGCACATTGTAACCCAGCCTGATCCTGCACCTCCTCCCACCCCCTCTGCCCTGGATCAGGGCAGTGCAGCTGCTGCTGTCCCTGCCAGATGTGCAGCAGGAGCCCCAAACCCTCCTCACATCCCCGCAGCCCCCAGAACCTCCATGGGTTTAGACTGGACCTGCACCACCTCAATATTTCCCCAAATTTCCTCCTGGGTGCCAGGAAGGTTTTTTGGGGTTATCTTGGCTTTATTTCATGGTTTATTCCTGTTTGGGAATCAGTCCCACATCATCTCTGCTGGATTTAAAATTCTCTCTCTTTGAAATGCTCCTCAAAAGACACCAAAAGTTTTGTTTCCATCATGGAATTATGCAGCTTTTTGTGGTGTGTTATTTGGGTTTTTTCTTAGAGGAGGAAACTGGAAGTTTCATCTTCACCCTGAATCTTTAATAAACTCACTAGACCTAGAAAAACTGGAGAGGCAACAAAGAAAACAGGATCAGGTCTACATTTTGGTTCCATTTAATTTTATTCCCCCAGATTTTAGAGTTTTGTCCCCTCATTCCCACAGATAAGCAGTGGCAGAGGAAGGTACATTGAGGGAGAGTTTTGTGTCACACATGGCATTAATTGCCAGCCCCCTCAAGGGCTGCCACCTGCTTTTTGGGGTGGCTGGGTGGATCATTTGTCACATCTTGAACTCAGTCTCTCAGTCCTACCATAAAATCTGTGGTGTGGAAAAAAAGAGTGAAAGAGCAAAATGATCTGACTGTGGTTATAAAATGATTGATGTGGTCAGAGGAAGGGATATTCACATTTAGCTCTTTGGTTGGCATGTGAACAAAAGCTCTTGCAGCTCATATTTTCACTGAAGGAAGCCAAGGTTATTAGTTTTGAATGATAATAAACATCCACCATGGGATAACATAGAGGAGGATATTATAATTTATTACATCTACATTTATAAAGTACATTCTGCATGCAATGGACTATTTAGTTCTGCCCTCTATAGTATTAAAATACACATCAAAACCCTTCATTTCTTTTCAGAAATTGACTGGAATCAGTTTACTGGAATAAAATAATAAAAATAAAATAATTTATTGGTTTACTGAATCCTGAGGGGTTTGTTTGCCTGTGAGACTCTGCTGGAGGAGTCAACACTCCCCAAAAATTGGTTCTTTTCTTGCACTTGACTCTGTGGAAGAGTTCTCAGTACCTGTCTGGATAATCTTAAATTGGATCTGTCTGCAAACACAAAAACACAATGAAATCCTGTGTATGAACATGAGAAATCAATTTATTTCCTTTAGATCCCACCCCTCATTTGGTCTGGAGGTAAAAGGAAAGGAATCATTCCCAAAGCTCCTGGGGAGGCTTGGGCAGATCAGAGATGCCAGATTCCATTTCCAGGGGGTACCAAACGCAACAAAAAATTCAGTGGCTGATGAGACAAGGTGGTGAAATGCTGTTAAAATCAGGTGATTGGTTCTGTGGGAAATGGATTTATAGAAAATTCTTAAGGTTTAATAGAAGGTTCACACAGTGTGCATCTGTATGTAAACTCTGAGATGAGAAATGCTGACTTAGAAATGCCATGGAATAGGACAGACATTGCTGAGAGAGAAATGGAACTAGAAATAAGTTTTAAAGGATGGTTTTGTAAATAAGATTAGATATTTTAGAGAAATAGAACTGTGAAAGATGCACTGTAGTGGGACCCACAAGGGGTAATTTTAGATTATTGGTTTTAAGGCATTTACAGCATGGTGTGGCTAAAGCTGATTAGCCAAGAAATGCTTATAATGTATTATAATCAAAAAATAATCAGCTTCTAATGTAATTCTCTATAGTCATACCCTTCTTATTAGATCAAAAATGGAAAAAAAGTTGTTAAAACTCCTCTCAGTTTCCCCATCTCTAAGTCAGAAAAAGGTGTAATCCAACAGGTTCCACTGACACTTGTGGGTGTTTTTTGGGTGATAACACTGGGTGATATTTTTTTATATTTTTGACTTATAATTTGATAATTTTGACCTTTTTTCCTCTATGAAAATAACTCCAGCTGAGGGTAAATCCATGGGTGCTTAAATCCCTGATGTTTTACAGTGAGACCACAGAGCCATTGCTGTAAACTTCATGTAGGATTTTTTTGTAAGAGGATCTCTGAACATCATGTAGCATTTTTTTATAAGTTGATACACATAGAAAAGACAAGACGAGAGTTTATCTCAATATTTACCTACGGGATAGGAGAAAAAATAAATCTTTGGCAAAAACATAGACGTGAGAATCAAAATATAATTTTTTTGTGTGTATTGGGACCATTTTCCTTCCCAAATAAGAGCAGGCAAAGCACGCTCAGAAAGTCTCCGTGCTGGAATCGAGCATATCCACTTGTGGAACATGATCTGTGCAGCCAGGGCCAGGCTGTGCGTGGGCCGGGCTTTTATCAGATGAGAGGGGAAGGGGGGCACCAACATCTGCACAAAGCCCTGGGGCTGCAGTGACGCAGAACCCACTGGGGCTCTCTGCCCCGGGGGATTCCAGAGAGCCCCGGGATCAGTCAGGGGTTTGAAACCCGGGATGCCAGGGGGTGATGGAGCCGGGGGAGCCCCAGGTCAGGAGCTCTGCTCGCATCAATCATCTCCATTCCATCATTCCATGTGTGCAGCTTGCTGGCGGCCCATTGTAGCTGAGGTATTGGAATTCACAGCCCTCTACTCCTATTGTAATTATTAAATATAAATATAAATATAAATACTATTATATATATTATTGTGTCTGAGTTATTGTAATTCATAGTCTTCCATTCATATTCTAATTATTATAAATATATATTATATTCTATATATTATCATATCTGAGTTATTGTAATCCATAGTCCCCTATTCAGATTGTAATTATTGTATATTACATGTACAATAATATATTGTAATCGTAATATATACATTATATTTATATATTATTGTGTCTGAGTTATTGTGACTCACAGACCTCTATTCAAATTGTAATTATTATATATACTATATACTATAATATATATATAATATATAATATATAATATATAATATATAATATATAATATATAATATGTAATATGTAATATATAATATGTAATATGTAATATATAATATGTAATATATACTATCGAATATAGAATATAGAATATAGAATATAGAATAGTATCTGAGTTATTGTGATTCATACCCCCTATTCAAACTGTAATTATTATATATTATATATAACGTATGTAATTGTATCCAAGTTAGTGTAATGCATAGCCCTCTATTCATATTGTAATATGAATTATTACAATAATTCATATACTATATAAAATAATTATATATACTATATTATATATATTATTTTATCTGAGTAATTGCAGTTCATAGCTGTCTATCCATATTCTAATTTTATATATTATATATATGACATCTATATTATATTTTAATTATTATATATATTACATATATATTCTTGTCTCTGAGCTATTGTAATTCACAGCCTTCTATTCATATTGTCATTAGTATACATATTATATATTTATATATTATAATACTGTAATTATATAATTATATAATTTTTAATATATATATATGCATATTTCACATATATATAATTGTATCAGAGTTGATGTAATTCATAGCCCCTCTTGTAATTCAGAGTCCTCAGTGCTTGCCCAGTTCCACGAGCATTTCCCTCCAAGTTATTCTGGGTGATTTTCCCCGCTGGGTTTTTAACAGCCTCAAGCCTTGGAGTTTCTGACATTTCCTGTGGCACACTCAGCCCTGCCCAGAAACACAGCCCGAGAGCCAAACCAAACCTGCTGCTCCTTCCCCAGCTGCATTTCCTTGCATGAGCCTAAACCCAGGACCTCGATCTGTGCCTGCTCTGCCAATATCCACTGGAGCACTCCTGCCTTGTTTGTTATCCCTGTCTCACCTGGCCTCACTCCTGCTCCTTCCTCTCTTGTTATTTGTGTTTTTTAATAGTGCTTAAAATGGTTTCCAGCCCAATTTAACTTCACCTTTGTCGCTATGAGGTTTTGTGAGTTTTGGGCTTTGTGCCAGCTGTGGCACACCGTGGTCTCAGAAGGGGATTGTGATCCCCAAAATGGTGGTCAGTGCCATCCTGTGGTGCAGGTGCTTCCAGAAACTTCTTCTGAACATTTCAACCATTGCTTTATTTAAGCCCAAAAGGAAATCTGATGACATATCCTGCTGGGGTCTGCATGCTCAGCTCTCCTCTCATTCCCAGGTTATTGGTGGCTCTCCAGAGGCAGCACAGCCCCTCTGCTGACCGTCCTTCCCCAGGCTCAGCCCCAGGGTGTTGCTGTCCCACATGGAGGGGCTGCAGCTCTCCCATGGAAAGATCTAAGGGAGAAAAAATGCACCAGCACAACCCTGAAACAGGATCTGGGCTGCCCTGCTGCACAAGAGGGGGACGGGGAAGGGCACGGCTGTGTACTGGATCCAGTCTGGGCTGCAGGAATGAGCAGGGTGTCTCCCCATCTTCTCCATGCCCAGGGGCTCAGGGCACCCTTCCCCTCTCACTTCTGCCCCCATAAACTTTCATCCCACAGCTGCCTGGGCATCCACAGCCTTCTCACATCTTTTATTTTATTTCTTTGTGGGTTTTGGTTCTTGTGTTTCTCCCAGATGAGTTGCAGGCAATGTCTGAGCAGCTCATCCTAAAAACAGAATTCCAGCCCATGGAGTGCCAGCTGTGCCCAATGCCCACCTTGTCCCCAGCCCAGAGCACCCAGTGCCACCTCCAGGGGACACCTGCAGGGATGGGCACTGCAAAGCTCCCTGGGCAGCTCTTTCCAAGGCCTGAGCTCCCTTTCCATGGAGAAATTTCCCAATATCCAACGTAAACCTCCCCTGGCATAGCTTGAGGCCTTTCCTTCTCATCCTATCCCTGTTCCCTGCTAGAAAAGGGTGACTCCCAAGTGAGAAAGCAAAATTTGCTCACTTTCTAAAGAAATACCAATAAACACAACCCACACAGGAGAAAAAAAAAAAAAAAAAAAAAAAAAAGGCTGATTTTTTTATTTAATATTTGCCTGGCTCAGCTCACAGGGAGCATCCAGGGCACCACTCACCTGATGGCACGGAATGTTCCTCAGCTGAGCTGTAAAGTGAGACATTTCCACCAGGCTGCTGATGTTCCTGCAGATAAAAGGTGTTGAGTTCCTGCTGCTTTCACCACTTGGCAGGAGGAGGGGAAGGCTGGTGCCCAGCAGTGAAAGTGTTACTGAGCACCAGGGGCAGCTGGAACTGCTGAGGGAGGCACATGGAAAACATGACACTGAGCAAGCAAGCGGGGCTAATTAACACTGGCTGCTTAAATTAGAAAGCTTTTAATGGCTGATGTTTAAAAATAACACCTTAATGACATCTAAAAATAGCCGCTGCTGAGCCCCAGAGTGGTTTGACCTCCATTAAATTGGGGGTCCATTTCTCAGGACTGGTGGTGTAAATCACATTTTCCTTTGAGGTCCTGTTCTCCCCAGGATCAGCTGCAAAGCCTCGTGCCTGACCTCGGGAACCTCTTTGCAAATGCACCAGAGTGAGCTGGATCACTCCTTGGGATGGAGGGCAGGGTGTGGATGTCCTGGGTGGGATGAGGGATTGGAGAGGATAATCTTGGATCGTGCTTATCACGAGGGAGTGCAAAAAGGAGACTCAGGGCTGCCCCCATCACTCTGCACAGCTCCTGAAAGGTGCCTGTGCTCACCTGGGGCTGGGCTCTTTCTCCAGCAGCACTGACACAGCCAGAGCACACAGCCTCGAGCTGCACCAAGGGAAATACATGTTGGAGAGCAGGGAAAAGGTTTTTCCAGCCAGGGTGAGAAAGTTCTGGAATGGCTGCCCGGGGAGGTGGTGGAGTCCCCATCCCTGGGTGTGTTTAACAAAGCCTGGATGTGGCACTGGGGGCCAGGGTTCAGTTGGGGCTGGGCTGGACTCGATGGTCTTGAAGGTCTCTTCCAACCTGGTCATTCTGTGAATTCTGTGAATTTTGCAAGTGGGAGATTCCTAGACCAGGCAAAAATAGGGATGAGTAAGGTGATGCTGGGATTAAGGACACAGGAGACCCAAGCTTCATTTCCACCTTGGTTGCCGAAGTCCTGTGAGATGTCTTGAGGTGCCTCATGGTCCTGCTGTGACCCAAAACCATGTGGAGATCTCCCTGATCCTGGAGATATTTCCAGGATAATTTCCCTGAGATTTGTGGCGTGCTTAGATCCAAATGCACCTCACAGAAAACAAATAAAAATAAAAAAAAGGTAAAGTACTGCTTAATTTTCCTTAATATGGGAATCAAACCCAAATAACCTGCAAGGCAAACATACATGAGGACTTCTCAGGGTTGGGACATAAAATATCTCCAGTAGTGCTGGAGGAAACAATTTGCTCCTTTGTGCTGTGCTTGGCCCTAACTCATGGCCTGTCATATCTGTGATAGCTGAGAGAAATCTGCAGCCTGGCCTCCCCTGGAATGGTGATTTCTGATATAAAACCTTCTGTGATTTTCTCAGAATCTCCAAATGAGGTCAATTCCTTCAGCAGCCACATCAACTCAGGTGTTTTCATTTCTCTGTTACATAAAGAGAACCTGAAAGGCCAGGAACTGGCAACAGGAGGCAAAGCTTTCCTAAAACCAGGCACACTAAAGAAAAACTGCTCTTTGGTTTGCTCTTCCCTTCCAGGCAGCAAATCCAGCATCCCATTCCTGCCCACCCCATGGCAAATTCCAAATAAAAGGAATGTGTAGGAGCACAGAGTCCTCAGCCTGTGATGTTTTCTTGCCCAGGCCACAAAATCCTTGTGCTTTTCCATTTTCCCCTTTCTTTTCACACTGTCCAAGGGATTGATTTGGGAAGAGATGACCCATGCTGCAAGAAAGATGGAGACAGAGAATTTCCAGGGAACTGAGGGACAGGACACAGGGAATGGCTTCAAACTGGAAAGGGCAGGGCTGGATGGGATCTTGGGAATGAGGAATTGTTCCTTGGCAGGGTGGGCATGGGCTGGGATGGAATTCCACCCCTGGATCCCTGGCAGTGCCCAAGGCCAGGTTGGACACTGGGGCTGGAGCAGCCTGGGACAGTGGGAGGTGTCCCTGCCATGGCACTGGCTGATCTTTAATGCCCCTTCCAACCCAAACCATTCCATGATTCCATGATTTTGCTGTCAGGCAGAGAGCAGTGAAAGCCACAACAACAGAGACCAGCCCTGGCTCTGATGTCACCCCAAGCACTCCAGACTCATTTGAGACAAGTCTGAGATAATGGGAACGTGGAGCAGCTTTCACTTTGCTCCCTCTGCCTCCTTCTGCTGTCCTGATGGCACTGATTATTGATCCAGATGCTTTTCCTCCCTTTTCCTGCTCAGGCCAGCTCCAGCAAACACTTCCACTTTCTCCTCCAAGCCAGAATTCAGCACATGCACAGGGCTT
Source organism: Ammodramus savannarum pratensis (assembly GCA_020466415.1). NCBI lineage: Eukaryota > Metazoa > Chordata > Aves > Passeriformes > Passerellidae > Ammodramus > Ammodramus savannarum. The sequence goes on along the minus strand of JAHXMQ010012338.1, from coordinate 23,244,969 downwards.
GGCAGAGCTGGAGCCTAAACTCGTTCCTGTTCCTGAATTCCAGGCTGGATTGTGATGCAGGGGTTATTTTATATATTAAAATATCGTGTTTCTGCCCACACACATCATGCCTGATGGATAACAGAGCTGGCAAGGCAGCCAATGGAAAAGGCCACTTAGTCTGGGATTTATACAGGAGGAAGAGTTGCCATTCCTTGTTTTCCCGCTTGGATTTATACATGACCAAAGTGTTAAGGTGTTGCTCCTCAGAAGCTCCAGGATGTTCAACTGATTCCACATTTCACCCACAACCTGAAATCATGACCTGAAACTCCCCAGATCCCAATGAAAATTATTCCCCTTTGAGTTACTTTCTTGAAATGCAACCTCAAGAAATACTGGCCAGTCAGGAAAGCGACTTTAATCCAATATTTGTTATCCTCTTCCACAGGTTTTAAATCACTCTTTTTGCCTCCTACTTTGAGCAAATACACCCTTATTGTTTTCCTAGTCCTGCTGTGACCTTCTGGGAATGTTTTCATCGTGTAAAGCAACCTGCAGTTCCCTACTTTATAAATCTCCTTCATTCCAAGTGTTAACACTACCTAATTCTCTGCTTTAGAGAGGAAATCATGTTTGTGTTTTTGAAGAGCCTGCTGGGAAGAGGAATATTTGCATTTCAAATATTTTTTTTCCATTTCATAAATTGTCTTGAGTTCTCTTCCCAGCGGGCAGCACAAGGCTGTTTATATAAGGGAAGAGGGAAGCTTGCTTTCCCATTACTTCCACAAAAACACGATTAACAGCGATAACTATGCTAATTATTGCCCTCGCCGCGCTCAAAACGCACCTCACTGGCTGGAGAGGCAAAGCTTTGGGGTAATAATTAACTCCTTTTTCCCTCAATTACCTTTTATTAGGAGAGCAGGAGGTGTCGGAGCGGAACAGCCACAGATCTTCCAAGAAAACCTCGCGCCTTCCAAGGCAGCCCAAGCGGAGGCGCCTCATTAAGGGAACCACACAGCACAAACATTCCCATGGCCAGCTGGGCCTTGGAGCTGCTGGGCTTCTCCCTCAGCCTGCTGGGCTTCATCGGGACGCTGATTGCCACCATCCTGCCGCACTGGTGGCGCTCGGCCCACGTGGGCACCAACATCCTGACGGCCGTGGCCTACCTGAAGGGGCTGTGGATGGAGTGCGTGAAGCACAGCACTGGCGTCTACCAGTGCCAGCCCCACCGCTCGCAGCTGGCGCTGCCCGCCGACCTGCGCGCCGCCCGGGCCATGATGGTCATCTCCTGCCTGCTGGCCGTGCTGGCGGCCACCGTGGCCGTGGTGGGCATGAGGTGCACGCGCTGTGCCGAGGGCAGCCCCGCCAAGGCCTCCATGGCCGGCTCCGGCGGCGTCGGCTTCGTGGCGGCCGGCCTGCTCTGCCTGGTGCCGGTGTCATGGTGCACCAACGAGGTGGTGGTGGATTTCTACAGCCCCACGCTGCCCACTGGGATGAAGTACGAGATAGGGCAGGCTCTTTATCTGGGGTTTTTCTCGTCAGCCCTGAGCATCCTGGGTGGGGCCCTGCTGTGCACGTCGTGGCTGGGGAATGAGGCGATTTTCCAGCCGCGTTCCGCAGCGCCTCAATCCCCCATGTCTCCCAGTGCTTCCAAGGGTGACCATGCTCCTTCCCTGACATCTGCGTCCCACAGCGGCTACAGACTGAGCGACTACGTGTGAGCTCTCCCTGGATCTGCCTCGGGAATTCTGTGCCTGGCACCAGAGAACTCGGAAGGGATGTTGGAGTTCACCGCTGTTCGTTCCTTCCTTTTCTTCCCAGAGGAGGGAAGGGTGTGGATGCAGAACTGCTGCCTGCAAAACCTGGGAAATAAAGGCAAAGGAGGCTGAGATATTCCCAAGGCAGCACATCCCTGTCTACCTCTCATCACAGCTTTCCAGGCAATTCAAGGAATATTTTATTTAAAACTATCGTTTTATTTGGAGCTGGTGCCCTGTGAAGCAGAACTGGCCACATTGCTTCATTTCTTCCCCCAAAAAAGACAGAATTTTCCCCAAAACCTGGAATTTCTTGGGGATACACAACGATTTCCAGCAGATTGCCTGCTCAGCTCCTCATTTCCATAATTCATGAACATGACAAGGTATTAATTTTGCTTTCACTTAACTTTTTGTTTGTTTTTTTTTACAGTCCCTTGAAATATGAATTTCAATGGCACTGTGACAGATGTATTTGACAGCCTGTTACAGCCAATATTTGAAGTTATATTACAATGTTTTGACCTGATCAAAATAAAATTTCAGTGCATTTGTTGAAATGCATCACAAGGGAAACAAACCCTCTAAGTGACTCAGGACTGAGTTTTTTACAAATGTCAGGAATAGAATGGAACCAGACATTTGATATTAAATATACTTTAAAAATTTAAACTAACAAGTGTCAGCATTTGTCACTTTTAGCTTTTAAGCAGATTTAGCATTCTGCACAATCTGTGCATTATAGGGAGTGGAAAAACAGTTTCTAGAATCCTATGTCACAAATCCCATGTAATGAAATGTGCTCATTTCTTAGGATGAATGCTGGTATTTTGTGCCTGAAGGTGCATTAGGGTTGGCAGGGATATTTCCATCCCTTCCAGAGATTTTTGGGGAACTTCCATTGGGGCACAAGGCACCCTCCATGGACTGTGACCACTGCTTGTCAGGAGTAGCAAATCCAGACATTTCCTTCTAAAATCCTCACAAAATTCCATCATTCCACAGTGCGTTCAAACAATCAAAAATTAAAATAATGAGCAAAGAAGCCCAGCCATCTCCATCTCACATTACAGCAAAGTCCCAGGCACACATTAGGTTATAAAATTATGACAAAAAAGAGAATAGATGGATTTCTCTTAAATCAGAAATTTATAGGTTTCCCACTTTTAACAGATGGACCAACACACTGAAAAAAATAATCCCAAGACCTAGGAGGCAACAATTCTTCATTTGGCAAAAAGAAAAATCTGTTTGCAATTATATTGTCACCTTGTGTCACTTCCAGAGCTGGGAAATTTTCAACATTTCCCCTGGTTCCACTCTGAACCTTCCTTTTTGTGGTTGATCTCCATTGCCTTTGGCTGTATGTTGATTTGGATTGGGACAGAGTGTTTTCAGCACTGCTTCATGTTAACATCACCACTGGTTTTAAAAATAAATGGATTTCCTAAGCAATTTGCTGAGACCAACAATAATAAAAGATCTGGGACCTGACTTTGGTTATTTGTGGTGATAGGACAAGGGGGAATGACTTTGAACTGAAGGAGGGCAGGGCTGGGTGGGATCTTGGCAATGAGGAA
>JAHXMQ010012338.1:23209805-23225745 GCA_020466415.1 Ammodramus savannarum pratensis | reverse complement strand
TTCAGTTGGGGCTGGGCTGGACTCCATGGTCTTGGAGGTCTCTTCTAACCCAGGGATTCTGGAATTCTGTGCAATTGTCTCTCTCCAGCTTTCCTGGGGCTCCTCCGGGCCCTGCAAGGCCACCCTGAGCTCACCCCAAAGCTTCTCCTCTCCAGGTGGACAATCCCAGCTCTCCCAGCCTTTCCTGTGCTTCCTTTCACCCCAGGTTCCCCAAAAATTACCCAGGATCTCCCTTCTCAATCAGCACCTAAAATATAAATCTGGACCACCAATTAAGCATTAATTAAAATTCTCCTCATGAGACACCACCAGAGGGATGTGTTTTAATGACCAAAGAACCAATGAACCCCTCACAATGCCTGGACTCCACAAGGTTTGGGAAATCCCAACACATGGATTTATGGAGAAATAAGGGAATTAGGAAAGGCTGTTCCTACCTGCACTGTGGGTTCCTCAAGAGTGGGAACTCCCCTTAAAAACAATTAACTACATCTCCATCAGTTCTATCATCATGGAAGGGACTTTGGGCTGGAAGGGACCTTAAAGATCATTTAATTCCAGTCCTGCCTTGAGCAGGGACCTTGCCCTGTCCTAGGCTGCTCCATGCCCAAGGATGAATTTATCAGCTCATTAACACAACCATGGAGCACTCTCTGAAGAGTATCAGTAATGATCAATAACATAAAAACTTAATTCCTAAAGCAAGACTCCTACAAAAGTTTATTTGCTGCTAAAGAGACTGCAGGAATCATTAAGCACAAGAAAAAAAAAACCTAAAATATAATTTTACTTTTACATCAACCTGCTTACACAACAAAGTGAATAAAACAAAACCTCATGTTTATCTGGCATATTTCCTTTTAATTCACTCTCCTGGAAAAAGAAATATTCAGGAAAACCACTCAGACCAAGAGCTCACCTGTCACAACTCAGGGTTGCAATATACTGGCCCAGAGGATCCCAGGTTACTCCTTGGACATAACTCTTGTGCTCATTAAATATTGAAACTTTCTGTCCTGAAATTGCAAACAGCTTTGAGATCATAAATTCCAATGTGTTTCCAAACATTTCAGACATCAAACAAGACAAAAAATGTTTTAAAACATAGGAAAATAGTTTTTTAAACATAAAAGTGTCCATTGGATGGTGGCTGATAAGAATATCAGCAAAAGTTGTTTTTAAAGATTTGTTCACTACAAATTTGATAATTAATTAGAAATAATATTATATTATTATTTAGGGTTTGCTCACTACAAACTTAGCAATTAATTAGAATTAATATTAGATTAATATTATGACTCAGACAAGCAAAGGCAGGAGCTCTGTAACCCCACTGATGCTCCACAAGGGAAGGTCTCAGAGCCAAAACATTGGTGAGACAAAGTTACAGAAAATTTTAGAAATACTTTGTTGAATACTGGTGAGATTTTTCATATTATTTAGTGTTGCTCTCCTGCAAAGGAATAGCAGAAGCTACCAAGTGTCAAAGAAAATAAATAACTTTTCAAAAGGAAAGACACAACCAGAGCTCAGGCCACGCTGCACAACACCAAAAAGTGAACTAAGAAGTTTGTGCAAGAATTTTGGGGGGTAAAAAAAAGTGTGAAGTTATTTTCTGAATACTCCAAAGTGATCAGATTCCTCAGGTGTAAATTCTGTTGGTCTGAGAATATTTTATATCGATTTATAGAGGGCCCTCACACACCCAGAAAATCATACAGAAAAACAATCATAAAAAAAGATGTTTCACAATTTTTGAGGGGAAATTCCATCAGATCAGGAATTCCAAGGGATAACTGCAGCATTTACCTTTATGGACATCCCACATGATTGCTGTGTTATCCACAGAAGCAGATGCCATGTAATTTCCATCTGAGGTCCAACAAATATCATACACATCTTCCAAGTGGCCTCTGGAAGGCAGGAGAAACCAATTATTAATTTGAAAATTAAAAGCTGCCTGTGAATATGAGTTTTATGAATTTTTAGGTTAAAAAAAAATCAAGAGGCAAATAAAAATTCCTGCTGGTGCTTCATGCAGTTCTTCAACTCTACTCATATCAACCTCAGCTGAAAGAACTGCTGCTTCAGCTTGGAATCATTGCTCTTTGTCCTGTCACCACCTGATTATTCAAAATGTCCCTCTCCCTCCTTTTTCTGAGTCCCATTAACAGGGAGTTAAAAGGATTAATATTAAAGCAAATGAATTGTAGACAGTGCTGGAGTTCTACACACACTGAAAAGTGCACCACATGTTAAAAACCACTGAGGAAACAAAACCACTGAAAAGAAAACCAAACTGACCAAATAATAAATTACCTCAAAGTTTTAATGACTGCCCAGTTCTCCTTGTTGAGCTGAGCTTCATCATCATCCTGAAACACCAACGGCTCCAACTCCTTGCTGTCATTCAGCTTCCACAGCAAAATGACAGCATCTGCACAAGAAACCAGAGCAAGCTGCTTCATTTCCCTTTGTCCCTTTTGTTCATTCAGGTGGATTTCATTCAGTTTAACTCCAAAATGATTCAGAATGAGGTAGGGGAGAAGCAGCTCTCACCATCCCCTCCTGAGGCCAGGATGTCCCCGCTGGGAGAGAAGCGCACGACGTTCACGGCCTTGGTGTGGCGCGCCAGGTTGGACAGGAACTCCACGATGGCTTTTCCATCCGGGCCCTTCTCCACCTTCCAGATCTGCTTGGGAGAGGGTCACAGCTTTGCAGGGCAAAGGGGATGGCACAGGGTGGCAAGGGACCTCAGGATCATCCAGTGCCACCAGCATCGCCCCAATCCCTGTCCCCAAGGGCACATCCAGACTGCTCTGGGACAATTCAGTGACTCCAAACCTCCCAAGGCCTCACCACTCTATGACTCTGATTTATTTTCAAGTCTCCAATCTGAACCTCCCTCTGATGCAATCTGAGGCCATTTCCTCTCCTCCCTTCCCTTGGTAATGCCTCAGGTTTGAGCTTTTCTATTTTTCACATTCTGTGCTGCTTTAGTGCATGAATCTGAGCTTCATGTTATGGTGAGCTCTGTGCACAGAGCAGGGAGACAAAACAATTCCTGCTCCAGCTGGGCACCAAGGACAAATGACCCAAATCTCAGCCCAGCAGCACAAACCCCGTGGGCTGCAGAGAGAAAAACAAGCAGGGTGGGACTGCCTGGGCTAAAGCTGGAATGGGACAATGAACTGCAAGGTGCAAATGGAGCAGAACTGATCCCAGGGACAGAGCCCGTGCCCGGCCGTGCATTTTGGGGCCATTTTGGTTCATCTTGGGTGCAGCCCTGGCTGGGCTCTGGTGCTGCCCAAGGTGCATCCATGGAGGAGATCCTGTGAATAAATCCCTGCTTTATTCTGGAGCTCTGCCCAGCCTCTGCTCTGGGGCAGCCTGCACAAAGCATCAGTCTCTGGTGACCAGGAATCACTGGGACATGGCAGAAGAGCCTGACCCCACCTCACTCCACTCTCCTATCAGGGAGCTTATTTTATGTCAAAGAAAACTGACATTTTTCCAGCCCAAATATATGTATAAAAAATCCCTGAAACATATGCACCATCAGGGAAGGTCAATTTGCCAGTGAGGAAGGAAAAAGTTTTATGAGACAACTATTACAGAGTATTTACAAGAGTGTGTAATGACAAGGGGGAGTGGCTTCAAACTAGAGGAGTAGGTTTAGATTGAATATTAGGGTGAAATTGTTCCTTGGGAGGGTGGGGAGAGGTTGGGATGGAATTCCCAGAGCAGCTGGGGCTGCCCCTGGATCCCTGGCAGTGCCCAAGGCCAGGTTGGACACTGGGGCTTGGAGCAGCCTGGGACAGTGGGAGATGTCCCTGCCATGGCAGAGATGGCACTGGATGGGCTTTGAGGTTCCTCCCGACCCAAACCACCCTATAACTCTATGTACAATCTTACACTCTTTCCTGAAACCATCCACTCCCCTTGGCACGTCCCTGCCAATAACCCAATATTGTGGATAATGAAACCAACCTGATATTTTGATAATGAAACCAACCCCATATTTTAATAACGAAACCATCCCGGTATTTTAGATAACAAAACCATCCCAGTATTTTGTTTAACAACCCCCACACCCCGCCCATCTCCAGCCCAGCCCCAGCTCACCCTCACGGCTGTGTCCACCCCTGCCGAGGCCAGGCGATTCATCCTCCCATCCGCTCCATGCTGGAAATCCAAGCTGTAAACCGGCTCCTTATTATGCCACACGATTTCACAGGTGATGACCTTCATGTTTCCTGCAGAAAACAGAACAAATCCGGATCAATCCTTGTTCCTTGTGGCTCTGGCGGCCAAACTTTGTGCGCATTTCCCAGGCACCGCTGGCAGAGCCTGGAATTGCACTGCACTCATTGACAGGATGCTTTGAGGAAGGCTGTTTCTAAAAGTTGTGATTATTATGGCTAAAGTTCCTGTTTAGGGGTTGCAAGAGGACGGTATCAAGCCCTGTGCATCGGTTTAAGACTTGAGAGAAAAACTTTTTTTGGGGTAACAACCCAGCGCGGAATCTAAACAAGGAGGGAGCACGGGCGGCCCGGCGCGGGCTGGGGAAGGGCAGAGGCGGCGCTGGCCGCTCCCGGAGCCGCGGGCATCCTCAATCCCGCTCTCCAGACCCCGAGGATCCCCAATCCTACTCCTCAGAGCCCCAAAACCCCAAATCCCGGCGCGGCTCCCCCTGCTCGGGTCCCCCCCACCCCTCACCTGCGGCCGGCCCGCGGCTCCCGCGCGCTCCCGCCTTTGCCCGCCCCGCGCATGCGCGCGCCCGCCCCGCGCGCCGCCTCTGGAGCCGTCAGGGGCTGCCGGGGGGGAAAAAACCCGCAAAAACATCAGAATAAACCCAAAAGGAAAAATGCCCAATGCTTGCATCTTCTCAAAAGAGTGTTTGCTTGCCTTTTTTGTTTTGGTTTGGTTTTTTTTATTTGTGTTTTTAATTTCACAGGCATTGCTCTGCTTGGCCGGTGTAAATATATGAAAGTCCTAATGGGTAATGTGTCTCCAGACTTCCCTGTTTCAAATGCAAGCATTTTGCCTTAAAAACATAATAATAATGACAAGTTACATTGTGAGAAAACAGTTTCTGCTTTTACTTCTTGCCCAAGGGAAGAAGAGCCTCTGGGCAGGGGAGTGAAGCCCAAAATGGGGCTCTGAGACTCCCCAGACCCCACAGGGCCTCACACGGCAGGGGAGGGAGCGGCAGAGGACAAAGGAAGATTAATTCTACATAACAAAATCATGGAATGGTTGGGGTGGAAGGGACCTTAAAGTGCCACCCCTGCCATGGCAGGGACACCTCCCACTGTGCCAGGCTGCTGCAAGCCCCAATGTCCAACCTGGCCTTGGGCACTGCCAGGGATCCAGGAGCAGCTCCAGCTGCTCTGGGAATTCCATCCCAGCCTTTCCTCACCTTCCCAAGGAACAATTTCATGGTAATACTCAATCTAAACCATCTCTCTTAGTTTGAAGCTATTCCCCCTTGTCCTGTGACTCCATCCTTTGAAAATTGAAATTGTCTCCATCTTTCTTGTCACTTCCCTTCAGGTCCTGGAAGGCCACACTGAGATCACCCCAAAGTTTCTCTTCAGGCTGAACAATCCCAATTCTCTCAGCCTTTCTATTCTCATTGGACAACTCCTTGTTGTGATTTCTGTGGCACACTCACTGTCATTGTCCCCTACTCTTTGGACAACCCTTGAATTCTGGAGTTTTCTCCCTGGGACTGCTTTGGCTCCACATTGTGCCAGGGCCCAACACAGAGCTCAGATCCTTCCCAGCCTGGTGCTGTGCCAGTGCTCCATGGCAGGAGCCACCTGGCTTGGGGACACAGGGGCTGTGCCCTCCTGTGCCACCCTCATGGGGGACAATGACAGTGTGAAAAAAGCCAATCACTTGTTTTTAAAAATTTAAAAGTTTAATAGTAATAAAATAGTTATAAAATAGCAATATAGAGTAATAATAATTTGGACAATTTGAATTATGACAATATGAGACAATAGAAACAAAGAGTTATGGACGTCGGGGTACCATTTTCTGGACAGCACAAGCCCATAAAAGGACTCACATTAACAAAGGATTAACCCTTAAAAGCAACAGCCTGTTGCATATTCATACAACATGAATGAATAGGGGATTTTAAAATTATTTTTACCAAAGTCCTGAGGAGTTCCACAGCAGTAGGAACTGCCCTAGGATGGTGCAAGTCCACGTGGTCGGCGAATTTCTGAAGGTGAGGAAGCTCATCCATGAATCAACAGCAGAACTTCCTGAAATTCTGAAATTTCAGCTCAGGAATTCAGCTGAATTTGGAAATTTGAAAATTTCCAAATTCAGCTGAAATTTGAAATTTTCCAAATTTGATTTTGGAAATTTCTGCTGCATTCTGGAAATTCAGCTCTCTGAAATTCAGCTCCATTCCACTAAAACCCTCTGGATTATACCAGTGCTGCTTTTTCCATATATCCAGGACATTCCCATCCCATTCCCATCCCAGTCCAACACCAGACTGAGCCAGGCTTTATTTAGAAACAAACACAAGTTGGGATCCTGCAAACTCCAATTCATATCTTTTTATTTTTTACAAAAAATACATTTTAACAAGTAAATAGAAACCATTTCCATAAGTCCACCATTGTCCAAAGTGTAAATGTACATTGTAAATTTGCCATTTTTAATATAGACATGTGCTCTATTTTGCCTGTTGTCTACAAGAAATTCAGCTACAGTCTGATGAAACATAATAAATAATGATTAAGAAATGGAAAAGCTACACACCAAGAAATGGGAAATATAAACTTTGCAAAAGTCATACATAGTTATATTACAGCCACCTCTTCCCAAATCAAACATTCAATTTCTCTTTATAAAGTACAACAGTAGTGCATTCTGTTATTGGCATAGAGAGAGATCTTCACTGAAATCCTGTCCCTGGAAAGAATTCCACTGAACTGCAACTCAAAGGGACACCAAGGGATTAAATCAGGACAGTAGCAGTGCAAAAGCCAACAATATTTGCTTTATTTAAATTAAAAAAAAAAAAAGATACTTCCTAAGAATTAACATATTGAACACTAATTAAATTATGTATTGAATTTCAAAGCAAGAATGATTTTTCTGGATTGCTCTTTGGGTGAGCAATCCCAGCACAGAGGAATGGATGGATTTACTGTCTTTGCCACCCAGTTTGTCATTCCCAATGACTTGGGAAGAAATCCCATCCCTGCAGCTGGCTGGGAATTTCTCTTGGTACCATTGCTTCCAGGTTTTCCCATGATCATGGAAAAATGGGAAGATTTAGAGCACAAAACTCTAAAGGGGGGGATGTGAAAAAGAGGAATTCCCTTTTCTTGCCTGTAATAAAAAGCTGTTGAAGCTGAACATTTTCACCCTGTTGTTTACACCACAGATAAAGAAGCATCCCACCTTTTCCAAGTGCTTCCATCCAACTGGTCCATCCCCAGTTTTCAGGATAAAACCCTTAAGAACCCTTCTTTTGGTTGTACCACACAAATATTCTCCAAATGTGGCCCAAATTTTCACCTACTACTCACATTTCTATCCCATGAATGCAACACAGAACACTGCTGGGAGCTATGGAACAACACTGTGGGATACACAACTCTGGGAAGGAAATCAAGGAAGTTCTTTTTTCTTTTTTCTTTTTTGCATTTCTAAGATATTCCACTACTTTAAAAGAGGAAATACTCACAGGTATTAATGCTTATATAAGATCCAAAGTCAACCAAAAGGTGTCTGTAGAAAAGTATTAAGATTCCTAATAGTAAAAATATCTGCAAATTTAATTACAAATACATTTCCAAAGCAAAATCCTTAATTAAGTACATCAGGGTGGGTCAGTATTGACAGTGCTCCTTGAGGAGGAAGTGAACAGCTAAATGTGGAATATTTACACTGAGAGATCAAATATATAAAGTGAAGCAGCCCCATTTCCAGTCTGGAACCTACAGGTTATAATGGAAGAGCAATCAAACTCTGCTAAAACACCGAGATTTTAAGTACTGCTGATTTCATGCATTTGTTCCACCACCTGCCCCAAGATTTCATCCACCACATCAATGTCATAATTCACTTGCTGCAGGTCCAGGTCGGGCATGATGGTGGCCAGGAGCTGTCCCACGTTCACTCGGAGAGAACGGAGCTTCAGGCTGGGGAGAGAGCAGCACAGCATTAGCTGGGGATGGGTTCTGGGTTCAGAGCTCACCTGGCACAGCTGGACTCACAATCCAGCTGGGGGTGCTCCATGACTCCCATAAAACAACAAAAAAATGGATGCAGGTAAAGCTGCATCAAGATTATTTCTAAATCTACCAGGTTTTCCAAGCTCTTCTTCAGTTTTCAGCTTGAAGGGGGATATTCCCTCAAAGTTTCATAGCAATACTAAACTGAATTCCTGTCAGAAATATTTCACAATAAGCATTGGTACAATCCTTTCCCCCACAGCACCTGTATTTCTCACAGCAATATTAAGGCCTGGGATTTTTATCCATTTAGAAACCCAAACTACCACAACCCACAGGAACAAAAGGAGAGAAAAAGAGAGGAGAAGGCACGAAAGAGGAGTTTGTCCAAAGGCTTTAAAATATAAATAGGAAGTAAGAGTTCTAGCCCAGGGAAAAGGCTGTGCCTTTTTTTGGTTTCTTTCCTGGATGTCTTTGCTGTGTCCTCTTCCTGCTCAAACTGTTTTGCCATGAGCCATCCCTTCTGTGACCCATTTCCTTCTACTCCCAGATCCTTTATCCAGCTCTCCCAGTGCTGCCTTATCTCCATCAACTTGTGGGGAAAGTTACTTCCAACTCCTGCATTTATTTGCTAATTCTTTTAATAAACACACATCAGAGCTTTAATGAAAAATAAAATTAAATGCTGACAGGTAATTTTTAATGTGGGGCAATTTATTTTTTAAGAGTCTGTGGAAATGATTCAGGTTATTCTCCACTCTGGATCCAGCTCTCCGTGGCCGGGCTGGCAATGCCCGGCAGCAGGGAGGAGTCACCGGCCCAACCCAGCCCAGCCCAGCAGGAGCTCTGGGAGGTGCCACCAGCAGAGCGCAGTGCTGGCTGTCACTGTCCCTGTGCTGGCTGTCACCGGCTGGGTGTCACTGTCACTGCCCTGCCACCCCAGCACCGCGGGCACTTCCTCCAGCTTCTGCCCCGGCAGGAAATCTCAGGTGCTCTGTGGAATTTTCAGGGGATTTTTTCTCCAGCTCATTTGTGGAATTGGTCAAAGTCTCCCTCAGCAGCAGCTCTGCCCTACTGAGCTCCCTCCAATTTGATGGCATCAGGAATTTATTGAGCTCATTTGGCTCTGTCATCCAGCTCATGAATCCCAGGATCCCCAGGGCTGGAAGAGAACTTTGGGATTATCCAGTCCAACAATCCCCCAAAATGACATCCCTGAACCCTCCCCCAGACAGTGACTCCAAACCTCCCTGGGCAGCTCAGCCCAAGGCCTGACCACTCTGCCAGGGAAATTTTCTGTGCCAATCTCCAACCTGAGCCTGCCCTGGTGCCATTTGAGGCCATTTCCTCTCCTCCTTTCCCTGTCCCTCCTATCAGGAGCTGTGCAGAGCAATGAGGTCCCCCCTGATTCCCTTTTTCCTGAGCCCCCCCAGCTCCCTCAGCTGCTCCTCCCTGGATGTTTTCCAGCCCCTCCCTGGCCACACTCCAGCCCCTCAATGTCCTTTTAAAGTGGCACAGAACTGGACACAGGAGTTGAGGTGCAAAAGCCTTTTCCATCCTTGGCCTTGCTGCTGCTCCCCAGTTTGCCCTCAGTCACCCCATGCTGCTTGTCCTTACTCCCTTTTGACTCACATGGGGCTCCAGGTGGCTTCCAGGTAGATTTATTCCATGTTTTCCCTGGGATTGAGGCTGCAGTGACAGGATGGAGCTCTGGCTGTCCTAAATATGGGCATAACAACTGCCTTGTGGACTTCTGGAGATCCTACAAGGCCCTCAAGCTCCCTCTGGAATGCCTCTCATTGGTCCCAGGGATCAATTTGCTGAATTGATCCCTAAATTGAGTCCCCTTTTGTCCCAGCTGATGCTTCCCCTTGGATTCTCCCCTAGCAGGGACCTCAGCTCACTCTGCTCCCCCTGCTCTGGGTTTTGTGTGTGTGCTGTTCCCACTTCCCAAGAGCTCCAAGCTCTCCAGCTGGAAGTTTCAATCCTTGTTTAATTCCAAGACACACCCCAGACCCTGATTCCACAGGATTTGCCTGCAGCAAGGAGTTCTTACAGCAAAGTTTCAAATCCAGACTCTTCAGTTGATTCAAGACAGAAAAACAGACTCTCAAAGTGAAGTTCATTGCACAGCAGAAAATAATGATCACCCTCCTCTTTCCTGCCTCCCTTTTCTCTCCTTGGTTTGCAAGTTGTGTTTAGAAATTATACAACATTTGGGATATTTTCAGTTTGCTATTCTGTTGTGGCCAATCCTGCTCACACAAATCATAAATCACAAACATCACTTGATAAAAAAGAAAAAACAACAACATTAGTTAGGAGTCACAAAAGGCAGTAGAAAAGAATTGCAAGCATCACATTTTATTATACAATTATCAAACATAACCTTCATCAAAACATTTGGAATACATCCAACAAGCAAAAATCTTGAAATAACATCTAGAAAGAACAAAACTGATACCTTTCTCCATCAGAAAAATTTACAGAGTCTTCTACATTACTGGTGGTAGAATCATTTGCTCGTGCTACAGCCTGGGGGATTGAAGCTTTTAACTGAGCCAGCTCTGCCTTGAGCTCCTCACACTGACAGGCCATTTGGTTCTTCTCCACTTCCAGGGCTTCAATCTGCCAATTTAAAGAAAAATCAAGCTGTAAAAACCATTCAAAACCTTGTGTAGTAGAAGTGCTGTGAAACAGGGAGTAAAAACCACAGCTAAGTGAAGTGTCAGGAGTGTTTTAGGTGTACCTGGCTCTTGTAGCTGTCCCTCTCAGTGGTGCACTTGTCCAGCTGTCTGAAAACATCATCCAGCTGCACGGCCATCTCATCCAGCTCACTCCTGCTCTCGCCATCAGCACATCTGCTGCACTCAGTCTTTAGGTTCTGCAGGGTGCTGCACTGCTCCTTGAGCGTGGCTATCTCCCCCAGGGCCTGCTCATACAGAGCTGTCACCTCTGCCAAGCTCCTGCCATCAGCGTTCCCTTCTTCACAGGAGGGAGCTGTCTCTGTGGCCTGGTGGCACATCTCCTTCTTCACATATTTATTATTCATCTCCAAAAGCTGCTGCTCCAGTGTTTGCACCTGTTTGCTTAACGCTTCACATTTGCTTTGGTACATTTCTTTTTCTCTGTTCAATGATTGCAGCTGATTTTTCAGTTCGTTTTCCATCTCTACAGATGTCTCAGCAACACCATTGACTCTGGGCTGTTCCTTTTCCATCCCTGCCCCAGGAACCTGCACTGGGATGTCCTCCACCTCCTCCTTTTTCACCACCAGCTTTGGGAGCTCTGTCTGTGTTGCTGAGCTCAGCTGTTCACTCCTTGCCTCTGAAGTGGTTGCACTGCAAGGTTCCCCCACGGCAGAGTTTTCCTTCTGCTTCTCCTCCTGATCCAAATTGATGCATTCTGTTTTCACCACAGGAACATCAGGATCTGCTGAAGGCTTTGGAGTGCTGCTCTCCTCTAAAATGATGACATCTTCATCATCATCATCCTCCTCTGCCTCGTGGTTGTTGAATGTTTTGTCACTGAGCCGAGGCGTCTTCAGGGACACGGGCGTCGCACAGCTCTGCGTCCTCCTTTTGAGGCTGAGGAGGAAAACATTAAAATAATAATTTTATTTGCTTAAATGCTGCCAAATCATTTGCTTCCAACCATGTGCAGTATTTCTCTGATCACTGTTGAAAAATTACCACTCCAAAAAATCACCTGCATGGGATTTTAATCAGAATAAATTCCTGAAAAAACAATTGCCTGCCATCCACACTCCCACATTATTCTGAAACACACCCAGAACATCCCCACAGAGTTTCAGGAAAACAGCCTGTGGAGTGTGGAGAACACAAATTCTGTTCCTGAGCAGACAAATAACTAAAAATGTTCCTTTCTCATTTTTTTGCATTCACTTTTGTACTTGACAAAGTCTCCTGGAGCTTCCCATGCTCCCAGAATTCCCACAGGAATTTCAGCAGCTGAAGCTGCTCCCAACATCATAATTTTCATTAATTTATTAATTTTAGAAATAAACAGGAATCTCCTTTGTACAGGTCCACTCATCATAATTTTCATTAATTTATTAATTTTAGAAATAAACAGGAATCTCCTTTGTACAGGTCCACTCATCATAATTTTCATTAATTTATTAATTTTAGAAATAAACAGGAACCTCCTTTGTACAGGTCCACTCATCATAATTTTCATTAATTTATTAATTCTAGAAATAAAAAGGAATCTCCTTTGTACATGTCCACTCATCATAACTTTCATTAATTTATTAATTTTAGAAATAAACAGGAATCTCCTTTGTACAGGTCCACTCATCATAATTTTCATTAATTTATTAATTTCAGAAATAAACAGGAATCTCCTTTGTACAGGTCCACTCACCTGCTATCAGCATCCAGATGAGGGGAAGATACTTTAATTAAAATGGGCAGAGATCTTCTAACAGAAGCATCTGAGGATTTTGGTATAAGTAACCTTGGAAGAGCTTCCTTTGCATTTGCAGACGAGAATGGTTTGAAGTCTTTACTTGAAGAAACAGATGTTTTTAAAAATATTTCATTATTGATCTATAAGACAATGTAAGTTAAGAATGGAAATAAACAGATATTAGTAGATTCTTCAGGAGAGATTTTCAGTTCTTTATATACTAACACCTAAAATTCTGACATTTCTATATCCAAATACCTCCTTGAACCCAGGCTCAGGATTTTGGGATGATAAATGCTGACTAGACTACTGCAAATCCACTTTTTCATTTCAAAGTGCTGTGCAGAATCCTAGGCAAGAGCTTTTCCCAAACTGTGTTTCTGTCTGGAGTTTGCCCACCAGGACAGACATCCCTGGGAAAGCTGCTCAGGGTTCACTCAATTGGCCCAAAATGAGCAATTTTTTCACTTTTAGAAATCCCTTTTGTAGTGAGGGAGATGCAATGGCATGAAATAAATAGGTTAAATTGAAATAAATAGGTTAAAACAGCACATGCAGCATCTCCTCTCCAGAAATGATCTTAGGTCACAAATTGACTTGGAATGCAATTGAAATTAAATCCCACTTAAAAAATTTGATTCTGAGTTACAGCCCAGACATTCCATCAAACACTTTGATCTGCAACTGGGTTTAATCTGAATTTGAGTGTCTCCCTGCACAAGTGCAGCTGTTCCACCTGTGTCTATCCCCACTAAGATCCCCACTTTTAGGGGCATCTTTCCTTTATATCCTCATCACATCTCTGCCCAACAAATCCCCTTTCAAGGGATCTGTTGGGATTTTAATGTCTTCTTTCACCAACTGGGTGTCTTGCCATAAAACAGCCACCAGTGACTGCCACCCCCTCCAGTTTTGGCCAGAGACTTTTGTCCCTCTCACACTCCTTCCTAAGGAGAAACAAATGGTGGATTTTCCAGCTAAGAAAGGGGATTTGGGGTTTCCTCATGGTGAGCAAATCCTGCAAAGTACAAGTGGATGCTGAAGCAGACACTGGCACCAGTGTGAGTTACCTGCTGGCTGTACTCCAGTCTCCTCTTCAGTTTTTCCCTGTCCCTGCACAGCAGCAAGGAAAAAATAGAATTGAAAAGTTTAGATTCAAACTGTTCATTCATTATAAAAACTAAATCTAAGAGCTAAAAGCAAACAATACTCCTCATGTCAGCTAGGTACAATAATCCAAGTATTTTTGTTTATTGAATGAAAATTTCCTCAGAAAGCTGGAAGCTTATCTGAAGTTAGCTTAACTTCCAACAAGTTCCCCTTAGATTACTGATTAAAATACTTAAAACAACCCCAAACTCCCAATTCTAGAATGTGAGGCAGCATCACAATTACCCAAATCTGTTTTTGTCACACACCTCAGCCAAGAACCCTTTTATTCCTAAATAAATGTATTGATCTTTCAATATGCTTCAGTGTGGACCTTTGAAAGTTACACAGCCAAGGTCTCCTAAGAGCCCTCAGAGTTTGCTTCTGGGACATCCCAAACTGATTGTTCATTTATTTATGGAATGCCCCAAACTGATTGTTCATTTATTTATGGGATGTCCCAAACTAATTGTTCATTTATTTATGGGACATCCCAAACTGATTGTTGATTTATTTATAGGACATCCCAAACTGATTGTTCATTTATTCATGGAACATCCCAAACTGATTGTTCATTTATTCATGGAACGTCCCCAACTGATTATCCATTTATTTATGGGACGTCCCCAACTGATTATCCATTTATTTATGGGATGTCCCCAACTGATTATCCATTTATTTATGGGATGTCCCCAACTGATTATCCATTTATTTATGGGATGTCCCCAACTGATTATCCATTTATTTGTGGGATCCTGAACTGATTATTCCTTTATTGATGGTACAACCTAAACTGATTGTTCATTTATTGATGGGATGTCCTAAACTTATTATCCATTTATTTCTGGGACATCCCAATCTTATTATTCATTTTTTATGGGACATCCCAAACTGGTTGTTCATTTATTGATGGGACACCCCAAACTGATTATTCAATTTATTTATGAGACATCCCAAACTTGTTGTTCATTTATTGATGGGATCCCAAACTGATTGCTCATTTATTTACAGGATGTCCCAAACTGATTGTTTATTTATGGATGGGATCCCAAACTGATTGTTCATTTATTTATGGGATCCCAAACTGATTGATCATTTATTTATGGGATGTCCCAAACTGATTGTTCATTTATTTACGGGATGTCCCAAACTAATTGTTCATTTACTGATGGGACATCCCAATTGACTGTTAATTTATTTATGGAATGTCCCAAACTGATTGTTCATTTATTTATGGGATGTCCCAACTGATTGTTGATTTATTTCTGAGACAGCCTAAACTGATTGTTCATTTATTGATGGGACATCCCAAACTGATTGTTCATTTATTGATGGGATGTCCCAAACTGATTGTTCATTTATTTCTGGAACATCCCAAACTGACTGTTCATTTATTTCTGGGACATCCCAATCTTATTATTCATTTTTTTATGGGACATCCCAAACTGACTATTCATTTATTTCTGGGACATCCCAAACTAATTGTTCATTTATTTACAGGATGTCCCAAACTGATTGTTCATTTACTGATGGGATGTCTCAAACTAATTGTTCATTTATTTATGGGATATCCCAAACTGATTGTTCCCACTGCCAAATCCTCTGGAACATCACCCCTCTGGGAGCTGGGCTGTCACCCCAAATGCTGCACAGCTCTCCTTGGTAGTGTTGTAGCCCTGTAAAAGTCCCAGAACTCACTTTTTCTTGTAGGTTTTCTCATACGTGGGGTGTATTAAATCATCATCCTCCGGCTCTTCTGGCACGTTACAATTCCTGAGGGAAGAAGAGAACAAAAAACCCCCCAAGAGAAGGAGCTGAGCACCCCTGCTGCTGCCAGGAGCTGTGTGAGGGCTGGGGGTCCCTGGCTGTCCCTACCTGAACTGGGGGTCGGGGTTCAGGGAGCAGTACCACTTCTCGGGCAGGTGCTCGATGCCGTCGGGCAGCTTGCGCCACTTGAGGCACGCGTCGCACTGCACCCACGTCTGGTCAGGCTGCTTCCTGGGGAACCCAAATCAATAAATCAGCACTGTGGGAACTCAGCACAGCAGTCCTGATGTGCAGAATCACTGAGAAAACCCTTGGGGGGCTCAAAGGTCCTGGAATGTGGCCAGCAGTCCTGATGTGCAGAGTCCCCGAGACAACCCTTGGGG
>JAHXMQ010012338.1:23182892-23193535 GCA_020466415.1 Ammodramus savannarum pratensis | reverse complement strand
GGGACAGGAGGGACAAGGTGGGAATTGGAAGAGAAAGGCTACAAGGGTTTACAGTGACAATGTGAACTGCAATGACACTGGGGACTGTCACAGGGACAGGAGGGGCAAGGTGGGAACTGGAAGAGAAAGGCTGCAAGGGTTCAGAGTGACAATGTGAACTGCAATGACACTGGGGACTGTCACAGGTACAGGAGGGACAAGGTGGGAACTGGAACCAACCTCCCACCCCTCAGCAAAAGCTGAGCACCAGGGAATTGATGGGAAGGTTATTCCAGAGCACACAGCACCCCCTGATCACAGAATCCTCACTGGGGGAGGCCTGAAAAGGCTGCAATGGCTCAAAGGGCTGGGGACTGTCACAGGGACAGGAAGAGCAAGGTGGGAACTGGAAGAGAAAGGCTGCAATGGCTCACAGTGACAATGTGAGCTGCAATGACACTGGGGACTGTCACAGGCACAGCAAGGGCAAGGTGGGAACTGGAAGAGAAAGGCTGCAGTGGCTCACAGGGCTGGGGACTGTCACAGGTTAAGCAAGGGCAAGGTGGGCACTGGAACCAATCTACCACCCCTCAGCAAAAGCTGAGCATGAGGGAATTGATGGAAGGTTATCCCAGAGCACACAGCACCCCCTGATCACAGCACCCACACTGCCCTTGGCTGGGAGGGACCCTGAGCCCACCCAGACCAACCCCCAGCAGGGCAGGGTGCCCCAAGCCCCTCCAGCCCAGCCTTGCTCACTGAAAAAGGCACAAAATGAGATTAAAGAGCAGCAGAACAGAGGTTTCAGGCCATCAGTTCTGTAGTTTCCAGCAGAGCAACCACTCCCTAACTCCTGATGAACTCACCAGGAAACATTTCAGTCTGTTTGTCCTTACACTTCATTCATCAATGCACCACTTTAATTAGCTCATAATTAATTGAGATTCAGTAAGAGCTGAACACTCACTTTGCCAATCCAGCTGTTTTGCTCGCTCAGCCAAACATATTTCATTTTTTATAATTTTTTTTTATTAATTTCATTTTTTCTGTGCAGCTCAAACCTGAATATCTGCAAGTGACCCATCCTGAGAGCAGCGTCCCTGCACGTGTAACAGCAAATATTGAGGAATAAATCAATTTATCTCTCAAAAATGACAGGCAGCTTTGGGAATTTCACTTCCCACCCTTGCAGATCCCAAGGTGTGCACAAATCCCAAAGCCCTGCAGAGTTTGCCTCATCTCAGGAACTCACTGCTGCCAAATAACAAATTTTTGTTGTGTCACCTATGATCAGTATAGTAAATCATTCATTTGAGTGAAAAATGCAGCTTGGTTTATCCTGCATTTATTTAACAGCTTCTTGAGAACAACTCTGTAACCTGGATCACTTCCCTGAGCTGCTTCATTGTGCAGAAATATTGCAGGAGATAATTATAAATATTCCAGGCTGGGAATGACTTCCCAAACCCTCCCAGTGCCTCTGAACCCACAGGAATATTTTATATTCCCAAAGAATTGGGACTATCAGCTCTCCCCACCATTCTCTGCATCACAAAGCCTTTTACAGCTGCTTCACCTGAGCAAAAAATAAATAATAAAAAAATAATAAAAACCCTACAGAACCCACAGCTTTCACTGGAAAGTCACTGAATGCAAATTCTCAGGGCAGACAAAACCAAAGAGCAGCCTAAAAATAATTCAGAAAGTTCCCAAGTGCATCTTGTTTTGTTTGTACCTCTGAGGGTTCAGTTTAGCAAACTGATTTCAACCTGAGAATGATTTTAAACACTGAACTGCCACAGGCAAAGCCTGATTTTTGATACTTTTCCTCTCAAGACAATTAATAATACACCCAAAAATTAATAATAAATCCCAAAAATTAATAATAAATCCAAATCTTTATCTAAAGAAGCAGAACAACCCTGCTGCAATAAAATATCACACAAATTATGGGTTTCAAACACTTGCAAGAATTAAAGGCCTGAAATCAAAATCTAAATGCAATTTTGGAACTTTGAGGAGATGATATTTAGGGCTCATCTAGGGAATAATTTATTTTAGCAACTTTTATTAGGGTAATATAAATTCACATTAAGATAAGAAATGGATGTTAGGGTAACATAAATCGATATTAGGTGATAAAATTGCAGCCAGAGGTTGGACTCAATGATCTGGGAGGTCTTTTCCATCCTAAACGATTCTGTAATTCCAGCACTTCTTTACACTCACTATTTGTCACTCAAATATTTCACAAGTTACTCATCAGAGCGCTCCTGCTTCTTTTCACTGCCCTAAAGGTGATGAGAACAGGTGAGATTTAGAGGCACTGACTTGGGAAAACTCTTCTATTTCTTCTAAAAAAGCAGCTTTAACTTCATTTCCATCGGCACAAACAACCGAACCAACACCGCGGCTGCAAACCCAACCCAGCAGCGCCGAACTGCGCGAACACTCATCGCTCTCAGCCGCAATTAGGGTTAAACTCTAATTAGGCCGCTCGCAATAAAAGTAGTCAAGATTTGGAGCTCCAAGTCGGCAATTAGAGGTCACGGCGCTCGCCAGAGGCGGGGAAATCCCGCCCCCAGCCCCGAGCCCAGCCCCAGCCCTCACCTTCCCCTCGCACAACCCCACAGAAGGGAATTTTGCCGGTTCTGAGCGGGGATGAGCGCGGGGAGCCCCCGGCCCCCACAGAGACACCCAGCGCTGCCCGCCCTCGCTGGGGGAGTCACCCCGGAGGTGCCCAAGGCCAGCCCGGACGGGCTCCGAGCAGCCTGGGGCGGTGGGAGGTGTCCCCGGCCATGACAGCAGGCTGGAAGGAGCCGGTCCGGAGCGGGTCCCCCGGGTGCCGCTTCCCGGCCGGCCGCGGCCCCGCCGCCTGCACTCACCGCGCTCAGGCGGATCCCGCCCTGTGTTTTCGCCGCCATCTTCAGGCCGCGGCCCCGCGCGCGCTTCCGCCTCCCCGCGGCCTTGCGCGCTTCCGGCCTCGGGTGCGCGCACGCGGGGCGGGGCTTGGGGGAGGCCACGCCCCCTTCCCCATCGGTGGGCGGGGCTGGGGCGCTGAGGGCGCTGTGAGGGGATGGCGGCGGGGCGGAGTGAGGGGATGGGTTGGGTTGGGACGGGGCTGGGACATCATCCAGGACAGCTGTGCCCTATCACCGCCTTGTTCCCAGCCCAGAGCACTCAGTGTCACCTGCAGGGATGGGCTCTGCAAAGCTCCCTGGGCAGCCCCTGCCAAGGCCTGATCTCCCTTTCCAGGAAAAAAAATCCCAAAATCGAAACTCAGCCTGCCCTGGCCCAGCCTGAAGCCGTTCCCTCTGCTCCTGTCCCTGTTCCCTGGGAACAGAGCCCGACCCCCTCAGCTGTGCCCTCCTGGCAGGGACTTGTGCAGAGCCACAAGGGCCCCTGAGCCTCCTTTGCTCCAGCCTCAGCCCCATCCAGCTCCTCAGGGATTCTGCAGCCCCTTCCCAGCTCCCTCAGGGATTCTGCAGCCCCTTCCCAGCTCCTCAGGGATTCTGCAGCCCCTTCCCAACTCCCTCTGGGATTCTGCAGCCCCTTCCCAGCTCCTCAGGGATTCTCCAGCCCCGTCCCAGCTCCGTTCCCTGCCCTGGACACGCTCCAGCCCCTCCAGGGCTCTCCTGCAGGAGCAGAACTGGGCACAGCCCTTGAGGGGCCTCTCAGAGCCAGCACAGAGGGACAATCCTGTTGTGGTCATGGTCCCCTGAACAGGGACACCTGGAATCAGCAGAAATGCTGAAGTAGAAACTGCCCTGGGGAGCCAGACAGGAACACTCGGAGTGCCTGGAGGGCAGGAGCGCTGAAGAAAGTCCCAGCTGTGCCTCAGTGGGAAAGGCCCTGGGGGTGCTGTGCCAGGGGCTGGACATGAGCCCAGGGGTGCCCAGGGGGGCAAGAGGCCCCTGGCAGCTGGGCTGGATGGGGAATTGTGTGTGCAGCAGGAGCAGGGCAGGGATTGTGTGGTGATCACATTCTCTGAACAGAGAGAGACAGCTCTCTGCCAATATTTTCCTGGGAAGCTGTGAGAAAGTTCAGAGAAGAGAATGAGAAACAATTCTTATCTCCATTTGCTACACCTGTTGTTGTGTACATGTAGAATGTGTTATGGAGATTATTTACCAAAGAGTGATTTCTTAATTAGACACTGGATGGTGTTTGGAGGGATTGACTAGTTAGATCAGACCTGTATCAGACTGTCAGTAAGGGTTACAAATGTCTTAGTAAAATAGTATAGTATAGCATAGTATAGTATAGTATAATGATATAGCTTAATGAAACAATTGATCAGCCCTCTGCAATCATAGAGTCAATATTAATTATTCTCCATTCAGGGGACCATTACCACAATAGGATTGTTCTGGGGTCCCTTGAGGGCTGGGCCCAGTTCTGCTCCTGCAGGAGAGCCCTGGAGGAGGGGCTGGAGTGTGTCCTGGGCAGGGAACGGAGTTGGGCAGGGGCTGCAGAATCCCTGAGGAGCTGGGAAGGGGCTGCAGAATCCCTGAGGAGCTGGAAGGGGCTGCAGAATCCCTGAGGAGCTGGGAAGGGGCTGCAGAATCCCTGAGGAGCTGGGAAGGGGCTGCAGAATCCCTGAGGAGCTGGAAGGGGCTGAGGCTGGAGCAAAGGAGGCTCAGGGGCCCTTGTGGCTCTGCACAAGTCCCTGCCAGGAGGGCACAGCCCCAGGAGGGGACAGTCCCTGTGGCTCTGCTGCCAGGGAACAGGGACAGGAGCAGAGGGAACGGCCTCAGGCTGGGCCAGGGCAGGCTCAGGGTGGGTATTTGGAAACATTTCTTCCTGGAGAGGATGGTCAAACATTGGAACAGGACACTCAGGGTTGTGGTGGCATCCCCATCCCTGAAAACTTTAAAAAACCTTGTGCATGTGGCACTTGAGGCTGGGGTTTCATGTTGAACATGGTGGAGGTGCTGGGGTCATGGCTGGGTGTGAGGAACCTTCAGGGACTGTGATGATTCATGCCTGGAGCATTGGTATGGAAGAGTTTTTTCCATTAAAACAAAAACTGTGTAACCACAGAAGCCTCCACCTGACTGGGACTTTGGCCTGTAAGTTGAACCCCTAAATACACCATTGTTCAATCCTCCCAGCCTAGGGCAAACAAACAGGGCTGAGGGAGAGGCAAAACAAGGGCCAAACCCAGCAGAGATCCTTGCCTGGCCGGGTTTGGGGTGTGGGCACCACAGTGGGCAGCTCTGCACGGCCTCCCCTGAACGAGGGAGCAGCTTTGGGTGTCACCTCAGAGGTTCACCCAATGTCCAGAGGCACTGAACACCACAGGGCACATCCCAGGGCCACATCCACGGGACAGTGACATCAGGGGAGTCACAATCCATCCCTGCGTGCCCCCCTGAGTCATTCCAGCCCCACAGGGCACAGCCACAGGACATTGACATCAGGGACACCTCAGGGGTGTCACAATCCATCCCTGAGTCATTCCAGCCCCACAGGGCACATCCACAGGACATTCACATCAGGGACACCTCAGGGGTGTCACAGTCCATCCCTGAGTCATTCCAGCCCCACAAGGCACATCCATGGGACATTGACATCAGGGACACCTCAGGGGTGTCACAGTCCATCCCTGAGTGCCCCCCTGAGCCATTCCTGAAATTTGCACCTCAGCACTGCACGGGATGCTGCAGATCTGGAATCTGCTGCCACAGACAGCCCTGGACATCCCTCCCTGGCCTGAGCCACATTAACCCTTGGGATTCTGTGCTTTTGTGGGACCATCACCACCAGGAGCACTGGAGAGGATCCACAGAACATCACTGGGATCTGTGGAGTGATGATATTTTCTTTATTCTGTCCCTCTTTTTCTGCCCCCCCCACCACTTTTCTATTTATTTATTTTCTCTCATGTTTACTATCAAACAAAACCCATCCTATTGTCATGACATATGGTCTTGTTTGCACCTTAACTCAGGCAGAGGCATTTTTAATAACTTTAATAACTGGATCTTAACAGAGCATAAAGTTCTTTTCCAGCCTTGGTGATTCTGGGATTCCTTCTTTGACCCCAAGCTTGTCTCCTGGAGCAGAGCAGGAATTTTGTGTGACACTCCTGCCCTCATCCCTGTGCCAGAACAAGGACATTTGTCCCAGAAATTGCTGTCCCACTCCTCATGGCCACAGCCACATCCTGCTCAACTCAAAAATGTACATTTCACCTAAATTAAAATGGATTTCTAGCCTGCAAAATTTTCACTCTGCTTCATTTTCCTCACAGCAATCCTTGGGTGGCTCCTCAGCTCTCAGCGTTTGGTACATCCACATCCACACCCACATCCTCATCCTCATCCACATCCACATCCATCCCTCACACATTGGGCAGGGAAGGGGGAAATAGGAGCAGCAGCTTTCCCTCAGTGTGGCCTCCACACTAAAATAAACTAAATAAAAATAAATAAAAATAAACTAGCCTCCACACCAAAATAAAGATGGTAAAGTTTCATGTTAAAGTAAACATGTTAAAATAACATGTTAAAGTAACTTTGATCCTGTGAGAACTTGAAACAGAGAAATTAGAGTGATAAAGATGCTGTACCCCCAAGATGAAGATGATTTCAGAGATAGATAATGAGAACCTTTACTTTTAAAAAACTCATCTTGAAAACACTACCCCATAAGTTAGCACAGCCTATAAACACAACTATAAAAAAACTTATTAAAAATGAGAAGGATTTCACAATTACAAATTTCCCTGGGCTGCTATTCATAAAGAGAACCACAAGAAAAATGTTTTCTTGTAGAGAAGTCTCCATAACATTAACAAGAGGGACTTCTCTCCCTAAGTAAACTATAAAAGACTATTTTAGAAGTAGTAAACTGACTGAAATTTTAGCTTTTCTCTACATTGTCAGTAAAAAAGTTACAAGAAAAGTATCCTAAAGATTTTATTCTAATTCTTATTACTCTTTCTTTTAGTTGCTGTTAATATTTTTTTCTTTATATCCTTATAAAATTTTAAACTTATTTTGCCTTTCTCCTAATCCTATATCACAGCAAAAAATAAATAAATATATTGTAATGAGTACACTAATAATAAACCCACACTGTCCCCACCACACTAATTAATACATTAACCAAAAAATCTCAAATTGACAAACCAAAATCAGTATTTCCACCCAATTTCAAACTAAAACCACCACATACATTCATTTAAACCACACTCCTTCAGCCTGAGCTGTCAAAGCTCATGGAACAGAAGAGTTTTCTTCCAGGGCATTCCCTTGGACATGTGGAAATGTTCCCTTGGACATGTGGAAATGTTCCCTTGCATGTGTGGAAATGTGGAAATGTTCCCTTGGACATGTGGAAATGCTCCCTTGGACACGTGGAAATGTGGAAATGTTCCCTTGGAGATGTTCCCTTGGATGTGTGGAAATGTTCCCTTGGACATGTGGAAATGTGGAAATGTTCCCTTGAACATGTGGAAATGTTCCCTTGGACATGTGGAAATGTTCCTTTGGATATATGGAAATGTTCCCTTGGATATATGGAAATGTGGAAATGTTCCCTTGGATACATGGAAATGTTCCCTTGGAGATGTGGAAATGTGGAAATGTTCACTTGGACATGGGGAAATGTTGCTTTGGATATATGGAAATGTTCCCTCGGATATGTGGAAATGTTCAGCTGGAGTTTGCAGCAGCAGCTCCTCATTTCTGCTGGGATCCATGGCCTCATTCCCTGAGATGGGATTTCCAGCAGGAATTTCCTCCTGGAAAGGTGCTCAGGCCTTGGCAGGAGCTGCCCAGGGGTGTTTGCAGTGCCCATCCCTGCAGGTGTCCCCTGGAGGTGGCACTGAGTGCTCTGGGCTGGGCACAAAGTGGGACCTGATGATCTTGGAGATCTTTTCTGTGTTTCAATCTGGGAGCTTTTCCAGAGTCAGATAAAAATTAAAATTGGTGAGTGAGCAGTGAAGGCAGGTTGAAAAATAAGAACTGCATTTGAAAAGGCATTGCAAAATAACATTTAATATTCATAGAAGAATTACATTCATGTATGGCATGGGGTACACAACCATCACTTGATGCTCTACACTTCCAAGTCCTGCTGCTCTTCAGCAGTTTCCCTTGGTTGCACCTCCTGATTTTGACAATGAAATCCTTTGCAATATTTCCAGGTCCCCCTTTGAGCTCTGTGGCTTTGCTGTATTGGAGCTGAAGTGTCCCAAAGACAAAGCTGAGCTTGGTTAGACTGAAAAGCAAAATCACAGCAGAGCAAAAGCATTTCCTGGCCTGGAAAAGCAGAGGGTGTCTGGAGTTCCAGGCAAAACCATTTCCAGATTCATGGCCAGTGAGGCTGTTCTGCTTTGGTGGGAGCAGCTCAGAGCAGGAGATTTATCCTCAGGGGATTTATCAGTGGGAGAAACAACCACAGTTAGTCCCACATGGAACAGAAATAAAGTCATGGAATAAAGGAATCAAATATTCCCCTTGGGACTGTGGAACTGTGCTCCTCCAGCACTCAAACAGGACTTTTAGTGAAACCCTTTCCTCCTTTTTCACATCTTATTTATAATTATAAAAGATCTGCCAGGATACTAAATCTTTAAGAAGTGGAATCTTCTGAATCTTCTGAAGTGGAAGGATTCTGCAAGTCCCTTAAATGTCTGATGCCATTGAAAGCAAAAAGTTGTTTTAGATTTTAACACCATTTGATAGAATCATGGAATAACAGAATCTGGAATGGTTTGGGTTGGAGGGACCTCAAATCCCACCCAGTGCCACCCCTGCCATGGCAGGGACACCTCCCACTGTCCCCAGTGTCCAGCCTGGCCTTGGGCACTGCCAGGGATGCAGGGGCAGCCCCAGCTGCTCTGGGAATTCCAGAGCAAATTCCCAAATTCCCAACCAGGAATTCCTTCCCAACACCCCATCTAACCCTGCTTTCCTTTCTCAGCATTTGAAGGGAAATATCCAAGTGTGGAATGCAACCAGCAGGAAACTGAAAGTGAAAGTACCAAACCATCCTGAGTATTCAGATTATCCATAAAAATTATTGAAGACTGATGAGAAATGAACACCAACATTTTAACCATGTCCTGCTCCAACATTCAAGTAATTCTTTCAAAGGGTAATTTTCACTTGTGCTCATTCCAACAGCATTAGAGACCTTTAATAAATTATATTAATAGAAATAATTCACATTCTTAATGACCACACCTCAGTCCACCCCTTTCCTTCACTGTAAAAATGCAAAGATTTAAATAAGTTTAGCACAAGGCTCTTGTGCTGTTATTTTTGTACAGTATTCCAGTGTGAGAGGAAAGGATGTTTCATTATTTTAGTTTATAAACTCAAGACGAAAATCTCATCCATCTGTACCTAAAACTGCAGAGAAGCTTCTCTTGTTGTTGTGGGAGTTTGGGAAAAAGAAATCCTTGACTCCCAACCAAATCTTTTCCCATGTCCTCTTTAATTTAGGAAAAGCACTGGCATGATCCCCCTACCTCTCTCACCATCCAGGAACAGCCAAATACATTCTTTTGTACAAAAAAATGTTCTTACAAAAACAAAAAACAAAGAATATTATTTTCATTTTAGTTAAGCAATTTCTATTTTTACAGCATTATTTTCATTTAGTTGCATTTCAGAAGCTGCAGCCACCTGAGTCACTTAAAGAACAGAAGTTTTTCATTTAAAAAATATGAGTTTAAATATTTTAATTAATTATTTAAAATCAAAACCCCCTCAAGTAATGCTAATTACAAAATGTTCCTGCAGAAGTTTGTGTTTTATGCACATTTCTGATTTGTTAGGAATTGCTAAGCCTGAAGATGCTGCTCTGAAATTACAGCCAGGGCAGAGCTGCAGCTCCTTGCACAATGCTGAGCCTCAGACAATCCATCTGTGGGGAATTTGGGGGATTTTTTTAGGATTTGATCAATTTAGGTCAAATTAGGGGCTTTCACCTCAGGAAACGACTTGCTGCAAACTGATTGTACACTGACATGCAATATTGGATTTTCCTTCATTTTTCCTTCAGGACTCAGTTCCAAAACCACTTTAAAGCCCTGGAGAACTCCCAGGACAGCTGCTACTTCCACCAAGTCCAAAATATTCTTCCTCTATTTACAAAATATCTTTAATCCTTCCCACAGAAAACAAATAAACCACAGAAACTCTGAGAAACTCCCACCAAACTTCCCTTATTTCCCACCACAGCAACTGGAGATTCCTGCTTTTAATTGAAGAGAAATCCCAAAATGCAGCTGGAAATCTGAGGGAAAAAAATCAGAATTTCAGCCAAGCTTTCCCTGTGGTTAATTCAGGAGTGTCCCAGGGCTCAGCTTTCCATATTTTCCAGGAAATCCAATTCCACACTTTGCTCCAGCTGCTGCAGGGCCCTGCTGCTGCTGCTGCTGCCAGGGGAGTCCAGGGGGGCAGCAGCTGAGGGCTGGGGGCTGTGGGGGGCACTGCCAGGGGCTGTGAATGCCCAGCACAGGGTCTGGAAGAAAGGCAGCAGCTGGGTGATGCTGGACACAGAGTGCAGGCTCAGCAGGGGGAATTTGGGGTTCCTGGCAGCTCCCTCGGGGTACTTTGGGTCCTGAAAGGGAAAAACATCAGGGATTTATTAAAGGGAAAGGTTGGAAAGGATCTTGAAGATCAAGCAGCTCATCCATGAGCTCC
>JAHXMQ010012338.1:23162529-23173914 GCA_020466415.1 Ammodramus savannarum pratensis | reverse complement strand
TTCCAACCTAGAATTTCTGTGATTCTGTGATTCTGTGTGATTCTTCTAAAAAGCCTGTGCTCAGAGAAACTGCTTCAGCCCAAGGACAGAGATAAGGGAGGGCCCTTGAACTATGAAACAGACAGAGGCTGCTGTGGGAAACAGGGCAGGATCACCCAGGAGTTCTCTCTGATTAAGAAAAAATCAGAGGCAAATGTCACGTGAAATCAGTGGAATGAATATGCATGAACTTTTGTGAAATTGTATGCATACAGATTTGAGAGGGAGATAAAAATGGATCTGGAGTTCCCAGAGGCAGCATGTCCTATTAAAGGGAATAAACATAAACATAAACACAAGCACAAACAGAAACACAATAATAATATTTATATAATAAACATCCCGGCTTTACAACTTTCACATCAGTTGTGGAGTTTGTTTGTTTCCCCAAATCAGCAGCTTTTCTGGTTTTTAAATCCTGTACTGCATTGATGTGGGAAATGGATTTCTCACACATTAATGCATGGATTCTTACACATTATTTTATGGATTAGTGGGTGCATTCTTGCAAATCCATTCCTATGAATCTTACAATGGATTCTTACAAATCCATTTCTCACACATTAGTGCATAACTCTGAACTCCTTATAAAGTGTTAGTTACTGTTGATGCCTTAAGTTTTGGCTTTTATGTTTCCCAGATTCTGTACTGCATCAATATATAACTCTGAACTTCATATGAAGTGTTAGCAAGCTCTCCTCACAGTTCAGCCACACAAAACAATCCTTTTCCAGGCCCAGAAAGTACAAACAGCAGCGAATTGAGGAGAGCAAACTGGGAGGATGGGACTGCATAACCTGGAGCTGTAATTGGACAATTAACCCCAAGATGGAAATGACCAAAACATATAAAAGTGAGAAAACTCATGACCCAGGGTCCATCTTGAGTGTAGCCCCAGCTGGGCTCTTGTGCTGCCCAAGGTGGATCCTGTAAAGGCCTTTTTAATAAATATCTGCTTTATTTTTTTAACTCTGCCCAGCCTCTGTTCCAGGCAGCCTCTGAAGCCATCACTGTCTCCACATTCTGGTCAGACCAAACAATCCCCCTAGGCCTGAGGCCCAAGGACACCCCACAGCCTCAGGCCCTGAAAATACAAACAAAAGTGAATTGGGAGGAGCAAACTGGGGGTGAATGACTTCATTACCTGAAGCTGTAATTGGAGAATTAACCCCTGATATGTAAATGATCAAACTGATAATTGTGTGAAACTCTGGTGAGCATTGTCCAGCTTGGGTGAGGCCTCTGGAGGCTTCTGACTGCCCCAGGTGTATCTGTGGAGCCTTTAAGAAATACCTGCTCTTATTCTCTTAATCCTGGCTAGCCTCTGCTCTAGGGGGACACTCCAGGGCATCACCAGCACCAAGGACAGCTGAAATCCCTAAAAAAAGTTAAATCAAGCAATAAAATCCTGGCAGGGAACACCCCCAGAGTGTTCAATGGTTCAGGTCTGCTCCAACAGCTTTGGCCAAGCAGCTTTTCTTGGACTGAGTTCAGGAATTGTACAAGTAAGGCCACACAAATCCTCCCACTTTTCAAGTTCTTTCCCATATTTATTTGCTTTTATCTCGTTTTATCTCATTGGAAGTAAAGCTAAACTAAAGATTATTATTTTTACAAGGAGCTGGTGTTATTTTCCTTGGAAGGAAAATTTAATTCACTTCAAGATTAAAAAACCAATGCTTTCCAGAAAAGCTACTTCTCCTTTATGAAGCTCTTTCTATTTTTACAGCAACTTCCTTCACCCAAAAAACCCACAGATTATGCAGAGTGCCCTGCAAAGATAAACTCCAAGGAAGTGGAAAATGTTCCTTTTGTTCATTTTTTTACTGTCCCCACAGAGAACTCCTCCCCAAATTAAAGAAAAGAGAACAAAGCACAATTTAATTAAATATAAAAAAAGCAAATAAAAGTGGAATTACCTATCAAAGGAGCGATTGTGGGAGCTCACTCTGCTGCCCTGGATCTCCCTGGTCAGGTGCCACATGACAGAGAATCTGAACAGAGCTTCCAGCCTGGTCCCCTTGGCAAGGAAAAAAAAGGAGATTTAGGGAGGTTTCCAAGTTGAAACAAAATTGGAATACATTTGTATCCAGGCAGTGGTTATTGGTGGGAAGCTTTAAAAATGTTTGCAAACTTTTATGTTGCAAAATTGCAAGGACAGGAGAAGAATAGCAAAGATTGGTTGAAGTTTTATTGTGCAAAATGTTCTGTCAGCTGTTAAAAACTGTGCTGTCATTATATTAGGTAAGGAAAAAAAATAGCAACTGACTCTCTTAAAATACAGCTTATTGTGAGAGCAAATACTCTAAAATCAAGCTAAAATAAAGTGATTTTACAGATATTGGTAGAGCTGGGGCACTGGGAAATCCTGACAAAAACCACAGGATTTGTGCTTGAACTGAAAACCCCAGCTAATATCTGGGGTTAGATTTTGTATCCAGGGATTAACCCAGCACAAATTCCATGCTGAACAAATCTCAGGGAATTGTAAAAGCATGGACAGAGCTTGTCAGACTCTTGGAAAATGCAACAACCACCAAAAACCATTCCTCCACAATTTTCACAATTCATTCTAAATCCCTTGAATAAATAAAGCATTTAAACCACATTCCTTCCTAAAATATCCTTTAAACAACAAAAAATTAAAAATCCTTAGTTTAAAAAAATATATTTTTAGATCAAATTCAACATTTTTATACTTATAATATAAACATATGATATAAATGTTATATAAATATAAAATAAAGATATAAAGTAAATAAATATAATAATATAAGTAAATATATAAATATTTAAACAATTAAAATGAATGATTATATTATATTATATCACACTATATCCCATAATATCCCATAATATCCCATAATATAATATAATATAATATAATATAATATAATATAATATAATATAATATTATATTATATTATATTATATTATATATTATACAATGTTATGTATTATATATTGTACAATATAATATATAATATATAATATGTTTTATATTATATATTATATATTATTTTACATTATATCACATTATATTATATAGTATAATATCATATCATATCACATTATATAATATATTGAATTATGTTATTTATATTATATTATATTATATTATATTATATTATATTTTATTATATTTTTTTCCCTAAATTTTTTTTCTCTTCCTCTGAAGTTCCTCCCTGCAATTCCCCAGCACCACCCTGGGGAAGCTGTGCCTGCTCTCCCTGCTCAGCACCTACTTTGTCGCGGTGCAGCAGGGCCTGGCAGATGATGTCCTCACAGATGTTGGCTGAGGGCGCCAGGCAGTGCAGTCTGTAGAACAATTCCACACAGGCAATGTGGTGCTCCCGAGTCTCCTTGTTCAGCTGGTTCCACAGCACACAGGCAACTCTCTAGGGAAAAAGAGCAAACAGCTAAATATAAATATATTCATAATTATATTAATAATAACAGCCATTTCCTTGCTGGCTTCCTGTTACCACAAGGCATTCCCAAACTGCCTCAGAATGCCAGGATTCTATGAATTAGCTGGGCAGTAAAAAAAAGAAAAGAAAATGGACACCTGGTAGAAATCTGTTTTCTCTGAGATCATCTTCAGCACTGCAGGAGCAATGGGAGGAAGGGTGACCATCTGCAGCTTGCCAAGGAAAGGGTTGTGGCCAGACACTTTGTACCTCTTCATCCTGTCCTCAATCACCAGGGCCAGGGACTGGGAGTGGTTGATGACCTCCAGGAGGGTGAAGATGGACACGTTCTGCACGTAGCAATCATTGACACAGCAGCAGATTGTCATCAGGGACTTCAGCCACAGGGGGAAGCTGGGGTCACCTCCTGCTCACAGGGAAACGGACAGAAAGGGTTTGGAACTATTAGAACCCTGGATGATGAGAATTCCAGAATTTCTGTGCTGCCAGGCACTGACCCCCAAGAGAACACTGCATTGACCTGAGGGCCCTGGAGAAACTTCCAAAATTCAATAATAAAACTGAGATTCAAGGTGTGGAGTTTGAACAGAAGTGTGTGATATCACAGGGTGGGAAACTCAGAGTTGAAGGGTTTAGAATACAGGAATAGATAGAAAGCAAGACGGAGGTTTTGGGGTGGAGGCTGCTCCTTCTTCTCCACCTTCTTCTCCATGGAAAAAAAAGGAAAAGAAAATGGACACCTGGTAGAAATCTGTTTTCTCTGAGATCATCTTCAGGACTGCAGGAGCAATGGGAGAAAGGGTGTCCATCTGCAATTTGGGTGGTTTTGTGTCATTGGATAAAAAGTCCCCATTGCGGGCACGGGTGGTTGGGTGTTGGGTTAAAAGTGAAAATAATTGAGGTGTCATTTCTTAATTGGACAGTTTATCCTTCAAAGGCCTTGCAGAGAGAGACAGGGCTCCATTTTTAATTTGTTCGAGTGAAGTGCTGCAGAACTCAGGGTTTGTGAGACTGACAGAGACAAGAACTGATAAACATCTGAGTCCCAACAAGAAATACCCTCTCACACATTTAATCCCGACCTTGGCAGAAAAGAAGCAAAAGAATCCACATGAAACAGCCTCAGAGTTGGGGTCATACTCCCAAAAACCCTTTAAGCAAGGTGACAGGAGCAAAATGACTGCCCAGATCCTGTCACCAACAGCTCATGACATCACAGCAGGTTTGGGTTGGAAGGGACCTTGGAGATGGCAGGGACACCTTCCACCCTCCCAGGGTGCTCCAAGTCTGGCCTGGAACATTTCCAGGCATGAGGCAGCCACAACCTCTCCATGTTTTCCCTACTTCTCCCAGCAGAAAGCTCTTGCAGGATCCCAAAACCTCCAGGATTTCTGCTTTGCCCTTTACGTTTATTCCCAATCCAATAATATATAATATTCCCAATAAATATTCCCAATTGATATGTTGATTATTTAGAGCTGCTGGTTTGTTTTCCAGCTGCCATTGTCACAAAGAGCTCCAGAGGGCTCAGGATCCATGGATGCTCTCCCAGTGCCACTGAGGCTCCTCCTTTCAGGATTTATAAATTATAACTGGAGTGGCTGACATCAATCCAAGCCATCTTTTCCTCAGGGAGCAGTGGAATTATTCTTTAACTCTCTTTAACTCTTTAACTCTTCTTTAATTCCCATGCTCAGCCATGGAGATATGGGAATATCATCAGACAGCAGGAATGTGGAGTGAGGTGAGGAGCAGAACCCAATTTTCCAGTTTCCCACCTCTCCATTCCCCACAAACCTGTCTGTGAGTTAACCTTCAGGCCAATACCAGCTCCTGCTAAAGCCAAGGAATGAACTGGATATCCAAGAACAAACAGGATCTCCAGATGTACAAAATTATTCTTATTTGTTACACTGAGCTCCTTTGAATGCTGAGGGTTTGGGATAAGAGATAATTTTGCCTCTGTTATGGTTTAGAACTCAAATTTTCCACCTATACCCATCTTCCTCTACAACTTCCTTTTTTGGGGACACAACCCATGGACAACAGGGATGGATATCCTGAAAATCCTGAACCATGCAAGGCTGTACAGGCCAGGAGGTCCTTGTCTCTCTTCAGTTCCAAATTTTCTAGTAGAATTTTTCCAAAAAATATTTGAATTGAAGAAGCTTGGCAAAACTCAGCTGCCAGACACACCCCAGATGCTGAGGTGGGTGAGGCTTTAATTCCCAATTTGTCTTCAGCCCTGTCCAAGGGTTTTTTACTGGATCTAGTCTTGAAAATAGCCAAGCTCTCACTGTTTGCATCCTGAAAATGCTCAGGAGAGGAAAATTCTTACCAGGCCCCTGGAACAGAGAGAGGTACAAGTGTTCCATCTCCTCCTCAGACAGATACACTGGGAATGTGGTGCAGTCCAGCAGCAGGTGACAAGCTGCAGAGAAAGCTTCCTTGCAGTCCCCTCTGAGGGGCCCCAGCACCAGCTCCAGGTCCCACTCCTCCTCCTCCTCCTTCTCCTTTTTGTGCTCAGAGAGGAGAGCAGTGGAATTCTTGCTCCTGAAGGGTGAGCCCCTGGCTGAGAACAGCTCTGAGAGCATCTGCTTCACCTGGGGCACAGTGATTTGTTTGCCATCCCAGGGACTCTTTTTCTTGTTGCCACTCTCAGGTAACCTGTAGCCATTCTCCTTTTTCTCCTTCCCACTCAGATTTATCGCTGCCATCCCTTCAGGACTCATTTCTTGGAGCTGCATCCCAAAGATGTATTTGCTGGCAAACTTGGCCACCAGCTCCTGGATGCAGTGCAGAGTTTTCTGGATGCTGCCTCCTTTTTTCCAGACACCATCTCTGTCCAGGCTGGGCAGCCCCAGGTGCTGGCACAGCTCTGGGGACGAGGCGCTCAGGCCGATGCCGCTGTCCTCTGACCTGAGCGTGGGGAATGGCGACGAGGCCCTCACTGGTGTTTGCTCCTCCTCCTCCTCCTGCAGCCCAGCTTTGCTCTCCAGGGCTGTGTCCACATCTTCCTTTGGCTCTGGGCTCTGCAACAGCAGTGGGGATGTGGTTAGTGGGGCACTGCCAGCACAGGATTCACTTGGAGAACAGCAAGGACACAAAAAGGAACAATTGTTTGTGATGCCCAGCTGCAGGATCACAGCTGTCTATAAACACCTCCATTCATTCCCCTTTAAAACCAACTATCTATATAAATATATTATATATAATTATATATATTTTATTATTAATAAATAAATATATATTTATTTTTGTCTATTATATATATTTATCATATATTATTATATGATATATATATATATACTTAGCATATATAAATATCTCTATAAACCTCACAATTGACTCATCAAACAGAGGGATGTGCTCCCTTAAAACCCATTTCCCTCCAGGGCAGCTCCATTCATTTCCCTTTAAAACCCAATATCTGTATAAATATATTACATATAATTATATATACTTTATTATGCATAAATAATTATATTACATATATTTATTTTTATAATTATATGTTATATATATGTTTATATATATATATATATATATTTATCATATATAAATATCTGTATAAACCCAGTATCTGTATAATATAAAATACCTTATATATATATATATATATGTATTTATTATATATTTATATCTGTATAAACCTTACACAATTGACTCATCAGAGGGATGTGCTCCCTTAAAACCCATTTCCCCCACAGCAGCTCCATTAATTCCCCTTTAAAACCCAATATCTGTATAAACCCAATATCTGTATAATATATAATAATATATAATAATAAATAATAATATATAATATTATATAATAAAATATAATATAATAATATATATCATATAATATAATATACGTTGCATAATACACAATATTAATTCTATAAAATATTATATCAAATTATTAATATTAATATTATATAATGTTATGCAATATATTAAATGCATTATATATATGTTTTTATTATATATAAATATCTGTATAAAGCTCACAATTGACTCATCAAACAGAGGGATGTGCTCCCTTCAAACCCATTTCCCTCCAGGGCAAGTCCATTCATTTACCTTTAAATTTATTTATTTATTTATTTATTTGTTTGTTTGTTTGTTTGTTTATTATTTAAATATTTATTATATATTTATTTATTATATATAAATATAAATATCTCTATAACTGACTCATCAAACAGAGGGATGTGCTCCCTTCAAACCCATTTTCCCCAGAGCAGTGTTCCATGTGCTGCATTATTTCTGCCCAAGTGCAGGTATTTGCTATTTGCTCTTTGTCCTGCTGGCCCATTTTGGCAGCCTGTGCTCCTGGGTTTCCTTTATCCCATTTATTGCTCATGGTCCTTTGCACACCAACAATGCCCCTTTGTGCTCCACTGAAATATTCACTGGGAGCCCTGCAGACCCAACCAGCTGTGAAGCTGGGCTGCATTTGGTAATTCCAGTTTTTAGCTATTGCATTCTGCTTCCAAAACCATTCAGATCCATCCTTCTCAGGGGCAGACAAGAATAAACTCCTTCAGTGCCACAAATAATTCAAACAGGCCAGAACTGAACACCCAGTGAGAGAAACAAGGCAGCAGGGTGCTCTGGAAGGAGCCACAGAAGGGAAGTTTCAAAAAATCTTTATTGTTGTACTTAAAAATTTCATAGAATTACAGGTTTGGGTTGGAAAAAATGATCCAGTGGCACCCCTGCCATGGCAGGGACACCTCCCACTGTTCCAGGCTGCTCCAAAGCTGCTCCAAGCTGGCTTTGGACACTTCCAGGGATAAGCAGCCCCAGTTTCTCTGGGAATTCCATCCCAGCCCTCTCCACCCTCATAGGGAACAATTCCTAATTCCCAATATCCCATCTAACCCTACTCTTTTTTAGTTTGAAGCCATTCCCTGTGTCCTGTCCCTCCATCTTTTGCAAACTGTCTCTCTCCATTCAATTCTGAAATTGAATTTTTTGAAATTGTCTCTCTCCATTCAATTCTGAAATTGAATTTTTTGAAATTCGCTCTCTCCATCCAATTCTGAAATTGAATTTTTTGAACTTGTCTCTCTCCATCCAATTCTGAAATTGAATTTTTTGAAATTGTCTCTCTCCATTTTTCCTGTGGCTCCTTCATGTGCAATTGTAATTAAAGCTGAAGAAGAATCAGCATTTTAAATTCTGTCCCAAAATCACTGAAACCAAGACTTTTAAAGGGTTTTACCCCTCTCTGAGGGGTTGAAAATCACCTACCCCATTGCCACTGCCAGTCTCAATGTCCAGGTAGGAAGGGGGCATTTGCACCTTGCTGAGCACCTTGAAGCAGGTTTTTAAGGCATGAGTGAGCTCTGGCAGCCCCAAGATTTCCATGTTTTCCAGGAGAGACTGCACCATGTAACTGAGCATCTGGGGCAGGTACTGGGTCTGCACTTCTGAGTACAGCTCCTGCAATAAAAAATAAATATTTAAAGGAATTATCCCTTCTCATCCATCACTGAGAGGGATTGTCAAACCCAGCCTTACCAGAGGAATCACATCCAGCAGGAACACCAGCAGAGTGCACAGCTCTGAAATGGTGGGAGGAGTGCTCACATTTTCCAGAGGATACCTCATCCCTGTGGATTTGTTTCTGGAGTGAAAGAAATATTCTTATGGAGGGGTTTTTATCATGGTAAATTCTGGTTACAAGCAAAAAGCTTTGTTAAAATCAGCGCAAAATACTGAACAGCTCTGCCGTAAAGGGTTTCTAACAGAGCAGGGGAAAATATTCTGTCAAAACAACCCCAACTCTGTGTGGAATGATGAACTGCTAATTTTCAGATTGTAGAATCTTCTTTTTTAGAGTTAGAAAATTATAAAAAGAGAGATATCATCTAATGAGAGGGTTGGAAGAGACCTTAAAGCTCATTTAGTATCTTTATTTTTCTTCTATTAAGACCTCTCCACCTCCCCTCCCAAACCTTTTTCCTTCTTCTGTTGATTTGGAAGGAATTTCAAATTTGAAATTCCCATCTAACTGTTTACCTGGTTGCACTCCTGAATTATTTGTGGACACAACTTACAGACCTGGCTGGTTCTACCATGTGTGATGCCCCTTAAAAGCTTCAGTAAATGTTATTATCCTGAACAGACAGCTCTGAAATGGCATTTTTGAGAGCACAACGTAAACACCTGAAACAATCCTCAAAGCATTTGGTCAGGTAATCCCAGAGGAAATCAGTGCTCAAGGATGTGATCAGCAAATTCACTGTTTTGACAATTTCTGAAGCGTTTTTGTTCTCTTTGATTGCACTGGAAGGGAGAGAAAAGGAAAAGAAAAGGAGATGTCAGTGAGGGTAAACATCACATGAACTGATGGACTCAAAAATCTCCTTTCCCCTTTCTCTACAAGCTAAAAAATGTTGATTTTTAATTTTTTTTAAAATCAAAGGCTAAATCATTCTGGAGCTGGAGCATCTTTCAGATGATGGAGTCACAAGGCTGAGCTCTGTCAGCAGCCTGATGTCACTGTGGTCACTCCACACCCATCACATGCAGCAAACTTCATTTTTTCTCTGCTAATCCAAGAGGAATTCATTGTGGTAGAGAAAAGGGGAAGCCAGAGAAAAAATTTCATCCTCTGGCCAGAAAGTCACTTTGTTACCACCCAAAACTTCATTAAACTCCCTCATTTTAACCATTAAACTTAAAAAAAATGATCCAGTTTTAGCTCAGAGCTGGAAATTTGTCATACCTTGCCAGGGTGTTGCCACTTTGGTTGTAGCTGAGTTTGAGATCAGAACCCAGGGTGTCTTTGCAATAGGAATAAAAAGCCCTAAGAACTTCCAGGAACAGATCCCCAACAACCTGTGGCCCTGCAAGGAAAGGGAAAAAAGAATCCAGGAATTGTCCACAGAGGAGGGGAAGAAATAATAATTTCATTGCCCTAAACTTGAAATAATGAAAAAAAAATAAAAGCAGTGTTTAAAGCATTGCAATGACTGCTTTTAAAAATGAAAATATAAAAGTTTAAGTGACTAAGAATAGCAGAAAAGGTCAAAGCTTGTTATGTTTGATTTGATACTTTAAATAATTGTTGCATTGTTGAATCCATTTCTAAAGGGAGTGAAAGTCTTAATGGCTTAAGGCTCAAGGAGTCAAACTTTATGTTCTGACTGGGAAGATTAACGTGGATAATGCAGTTTAGCTGAATATCCCTGGTTTAAAAGGGATTTATGATCCCTTTATTTGTACTTTGGATTAATGCAGATTGTCAGGCAGCCAAGCAACACATCCAGCAGGGCAATGTCCCTCATTTATTTTCTAAATTAGATTAATCAATACATTTCTAACAGAAACAACTTCTTTGGTGACATCACTCCCCACCCAAAATATTTTTTAAAATTTGTTAAGTCACTTTGGTTTGATTCTTTAGTGCAAAAAAGTGAATTTGCCCTTGAAATAAGGAAGGGCAGAGCCTGATCCTGCTGGTGCTGCATGGACAGACACTGAGAGGGAAGAGCAGATCCACCCAAGGGACAAATGGAGCTGAATATTGACACAAGGGTGGAAGTGCTTCTTTAAAGTACCCTCAGATGCCAGCTCAAGGCTCAGAACCCCAAAATTATCAAGGCTGGGAGAGCCCTTCAGGATCACCCAGTGCCATCACCCCAATCCCTGTCCCCAAGGCCACATCCAGACTGCTCTGGGACAATTCCAGGGACTCCAAACCTCCCTGGGCAGCTCAGCCCAAGGCCTGACCACTCTGCCAGGGAAATTTTCTGTGCCAATCTCCAACCTGAGCCTGCCCTGGTGCCATCTGAGGCCATTTCCTCTCCTCCTTTCCCTGCCCCTCCTGGCAGGGACTTTGTGCAGAGCACTGAGGTCCCCCCTGATCCTCCTTTGCTCCAGGCTGAGCCCTCACAGCTCCCTCAGGGATTCTGCAGCC
>JAHXMQ010012338.1:23079591-23089995 GCA_020466415.1 Ammodramus savannarum pratensis | reverse complement strand
ATATATTATATATTGTATATTGTATATTACATTCTCATGGCCTATCTGTAATGAGCAGCAGGAGCAGTGCTGGGTTGCGAATGTGGGAATGAGGCCCTGACTCCATGGCCAGGCTGATCCAGAGGAGCTCTGGGTCACTGGGAAACCCTTCCAGGTAAATTCTCTTCTCAGTTCCCCTGCAAAGCTCACCCTAGCTGGAATTGCTTCTCCCTTGGAATACCTGCAGCGAAAATGATGTTTATGGTCCAATCCTAAGCTCAGCATTTAAATTTTCCACCAAGTGATCCCATTTTTTTGTGGGCAGTGACATCAAGAAGGTGAACCAGGATTTACAGATTCCTACTCTCCCTATTTTACCTGGGGAAACCCCTGGGAGCTCCTTGCACCTCCTTTGGAAGTCCTGGATTTCTCTCCTTATGTGTTTTAACAGTAATTACACAATATGTTGACAAGATATTTTTGCTTAGCTCTTCTTTTTAAAATAATTTTAAAATTATTTTAGATTTTTTTGAACACAGGTAGAGGAAAATTTGTAAAAAGAAGGAATTCTGTCCCAGGACAAACCAGAGCAGGTGGGAAGGCCCAGATCAAGACCCTCTTGCCTGATAAATTCAAGAAAATGAACTTCAGCTCGCAGAATTCCAGAATTTTCAGGGTGGGAAGGGACTTGTGGAGCTCCCCCAGTCCAGGCAGGGCCACCTGGAGCAGCTGCCACACAAACACATCCAGGTGGCTCTGGAATATCTCCAGAGATGGAGACTCCACACCCTCCTTGGGCTTCCAGTTTCCAATTTTCTGCTCTAATTCCAGGCTGGGAGCCCTTTCCATCACTGAAACTTGGCCCAGTAGTGTCAGGAGAGCTTTGGGGGGAACATTCCTGGGAAAAAGGATGAGTGGACGCTCTGCTTTCCCTCTCCCCACAGACCTTCGGGGTGCCTCCCACTCTTTCCCTCCTCCTGATGAACACACAAAATC
This sequence comes from Ammodramus savannarum pratensis, assembly GCA_020466415.1. NCBI lineage: Eukaryota > Metazoa > Chordata > Aves > Passeriformes > Passerellidae > Ammodramus > Ammodramus savannarum. Next base: position 23,089,020 of record JAHXMQ010012338.1, on the reverse strand, counting down.
CTCAGGTCTATCCCGAGCTCCCAAACCCACAAAAACAATCCTGACACCTTTCTGAATGTGGCAGGAATTTTTCCTCCTCTCCACCCGGCTCTGCTGCTGAGGCCTGTGAGGTACAAACAGCAAAGGAGAAGTGAATTTCCACTAGAACCACAATTATTTTGGGTAGATCCACCTCAGCTCCTGCTGAATCTGTGCCCTTTCTCCTGTGGAAGTGTAATTATTGCCTGGAATTAACCCCAGGAATTAGGTCATGGCAGTGAAGTAAAAGTCATGGAGCCTTTGGGTTTGGAGGGAAGAAGTTGATCATGAAATTTAAATCAGTTTGTAAAATTACAACCCTTGCTTTCTTTTCCCCTTCTCCCATCTCAACATCCGAAACTCCAAGCCCTTGACAATGTTTGAATGAGCCCCGAGCCAAGCATTGCTTTGCCAAAATCCTCTTTTGTTTCTTTTTGGTTTGCATCTTCCCAAAGTGCCCCAGGAACCCCCTCCAGCCACAGCTGAGGCAGCAGAGCTGGAGATTTGTCTGAGGGAGAAGGTGCAGGATGAGCTCCAAGCAGCCAAGCACCAGCTCAGGGAGCAACCAAGGAAAAAATAAAATAAGGCAAAAAAATCCTCCTGTCTCCAAGGGAAAGCTGCAGAAAACACATGGAATCCTGGAATATCCTGAGTTAGGAGGGATCCACAAGAATGATCCAAGTCCAATTCTGCTAAGACCGCCAAAAATCCCACCCTGGGCGTCTCCTGGAGCTGTGGCAGCCTTGGGGCCGTGCCCATTCCCTGGGCAGCACCCTCTGGGCAAGAACCTTTCCCTAAAATCCAACCTAAATCCCTCCTGGCCCAGCTCCAGCATGAACTGGCCCCATGGAGCTCTGCCCTCAGTGTCCTCTGCTCCAGCTGGACCATCCCAGTGCCCTCAGCCCTTCCAGACCCTTCCCCACCTTCAGAACCTTCCTGGGACATTCTCCAAGAGCTTTTAATCTTCTGTTGAGACACACAGAACTGCCCCATGACTCCAGGTACAAGAGCAGCCTTTGGGAGAAGGTTCTGTTTCTGCTGGACACAGAGACATCACTCAAGCACCTCAATCACATTTCTGGAGCCCCTCCCTCATCCTGAGTGTGTGAGGTTGGAAATGGGGGTGTGTGCTCCATTTCCATCTGTCAGAGCTGGGGCAGTTCTCTGCTGTTCTGGGGCAGTTTTTTCTTTCTCTATCTCACAGCCAATCCTCCCTCCAGGGGATCTCTTCTGTTCATGGGCTATTAATTATTAATTATCTCCGGTTCATGGGCCATTAATTATTAATTATCTTCTGTCCATGGCCACTGAGTGTCCCTGCAGGGCTGATCCAATCCCAGCATCCCATGGGGAGATGCTCCGCCCAGGGGAGGAGCCAAGCATTCCTGCCTGGATCCAATCTGAGGTGCTGGGACAGCAGAGCAGCCTTTGCCCCCTGCATTGCCAGAGGAGCAGCTGCCTCTGCCACTGGAGCTGCAGAGGAAAACTCCCCCCTTGTGCAGGATCCCTGCTGCAGCAGAGCCACAGCTGGCACTGCAGGAGGGCTGAGCCCCCATGGGATGGGGCTGGGACACCTCCCACAGGGGACAGGGACTGCTCTGATTCTGGCAGCAATTTGTTTTCTTTTTTGTACTATTGCGTTTGTGTTTTTAATTTTCCTAGTAAACAACTGTTATTCCTATTTCCATATCTTTGCCTGATGATTTCAAAACGCTAATAATTCAGAGGGAGGGAGTTTACATTTTCATTTCAAGGGAGGCTCCTGCCTTCTTTAGCAGACACCTGTTTTTTCAAACCCAGGCACTGAGCAGGAAGAGCCAGGGGTGAGGACATTTGTCACCTGTGCAGTGACTCCAAACAGGGCAGTGGTTGTACAAACAGCAGAGGAATTGCTCAGACAGGAACATTTCATCACAAATGTCTCGAGGCAGTGAAAGGTCCCCATCACTCACCCTCAGCCAGGGCTCAACAAGGCACCTGCACCTACAAGGTCAGCTCCTGTGCCTCGGTGTTTATATAAACCAGGGCAATTTGGCAACCCCAAATTCAATTTACTCCCTGGAGGTGCTGACTGCTTACACTTTGACCGCGTGGAGCTTTGCTCCTGCCTGAGAAAAGAGCATAACTGGAGCTGCACACCTCCCCTGAACTTCAGACCTTTGCTTTTACCAAACCCAGTGCCTGCTGTCACCACACAATAGCTGAAAATACCTGGCTTTCCACAGAAATGAGTTTGGCTATTTTAATTTGTTGGTTCCTCCTCTGGGCTAACACTCCACTGTGAACTCATAAATTTCACGTGGTTCTGCCTGGGCTTTATTTTAACTTCTGGAACTTTTTTTTTGCTTCCCTGATTTTCTCTGCAGCTGCAGGGAGATATAGTGAGCTACTGTGGAGCCCTGTGAAAGCAGGGCCTCTGAGAAGTTTCCAAAGTGGATACAAGCAGGTTATTCTTTGCCTTGTTTTCCTTGGCTCGCCCAAGCTGCTCAGGGTGAGTCAAACTGGATTAACTTTCAAGAGGGAAGTGGTGTGGTCAACCCAAACTGTTTGTGGTGAGATTGGGAAGATACGTGGGGCAGGTAATGAGGAACAGCCTGCTGGGTGCAGGGAGGAATCAGGCAAACAGAATCCTTAATAATTAAATCAACACTGTCCCATAAATGTTTCTGTTTTTTTTTTTTTTTTTTGTTTGTTTGTTTTTTTTTTTTTCCCTCCTGCAGCTTTATGTGCTGAGGGTTGTGACACAGCCTGGCTTTTCTGGACTGGTCAGCCCCAGAAGGTGGCCTGGTGGATGTGGGGCTTGATGGACTCGAGCTCCAAACTCAAAGGAAGAATAAAGGAACAAAGGTCAGGCACTATTAGAAAAATAAAAATGAAATGTCTCCATGTTTTGTTTATGAGTGGAGAAATTCTTTCTGCTGCCTCCTCCCATTTTTACATGCTGTTCCTAATCTGTTCCATGATTAAGGAAGGCAGGGAAGATGTTCACATCTTTCTGTCTCTTTAGGATGTGTTTAAGTGATTTATGAGGACATAGTGTTCTTGTAGGACAGACAACACCTGCCCTGGTGATTCCAAGCAGAGCTGAGATGGCCTCTCATGGAATCAGGGAATGGTTTGGGTTGGAAGGGACCTTAAAGATCCCTGTCATGGGCAGGGACACCATCCACTATCCCACATTATCCCAGTCTGTCCTTGGACACCTTGGATCTATTCAGCTTCTATTCCATCCCCTCCTCACCCTCCCAGGGAACAATTCCTTCCCAATATCCCATCCATCCCTGCTCCCCTTCAGCTTAAAGCCATTCCCTGTGTCCTGCCTTGTGGGAAATCCCTCTGCAGCTCTCCTGGAACCCCTTAAAGCACTGGAAGAACACAATTCTCCCACAGGCATTCTGTCCCTCCTGCTTTGCACACCCTCACACAGCACAGGCACAGAATCAGCCTGAGCGAGATTTCTCATGAACACTGAGAGAAAATTCATTTCCTCACTGCAATTCCACAGAATCCCAGAATTCCCAGAATCACTGGATTGGAAGAGACCTTCAGGATCATCAAATCCAAGCCAGCCCCAACACCCCAACTGAACCCAGTGCCACATCCAGGATTTGTTAAACACACCCAGGGGTGGTGACCCCACCACCTCCCAGGCAGAACATTCCAGTATTCCCAAAGAGCAGGAGCACAAATGGAGATGCAAACCAAAGTAAAGCCTTTTTCCTATTCTTCACCACCATGAGGCAAAAGCCTGTGGTGTTCTGTGTGGGGCTGCAAGGAGGGAATGCTCCAGCTGATAATCCAGGGCAGGCAAAGCTGGGAGGAAATGCAGTGCAGGTGGATTTTTGGCTTGCTCCATATCTATTACTATATTCTAAAACTCCAAACTCTGAGTTTCCCACCCTGTGATATCACACACTTCTGTTCAAACTCCACCCCCACAATCCCAGTTCTGTCATTCCATTCTGGAAGCTTCTCCAGGCCCTCAGGTCAATGCAGTGTTCTCTGGGGGGTCAGTGCCTGGCAGCACAGAAAGTCTGGAATTCTCAGCAGTCAGAACTTCAACGGATTACCACTCTTTGCTGTTGTATTTCAAGAAGAAAATAGGGGCTGTTCACTGAAAATGCCATGTGCCTTCCTCCAGCCTTTCCCTTACACATGTGGTGTTTTGGGGAACCCATAAATCAGGAATCTCCTCAAAAACTGGGGCTTTAAAAAAGATCCTGCACTGCTAAAATCTTCTTTAGCCAACAGAAGTGTCTGAGCCCTCCATGAGGGGTGGAAGGTTCCCTCTCCCTTCTCCCAGCCCCCTGAGGAGCCGAGGAAGGAGGGATCAGCTCATAGAGAGAAGGAAAACTCTGAAGGAAAACGCATCTGCCACTCCTGAGGGACAGCAGGATTGATGCTCCAAGAGCCCAGCTTTGCCTGCAAATCTCCTTCTGGGAAGGGGAAAGGCAAAATAACTCCCTAAAACCCACAATAGGCACCTCCACTCCACGAAATAACTCCCTAAACCCCACAATATGCACCTCATCCAACTCCAGGCCCATCCTTTCCCAGCCCCAGCCTCTGCTTCAAATCTTCTTTTCCCCTACATTTTCCTGTTCCTGTGGAAAATGTTCTTGTCCCCAAAGATCTTCATCTTGCTCACTGCTTTTAACAGCTACAAAACCTTTGTAGAGAGAGCATTTGGCAAGAAAAAGTCAGGCCTTGTGAGGCATGCTCAGAAATAATCTACATTCAGCTGATTCTGGCTTTGCCTCAGTTCAGAGCACTTCCCCCTGGTTTCAGCACAGAGACATCAAGGAGGGTCACCAAAATTATTAGATTGAAAATCATGTTAATGATGAAGGGTGAAAAAAGAGCTGTGTGGGATGAAGTGACTAAGGAAAGGGGTTGAAATAATTTCTGCAGGACTGTGTCAGACTTCGCTTCATTCCTAACCCACAGTGCAGCAGCTCTGGCTTCCCTTGTCCCTGATTTCTCAAGGAAGGAGCTTGGCCTGTCAACACTCCTGTGTTTGATTAAAAAAAAACCCAAAATGATTTGGGAAGCAATTCTATAGGATCTGCTGCACTCCCAGAAAAGCAGTGTTGTCACCAGGTTTCCTGCTCCACATATTTGACCATTGCCTTGAACTAAATAAATTACAAACTCCTGTCTCACATCACCCAATCCCAACCCTCCAGCCTCAGCAGAGACACTGATAAATGCCAGGGAAAATAATCCCATCCCAAATGGAAAAGGAGTGTCTGCACCATGAATTATCAAGGATGGGAGTGTTGAAAACCTACTGAGTTGAACTTATTGATAGGACATAAAGGATCCCCACCAGCACTGCTCTGTGCCAGGAATTCCTATGAATTTAACAATCCTTTGTGTTGCCAACCAGTTAAATTCCATGAATACATAAAGGGGCTACAAAAATGCTGGAGAGGGATTTTCACCAGGGCATGGAGTGACAGGGAAATGGGGAATGGCTTTAAAGTGTCAGAGAGGAGGCTTAGATGGGATATAAGCAAGAAAAGCTTAGGTTTAGAAAAATGTGTCTTTTCTCCCAAGTAACTTTCAACCCCTGTAACTCTAGATGAGTGGATCTGAATCCTTCCACTAAAATTTAATCCTAATCCACCACTGAAATTTAAATGTTTGGTATTTTCCAACAATGAAATGGTTCATTTTTTTTCTGTTTTCTAAGTTGTTATTTTGTACAATTCAGCCTCAGCTTCCAAAATAAGGCACTTGCAGCGGAAAATGAGCAAGAAAGAAAAGCATTAATATTATTTCAGCCCACTGAAATAATGAAAAGGTTTTTTTGGAGAAGAGTTTGACTTTTGTTATTGCTATATTAGGAAAAGATTCTTGGGGTTTCCCTAAAAATGACCTCAGTTAGGACAAGATTTCCTTCACAACAGAACCAGCAGCTCCTTCTCAGCAAAATATTCCCTCTCTCCACACCCCTCAGCATCTCACCCTTGGATATTTCTTTTCCCCCCAAAAGTATTTGGGAAAACTACATATCCAACAGGGAATAATCACATTTAATGCTCATCTTAACTTCAGGCCAAATCCTTGTAGCCTTTTCCTTTCACATCACTTTCAGGCATTTGGGCCGTGAGTGAATTTTTCAGAGCTTTGTAGGTTAAAACAATTCAATGAGGAAAAGCAGAAAAAAGCAGTCAAAAGAAGAAAAAAACCTAATTTTTCAGCAGATGTACACAGCAGGTCAAATGGCCTAAGGGAAATATTTAATTTAGGACTCAGACTATTTCTACCAAGTTTCCTAACCAAAAGTATTTTCATCAGGAGCACTACTCTTGATCTGGTTTCTGCTAATGATTTTCCCCATGGACCTCGCTCATAAAAACAGAAATTGCTTTATGAATCATAGAATCAGAGAAGAAAATGATGGGTTAGGTCATCCTGCCCTTCTCCCTGACAGTGCAGCAGGATTTCTTTTCAGAAAAAAAAAAAAGAAAAATTTTGAAAATAAGCATTTATTCAGAAGTGGGGAATAAAAATGCTCAGTTCAAAAGAGGTTTTAAAAATCCATAATGAAAGCAGGGGAGGAAGAGCCAGGTTTTTAAGTACCTTGACTTTCTTTATGAGCTGTGACAATTTGAGAAGTTTTCTCTGGGTAGACACAGACAGGAATCCAATGGGACAAAAAGGAAAATGTGGAATTCCCACAAATGGGAATTTATCACATTTTGGAGGGCAAATTTAGCTGCTGGCCAAAGAGCTGGAAATCCCAGCATGGATGATGGGACGTGCAGGAACACGGTGTCCACTGGCCTTTGTGCAAAGGTGGCCCTGTGACGGTGTAATTGTCACCTCTTGTCACCTCCACACATCCCAGAGAGCCCAAGAGCCACAGAATCCCAGGAATGTTGGAAGAGCCCCTCAGAATCACCTTCAGCCCCACCAGCACCACCCCAATCCCTGTCCCCAAGGCCACATCCAGGCTGCTCTGGGACAATTCCAGGGACTCCAAACCTCCCTGGGCAGCTCAGCTCAAGGCCTGACCACTCCGTGAGGGAAAAATTGTTTCTGATCCCTAATCTGAACTTCCCCTCGCCCCTTACACTTATTGGAACCCAGGGTGTCTGAGAACCATCAAAACCATGAAGAAAATGAATAAAAAATGGTTGTTGGAGTTTGTTTTAGGAAATTGTTCAAAAACTGTAGTTGGAGTTGGTTTTGGAGCTCAGCAGTTTGTCTAGATCTCTGGAAGACAGCAGGATCTCTGTTCCCATTGCTCCCCAGATCTCTGGTGAATCAGGAGAAAACATCTCGGCCTGTTTGGAATTCCTTCAGCCCAAGTGACTGAGTCATGGAGCTGGGGGAATGTTCCCAAATATCCATTCCTGAAAGGAAAACACTCCAATCCAGCAGGTTTTGTTTTGATTCCCATCCCAATCCAAGAAGGCTGAAATCCTTCTAAATCCCTTCAGTCCATGGCAGGCCTGGTTTGACAGGGCTCACCACAGATCCAGGCCAACCCATGCCTCCATCAAAGGAATTTTAAAAAAAGTCTGAGTGGTCGTGGCTATGATTTGGAAATCTTTGTGAGAAGTCAAACTTGGGGACTTTAAATCCCACTTAAAAATGAAGGGAGCAAAATAGGATCATTGGAAAAGCTGGGAGAGATGGGGGTGTTGGGCTTGGGGAGCAGAAGGCTCCAGGCAGAGCTCAGTGGTTCTAAAAAGGAAAGGAGAAGGATTTTTATGCAGGCAGAGAGTGACAGGAAAAGGGGAATGGTTTTAAAGAGATGGCAGGGTTGGATGGGATTTTGGGAAGAAATTTTTCCCTCAGGGGGGATGAGGCCTTGGGAGAGTTTCCCAGAGCAGCTGTGGCTGCCCCTGGATCCCTGGCAGTGCCCAAGGCCAGGTTGGACATTGGGGACAGTGGGAGGTGTCCCTGCCATGGCAGGGGTGGAATGGGATGGGATTTAAAGTCTGTCCCAACCCAAACCACTCTGGGATTCTGGGATTCTCTGGCTGCTTTTCTGTCTGACCCTGTGATTCCTTCTCCCCTCTGAGCACTTTTCTCACCCTTTGCCCAATCCTCACACCAGGCAAACCTCGTGCCGTGGCTGTTGTGGTTCTGGCCCATCCCATTCCTGGCCTGGTGCATTGTCCTGTGAACTTGGGAAAATCCTTTGGAGACCTGGATTTGCCTCAGTCCCTGTCCCTTTGGCAGTGCCAGGACACAGGGAATGGCTCTGAGGGCCATGGGTGGGATCTTGGCAATGAGGAATTGTTCCCTGGCAGGGTGGGCAGGGCTGGGCTGGAATTCCATCCCTGCATCCCTGGTGGTGCCCAAGACCAGGTTGGACACTGGGGCTGGGAGCAGTGGAAGGTGTCCTTGCCATGGCAGGGGTGGAGCTGGATGAGTTTAATCCCTTCCATCCCAAACCATTCCATGATCCCTCAATCCCTTTGTGCTGTGTCATGAATGACTCAGCAATAACAAAGCTGTGAATTCTGAGCCCAACCTTTCCTGGTGAGATGCCTCAAAGCTCCCTCACTGTGCAGCTCATTTGCCTAAAACTTGGGCTATGAATTCCAGGGAAGCCTTTGCATGCATCTGGGTTGGGCAGATCCCAGCGCTGCTTCCGTGTGGATCCTATCTCCACTTCCTCCTTAAAATGCAGAATCTCATTAAATATTAACTCTTCTACCAACTGAAGAATTGATTTCCAACAGAAGGTTTGCCTGCAGGAGGATTTGGTTTCAAGCAGATGCATATTCAAAGAACTAAAGTTTATTCATTGTCTGCAAACTGTGAGCATGCCCAGGTAATTGAATATACAAATCTGAATTTTGCATTTGCAAATATCTTTTTTATGTGCGCAGCTGCCTGGTTCACTGAGGATATTTTTCAGGGGCAATTCAACCACAATTTAAATAAAAAAACCCAAACAACAAACCAAAGAAATAAGAATAAATAAATAAATAAGAAGTGTTACTCTGACAGGGTATTTGTTTCAAGGCCTGTCTTCAAATACAAAAAAAAAGACAGATTTTCCAATAAAAATGTGGATCATGATGCAACTCAGGTAAGTGAAGGCTCCAGAAGAAAACCTGAGTTTTCTAAGCTATTTTAGCTGAAGTATGAAACATTTCTTTCCTCGTTAAGCAGCCCCAAGCTGTGAGTCTCATTCCCTGGAGGGTGTTTGAGTCCTGCTGCTCTGTTCTCCCGGGACAATTCCACTTAAGCAACATCCAGAACTTCTGCCAAGAGTGTGGGAGGGGTGCAAGAAACTCATCCCAAACCTGAATTTACTTTTTGATAACAATATGCAAATGCCCTCTTGGGGTGGTGACTGAGGCCAAGATTGCCTCTGATGAGCAGAGAGATGGAGGAAAGGCTGGCAGGAAAGGCTGGCACAGCTGGCATTGTTCACCTGCA
>JAHXMQ010012338.1:23051135-23063391 GCA_020466415.1 Ammodramus savannarum pratensis | reverse complement strand
AGCAAACGTGCCCAAAGGACCCTGTGCACTGGGAGAGGCTTTTCCTCTCCCTTCTCCTGCCATCACATCCCTGCCAAGGGCCAGCCTGGATGGTTTTTGGGAGTCCAGCCCCTGTGAGGAGCAGCATCATCTATGGGGTGAATTCCACAACTGGAGATTTGCACAACCCAAGCTGCTCAGAGCAAGCCCAAGGCACCTCGGGCACTGGGAAAGGATTTTCCTCTCCTTCCTTCCCTCCTTCCATTACTTCCCTGCCAAGGTTTCCATCCCCTTGCAGGGCTGGGTTTGCTGCTTAGCCTCACTGGGCTTGCACAGAAATCTTGGCTCAAATTAATGATGTGACCAAGCCACCCTAAATCACTTCAAAAGAAATGTATCACTCCTGGCCGCTGGTTTTTAGGGCAAAATTCACCATTCAGAACAGAATGGAGGGAGAAGAGTTCTTGGAGAAGAGTCATGGAAGCACAAAGAGCCTCTAACACATGCCCAGGGCACCTCCCCTTCCTTTCACTGAGTCATGAAATCATGGAATGGTTTGGAATTGGAGGCAACAATAAAGCTCAGCCACTTCCCTGGGCAGTGACACCTTCCACTGTCCCAATGTCCAACCTGGCCTTGGGCACTGCCAGGGATCCAGGGGCAGCCCCAGCTGCTCTGGGAATTCCATCCCAGCCCCTCCCCACCCTCATGAGGAAGAATTTCTTCCCAATATCCAAAGAAAATTCCCATTCCCTTCCACTGGCCGTAGCATCCTTCAAATGCCACATCCTTATCAATCCAAACTCCAAATAAATATTTGATTTTAAACTCGATCAATTGACCCTTTTTTTCCTGTTGATTGCTGATGGATTTCTCCTATTTTCAGCCCATCTGGCAAACTCTGCTTGTTGTGACTCCAGGATCTGATCCCACGTCCCCTGCAGCATTCCAAAGGCTTGGATCAGAACCTGGACGCCTCCTTAATACTGGTTTTACGACCCTGCTGAAGGGCAGCATCCTCTGTTTTGCACATACTTTTATAATTTTGAGTGCATTTCAGTCAAAAAAATAAAATCCATTTCAACCAAGTGCTCAAATAACGCAGCCTGCACAGAAGGAGCAAAAGTCTGGCTTGGGAAGACCAATGAAAATAATTGGATTTGGAATCCTGGCCAGTAATTTTTGGAGTTTGAGTATTTTTGAGATTTTTGTCTTAGAGTGATTTTTTTTTTTTTTTCCTTGGGAATGATATCCAGAAGGAAGAGTCCTGAGGGCAGAAATTGTGCTTGGTAAAATCGCTCGTGTTCTACAAAGCTACACCTGCTTTGGCTCCGTGGAAATTGAAAAATGCCACAAAATTTACTCCAATTCCTCTAATCCTGAGGAAATATCTTCATGGATTTAATTTTCCGTCCTTTCCAAGGTGCAGTTTTTAAAACTCTCCTGGAGCTGCAACTCTCAGGTTTAGATTGAGATCTCTTGCAGCAAGCCAAGACACTTCTCCATTAGCTACTCTCAGGATAACCCATTAATAATCATTTTCATCTGGAAAACATGTTTATTTGTTGGGATTTTTGGAATCTTACATCCTCCAAGGAAGATAGGAACCGGGATTAATGATTCCATGAGGAAAATATGTCGTGTTCCCCAAGCCACAGAGCTTTCCCTCTCCAAAATAACTATTTATTTTTCATTTTAGCCAATGAACTTCTACAATGTCAGGCTTTTTGCATCAGATCCATTTCATCAGAGTGACCTAAGCTGGTTCTTTATCCCCTAAAAAAACAGGGATACGTTGCAGCAGGAGCAATTGGAAGCGTGGAATGTTCGCGAACGGAGGGCGAAAAATCAGGATTAATTTTGTTTTAAGCAGGTAATCAGGCCAAGGGGGGAGGCTGAGATTGGCTGGAGTTTTAAAAGGACATTTTTCTTCCCTAAATGACTCCCGAGCCAGACGGGCAGGTTTGCCCAGCAGCATTCTCCAACTGAGGCCTGAGGAATCGGAGCCTTGGATCCCGGCCAAATCCAATGGAAATCCCTTTGGTTGAGGAAGAGAAAGCCAAATTGCTTTTCTACCACATCTCCAGGTTTTGGGTGACCTGTGACAGTCTCACTTCTATTTTTGGTGTGAAGAAAACCAAATGTTTTGGGTTTTTAGCTCTAAGCAAGGCTGAGCAGCACGGGGCAAACTCTGGAACGAGGCTGAAACTTTGGCTGATATTTGGTGCTAAATATTGATGAGGGAAAATCAGCCCCCAGATCACGGAGGGTTCACTGTGACCCTCCCAAAACCAGGAGGAAAACATGGAAAATAATCTTTGACACAGACTATCTTGCTGCATTCCACGGAAGAAATTGAAATTATTTATGAAGCGTGTCAAGAACGGGAATTTCCTCCTCGGAAGCGACAGAGCTGTGGCTGCCGAGGGGATTTTAACGGGGATTCTGATGATCACCACTCAAAACCATTCCTGATTCTCCATCAGGGATTTCCAGCAAAGATTTTAAATCCCCTGAGGGACACAAGGAGCCTCCACCGTGGCCTGAACGGAGGTGAACTCTCGCACAACGCCCCTGGCACCGCATTATCACCGGTGGCACTGAGCTGATCCCAGCTCAAATATTCCACGGCAAACAAAGTCGGGGTTCATTTTCCTGCAGCCAAGTATCAAAGGCAGCAGTGCCCTTTGAAGCAGCCACCTTCTGCTGCAGGCTTTGTGCAAATGCCGCAGAACAGCAGCTCCCAAATCCCGCACAAAGGCAAACAATCCCCGCCTTTGGAAAACAATCCCCTGGCGGAGGAGTAAACAAAAGCATCCATTAGTCACCGCCCCAAAGATGGGCAGGTGAGGATGTTGAACCTGGGAGCCTGACTAAGAGCACGCAGCGTTCCCAAATCCCTGCACTTAAAGGATCCTCAGCACCTGGCTCTGGATAGCACACCTGGAAAGCCCAGGTTGGTGTGTGAGCGGCTAAAAGAGCAGGGAAAGGGTTCCCTGCTCCCAAGAAATAGGGCCTGTTGTGTCCCAGCTGCTGGATTTTGACCTTGAGGCTCCCCCAGTTGCCTGCTATGATTTCCAGCCTCATTACCATGGCCAGGAACTGAACTACAGGTTTGTTTTTATGAGCTTCTCCAGCACTCTGCCAGCTATTCATTTGAATCTTCTAAACAGTCAGCTCTGAATCATAATGCAAATTCCATTTACTGAAAAGGTGGTACCTTTAATATTCCAAATGACCACGTTTAATGACTGATACTTTTAGACATTACAGCATCTCTCATGTTTTCAGTAAATGGATATAATTTGCTCTGCATTACCCTATTATTATTCCTCGCTGGCATTACAAGGCGACGTTCTCAGCTGCGGGTGTTTTCCATTTGAAGGCGGCCCAAACAACACAATTTGAGAGGCAGCTGCCTCTGTACCCTCAGCTAAAAACGCTGCAGGACCCAGAGGAAAACTGGATGGGGATTTTATTCCTAAAATGTGTTTAGTGCTCCGTCAGGGCCGCGCTGCTGCGGCGTTGCGGCGCTGTTTGTGTTGGAGGGGTGTCCACGGGTGCTTTTCACTTCAAAGGAGAGGAAAGGCTGTTGTGTATAATCAGGAGAACTTCCTCACTCTCCAGCCTGACACATCTCCCGTTTGGAATAAAAGCCAGAAGTGGGTCAGCTTTGGGACTCTCCTGAAAATCAGGAATCCCTGTGTGGAACCAGGTCACGGCTCGGGTGTCACATGGAAACAGAGGGAGGGGAAAGTGGTGAGGAAGGGGCAGCAGTTCCTGGCTTCTGAGGGTGACCAGAGCGCAAATTGCTCCAAAATGAGACCTCCTGAAGTTCAGGAGGTGCTGCCCTGTCACTAAATTGTCCTGGAATAATGCCGGAATACCACAATGCCCCATTACAATTTTGAAGACAAATTAAAGAAAATACATAACAAAACACCGCCTGAATTCACACTGGAAATGTGACAGATTTTCATCCCTGACCTTAAAAAAAAGAGAGAGGCTGCTCCTTCTCCTGAGCTTTTTCTGAGCCCCAACTCGCTGGCTTCTCTTTAGGGGTTTGACCCAACCTCCCTGAAGTCTCCTCACCATTCCATCAGTTTATTTTAGTGCTTTTCTCGGAACTGATGTGATTTAGGATTAGGGAGTGAAGTTTTAAAGGATATTCTGCTGATTATTTTGGGATGAAACTTTGTGCACCTGCCCACTCACAGGCAGCACGTCAGGTGCTATTTGCAGCTTCCTAATATTTTAATATAGTCCACTCTAAGTCAGCTTCAACTCTTATTTGTTATTTATGCTCCAAAAGCCTTTTTATTTCTACCAGTAACTACTGGTTATGGCAGAAATAAATCAGATTTTGAAACCCTCTGTCCTGCCTGGTCTCTCCATATTGCAGGAGACAGCAAGTGCCGTGACTGTTGAATTTTAAGAGGAAACAAGGTCAGAGAAAGAGCCTTCAGCAGGTCAGGAACCTGTGGAATTTTTAGATCTACGTGTGAATTATTTGTATTTTTAGCCTGTATTTTAGACTCTCTCTGTTGCAAAAATCAGTTTTTGCAGAGAGTGCTGGGGAGCCCTGAGATGACCACAAGCTGAAAATTCTCATTTCGCACTGAAAATCTGCCACTTAAACCTAACCACAGGTAACATCGTGCTGCCTAAATTAGCAAGGATGGCTTCCAGAGTCAAATTATCACCCTCTGCGTGGCTTTTGATATTTTGTTTCCCAACAGGATTTCACCGCTTAAAAACCAGCGGGATGCGGAAAACCGGGCGGAAACGCAGAAACCCATCCTGCGCCTTTGGAATGGAACTGTGCTGGATTTTCCAGTGTTCCCTGGTGGATATAACAACTCCCAGCTCCTGTCCAGGGGCAGGAGATGGAGATGATGGAGATGATGGAGATGGAGCCCACGTACCTCTGCCGCTCCTGCCCACGAAGCGCAGGTCGTTGAAGCGCGCCACCTGGTTCTTCATGGCGGCCGTGGCGTTGCGCAGCTCCGCCGAGTAATTCTCGTCATTCCCGGCCATCACCGTCACCAGGGTCCCGTCGGGGACGTCCCCCAGGGCCACCACCTGTGCCAGCAAGAGCAGAACCCTGAGTTTGCTTTGTTTCGTTGAGAGCTCAAAGCGGGGAGAAGACGACGCGGTGAAAATCTGGGTGGGCCAAGCGGGTGTTGGGAATCATTCCAGATCTGCTGGGATGGGGATTCTCTTCTTCCCCCCCAAAGTGTTGGCGCCTTTGTTATTCTCTAATCAAGGATTTTCAGTTTGATTACAGAAATGGAGCTCTGAAATTAAAAAATTCCACACCTGCACGCTGCTAAATGGTAGCGTGGTGGTCGATTTGTTGCTGCGCTAAAGTGTTTTCCTACCTGGATAAAAAATTCTTCTTCCCTGGAGAAGAATTTAAAGAAGTTCTTAAAAATCCTACAAAACCTTGATGCATCCAACACCTCATAGACAAAAAAACAGGGAAAAGGGAAAATCAGGGCATTCCCCTGCCATGCAAATATTGAATTTAAGGGAATTTATGCCAGGATTTTGAGCTTTCACAAAGTTTCTCAAGGGTCCAGGGCCAGTTGTCTCTGACAGAAATATTTTAAACCTTTCAAATGCCAACTTTGGTGACAAGAAATGGGAAGGAAAATCTTAAAAATTCTTCTCCCCTGGAGAAGAATTTCCAGAGGAACTCCAGGAAATTCCTGGAGAACCAAAACTCCTAAGATACTGAGTTTTAAAAATATCATTACATTACCATAACTTGTATTCTTTAAAACATCATTATATTACCATAATTTACGTTCTTTAAAACATCATTATATTACCATAACTTATATTCTTTAAAATGCACCATTTTTCACTCCTCATCGTGGATTTCTACCATTTTAAACCTAATTTTTCCCACTGGTTGGACAGAAATTTTTCCTCCTTGATGCACCTCTGAAACACCCAGCAGGATGTGAAATGAAAAAATACTCTGAGGTGAAAAATACAGAAAATGAGCTTTCCAAAGTCTCTGTAATTGTCAATAAATAAATTCAAGTAGCAGCGCTCGATGGTTTGATTTATATCAGGAGCTCTTAACAGAGCTGCCCAAGCAGAAATCCAGAGCAAGGCCGTGGAAAATCAGGCCTCAATCAAATGTTTAATCCCAATTTACTGAACAATTTCTTTCTTTCCTTCAGGAGCATAAAGCAAATAATTTTCAGGCCTCGCCCTTGAGTGGATGGATGGAAATCATGACCTGAACTAAGGACTTTTCCCTTTCCCCAAAATATTTGTGCTCCTTGGTGCCAGAATCCATCAAACCTTTGGGAACACAGGATTAGCTGGGATTTTGATGAGAAATATAAAGATTTCTGTACTTTAAGATTCTGATTTTTTTTTAAACTGTTCACACTGGTTTAATGATGAAAAATTTAATTTTTCTTGTAGCTCCTTGAATTCCACAACCAAATTCAACCTGCTGGAACTCCACGGACATCTGGGATCCCTCTCTGTGTCCTCTGCCAAAATTCAGAGCTTGAATTATTTTGTCTGATTTTCTTTAGAACCCATTGCTGTTTCCCCATTTCCACAGCACTACCACCACAACAGAAACGCCCCCAAACCCCAAAAAAACAAACCCAGAGATGAAAATCCAGCTCATTTTTAATTCCTCTTTTGCCTCTGGAAGAGGAACCAGCCCCGCATTGCGTCCTCAAGATTTTCCTTCCTCTTCACGTTTTCTGACTTCAGCCCAGGCTGAAGTTTGTCACAACCTGATTTTATTTCTCTTTTCTGATCTGTTTGCTCTTTAAAAACAGGATCAGCAGCTCCTTTTACTCGATCCAGCCCTGATTTTAATTCCCAGGCCACGGCCACCTCCCAAAACATGAGAGAATTCCCCATTTTCAGGTATTTCCCAGCTTTTTTTTCCCCCACTGAGCTTTTCACTTCTGTCCTCTCCCTTTGCTCACCCCTAACCCTGATTTTCACTTCCACATGCAAAGCTAAAATCTCTGGGTCAAAATTCCCTCTTTACATCTTGATTTCAGCTTCCTCTTTCCCCGTTCCTCCCCAGCCCTGAATTTTGGGTTTTTGTTCTCCTCTCTGTGCTGTAATTTGGTTTTTTTTGGGCCTGCACTCAGCTCGGCTTTTCAGATTTCCCTGATTTTGGCAGAAATGAGGCCCTGCTGGAAATGTTGAAGCTTGGAAATCCTCACAAAATCAGCAACTCTGCAGCCAGTTCTTAAAAAATCCTACAAAACCTTGATGCATTCAACATCTCACAGACAAAAAACAGGGAAAAGGGAAAATCAGGGCATTCCCCTGCCATGCAAATATTGAATTTAAGGCAATTTATGCCAGGATTTTGAGCTTTCACAAAGTTTCTTGAGGGTCCAGGGCCAGTTGTCTCTGACAGAAATATTTTAAAGCTTTCAAATGCCAACTTTGGTGACAAGAAACGGGAAGGAAAATCTTAAAAACGAGTCGAAAACTGACCCAGCCCAGAAAAGAAACTGGACTTGAAAGTCACAGACAATAGAAACAGAAATACAAATATTTACATTAGAAAAAAGACTAAACAGATAAGCTGGGACTTGTTTCTGGAGTTATCAAGGACTTGCTTGTACTTTTTACCTCTAAAATTTGTATTTCCCGAGGAGCAAGAAGAATATCAGGCTTGCAGTGCTGTGGGGTATCTAAATTTACTTCTCCTGCATCAATTCATCCAAATTGGCCTCTTAAATGAAGATTTGGATCCTTAACAGTATTTGGACAATGAATTTTTATGGCACCTTATTGGTTATTGTGAATTATTTTTTAGGTTTCTCAGAATCATTCCTAAATTTAGGAAAAACCAATGAAAATTGATCAATTGGGTTTGGAATGATATCCCAATCCTGCAGATTTTTAGTGGATTTTTCTAAATATGAGGAGAAAACCTCTCTGCCTGCCTCTTTTTATTCCTACAATGAATAAAAATAACAAATACTCGATAAACCCCAGCTCATTTTGTCAGATGCAAATTAAAATATTGCCAGCACAGGAATGATCTGAGGTGAATTTATTTTTTCCCCCCTGGGCCAAACAGTCTGAAAAATCCAGATTTTTTAAAAATAGCTTTGAAAATAGTTAATATTTAGTAGAAAATAGTAGAAAAGCACTGAGGTGTGACAAATCCTTTTGGGGTTTATTCTCTATGCACGGAGAGAGAATTTGGGGGTGAAGATGAAGAACACGGAGGCAGCAGGTGCCTCCCAGCCCACCTAATGAAACCTCCTCCTAATTTTTGGGTGGGTTGGATAATTAAATTTTTTTTTATTAATTTTATTTTCCTGCTGTTTATTTCCAGGTGGAATTATCCCAGTTTTCCTGGAGAAATGATCCCAGTTCTCTCCTGGAGAAGCTGAGTTTGGAGCGGGGTGAATGCTCTGGGGACAGAGGAGGGAAAGCAGCTGCGGGAATCTCTGAAACCCCCGGGAATTTTTGTTTTTCCAAGGGAAATTTCCGCATTATCGCGGCATTTCCAGGGAGGGGAAGAGCCACCTCTCGTGTCCTTCCTCCGGGATGTCACCCGGATTGGGATCCCCCAGGAAAAATCGGGATTTTTCTCGTCTCCCTTCCCAGCGGGGCCGCCGAGCGCTTTTCACTCCCGGATTTTTCCAGCAGGAAAACTTCCCGGCTAATTACGAGCCCGGTGCGTGGGGACGAGTGTAATAATTAATCTAAATGTGGGAATTTAGGAAGTGACCCCGTGATCGGTTCCTCCCTTTGCCCCGCTCTTATCTGCGGAAAAACCAGAGCAGACACAATAAAACTTTTCCCTCCTCAGCAGGAATTCCCGAGGCTGAGCTGATTCCCTTCTCCCTCCTTTCTCCTCTCCCCCAAAACACAGGAAAAGCTCCAGTCTGGTGGCCTTCAACACACACATACATAAAAAATAAAATAAAAATAATTATGCTGAAGCAGCCGCGGTTTAGTGACCGCAAAAAAAGCTCGGGCTTGGCAAATCCCGATCCTAAATCAACCCTCGGGGCTCCCAGGAGCTGCGTGTCCGTGCGGCTCCCGGCTCGGATGAAAGGAGGAGAATTCCTTTTTCCATCCCTGGCTCCAGAGAGAAAATTTCAGAGAAAACAGCGAGTTCAGGGAGTCAGCCACAGTCCCGGGTCAAAAAAGCAGCGGGAGCGAGGGGAGGAGGAATTTACTCCAAGGGAGAGGGATTTTACTCCAAGGGGAAGAACTTACTCCAAGGGAGAGGGATTTTACTGCAAGGGGAAGAATTTACTCCAAGGGGGAAGGATTTACTCCAAGGGAGAAGGTTTTACTCCAAGGGGAAGAATTTACTCCAAGGGGGAAGGTTTTACTCCAAGGGTGAAGGATTTACTCCAAGGGGGAAGGATTTACTCCAAGGGAGAAGGATTTACTCCAAGGGAGGAGGATTTTACTCCAAGAGAGGAGGATTTTACTCCAAGAGAGGAGGATTTTACTCCAAGAGAGGAGGATTTTCCTGGGAGCCGGGTAACGGGAAGGGAGGAAAGCGCCACAAGCATCCCCCGCACTGCTCGGGACAGGCGGGAGCCGGGGATGTTCTCTCCCATTCCCTCTCCCCTTCTTTTCCCGGATTTTCCCCCTTCTTTTCCCGGATTTTGCCCCTTCTTTTCCCGCATTTTCCCCCCTTCTTTTCCTGGATTTTTTCCCCTTCTTTTCCCGGATTTTCCCCCTTCTTTTCCCGGATTTTACTTGGATTTAGCAAGGGACTCTGCAAACGCGGGGAGAATTCCCAGCGGGCTGCCCGGGTTAGGCCGCGACTTTTGCTGCGGTTGAACCGGGGCAGTAAAAGAGGAAATGTGGGGTTCGGGATTGTCGCTGGGCTGCTCTGTGGCGTTTTGTCCCTCCAAGAGTCCCTGGCAGGGGAAAGTCCCGGGGCTGCGGGCGGGTGGCAGCGGGACAGAGGGACACAGGGACAGAGGGATACAGGGATAGAGGGATAGAGGGACACAGAGACAGAGGGATACAGGGATAGAGGGACAGAGGGACAGAGGGATACAGGGATAGAGGGACAGAGGGACAGAGGGACAGAGGGACAGAGAGACACAGGGACAGAGGGACACAGAGACAGAGGGATACAGGGACAGAAGGACGCAGGGATAGAGGGACACAGGGACACAGGGATAGAGGGACACAGGGACACGGGGACAGAGGGACACAGGGACAGAGGGACACAGGGACCTGCCACCACCCTGGGCGACTTCTGGGGGATCCCGGGGCTCCTCCAGCTCCGGGCTGCCCTTGTCCAGCTGTGGCATCTGCGCCAAACCCCGCGGGGCCGGGTTTTGGGTATAAAATGCATTTATTTCTGTTTTTTCACCCTGAGCAGAGCTGCCTGTCACTGCCTGAGCTCTGAGTGGGGAGAAGAGGGAGGCAGAGGCTGCAGGGAGGTTTTCCTGGCCCTTGGCATTGCCCTGCTCCTGCCTCGAGTGCGGCCGGGAAGGATGGAGAGAAAGAGGAAAGGGATGGAAAGAAGGAGGGAAGGGAAAGGATGGAAAGAAAAAGGGAAGAGATGGAAGGAAGGAAAGGGTGGAAGGAAGGAGGGAAAAGAAAGGATGGAAAGAAAAAGGAAAGGGTGGAAGGAAGGAAAGGCTGAAAGGAAGGAGAGAAGGAAAAGGATGGAAGGAATAAGGGAAGGAATAAGGGAAGGAATAAGGGAAGGGAAGGGAAAGGAAAGGAAAGGAAAGGAAAGGAAAGGAAAGGAAAGGAAAGGAAAGGAAAGGAAAGGAAAGGAAAGGAAGAAGGAGGAAAAGTAAAGGATGGAAGGAGGGAAAGGATGGAAGGAAGAAGGAAAAGTAAAGGATGGAAGGAGGGAAGCGCTGAGCGAGCCGGGAGCAGACCCGAGCCCCCATCCCCGCATCCTTCCCCGCTGTTTCCCCCCGTTCCCACCCATCACATACCTTGAAGGCGATGGGCAGCGTCTTGTTGCAGCGCCAGTGCGTGGGCAGCACGGAGCAGAGGAAGTTGGGGCTGTCGGTGCGCACCAGCTCCCCGGGGTGATCCGCCAGGACCTCCACCATGCTGCGGTCGGCGCCGCGCAGCTTCCCCGGCAAAGCCCCGCCGTGCTCGGCGCCGGGCAGCGCCAGCGGCTCGCTCATCTTCCCCGGGCTCAGCGCGGTGGAGGGCGGCGTGAAGCGGCGGCTGGTGCTGGTATCTACGGGGATACGCATCACAACAAGGCTTTAGAGGCACACAACACCTCCTCTGAGTTCCTAGCGAGCGGCCACGCGAGCGCAACTCCTCAGCGAGCCGCGCTCGGGGGAACAACATAAACGGGAGCGGGCTGAGCCCCCGCTGCCAGCACAGCTGAATTTGGGTTTTGCTGAGAGCCCCAACTCTCGGCTCGCTGGGCCGGCGGAACAGATCCCGTTAATCCCATAAACCGGGACGCGGAAAGTGAGCGGAGCCAAAGCTCATCCCAAAAAAAGTCAGAACAGGGAGGAGAGCGAGCAGCGAGGCGGTCGGAAACGCGCGGAGCCTGCGCTGCCCAGGTCCGTCCAGGTGATTTCTCTCTCTCGCGGTCCCAAGAGAAACCAAAAGGCGCCGGCGTCTTCTGGAGGCAAAAATCGCTCTTGGAGGGAAATTCGGGGCTGTTCCTCGGAGGAGGAGGCGGATCGAGAGCTCGGCTTGCTGAGCAAAGGTCAGCTGGCTACGACTGGAGAGAAATTCACGGCCACACACTCACGCACACGCACATCTACCGGACTTCATCAAATATTTACAATAGAATCTGTAGAGAATTTAAACACAACAGGAATCCATTAATGTTCTCCGCCAGATTTTCTTTTTCTTTTCTTTTCTTTTCTTTTTTTTTTTTTTAAACAGCCTTGAAAATGAGCTTCAGTAGTTTGCTTGGCGTTGCTCTAAGAGCGCTCGTGTCATGACCTTTCAATCATTCTTGCGCAAAAAGAAATAAAAAAAAAAGAAAAAAAAAAGAAAAAAAAAAAAAGAAAAGAAAAGCTCAGTGCATGGCATTCAAGCTTCAAATCTCTATCTTTGGTATCTTTCATTCATATAAAGAAAAGTCAGAGCCGGAGCTGAGAGGTCCAACAGCTGCAAACTCGGGGTTGGGGATGTTGGTTAAATTGTGGGTTCTCTCTGTGGTTTTGTGTGTGCAACAGCGCGCTCTCTCTCCCACTCACGTCCTCCTCAGCAGTCAAACCAACAGTCTGCAACAACTTCGGCGCTCGGTGCCAATTCTCTCTTTTTTTTTTTTTTTTTTTTTTTTTTTTTT
>JAHXMQ010012338.1:22920831-22930997 GCA_020466415.1 Ammodramus savannarum pratensis | reverse complement strand
TCAGATCCAGAAAAATCCAAGCAGAGACCTTGGGGCACCTGAACCAGCCCCAGATGTGGAGGCAGAGCATCCCTCCCTCCATTCTGACACTCCTGGGATGGAGCTCATGGGCAAGAAATAATTCCAGCTCCAAATACTCCCTGAGCAACCTGGGATGATGGAAGATGTCCCTGACCATGGCAGGGGGTGGTAATAAGATGGACTTCAAGGTCCCTTCCCATCCAAACCATTCCATGAATGTTTGTGAAACTCCAAAAACAACCTTAGAAGGAAATCCTTACAATTATTTTAAAAATAGAAATATTTTTTTAAATATTCAAAATTATTTTCCAAGTGTTTGACCATACAAGGAGCAGGTAGAAGATAATTTATATCCTGCAAGCAAATGCTCCCTGCTGAGAAGAGGTGAAGCCCAGCTCTGTTTTCTTTTCTCCTTTGTCTGAACCAACACGGAGGCACTGAAACCATCAGCAGTGTTGTGGACTCTGTAGCACAGAATGAAATGTGAAATTTCCACTGAATTTCTCACGAAATGAGAAAATTCCACAGAAATGAAGAATTTCCATGAGGAAAATCAAATGTCTCAAGCAATTTTGGCCCCACTGCAAGGAAAACAGGATCTGGGGAGTCTGAGGGACTCCATTACTAAATCCTGGTGGGTTTAGTAATGTACAAACTGGGGCAGTGTAAAATTTGGGATATTTTGGGGAGGTAAATTGGCTTCTTCTTCACCAAGATTGGGTTGCTGAGGAAGTTGTCACCTTCTGGTGAAAAATAACAAGTTTTTAGTGGGTTTTAAGCCATTATTCAATAAAATTCAGGATATATCACTACAATTCCTCATGGATACATGCAATTAACTGCAGTGAATAACTCTGATTATACCGTGGCAATAAAGAAACAGAGAATTTGGGTGCTAAATCTACAGGCAAAACATATTAAGGATAAAAATCAAAATAAATCATTGTTTTATTCCCTGTTTTTGCAGTCCCACCTTGAAGGTCTCCACAGTCCTGACATTCCAGGTTTCCTGAGGGGGTTCAGGCTGGAGAAAAGGAGGCTCAGGGGGGACTTCACTGCTCTCTACAAATCCTTGACAGGGAAACAACCCAAAACCATCATCTTTGGGACTGACCATGCTTGTTTGGTGTAGGTGGTGTTTCTTTGAGTTATTTTTACCACAGAAAGCAAATATCACCATTGATGACTCGGGCAGAATGGGAAATTCAGACAAAGTTTGTTAGAATTATGAGGTGCAGAAATCACCCCCTGGTTTTCTAAATTCCTTCTCAGAGAGGAATCTGGGCACACCTGGACCCAAATCTTACCCCCAGAATAATCACCAGTTATATCTAAATTATTACATAGATGTAATTGAATTTTTATACAATTTTTTCCCTCAGGATTAAGAATGGCAAGCCAAATATATTCATATAAAAATATTATCACAATGATTAGACGCAAAACCTTAATTAGAATTATTTAGTATAGAATAGTAACTATGCTACTAAAAGAGTGTACTAGAATGAAGTAATTAAATTAATATAACGATTAATTAAATTAATATACCAATTATTGTGTAGAGACTGAAGTCACTCACCCAGACCAAGGAAAGGGGGCTAAATTTGTGTTCATTCTGGACGGAATTCCCCGCTCCTGGGAGGAATCCCCACGAAAGGGAAAGCTGAAAGCCTCTCCCGTTAAAAAGTGGGAATGTGCTTTTATGGGATAAAATGTCTGTCAGTTGTCCCAGGCAGCCGAGGCAGCTCAGCAGCTTTAGATAAGTTATCAGCACTTTCCCTTGTTGGTTCCTTTATCAGGGCCGTTATCAGCTGTGACACATCTTCACCTCATTAGCAGGGTGAATAACTCCGGATTGATGAGCCAGGGGTTATTCAGCACCAAAATTATGTCCCCTCCTGCCCTCACTACTGACAGCTTTGCTTTAGGTGTTGTTGGAGTCGGTTTTTCCTTCTCCCTATCCCATCCTGGTTTTAGGGAGGCAAGATAGGCACGGGAGGGAACAGCTCTTTTTATCTTTCCTTTTCCCTTCCCTTCTTTTTCTTTTCCCAATTGCAAGGGATGAAATGCCTGAACTCCGAACCGACAGAGCCTTGGCTCCCTCCTCAGGATGCTGGATTCACCCCAACTTGGAAGGAGGAAGAACATTCCTTGATTTCAGAGGGTGCTGGGGAGGAATTTGGGCTTTGCCAACAACTCTGTCCCCCACATTTCCTCTGCCCTTGTCCCAGACAATCTCTGGAGGGGTTGGGGCAGCCTGGGACAGTGGAAGGTGGAACTGGAAGGGCTTCAAGGCCCCTCCAGCCCAAACCATTCCATGGTTCCCTGATTTGATGATTCTCAACATCCCTCATGGAGCTGCACATGAGCTCAGGTCCTTGTTCCCTGTCTGAAATCCCCCTGACATCCCTTTGCTCTTTCCTGGAAAAACACTTGATTTATTCTTTCCAGAGGCAACCTTTCCCTTCTCCTTCTCCACGGCTTTGCCTTCTGTGTGTTTATTGTTTTCCTCAGTGACCTGGGAGACTCCACAACCTGACCTAACTGTAACCCTGGTTTCCTGTTGCAGATAAAATACTGTTAAATGCATGACAAAGAAAAAAACCCACACCAAAAAAAACCCACCAAACCAACCAGCTGCTGTTTTTCACTGGGCTAAAGAGAGTAAACAGCTCGTGCTGTTGATCTGAGAGGGTTTTGAAGACAAATGTTCTGTCCCACGTTTTATGCACAGTCATTTTTTTATTAGGGAAGAGCAGAGGATGTTTCTGAACCAAGATAAGCACAGGGAGAGGAGTTGTTTGAAGGGGGTAGGACTGGAAATCTTTGTGCTGGAGACTGGGGACAGGTTCAGGGCACAGCCATGGATGCTGCCGTAGAATCCCAGAAGGGTTTGGGTTGGAGGATACCCTAAAGCCCATCCCACTCCATCTTCCACTATCCCAGGCTGCTCCAAGCCCTGTCCATGCTGGTCTTGGACACTTCCAGGGATGGGAAATCCACAACTTCTCTGGGCAACACTGCAGATTTTCCCCTGCAGGTTTAAAATCAAATTTTCCACTTCTTACTTATCCCACGAGGTTCCTTCTAAATAACCACAAACACATTCATATATAACTGCACACACACAACCCCATTCAAGCCTTTCCAAGGAGGATGTCAGGAAAAACTTTCCTCTCCTTCCATGATAAAAAAATTAAAATCTATTTTTTTTTCTGCTTTTTTCCCTTTAAAAACTCCATTTATTTTAAGACAGCAGCACAGCTCTGGGGGAAATATAGCGAGAGTGACCACAAGGTTTGGACTTAAAGCCAAACTTCTCCCAAGGGGAAGCACAAAAAAGCCAAACTTCCATGTTGGCTAATTAGGCAGCCAAACCTCAGGCATGAAACTGGAGGTGGAGTTCATGGCCAGGGTTTTGGTGCAGGACTCCTTGTTTATTTAATTGCTGTTGATGTGACTTTTCCTCCTTTTTTCCTCTTCTTTTGGATGCAGAGCTGTCACAGGTGCAGAAAATTGCTGCTATTCCTCATCCAAAAACCTTCAAAGCCAGGTTGGATGGGGCATGGAGCAACCTGGGATAGTGAAAAGTGTCCAAGTGGAATTGGATGATTTTTAAGGTCCCTTCCAACCTAAAACTTCTGTGATTCCATGGCAAACTAAGAGAAAACATCATAATAAAGTGTGTGCCAGACTACTTTCTTTCTGAAGTGCTGCTCCAGAGCCAACTGAGAGTTCAATAATTTCCAAGAGAGTGTTAAGAAGCAGCAGCAGGATGGGGATGAGAGAAGAAAACCGAAGGCAAGACAATAGCTAAATGTGTGGTTTTAGTGAGTTCAGTGTTAATTTAGGATATTGTGGTCATTTCAGACAGAGAGAGGGAAAGAAAAGGGTGGGGAGTGCTGCAGAGATCATTCTACTAAAAGCTAATTTCTATATTAGCACTGGAGAATGGATTTGATGCAGCCACACCTCTCCCATTTGGAAAGGAAAAGTGCATTTTCCATTTTGAAACGAGTGCTGATTTCTTAAAGTCTCAAATGTCAGTGGCAAAAGCATCTTTAATTTCCAAAGAAATGCGTCTGAATTGATTATTTCATCCGCTCTTTTCAATCTGTGGAGGACCAGGTACAAAATCAAGCAGTTGCTGATCAAACCTAAAAGTTTCACTGCAGCTCTTCCCAAAGTGCTCCATCAGGGTGAGTCTGTAGTTCATGTCTCATTTTCCCTGAAGCACAGGTTGAGAACTCCAAGCCAGTTCTTTCCAATTTACAGAGAAACAAAAGGAAAAACTCTGTGATTTTTGAATTGTCACTATAAAAAACTGCCACCATTTCTGAGGCTGAAACACGGAAAGCTACATCAGGTCATCAAGAAAACAGGGATCTTTCTGATTCAGATTTGGCCACAAACAGAGGTGCTGCTCTTATTATTTGTGAATTTGGGCTCTTAAAAAGTTCTATTTTCAGTTAAACGAGAGACTTTTTAAAAGCTTGGCATCCTGCAAAACAGCCTGTATGGATAAAAATCGTGTTATGTAGTCAAAAATCATAGGCAATAACCATCATGTTTTAACAGGAAAGTTTGTGGAAGGAGCATTACCCAGAGCAGAAATCCCTCTTAAATCTTCAGAGGTGCTTTTCCCCTGGACAAAGAGATAAATGGAACCTACTGGACCTGCAAATCAATTTTTGTATTGTTACACAAAAGTGCAAATGAGTCTTTTGCACTCTTGACCCCAGACAGGCTGACTTTGGTAAAGGCAGGTCAGTCCCTGCTTCCTTTATTGCTGAACACTGATAACCGCTCGGAATTATCTCTGCCTGAAACCTGGAGGGTGTGTGGGGAAGGGGATGAGAAACACGAGTCCTTCCCGTGTTTTCCTCGTTCCGCAGCTCGGGCCAAGCCGCGTTCAGGGGGGTGGAAGCAATGGCGGCGCTGCTCCTTCAGCTCCCAGCCCTGGCCCCTATTAAGGATTCATAGAAGAAGAATAGGAATAAGAATTTAGAAATACTTAGAGGAAGAAGAGGAATAGGCATAGGAATTTAGAAATAGATATTAGAAGAAGGGTAATAGGTATATGTTGGAGAATTTTCTTCAGACATGGCTAATTGAGAGAGGCCATGAAGGTGTACAGCTAGCTGAAAAATTAAAGGGCAGTTGTAGTCAGTGGCTTTCCCAGGCCTGTTCTTGTGGGCGGTGGAGTTTCTCGGGTTTGAGCATGAGAAACTGAAGATTTTCCCAGCGCAACTTTTAACAACAAAAAACATCGTATCCTTGAGTAGGTTTGGGAAAGAAAGATGAAAAACAAAAGCTGTGAAAACAAGTAGATAGTAAGTTCAAAAACAGAAAGTTTTAATTGAGGAAAACAAGGAGGGATTAGTGTGTGATCTGTATCCAATGATGAGCTTGGGTTTTGCCATATGCATAAGCTTAATTAACACGGTTATAAGAATGTGTATATTGGATCAATAAACCGGAGTTCGATGCATAAGAGGATGGTCGATTCTCCCTTCACCTTAGTCAAATGGCTACAGGGATTTATTTTTTACAACAGGTATAGGGATAGGAATAAGAATAAAAATTTCAAAATACTTAGAAGAAGCAAAGAAGTGTAGGAAGAAGAAGAACAATAAGAAGAATAATTGAAGAATAGAAAAATGAAGAGAAAAGTTCATTAATTAGTAAAATTAGCAAATAGTTTATTTTTATTCCATATTGTATATTTACATTGCAGTCTATGAATATACCATGTGCTGTAATTACAATATATTATAATGTCCCAACACTGTTCCTGTTCTTGAAGAATTTGTGCATTTTCTAATAAAGTTTCTGAAAAGGCACAAGAACAGAGTGCCCAGGTTTCATTTCCAGTCTCTCAGTGGTGCCGATGCATTTTCCCAGGCAGTGGCACGGAGTCCCCTGCAGCTCCACTCCAGCTGTGGAGTCACTTCTGGAGTCCGTACAACTCCTACAGGACACAGCGCTTGGGGCTGGCAGGGACCTTAAATCTCATGGAGTTCCAGCTGATTATCTCCTGCTCTGGGTCTCCTCTCTCTGACAGGGTTTTCTCTTTCTTTCCCTCACCCTACCTCACACTTCTTGTGCAGTCAAATCCGTGTTGTTGAATAAAATCCCTCTGTTGCTATCCCATGGCCTCATTTGCCTCTTAATCAGGGTCGTGTTTGAAACAACCAAGTGAAAGGTAAAACAATTTGATAAGATACAGACTATATTGAAAAAAAAATTCTCATCATCCTCAAGGGAAATTTAACACAATCTCCAAGCAGGTCTTTTTTGAAATTCCTTTCCTGAAAGTATCCCATGGACAAAGCTGTGACACGTCAGTTACCAAAGTAAAAGACATTCAAATGATTTTGGTTAGCACTAAAATGTCTGATTGCTAAATATTCTGTGTTTAAACAAAGCCACCTGGATAAGCAACCAGGCCATGCAAGCAGCCAAGTGCAGGTGTCACTGTGACAACTTGTGCCTCTTCCACCAAACCCTTACCAAAGAATTCACACATTTTCTGCAAATACTTTGCATCTGGGTGAGCTTTCTCTTTTTAAACTCATCTTTGTTCTTCTCTGCTGAGCTTTCTGCAGCCCTGCCCACAGTGAGCCCTGTGTAACACTCCTGAGAGCCTGCAGGGACATCCCTACAGGATCCTGCAGAGGTTAAAGGGAGAGCACTGCCTGCAGTAAGGCACAAATGAAGGATGCCAACTCACAAAACACATCAAGACACTTTAAACTGATAAATTCTATTTTTTTTTTCAGCAATTCAATGCTTGGGTGAAAAAGAGGGGCTACAAGGGGCTACTGTGCTTAGCTGATTTCCATCCCTTTTCCTGTTATATGTCTGGATAATTTATCATAAAACCAACAGGAAGATGAATAGTAAGCATGAATAACAACAGTGAGCTCCTCCTTTTACAGACAGAGGGTTCTACATTCCCCTGGCACCAAACAGCTCCTTTACCCTGGCAAGAGTCAGGGACACAGCACCAGTCCTGGAGGTGCTGAGCCCCAGCTCTGAGTGCTCCAAGCTCATGCTCACTGTGAGTTTGGGACCAAATTTTCTGAAGGATCCCTGCTGGTCTCAAAGCCCTCCATTAGAATCCTCAAAATCCCTGAGGCTGGCACAGCCCTGCCAGCCCATGGAGTGCCAGCTGTGCCCCACGGGCACCTTGTCCCCAGCCCAGAGCACTCAGTGCCACCTCCAGGGGACACCTGCAGGGATGGGCACTGCAAAGCTCCCTGGGCAGCCCCTGCCAAGGCCTGAGCTCCCTTTCCATGGGCAAATTGCTGCTGCAGTCCCAGCTGAGCCTGCCCTGGCCCAGCCTGAGGCCGTTCCCTCTGCTCCTGGTCCCTGTTCCCTGCGAGCAGAGCCTGAACCCCCCAGCTGTGCCCTCCTGGTAAGGGGTACAGAAGGATTGTTCCTTTCTTAGGCTCTCTCCTCCTCCTCCTCTCTGCTTTCCAAAACCAAATAAGAATCACTGAAGGATGACAAAGAAATCCCACATGAGTATTTGGGCCTGAATGTCACCCATTTCTTCTGTTCATGAGGACAACCAAGTGTTCCCCTCCTCCCTTGCCCAAAATCCACCAGCAGAGAGTCCCCAGGCCAGGGTTCTCTCTGGGGGAGCAGCAGGAGGGAAGTCTGAGGATTCTGCAGCCCTGAGAGAGGGGAAGGCAGGAATTCTCCTTTCTTTCTGTCTTTTCCACACCAAAGGAGACTCCTGCATGGGAATAGGAATTGTTCATGGTGGAGCTGCCCTGCAGGGCTCCAGCCCAGAGGAGAGGCCTGGGGAGAATAGATTGTGAGAAATTAGGAATGGGGCTGGTGGCCAGCCAAGCCTCATCCTTAATGACACTGACCATGCAGCAGCCCAAGACACTTTGCATTTGGCAGCTGGCTAAAGGTAACGTGAATGGGCACTGTAATCAATATGTGTGCAATATAGTTCATTGATTAGATCGTGCTGTTCTGAAAGAGGTAAATGATAAGGAATTGTTTGGTTTGCTAAAAACATTATGGCATGCTTTACACCACCAAACTGCACAGTTCTACACTCTCCATGTTTGTAGTCATTCTAACTTGCCTGGGTTCATTGTGGAAGGAAACACCTGTACAGATAAGCTGACAGCCCCAGTAGCAGATACATTACACCAGGAAATTGGGTCACACCAGCTTTCCATCAAGGGGCTTGAGCCCTAGGACATCAATTCCATCCCACATCTGCAGCAGCACGTGATAACATTGCCCCATGCTCTGATTGTCACCATGACTCAGGATGGAACAAATCCCAGGGGCTAC
Organism: Ammodramus savannarum pratensis; assembly: GCA_020466415.1. Lineage (NCBI taxonomy): Eukaryota > Metazoa > Chordata > Aves > Passeriformes > Passerellidae > Ammodramus > Ammodramus savannarum. Next base: position 22,922,654 of record JAHXMQ010012338.1, on the reverse strand, counting down.
AAGCTCTTCAGCTATGGCAAGCTGATGTTACTCATGTTTCAGAATTTGGTTACCTCAAATATGTACCTGTTTCTGTGGACACTTAATTCTAAGGCCTGTTGGGGTTCTTTACATGCAGGAGAAAAGGTAAGAGGTGTAATTTGACATTGGTGTGGTGCTTTTGCAGCCTTAGGTAAAACCACATGTTGTAAAAACTGATCATGGTCCTGGTTATGTAGCTCAGTGCACCCAACAATCCCTGCACATGTTCACCATGTCACTGGTGTTTTGCATTCTCTGTCTGGTCAAGCCATCATAGACCACTTTCATTCTACACTTAAAGCCCTTCTTCAAAACCAAAAAGTGGGAATGCAAGGTGAAACCCTGCAAGCAAGAGTGTGGAAAGCTGTGTTTACACTAAACCATCTTACTATTCCTCCATTGTGTACAATACCTGTTATTCTAATGTGGTTTTGTCATTACAGTCACCAAGTGCCAGGATCCCTGGCCCTGCTCCAGTCTGGGTTTACAATTTGCAGACACAAACCTGGGAGGGCCCGTGGGATCCTGTTCCCTGGAGGAGTGGATATCCCTGCACCTCTGGAGATACCAGAGATCTGTGGGTGCCTGCTGGTTGTGTCTGACCTGTGTTGGTTAACACCCCTCAGAGCAAACCTGGCTGTGGCTCACCTGACTCCCTGGAACAGCAGAAGGTTTGGGTGATGGGAACACACAGCCTATAACTTATTTTTGCATGTTACTTTAGAAAACAGAGTAGTTACTAAACCCTTGTTAATACTTCATAGGAATAGGTGCAAAGGATTTAATGACATGTGCTTGTTAATATCTCATAGGTGTAAGTGTAAACTTTGGTGATGTGTATGAATTTGGGGAATGAATTCAGGTCAGTTCACAGATGCATTCTGGAGCGAATGGAAGCTATGCAAGAGCAGCTTTTACCATGTTTGTTACCTTTTCTGCAAAGGGATGGTAAACATGGAATTTGCAATTGAATAGAAAACAGGGGGAATTGTGGGAGAATGGATTGTGAGAAGGTAGGAATGGGGCTGCTGGCTGGCAGAGCCTCATCCCTCACAGAGTGCAGCTGTGTGAAACAGGTGAACATCGTGAAAGGAGAAGGAGCCCGGAATGCTGAAGTGCACTGAGCAATCAGCAGAGGGTAAAGGGCACACAGGTGGTTTCCATAAGGCAGAAGGGTATAAAAGGTTGTACTGGGGAGCAATAAAGTGCTGATGCTTGAAGCCATTCTTGGTATCTGTTGTGGCTCTTCCATCTGACGGTGAGATGTTCCAAGAGGTCTGGGCAGAATGTGTGACAACCCAAGGGGTGTCTGAATGGAAAGAACATGTCAGAGGGCAGCAGGAGCTGGGATGGGAAGAAGATGAGAGATCCAACAAGCTGTCCTTGGAGAGAGATGGGAGTGTCCCAGAGGATTCCAAAAGGGACAATGCCCAAGAGCTTTCCCAGAGGAAAGGTGAGAGCTACCAAAACTGCTCACCATGGGGACAAGATGTGCACTGTCACATGTCCCAATGGGAAGACAGGAGAGAGCTGGAATTGTCCCAGGTGAGAGCCAGCAGGGACAAGGAGCTGTGCCAAGGAGCAGACGCTGCAGCCCCAGAGCTGCCCTGGAGGGACAATGGCAGTGAGGAAAAGCTGTTGCAGCGGGAGAAAGATGTGAGCAGGCAGGAGCTGTCCCAACGGGGCTGTGACATCAGTTCTGAGACCTGGGACAGATCACTGGGTCCAGCAAGTGAGGAGTCTCAGCCTTTTTCCTCAGTGGGGCCCAGCTGTGGCAGCCCCGTGGGCACAGAGGTGGCAGC
>JAHXMQ010012338.1:22890368-22902087 GCA_020466415.1 Ammodramus savannarum pratensis | reverse complement strand
CTCTGCAAAGCTCATGAGAAAACCTTGGTGGCCACCAGGAAGGGCTGGAGCGGGACAGCTGACTTTGTGGAGTCCAGCCTGGGCCACAAATGGGATGTGAGGCCCAGCTTTTAATTCCTGATTGTGGGAGAGCAAGTTTAGTCACTCTGGTCTGAATCCATGGTTTCAATCTTTCTTATATTAAACACCAAAAACTTATTTTCCACTTATTTCTCCTCAGAGAAATAGCAAACCAGCAATTAATAAAACACAAGGACTTCCAAGGTCACTGGAGAAGAGAAAATGCCTGTCCTGTGTTATACAAAAAGAACAAAAATATGCTTTTTTTAATTCTGCTTTTCTTATTCTGCTTTTCTTGCTTAGCTCAGTGTCTATTAAAGAGATAACAGTGGCTGCAAGCAAACCACAGGCAGGAAATTTTCTTTTATTTTCATGTAACGAGGAGATTTGTTGAGTCTGGGTTGCTTAGGAAGCTGTCTAAAGCAGTTTTATTTTTAGAACTAATGAAAAATATTTACCAAGGGGGAAAAGTGACTCCCTGGACCTCCCTGTGCTTGTTCTTCATATTTAGAAGATGATACTTCCCAAAAGTCCCAGTTTTGCCCAGTTGTGTTCCCATGGCAGGGGCTGGAACTGGAGAATATTTAAGGTGTCCTCCAAGCCAAACCATCCAGTGATTATTTGGGATTGCTTTGAGAATCCCAGTGTGCAGGACAGGAAAGGAGGTTTGGGGGCAGCCAGTTCAGGATCCCTGGAAGGTCTCAAAGAGCCTCAGCAGGAATCCCTGTGGCTCCTAAACATCCATGAGTGCCCCAGGGAAAGGTTTTTCCTGGCTCTTCCCATCTCCTGCTCCTGCCAGGTGCTGCTCTCTGCTTTTCCTGCATTAACCCCACTGGAGGAACCCTTCTCATCAGCTCTTGGAATTTCATTTGCCCCAAACCACTCCACAAACAGCTCCTTTCTCCCCATCTCTGCCCCCCAAAAACTCTGGGAATTATCCCTTTTTATGTCCCCTTCCAGGAATAACCACGTGGCAAATGCAAGCATTGAGAAAACAGGGGCTGCTGTAATTAAGAGCATTTATCTGCTGTAATTAAGAGGATTTATCTTGGATTTTGTAAGAGGTGTCTCGCTCTGAGCAAGAGTGTCTGGGTTGGAAATTGGATTAGAAATCCAGGTTGCTCAATTGCAAGAGGTTGGATGGATTGGGCCCTCTCCACGTCTAAAAAGAAGCTTGAGCTTAATTTGGGGTCTAGACCAAGCAAATTCATTGCTGGATCTCTTCCATAACAGCCCAGAGAACAAATCTGGGAATGAAGCAAGGCAGGGGGGTAAGGTAGGATAAAGTCTGAAGACATCTGGAAAATGTGAAGCCAGTGAGTCAGGGGAGCAGAAAAACCTCCCTGCTGCCTTGGGTGAGTTCAGTTCTGCTCCTGCCTCTGCCACAGGGCCCCTGCCTGGTGGATAAATCTGAGGATTTATCCCAAATCCTGAATTCCTCATTCTCCACAGGCCAAACCGGTGGTTGCCAAAGTGTTGAAACCCAGAATTTCAATCAGATTTCAGTCTGTTCTTGGGTGTTGGTATCATAGGCTGAAAAATAAAACTCTCAGGCTCTTAAAGATGGAAAATTCAAATTTCTAAATTCAAATGAATTTCTAAATTCTAATTTCAAATTTCAGATTTCAAAATTCAAATGTTCTGCAGCAGTGGAGATGGGCCAAAGGCTGGAATGGATGTTCTTGTAGGTGTTTTAAGACAATGGTGTTGCAACCTCCTCTTCCAGCAGGGCACAAGGAGTTAAAATTCCTGTTTTTTTGGAGCCCCTTCCAGGCCACCTTACCACAGGAAAGGCAGTGAGGAAACTGATAGTCTCTATCTGCAGAGCAGGCCCTGGGTTGTGCAACACCTCAGCACTCATAACTCCTCATTATTTGTGTGCAGCCCATCCTGTGCTGGAGGAAACAGCAGCTCAAGGAGGGGAAGAAAAACCCTAAAACCAGCTCTGAATGCTGTCATGAGGCAGCACAGAAAGGCCACAAATAAAAGTTGCACAAGTCTCTGAAAATGTCCAATTTCTGAGCCTTGACTTTGCAACCTTAATAAAGTTATTTTAACTAACAAGGGGTGGGTGGGTTGGTTGGTTGGTTGGTTGGTTGGTTGGTTGGTTGGCTGGTTGGTTGGTTGGCTGGTTGGTTGGTTGGTTGGTTGGCTGGTTGGTTGGTTGGTTGGTCGGTTGGTTGGTTGGTTTGTTGGTTGGTTGGCTGGTTGGTTGGTTGAATTGTTGGTTGGTTGGTTGGTTGGTTGGTTGGTTGGTTGGTTGGTTGGTTTGTTGGTTGGTTGGCTGGTTGGTTGGTTGGTTGGCTGGTTTGTTGGCTGGTTGGTTGGTTGGTTGGTTGGTTGGTTGGCTGGTTGGTTGGTTGGTTGGTTGGTTGGTTGGTTGGCTGGTTTGTTGGCTGGTTGGTTGGTTTGTTGGTTGGTTGGTTTGAGGAGGGTGATGGCTTTCAGTCATGCAAGCAGGTCAGGAGCCAATTCTTTCCTGGATGCATCCAAAGGGGAGGATGATCCTGCCTGGCTGGGCTGGTGTTGGAGCTCTGGATGCTGAAAATTCCAGAATTTCTGTGCTGCCAGGCACTGACCCCCAGAGAACACTGCATTGACCTGAGGGCCTGGAGAAGCTTCCAAAATTCAATAATAAAACTGAGATTAAAGGTGTGGAGTTTGAACAGAAGTGTGTGATATCACAGGGTGGGAAACTCAGAGTTGAAGGGCTTAGAATACAGGAATAGATAGAAAGCAAGATGGAGGTTTTGGGGTGGAGGTTGCTCCTTCTTCTTCTTCTCCTCCTCCTCCTCCTTCTCCTTCTCCTTCTCCTTCTCCTTCTCCTTCTCCTTCTCCTTCTCTTCTCCTTTCTCCTTCACCTTCTCCTTCCTTCTTCTTCACAGGTTTGGGTGGCATTTTGCAATTAGACAAAAAAGTCCACATTGCGGACTTTGAGTAATTAATTATTAAGTTAAAAATAAAATAGTGTAAGTGCCATTTCTTAATTAAATAGTTTAAGATATAAAAATAAAAGCAGTTCCAGAGGTAAACAAGGAGTTCAGAATGCAGCACTGTGGGTTTGTGTGTCAGAACGTGATTGGCTATAAAAGCTCACACTGTAACATGGGGTCCATAAAACAAAATATTTAAAGATTAAGCAAAAAACATAAATATCCTTGCTAGCAGTGTTTTATTAGTCAATAAATCCTTAAAAAGTCTTGTAACTAGAGGTCTTGTGACCTTCTAAACTATACAGTGAAGATGTGAGCTGAACTCACCTTTTCTGTCTGTGTAAAAGATAAGAACAATAAATCACATCATCTAAAAAACTCAGAAGTCCTGTCTCTAAATAATACAAAATTCCTTCCAAAATCCCCATATTTATCCTTTGAAGCATTCTCTGGGCAAGCTGCTGGGTGAGCAGGGCAGTTCATTTGTTGCCTTATTATGGATTTGGGAGTGTTCAGTGCTGGTCCATCAGTAAAAATGAGATTGAATGTTCCTCCTGTTGGGTTCAGCCATTTGATGGCTGGACAATTATTCCATTTTCTCATTTGCTGAAATGACCTCATCACCTACTCAGGAGCAAATTGTCCCTTCAGTGGTTGTTTTACATGACCTGGTCACGTTTGCTTTGTACTGAAGTGAATTTGCTTTGTCTAATTGAGAGTTTTCATAAATCCTCTGACAACTGTTAAGATCAGAACTCTGAGCTTGGTTCTTTCATCTCTCACCTCTCTGGACAAACTGGTTCACTTGTTTACACCCTGGCCTTGGAAAAAACCAAATGCTTAAAAAAATAATCAAAATCTGATATAATGACAAATGTCTTCTATTCCTATTTATTTCACATTTTAAAACTTTGTTCTTTCGTTGATTTAATTGACTCAGAGTCCTCACACCTATCAAAGCTCTTGGCAGACACATATAACACATTCAAGTCAAATAAAATAAAGAGTGAAAAATGGTTTTAATAACCTATAAAATGAAATTGCATTTGTAGGATCTTTTACCTCAAAAATTATTTAATTCCAACCCCCTTGACATGGGCATGGACACCTTCCACTAGTCCAAGCCCCATCCAAGCTGGCCTTGGACACTTCCAGGGATCTCCACAGCTTCTCCACACAAAGTTCAGGTTTATAAAGGAACCAACACCTCCCTCAGCTCTTCAGGGAAGTGTCCATAAATTCCCAAGTGGGGCAGGAGAAAAACCTGTCAAAAACACCAGTGCTGGCTCCAAACCATCCCAGAGAACCCATCCCCATGGATCCTCAGCTCCCCGTGCTGCAGGAACATGGACACACCAAATTCCTGCTGCTTTCTCCCTCCTCAGGCCTTGGCACGAGCACAGGGCTTTCTGTGCCATGTGAAAATATCCAGGCTTTAATTGGCCCTGCCCTGAGAGCCCCAGCAAAGTGCATTTCCCCTTCACTTCAAAGCATCCCCCACTTTCCTGGAGCTGATTTTCTTCCTGCTCCACTGCCTTGCCCAAAATCAAGATATTTATTTATTATTTATTCCCATTTATTTCACATTTTAAAACTTTGTTCTTTCAGATGATTTGATTGACTCAGAGTCCTCACACTTATCAAAGCTCTTGGCAGACAGTGTAACACATTCAAGTTAAATAAAGAGTAAATAATGTTTTTTACAATCTATAAAATGGAACTGCATTTGTAGGATCTTTTAGCTCAAAAATCATTTAATTCCAATGCCCTTGACATGGGCAGGGACACTTTCTACTAGTCCAAGCCCCATCCAAGCTGGCGTTGGACACTTCCAGGGATCTCCACAGCTTCCCCACACAAAGTTCAGGTTTATAAAGGAACCACACCTTCCTCAGCTCTTCAGGGAAGTGTCCATAAATTCCCAAGTGGAGCAGGAGAAAAACCTGTGAAAAACACCAGTGCTGACTGCAAACCACCCCAGAGAACCCATCCCCATGGATCCTCAGCTCCCAGTGCTGCAGGAACATGGACACACCAAATTCCTGCTGCTTTCTCCCTCCTCAGGCCTTGGCACGAGCACAGGACTTTCTGTGCCATGTGAAAACATCCAGGCTTTAACTGGCCCTGCCCTGAGAGCCCCAGCAAAGTGCATTTCCCCTTCACTTCAAAGCATCCCCCACTTTCCTGGAGCTGATTTTCTTCCTGCTCCACTGCCTTGCCCAAAATCAAGCCGTCGAGCTCAATCACCCTCCAGCTGCAGCAAGGAAAACAGATTCCATTACCTGCTGGAAGTGGGTTAACCCCAGGTATTGGCTGGATTTTTTGGGTTGGTTTTGTTGTTTTTTTTTGTTTTTTTTTTTCTTTTTTTCCTGGGCTGGAAATTATCCATTACTGCATAATAAAACGGAAATTGAAAGCAGTTCCCCTTTCCCTTTTGCTCCTAAAAATTGATGTTTCAGCTCCGGGGAGGAATTCACGGGCCCAATCACAAAACCTGAGTGTAGCTGCTCTCTAATTAAATTGGAGCGGCTCTATTTTCCAGCAGCAAGGATATTCCTTGGAATGAACCTCCACGCTGGGGATCTGAGCAGTTCCAATTAGGAGAGCTCTGCTTTGAGCTCTCCCAAGCCCAAACACACAGCGTGGCTTTGTGCCCTCGCCCATTAAACTGGAAATACAAACCCTCTCTCTTGGTGCTTCAAATGAGCTCCAGGAGATGCCTTTCCTGCAAGCCTGAAGTCTCATTCTTCACATAAGATTGAGCTAAATTGGTGATTTCCATGAGTTTTTGATGGAATGAGCAGAGTGGGGTGTGTCCATTTTGATTAAATGGTTCCATGCCTTGTTTTGTTGGTTTTAATTGCTGCAGTAATTAGGGACTCACAGGACACTCTGATTCCTTAAAAACAGTGCCCACTTTTCCCTGCCTTGCATTCCCTGGCATTTCCACTCTGCTGAGTTAATGAATTGCTTCATAAATTTAAGAAAAACTGATCATAATCGTGGAGAGAAATGTGTAAGGAGAGCATTAAAGAAAATCAAGGCAGACCCTCCTGTACTTGGCCTTCCTTGCCATGCAATATCCCAGATGAATGGAGTTAATTAATGAGCAGCTAATTAAAATGTAATGGACTTCCCATTGCTACTGTCTGTGCTTTATTTGAGCTCAAGGTAGACCCTCAATTTCCATTTAATTTGGCCACTTTGGGGGACGTTTTCCATTCAGTAAAGTGACCTAGAACTTGCATTTGCTGCTGTTGCTGATAAAAATAAGTTGATAAAACCAAAACCGTGGATTTTTCAGCTCTTTCCTTCTATTTTCTGTTGCTGCTATTCCCAGTTACCTGTTCCCTCCCTCCTTAATTCCTCCAAGGTCCTGTTCTCCTGTACAAGGAGGAGAAATGTCCTTTAAAACCCCCCAAAACAACCCAGTGGGCGCCGTGCAAGTGATCAGACAGGCTTGCAAACTATTAATAGGAATTGCATTGCTAATTTGATTAACCCCTCATTATCATTACGTATTAATTACCACAGCTCTGCCATCGAGGGCTGATCTCAAGCTCTGACAGCAGCAATTCCCTGAGCACAGCTTGTGGTTGCTGAGTGGGATCAGGGCTCAGCACATCCCTGATTCCTGAGAGATGGAATGGATCAGGGGTGGCTGAAGCTGCTGGAATCCCTCCTGTGGAGATTCAGTGGGAAAATGAGAATTCAGAGTGGAATCCCTGCTGCCAGGAGCTGGGAATGGATCCAAGCAGGAATCAAGGCCTGGATGTTCTCCCTTTGTTGGTGGGATGGGCAATCCCTCAGGAAAGCAAATCCCAGAGGATTGAATTCTCCTTTCACCACTCCCTCTGGGTGATCCTGGGTGGCCAAGGCAGGGAGCAGCAAAGCTCATCCCCTCTGGCAAGGGGGTGACACACAAGGGGGTGACACACATGGGGGTGACACCAGAGGCCTCACCAGGGAGCGGCCTGGCCCTCCTGCTCCTTGGGCTCCTCCATCCTGACACACAAACAGCTCCAAAAAACTTATTGGGCAGCAAAATCCCTTTATCCCAACTGATCCAAGGGCTGGCAGGGCTCCGGGATGTTCTGGAGCTCGCACTCCAAGGGTGGCCCTCAGCTTTTGGGAGGTGTTGGCACTGCTGAGGTCTGTTCCCTTGGCCTCTCATCCCTCCCAGAAATTTCATTTTTCACATTTGTAACCTCACAGAAACTTCATTTTTCGCATTTTTAACATCCAGAGCTGTTCTGGAGCTCAGGCTCCAGATAGGGCCCTCACCTTTTGGGAAGCGTTGGGCACTACTGAGATCTCTTCCTGTGGCCTCTTATCCCTCACAGAAACTTCATTTTTCACATTTGTAACCTCACAGAAACTTCATTTTTCACATTTTTAACATCCAGAGTTGTTCAGGAGCTCACCCTCCAAGGATGGCCCTCAGCTTTTAGGAAGTGTTAGGCCCTGCTGAGGTTTCTTCCTCTGGCCTCTCATCCCTCACAGAAACTTCATTTTCCACATTTTTTCCATTTTTAACCTCACAGAAACTTCATTTTCCACATTTTTAACATCCAGAGAAGTTCACATTTTTTTAACCTCATTTTTTCCCATTTGTAACCTCACAGAAACTTCATTTTTTCCACATTTTTAACATCCAGAGATGTCCTGGAGCTCACACTCCAAGGATGGCCCTCAGCTTTTGGGAGGTGTTGGCACTGCTGAAGTCTGTTCCCTTGGCCTCTCATCCCTCACAGAAACTTCATTTTTCCCATTTTTAACCTCACAGAAACCTCATTTTCCACATTTTTAACATCCACAGATGTTCACATTTTTTAACCTCATTTTTCCCATTTTCAACCTCACAGAAACTTAATTTTTCACATTTTTCACATTTGTAACCTTACAAGAACTTCATTTTTCACATTTTTGTCTCCAGAGATGTTCACATTTTTTCAACCTCATTTTTTCCCATTTTTAACCTCACAGAAACTTATTTTTTCACATTTGAAACCTCACAGAAACTTCATTTTTTTACATTTTTAACATCCAGAGTTATTCTGGATCCCACGCTCCAAGGATGGCCCTCACCTTTTGGGAAGTGTGGGCACTGCTGAGATCTCTTCCCTTGGCCTCTCATCCCTCACAGAAACTTCATTTTTCACGTTTCTAACATCCAGATATGTTAATTTTTTCTAATCTCATTTTACTCATTTTTTACCTAATTTTTCCCATTTTTAACCTAATTTTCCCACTTTTTTAACCTAATATTTTCACATTTTTAACCTCACAGAAACTTCATTTTTCATATTTTTAGCATCCAGAGATGTTCACATTTTTAACCTCATTTTTTCCACATTCTTTTACCTCATTTTTTTTTCACATTTTTAACCTGACAGAAACTTCATTTTTCACATTTTTAATCCTTGTTTATTGTGTCTTTCTGTAAGTTGTGTCCACGGGCATCTGGGAATGAAACCTCCTGCTGCATGTGGGGCTCAGCCAGAGATTTTCTGGTTATTTAGAAAACTCAAGCTTACTTCTGAATTAATTCTGTGAAACTGCACATTTAGATAAGTTTGAGATAAGCTCCAAATTTCTTGCATTGTGTCCAAGGTGGCTGCACAACTCCAGAGCAGGTCCTGCAGGAAGTTATTTATTTACAGCAAGAAAAGCAACCCTGTGGAATAATAATTCATCATTTACATTAAAACTGTGCTATTATCCAGACTATTTTAGCAGTGCACCGCTACAATATTCTGCTTCCTTTAATTTTTTGCCTTCTGGCCTGAGTACAATAAAAACAATTGTTCAGAACACAGCAAAAGTGAGATGTGTCAGCTTATGAGCTGCAGCATCTGTAGAAAGATGTTTTCCAGTCATAAACCCAACAGTCATTCATTCATTTATTCCTTGCAAATTCCAGCAAACATTTTAGAGGGTTCTTTGTAATCCAGGCAATGTTTTATTGGTCTGGAACCCTCCAGGGAATGCCATAAATCCACATAACCTGTGCTACCATTTGTGTCTGGGTCCTGGGCTGAACTGGGAGTGTGCTTCAAACTCACACAGGAGCTGCCCAGCCCTCTGTGGGTCACACACATAACAAGCAGCTCAGATCCATTAATTAATTAATTCCACAAATTAGAATCAGTCTCTCACTGTGATCAGTTCTGCTCCATTTGCACCTTGCAGTTCATTGTCCCATTCCAGCTTTAGCCCAGGCAGTCCCACCCTGCTTGTTTTTCTCTCTGCAGCCCACGGGGTTTGTGCTCCTGGGCTGAGATTTGGATCATTTGTCCTTGGTGCCCAGCTGGAGCAGGAATTGTTTTGTCTCCCTGCTCTGTGCACTGAGCTCACCATCCCTGAATGTGAACCCAGACCCACACACTAAAGCAGCATAGAATGTGAAACATAGAAAACCTCAAACTTGAGGCATCACCAAGGGGTGTTAGGTGCAACAGCAGTGCGATATTCAAGCCCAAAGTCTGCTCCTTCCACCTTTCTATCCCAGTTTTTTAGGCTTTTCCATGAATTTTTGTATTTTTGCCCTGCAGCAGCTCCCAGGAGTGTTCAAATTTCCTGTGACAGGCTTTGGACACAAAACTCCCTCAGGTCTGGGTGTGGAATTCACCCTCCTGGGGATTAACAGCAGTGACAAAGGAGAATTTTTTCAGAGCTGCTGAGGGGGTTATTCCATGGATTCTGGATCAAATGGGACATTAACATTACCACAGGAACTGGCAAGGAACTGCTGAGGAAATGTCCATTAATTTCCCATCTGAATGATCACTGCCTAGCACAACATAAATGTCATAAATCACCGTCCTTAATCTTGAGCAGAAGTGACTGCTCTGAAAGGAACCTTTTGTGCAAGGCCCAGCGGGTTTGAGATGTGAAGAAAGGGCTCAAAAATAAAAAAATTGAGAAAATTCCCTTGAAACGGGAGTTTGGCTTTGACCCTCCGCGAGCAGCAGTCAGTCTGGTGAAATATCTGAAGGGGGTTTTGTTTTTTATGGAGCAATAAACCACAGTGAGCTCCCAGCCTGTGGTGTCTCACAGAAATGGTTGGGCCTGGAAATCACATGGCAGAAATGTTTGGCACCGCACCCGAACTCGCCGGGCAAATGAGCGAGGAAAGGAGAATTTCTTACACGAGTGGAACCCAATTAACGTCAGAAAACAAGCTTGTCAGATTTATGGGTCAATTTGTCTTGGGGAAAAGTGCAGGACTGACCCTTTCTTGTACTTTCTGGGTGAGTTCATTAAGAAATTCACTGGTTAAGTCTGTTTTACAGTCAGGGGCACGTCCGCAATTCTGAATCCGAGTCAAGGGTGGAGCTGGAGTGGCAGAAGTGCTTAAAACACAGGAATTATTGGAGCAATCATTCCAGAGATTCAGGTGATCAATTTAATGGATTGATTCATTGATTCTCTGCATTGATCCAGAACTAAAATCAACAGCAGATCTGGAGATTTAAGATGGACAGAAAAGGGTCTAAAGCTTTCTGAAGGCCACAAAGTGTGATTTGTTCCAGAGTCTGGCCATTTCTTGGGGTGCTTCATCAGAGAATTAATTAGGTTGGAAAAGACCTCTGGGATCATCAATCCCAACCTTTCTGCACTTATTTAAACCACTTGATAGCCCAATATCTCTTTTGGGTTTTTATGCTGTCAACCGTTTAAATCCCTGAGTAATTCTGATCCCATGTTTGGACAATCTAAGGTAAGATGCAAAATTAATGAGCACAAAACATTTCCAGAGGCCAGCAGAGGTGTATTTATGTATTTTCTTAAAAACACTTTCCTGCAAAAGTTGTGGATTTTTCACATAACAAAAAGAAAAGCAAAGGATTTGTGAAAAGGAATTGAAAACCAGTTTAATTCTTCACTTCATGCAAAGGGTGCTAAGGGTCAGAGGGAGCAAATCCCTGGAATAAAATGAATTTGGGTAAATAACTCAGCATTTCCACATCACTTCCCCTGTTTAACTTTTCCTGCAGGAGTGCTGGAATTGCTGGGCATTCTTATTATTGTAACACCCCAGTGGTGCCTGGGCTGGCTCACTTGGAGAAGGATAATTGTTTTCTTTCAGGGTAATTACTGGCACGGGTTGTATTTGATCACTCTTCAAGACTTTCTTCTCTTTTGGAGAAGTTCCTTGTAAAGTTTTATGGACTCTGCTTTAATTGTCCCTGCTTGGTTCTAGGTTGATTGGTTTGATTCATTTCTTTCCAGTTTGGGAGGGTTGGAGGGTTTTTTTGGGCTTTTCTTTTTTTTTTTTTTTTTCCCTCTTAATGGAGGATTGGTTTCGGGCTCTGATTTCACACTGTTGCACCTTTACAATTGTTCTGAAGTTGTTTGAAATTGCATTTAGAATGGTTTGGGTTAGAAAAAAAACTTCAAGATCATTTAATTCCAACCCCCAACATCTTCCACTGTCCCAGTTTCCTCCAAGCCTCGCCCACCCTGACCTGGGATATTTCCAGGGATCCATGGGCAGCCACAGCTTCTCTAGGAAATCTTTTCCAAGGTCTCACCACCCTCACAATAAAAGAAAGAAATAAGGAAATAAATTAAATATCAGGCATGGGGAACCACAGGAGATGTCCAGTTTAATGTGCAGAATTTGGATCCTTCCCCACTTTCCCTCTGTGTCACTTCCCATGAGGATCAGCTTTCCTGGAATAGATCTAAATTACTATATAGATTATGAAGCAATGGAGAGT
>JAHXMQ010012338.1:22817329-22831588 GCA_020466415.1 Ammodramus savannarum pratensis | reverse complement strand
GGCAGGGTGGGCAGGGCTGGCATGGAATTCCCAGAGCAGCTGTTGTGAGATTCACGTTCTCTGAAAAATCCCTTCACCCAGGATTGTTCTCCTGGGAAGCTGAGAAGCCTCAGAGAAAAGGAAAACAATTCTTATCTCATTTGCTTCTCCTGTGTTTTGCTCCTTTGGAATGTGTTTGGAGATTGTTTACCCACAGGTGATTGTTCCATTGGATTAATGTGAGTTGTTTTCACTGTTTGGCCAATCATGGCCAAGCTGTGTCAGGACTCTGGAGAGAGTCACGATATTTCATTATTATCTTTTTAGCATTGTGTAAGTATCCTTTCTGTATTCTTTAGTATAGTTTAGTATAGTATTCTTTAATATATTATAGTATTATAAAATAATAAATTAGCCTTCAGATAACATGGAGTCAGATTCATCATTCCTGCCTTTGTCAGGACATCCCCAGAAAATAGAATACAGTGGGATTCCTGGATCCCTGGCAGTGCCCAAGGCCAGGTTGGACATTGGGACAGTGGGAGGTGTCCCCGCCATGGCAGGGGTGGCACTGGGTGGGCTTTGAGGCCCCTCCAACCCAAACCAATCCGGGATTTTGTGATTTCCTGATGTGCCCCTCCACCCTGCAGCCATCCCTGCCACAAAGGAGGAACGTTCTGCACCCCTTGTTCTTCCCAACCCATGGATGATCTTGCACAGCAATGGAAAGAGAAGAGTTTCAGGAGTACTGGGAGAAGGGAAATCAATAGATTATTTTCAAACAGATCTGTTAAACTGAAAACAAGAGCAAATATGGAAAATTCCAAGATTTTTTTGATACTTGCCTTTCATCAAATCCATTGAAACAGTCAAGGACCAACAACTGTAGAGCATTAGCAGCTCTCCCTGGTAAAGGTTTTAGAAATGAGGGAGAAAATTGAGAAGACAAGAGAAAAAAACTGGGATTTCCAAGAGGTGGACTGTCAGTGCGAAAGGAAAACAGCTGGAGGAAATAGAAATAAAATAAAAAATAAAATAAAATAAAATAAAATAAAATAAAATAAAATAAAATATAAAATAAAATAAAATAAAATAAAATAAAATAAAATAAAATAAAATAAAATAATAATTCTGGAAAGAGAAAGGAAGTGACAAAGTCTTGGAACTGATGCAAATTGGTCAGTGATGCAAGGGTTTCTGTTTCACTTTGTAGAGTCTAGGGCAGAAATTCTGGGAAGAGAGGGAAGAGAGGGAATATAATAAAATAAAATATAAAACACAGGAAAAAAAATCTTTATTTAACAATGGAGAAGAGTCCAGGTGTTGGACACCTGAAATCTATTTGTGAACCAAAAGCCCAGGTGGAAAAAATACACATCCAGTAATGTCACAATTCCCTGGAATCAGGTAACCCCAAAAGTGTGGGTTTTAAACCTTTCTCTGACTGGTCCATGAAAGAAATCAGCCCAGAAAATTGAGTGTAATTTGGAGTATTCTGGGAAGGATATTCCTGAGAGTTTTCATGAAAAACTATTTTTTCTCTCTTCTAAATAAAATAATGGAAGAGAAGGTGTTTTTATGGAAATGCTGTAAGGTAAGGAATGCTCAGTTCCCTGGAATTTCCTTTAGGAATGCCAGAGGGAAGGTGTTTCCTTGTGTAATTCCACTGCAGAAAAATGGATGTGGAAAGGCATTATTATTCCTTCCAAACCCAGAATTATATTTTCCTCCTAAAATGTGGTTAAAATTAGATTTTGTGGGATTATTTCGCTCCTACCAAAAACCCACCTCTAATCCATCTGCCAGCAGATTCAGGCAGCACTTCCTGACCTTCCATTATCTGGGAATCCCATCACAGCCAGCATGGAAAAAACGCAGTTTGGGTCCAAAAATTCGTTCCCAGTAGAAAAAAAACACCTCTCCTGCCATTCCAAAGTGGAATAAAAGAAGGAAAACATGGAATGCAATGTTAAGAAATTAGGCTGAAATTCAGTTTCCATGTGTCGCTGTTGGATTTCAGGACAGTTTCATTCCATGGTTTTTGGCTGGGTGGTTCCTGATGGAATATTCTGAAGCTGGAATCAGAAGGATGGGCCTTGTGTGGTGATGAGATGTTCACTTGTGCAGAGCTGCCTCAGTGGATAATTGTGTTTATGGAGTGTGAGATTAATGAGCTCTTCAATTATTCATCTCCCAGCTCTTGAGTGCTCATGTTTTGTAAATTATGTGATGGAGTCTTAACTGGCTCTCCAAAAAAAAAATGAGGGAGCTTTGGCATCTCTCAGGGGCTTAAATTGTGTCCTAAAATCCTTTATGCAAATAATACCTCCCAAATTATTCCATTTCAATCACACACAGCACAGGAAGCACTGAGATCTCCTTTGGAGCGTCTGATCCTACAGGATCATGGAATGGTTTGGGTTGGGAGGGATCTTAAAAGATCATCAGTGCCACCCCTGCCATGGCAGGGACACCTTTCACTGTCCCCAGTGTCCAACCTGGCCTTGGGCACTGCCAGGGATGCAGGGATGGAATTCCATCCCAGCCCTGCCCACCCTCCCAGGGAAGGATTTTTTCCATGAAAAGCTGACCATGAAAGTCTGGAGCTTTCCAGGGAAACTGGGCCCAAGACCAAGGAGGGAAATTTGGGATCTCCCACCAAACTCTGGGATGTGCCTCCTCAGCTTCTTCCTGCTCTAACTCTGAAGGGTCCAAGACAAGCAGGGTTGGTGTTGTCCCTTCAAAAATGTCCCTTTGTCCCTGAGGTCAAGGGACGCTTTTTGTTGGGAATTGTCTTTTCCATCTTCCTAAGGTACAACGATACCACCAGGCTCTAATGGATGGGATAATTCCCAGCTTTGTCCACTCAGGAATTGTTGATTCCCATTTCCCAATTCCCATTAGGAATTGTTCCCATTTAGGAAATTGCCAGGTTTGATCCCAAAGTATTCAATAGTGCTCAAATCCCACTCCTCTACAACCTCCAGTTTCTATCCCAAGCAATGGAAACATTCATGGAGAGTTTTAAACCAAAACACCAAGAGAATTTTATTTTTATTTATTTATTTGTCTTGAGAGGATCAAGATTGTCCTGTGGCACCAATTGCTTGGAAATAGGACTATTCTGGGTCCTAAAATCCCAATCCCTTTGTCCCTTAATTTGGATGGAGATGAGCATCCCACAGGCAAAATCCAGGCAATTGCTGAAGAGAAAATTGCACTGAAAACATTTTTCTTTTCCTAAAGAGAGCTCAGGGAGGCATATTTATTTCATAAAATGGAAAATCAATATAATTTTAATTTTAAGAAGTCAGAGCCAATGCCAAGCTGTCCTTTAAGGAAGCTTGATAAGAATTCATGACCGTCTTTTTTTTTCCCTTTGGTAAGAAAAATAAAATTAAAACCAGCATTGATTTAATGATCCTCCTCCAACTTTGTTTAGAGCCTGGAAGTTTTGTTCACCACTTTTCCTTCAGTATCTGTGTTTTACTTGTGTAAAACCTGCTGGAACATGATGAATTTACTGAAGAGCTGGAACATGCATGGAACTCTTCCCTCCCTGGAAACTTGAGGATTAAATCCTTGTGGCAGTTGATAAAAATAGAGGATATGTTTACATGGCTTGGTGCAGAAAATCAAACACTGGCATTTCAAGGGTCGTAAAGAGAGGATGCCAAGGAATTTTGGCCTTTGGAATGGAAATGCTCTTAAATCTCTGGGATTTTGGACTGGAGAAAGTGATGGCTCTCATGGGTGGGGGGGAACCAGTGAAGGTTCCTAAAAAACCTCCCAAACTGCTTTCGAGACATTCCCATTTTAACAACCTCAAGGAAAGCCACAGCTGACCCTCATCCATATTTTTTAAACAGTATTAAACTCAACCAAGTTGATTTTTCATTGTTCCTGGTGTAGAAGCACACAGTGGAAATTATCACACCCAATAAAATCCACATTAGTCCTGAGTATCAAATCAAAGAATCCACAGTGACCTTAAAGGCCGCACCCAGACACTCAGATAGCAGAATCAGACTTTAAGAGACATATTTGATTGTGATAATAAATGAAATCCATATAAGATTCATGAAAAATCCATGAAATTTTCAGCCTGCACAGGAGAAGCTTTGGGCTGAGCTCAGGGTGGCCTTGCAGGGCCTGAAGGAGATGACAAGAAAGACGGAAAGAGACAATTGCCAGGGGATGCAGGGACAGCACACAGGGAATGGTTTCCAACTGAAAAATTGCAGCTTCAGATCAGATATTAAGAAAAATTTCCTCCTTGTGAGGATGGGGAGGCCCAGGAATAGAATTGGGGCTTGGAGCAGCCTGGGACAGTGGGAGGTGTCCCTGCCATGGCAAGGGTGGCACTGGGTGATTTTAAGGTCCCTCCCAACCCAAACCATTCCATGATTCTATGAAATCTCTGCACTTGGTAAAATCTCACATTAT
Source organism: Ammodramus savannarum pratensis (assembly GCA_020466415.1). Lineage (NCBI taxonomy): Eukaryota > Metazoa > Chordata > Aves > Passeriformes > Passerellidae > Ammodramus > Ammodramus savannarum. The sequence goes on along the minus strand of JAHXMQ010012338.1, from coordinate 22,827,163 downwards.
TCCTACCCAAATCCAGTCTTTGTAAAAATCAATAAACAGGCAGAGCAGTGTGTATTGACTGAAAAGGAGATTTTTGAGTTGGAAGCACAAACCGGGCCTAAATCTGTCCCTAATGTGTGTGCTTGTGTGGGTCAGCCATGATGTCACTTCTCCAGCACTCTGAGGACACTGCCAGCTCTGGGAATTGTTTATTTTCATCTGCTCCATCAGGACACAGAGTTGGGAAGTTGGGGAAGTGCTCTCCCAGTCGTTGCTGGCCTCTCAAGTGGTGCCAAGGCCAGGCTGCCACTGCTACAGTGGCTGAGGGGGTCCCAAAGCACTTCCCAGGATTTGGAGCAGACTGCTCCCAAATCCAGAGACTAAAGAAACCATAAAATCCATCATTTCAAAATGAACTTTTACCTGTGTGGGGGTTGGTTATTTAAGGGACTTAAAAACGTGACAATGATGATGTGAATGATTTTCTTTCTCCTGTACCAATGAAGGAAGAGAAATAAGATTGTTTAAATGTTTTTTTTCCTCGAGTGTTAATTAAGGAGTTCCTGATTGCTGATAAGTCCCCCTCAGAAAGGAAGCTTGACTGGGGTCCACGAGCCTGTGGGTGAGAGAGGAATATGCAGAGTCCTTGATGGAAGTTATTTACACCCACTTGGATCTGAAGGGACAGGACTCAGAGACACCACAGGAAATTATTTTCTGCTGATATTCCCTAAAAAGTGACAGTGCTGAATTTACAATAAACAGGAGAGGGGGAGAATCCTGGAATCACAGAAGGTTTGGATTTGGAAGGGAATTTAATCCAGTTCCAAACCCCTGCCATGGCAAGGACACCTCCCACTGTCCCAGGCTGCTCCAACCTGGCCTTGGGCACTGCCAGGGGTGGAATTCCATCCCAGCCCCTACCCACCCTCACAATGATGAAATTGTTCCTAATATCTGATCTAAACCTGTAATTTTTCAGTTTGAGGCCATTCCCTGTGTGCTGTCCCTGCATCCCCTGGCAATTGTCTCTCTCCAGCTTTCCTGGGGCTCCTCCAGGCCCTGCAAGAGCTCAGCCCAAAGCTTCTCCTGTGCAGGTGAACAATCTCAGCTGTCTCAGCAACACATTTGGTACAAAAATTAAGGAAGCAGAGCCATCATTCCTTCCCCTCCAGTCCACCTCCACAATTAACCAGGGCAATGTATCCTAATTTTCATGAAAAAAGAGATTATTTTGTGACCAGCATGTTGGCATGAGCATTTCTGTGCTCACTTAATTATGAAATATTATTTTTTGGGCTCAATAATTTTTTCTGAGGGGTTGGAAATATGTGAGAGGGAAAATCTTCTAGAAGTTTTATTAAAATTAGACCCAGGACTGATTTTTTAATCTACCTGACACGCAAGGAATAATCTTCACTCCTTATTCCTTCCATGGGATTGTTCATCCACACTCATGTAATTCTTGTCATTAATGAGTCCAAAATAAGATATTCCATTGCTTCCCAAAGCCATGTCCTTCCAGAATTCTTCCTGAGGGAAAAAATCCTGCCTGTAGTTATTTGTCCTATATTAAAAGCATTTCCTTTGCCCTCAGAACTCCCAGGAATGCTGGTCAGGGGCAATCCTTGGGAATTGCAGCTGGGCCTGGATGCAGAAGGAACACACCCACGTGTGCTGGTTCTACCCTGGGCTCTAGGATGTCTCCTGGGCTTAAATATCCACTGACTTTGAAATTTGTGGAAGCAGGCAGATTTTTGCAGCCCTTCATGTGATAGAATGGCAGGGATTTGAGAGCTGTCAGCCCTTTTGGTGCAATTTAATCCAGGCTGGTTCAAAGGAGCAATAGGAAATCTATGGGAGCAGTTTCCAGCTGTCAGCTCCAATTTGCCAGGACAGCCCCTGATGCTGCCAGGGCTGAGCAGCAACCAAAGGGAAATCTGAATTCCTGGGGGAAGATGCTGGGAGGGACACCCAGAGCTCCAGGAAAAAGAAGTTCTGCGGCCCCTGGAAGGATGGAAGAGAGCAGAGCTGTCAGTGACAGGGATTTTATAGGAATTGGTGCTTGTGGCTCCATGTCCTCACTGAAAAAGGGGTGCTAAGAACATCAGAGACCTCTGGAAAACCCCTGTATTGAATTCCAGAGATATTTGGGTTGGAAGGGGCCTCAAAGCCCACCCAGTGCCACCCCTGCCATGGCAGGGACACCTCCCACTGTCCCAGGCTGCTCCAGGCCCCAATGTCCAACCTGGCCTTGGGCACTGCCAGGGATCCAGGGGCAGCTCCAGCTGCTCTGGGAATGGTCCAAGGCCTCTCTACCCTCTCAGGGAGAAAATTGTTCCTAATATCTGATCTAAACCTGTAATTTTTCAGTTGGAAGCCATTCCCTGTGTGCTGTCCCTGCAGGCCTTGTCCCCAGTCCCTCTGCAGCTCTCCTGGAGCCCCTTCAGGCCCTGCCAGGGGCTCTGAGCTCTTACTGCAGCTTCTTCTGCTCAGATGAGCAGCCCCAGCTCTCCCAGCCTGGCTCAGAGCAGAGGGGTTCCAACCCTCACATCAGCTTTGTGGCCTCCCCTGGTGTTTTTCCAACATTTCCATTCTTTTCTTGTGTCCTTCTTTGCCCCACTACCATTCTCACGTGGCAGTGACACCGGCCTCCCCCCATCCCCATATTCACCCTGTTTCATCTCTTCCCCTTTAGATCAAACAAAGTTTTGAAATTTGTACATCCAGCCTTCAGAAATGTCCCTAAAACTCTTGGGAATTGCTCAGGCCATCACTCTGGTCCAGGGCCCAGCACTGTTTCTAACAAGCTCCTTTCCTTTCATGAACTTGAAGGATTGAATTCCCTACAGCACTACAGGAATTATTTTTCCATAAGCACAGAGCAGAGTGCCCATCCTTCATTTTCCTGGCTTGAGGGGCACTCTAATGCCAGGCTGCTTTTTCACCATCAGTCCCAGCCTGCCACAGTCAAGTGTAAAGCCAGGCTTTGGCACACCTTATAAATAACAATACATTTATGCAATTGAATGCCTGAGCAGTAATTCAATCAAGGCAGTTCTGCTGCTGGTCATAAACTACTTAAGCTGTTTGAGTCTCAGCTTAAGACATCAACAGAGGGCCTTGATTGAATTGCAGCCTCAGATTTACCTTCTATTATTCCAGGCTACCTCTCTGTGTGGTGAAACATTGATATGATGAGTAAATCTTGAACTGCTACCAAAATAAACTGGGCTGCTTGCTGGATGGAATGTTCTGGTGCTGATGTGGAGGAAGTTTTAGCTCAGGTTTGAGCAGGACAAGGCTGCAGCCCTGTAAGAGAAGAGTAATTTGCAGTTCCCGTGTGGTATTTTCTGGGTCCCCTCTTGTAGGGAGGAAATTATGAATCTGACTCTATGTTCTTAGAAGGCTAATTTATTAGTATAGTATAGTATAGTATAGTATAGTATAGTATAGTATAGTGTATTGTATTGTATTGTAGATTTATTTATATTAATTATATTATATTAATTATATTATATTATATTATATTATATTATATTATATTATATTATATTATATTGCATTACATTACATTGCATTACATTACATTAATTATACTAAAGAATAGAGAAAGGATACTCACAGAAGGCTAAAGAGACTAAAGAAAAACTCATGACTCTCTCCAGAGTCCCAACACAGCCTGACCATGATTGGTCATTAAGTCCAAACAATTCACATGTTGGATAAACAATCTCCAATCACATTCCAAAGCAGCAAGGCACAGGAGAAGCAAATCAGATGATTATTGTTTTCATTTTTCTCTGAGGCTTTTCAGCTTCCCAGGAGAGAAATCCTGGTGAGGGGATATTTCCAGAAAATATGGGAGTGATATTCCCATGATACAGCATTTATAAAGGCAGGGAGTAGCTTCCACCAGGCCAAAAAAATTGGCAAAAAAAAAAATAGATTTGTCACGTTCAAGATGCCTTTGAGGCCTGACAAAGACCAAGGAGCAAGGCAATGATGCAAAGTAGGTTGGACTTGATATCAGGGGTCTTTTCCAACCTAAATCTGGGATTGTGTGAGTTCAAGAAGGGGGGGGACAGCCCTGAGTGCAACTGAAGTGCCACAGCTTGGGAGAAAAGCTCCTGCCCTCACCTGAGGAGACACCAACACCTGTCTGGAACCCACAAAGTGCAGCATTATTACTGTTGCTGTTTTTAATGAAGGAATGGGACTATTTTTGAGTAAAGAATGATTTATTGTTTAGATAAACATCAGTCTCAGAGGCTGTGAGATTTTAGAGGAGTATTTGGTTATAGCTCAAGAGCAGTCAAAAGTTTTTTCATTACAAGGTAATATAGAACTTTCTAAAGTAATAGTTGCTACAGGATTTATTTTGCTTTTCTAGCTTATTACCTTTACTTACTTTTACTGCACTGCAGATACTTTTATCTAATGGGTTTCTAATTCACATGCACACAAATGTTTCTATTATAACTTCTGAACCCTTAGCTTATTCTATACAACCACATCTCCACATTATAAACCCTTCACCATCTTATCAACACAGTTTCTCATGACTTAAGGTATATTCTCACTTAAACAATAGAAATTTAAGTTTATGTTTTTTCTGCTTAATATCTGTGTATTGTATTTTTACATCAATCTAAGCTTCTTCTAAGGCTGTAGATTAAATCTTTCAGTGTCTGTGGAATTTTTTCTGATTCCCACACAGCATTTCCCAGGATAAATTTCACCTCCCAAGTATTAATTTTACCGTCCTAGTTTCTGCTTTTTGAAGGTGTGATCCAGGCCTTCTAAAGCAATCACCAGCAGGAAATGTTTTCCTTGAAGGACTTCCTGGCTGTCTGTGGAAGTTCAGAAATGAAATTTGGTTCATTAAACAAAATTTGGTTTTGTCCATGTCTTCCCCATGGGAATAATTGGTGTAAATGGCAAAGTAAATAGCATTGGAGGAATTGTGGTGATGCCTCAGGTTTGAGCTTTTCTATTCTTCACATTCTGTGCTGCTTTAGTGTGTGGGTCTGGGTTCACATGATGGATGGTGAGCTCTGTGCACAGAGCAGGGAGACAAAACAATTCCTGCTCCAGCTGGGCACCAAGGACAAATGACCCAAATCTCAGCCCAGGAGCACAAACCCCGTGGGCTGCAGAGAGAAAAACAAGCAGGGTGGGACTGCCTGGGCTAAAGCTGGAATGGGACAATGAACTGCAAGGTGCAAATGGAGCAGAACTGATCCCAGGGACAGACCCCGTGCCCCTCGTGCATTTTGGGGCCATTTTGGTTCATCTTGGGTGCAGCCCTGGCTGGGCTCTGGTGCTGCCCAAGGTGCATCCATGGAGGAGATGCTGTGAATAAATCCCTGCTTTATTCTGGAGCTCTGCCCACCCTCTGCTCTGGGGCACCCTGCACAAGGCATCACAGGAAGAACCAGAAGCTTGGGCACATCTGCTGTGAGGAGAATTTCATTTTAGGTTTTTTAAGGGTTTTTTTTTGGTGGGAATTTAATGCATCACCCACCCCATTTCTGAGGATTGCTCTAATTTCAAGGCTTCTCCACCAGCACAGAGGATGGAATTGGCCCTGACAAGAACCCAGTGGCCTCCTTGGTGTAAATCTCTGCTCACAGCCCCGTCCACATCCAGCCCCAATTCCCAGAGCAGGAGCACGTCAGGACAAGCTGTGGTCTGGCCAGGAAAAAAGGGAAAGAACCATTTTTTCCCCCTCCCAGAAGAGCAGTGCTCATCCAGAGAGATCCTGAGCCTGAGAGAAAGAACACAGACATCTCCAAGCATGGATTTGGACGGAAAACTTTATATGGCCCCGAGGAGTTCAGCTTCCGGCGCCTCAGCTGGAGCTGGGAGTTACAGCAATTTTTGTTGCCAAATATAGATTAACAAATCCAAATGCTGCTCCCACTGCAATGGGAAACAGCCTGGGGGACTCTACGATAAATTTTGTCCCCACAGTCTGAGCCCTGCGTAAAAATCCCACCAAAAAACCCCCATGGATGTGAAGAACTCTGCTCAGAGCTTTTCCTGGGTATAAATCACCATCATTTCTCACTCAAATATCAGCAGATCTCATGCACCTCTCAAGCTCTGACACACAGAATCTTCAAGCTGCCTCAATATTTCTTTTTCAGAGGAAATTCAGCAGAAAAGCAGCAGTATTGGGGCTTTTTTTTTTTCTCCCAGTCCACAACCTTCAGAAAAAAACCCACATAACAGAAAATGGAATATTGTGAGCAGCCCACATAATTACTCATGATAGATAACTGTATTAAAAATTAAACATAAATTATTGGAGGCATTACAGTGTTGGCACAGGATGAAAAAGGTGCTTCATATTCCTGAAAGGTTGAGCTAGCTGCCTGAAAGTTTGGCTCCATAGAAAAGAGACTAGGCTGGATAAATGGAAAGCATTTATTGTTTGAAATATGGATTTTAATATAGCCCAGCACAACCCCAAAACATCAGTCCTTTTCAATAGGGTTAAAGTAAGATGGATCTTGCAGATTAAAGCAGTCAGGAAGATGCTCTTTGGCAGGGAGAAGCAGAAGAGGAGAGGAGGCTCCTTGGAGTCACTCCATGGCTTTAGAGGAGGAATCTTCACTGTTTTATTGGGCTCCATGGAGTCCTGCCCAGCTGGTTTGTCCGGGAGCACTGGCACATTCTGATGGCATGGCATGGGAATGCCCATTGCAGCCCTGAGGGCATCCAGGAGTCAGCAGAGGGGGAAAAACCCTGAGGTGGGAAGCAAACAGAACCCACTCTTGGCAGATCCACATCTTCTGCATGAGGAGAGAGGATACAATTCTCTGTGGGTTTATAAAGTTCTGTCAAGGATGTAGAGAATATTGGAGCATCCTTGTTTGAGGTTGGAAATGGGGCTGTGTGTTCTATTTTCATTTTTTAAGGTGGGGCAGTTCTCTGCTGTTCCTGGGGCAGTTTTTCCTTTCTCTCTCCCACAGCCAACCCTCCCTCCAGGAGATCTCTGCTGTCCATGGCCACTGAGTGTCCCTGCAGGGCTGATCCAATCCCAGCATCCCATGGGGAGATGCTCCGCCCAGGGGAGGAGCCAAGCATTCCTGCCTGGATCCAATCTGAGGTGCTGGGACAGCAGAGCAGCCTTTGCCCCCTGCATTGCCAGAGGAGCAGCTGCCTCTGCCACTGGAGCTGCAGAGGAAAACTCCGCCCTTGTGCAGGATCCCTGCTGCAGCAGAGCCACAGCTGGCACTGCAGGAGGGCTGAGCCCCCATGGGATGGGGCTGGGACACCTCCCTGACACACAGGGGGCAGCTCCTATTCTTACTTTGTCAGTGGCTTTTTGTTTGTTTGTACTATTGCATTTGTATTTTTAATTTTCTTTTTGTTATTCCTATTCTCATATTTTTGCCTGAGAGCTCCTTAATTTCAAAATTATAATAATTTGGAGCAAGGGGGTTTACATTTTCCATTTCAAGGGAAGCTCCTGCCTTCCTTAGCAGACACCTGGCTTTTCAAACCAAGACAATCCTGAAGGTGTTTTCTGCAGGGCTGGTTCCTCCCTGCATTTAGCATGGCAGCTTTTAGCCGCTCTCAGCAAAGATTTGGTTTTTTCCATCGTGTTTTGTAGGGTTGAAATATTCAGCAGGGCCTGATTTCCTAGAATTTCACTTCCAGCTCTGACATCAGGGACCAGCTCTGAATTTAAAATGCTGCAAATTCCTGGACAATCCTCAAACTGAGCCTGGTCTCTGACAAGAATTTGACTCTCAGAGTGTTGCTGGTCAGCTCAGAACACTGCTGAGTACTTCCTTGAAATGGGAAAAGGCAAGGAAGAAACTTCTGTGCTAAAATCCCTCCTCAACAGGAATTCCTGGGGAGGATTTAGCTGAAGCTGACTGGGAAAACAGTGGGGAGAGACAGGGAAAGGTGTAACGTTGCTTTCTCAAATAATTAATTGAAGAATTCCAGATGTTTCAGAATTTCCAAGTCCTTCCATGATTAAAAAGTTTGCAAATCTGAAAAAGTCCTTATGATTTTTAATACAGCAACAAAGAAAAATGAAAATGGAGATCAAGTAATTCTTAATATTGAGTTTTTTGGTATTTTTCTGGTATAAATACATGATTATGTAAAAAGCTGTGACAGGAAACAGCTCCAAGGATTTGCTCCTTGGTTCTCCTGAATTCCCCAGGGCTTGTCACCCTGTCCAGAAGGAATTGTCCTGTCCCTGCCTTTCCTCCTTCCACCTTCTGTCTCCTTCTCCAGGGCTTCTTCAGGAGCTGCCCCAATCCCTGTGAAGTGCCCTAAATTTTGGTGCCCCAAATCCTTCCCTAGCACTGGAAGGAGCACGGAAAAGTGAGATTGTGCTTCATCCTCCACCTCAGTAGAGAAGATTTTGGGAACCTCTTTGCAGCCATGTTATTCCCAAATTGTGCTGCATCCCACACCAAAGAACAGACTCAATAGAACCCCTTTAATGTGCAATGAAATGAATGATTGAAGCTGAATTTTGGGAATTTTTCCCCCTCCCCATCTTCTCAATAGGAGTTGTGGTCCAAGACAAAAAGCTGGAGATTTTATTCCTAATCACACATCCCCACTCCATTCCCTAAAAAGTGTCCCTAGCACTGAAAGGAGCACAGAAAAGTGAGATTGTGCCTCACATCCTCCACATCAGTGGGGTAGAGTTTGGGAACCTCTTTGCAGCCATGTTATTCCCAAATTGTGCTGCATCCCATACCACAGAACAGACTTAATGAAACTCTTTTAATGTGCAATGAGAAGAACAATTGAAGCTGAATTTTTTCCCCCTCCCCATCTTCTCAATGGAGGTTGTGGTCCAAGACAAAAAAAGCTGGAATTTTGATTCCTAATCACACATTCCCACACCATTCCCTAAAAAGCGTCTCCAGTACTAAAAGGAGCACAGAAAAGTGAGATTGTGCCTCACATCCTCCACCTCAGTGGAGAAGATTTTGGGAACCTCTTTGCAGCCATGTTATCCCCCAACTGTTCTATATCCCACACCACAGAACAGACTCAATAAAATTCCTTTAATGTGCAATTAAATGAACAATTGAAGCTGATTTTTTTTCCCCTCCTCATCTTTTCAACAGGGGTTGTGATCCAAGACAAAAAACTGGAGTTTTTAATCCTAATCAGACATTCCCACTTTGGCTCAGGACCTGGTCAGGATGGAAAGAAGAGCAAAGAAAAAGGAGTGAGAAAAACGGTGAGGTCATAAAAAATTCATCCAGGAGGGGATCCAAGTGCAGTAATGAGGCCTCTCACGCCGGGGATGGAGTACTTAGCACTAAAACCCTCTCTCGGTGCTATCTGGTTACCATCTTATCAACACGACACCCATTAGCCACTGATGATAGTAACTAATCAGCTGCTCTGCCTCCCTTCATTTGCCTCCCCAAAAGATCTTCTGCCCCTCCCCACAACAATCTCAGGCTCTCAATAATTCATGGCGCTGAGGCGCTGTCCTCCAGCCCTGATGTCACTTCCTGATGAGCTCATGGGGACACTCAGAGCTGCTCCCATCACACGTCCCAAAACAAGGCCTTGGTGCCTTCCTGGTGTCCTGGATCAGCTGAAGTTTCTGGCAGCACCCAGGTGAGCACTGGGACATGCTCCTGGTGGCATGGAAGGACAACACCATCCCTGAGGTGATCCTTGGATCCAATGCTCCTGATCATCAAGAAACTACGTAAAAACGCGTATTTTGGAATAAATTTGGTGTTTCTAAGCCAGGGAAGGAGACTGACTTCTGGCTAGGAATTTCAGGAGTAATTTGCCCATGGAAAGGGTGCTCAGGCTTTGGCAGGGGCTGCCCAGGGAGCTTTGCAGTGC
>JAHXMQ010012338.1:22733359-22744545 GCA_020466415.1 Ammodramus savannarum pratensis | reverse complement strand
ATCCCCAAACCTGGGCACTTTGGGATCCCCAAACCTGGGCAGTTTGGAATCCCTAAACCTGGGCACTTTGGGATCCCCAAACCTAGGCATTTTGGGATCCCCAAACCTGGGCACTTTGGGATCCCCAAACCTAGGCATTTTGGGATCCCCAAACCTGGGCACTTTGGGATCCCCAAACCTGGACACTTTGGGATCCCCAAACCTGGGCATTTGGGATCCCCAAACCTGGGCACTTTGGGGTCCCTAAACCTGGGCACTTTGGAATCCCTAAACCTGGGGAATCCCCAAACCTGGGCACTTTGGGATCCCCAAACCTGAGCACTTTGGGATCTCCAAACCTGGGCAGTTTGTGGGGTAGGAATCCCACCCCAAAGCAGAGCCCAGGAAAGCAGCCCCGCGCCCTCCTGAGGGATCAGTGACAGATCTATCTTTAGTGCCACGGTGAGTCACACCATTGTGATCTGACTTTAGCCTTTGTCGGAGCTGTGAGCCAGGCCATGGGACCGGCTGCGGGCGAGAGCATTATGGGATGGAGCTGTAAAATTCCACTGCTGCCTCCTCTCCCCGCCGGCAGCGAGCAGCGAGGAGCGGGGGGTGCGAGGCTGGCACGGCATCCTCGGCACGGGGAGGCTGCCGGGCGCATCCGGGCACCGCTGGGCACCGCTGGGCACCGCTGGGCACACGGGGTGCCCGCAGTGGCGGGGTGCCCGCCCGCTTTGGCGCGGATGCTGCCGTTGCTAAGCGACAGCGACAGGCAGAGATGCTCCTGCATCCCGCACAGCCGAGGGGTGGCCGGGCTGGGCCGGGCGGTTCTGATGGGAAAATGTTCATTTTCTGCTGGCCAGGAGGGCACTGGGTGCTGCTGCCTCCTCCCCGGGTGCGATGGGAGTCACTGATTCCCGGGATAGCAGCTCCTGCCGTGCCCCGAGGCTGGGCAGCTCGGGGAAAATGGGAATAAACAACCAGGGGGATGTGACAGACAGAGTGATCCCTGCACACAGAGACCCTGCCAAGGGTTCTCTCACGGATTCATGGCGTCACTGAGGGTGGAAAGCCCTCCCAGACCAGCGAGATCCCCCCTTTGTCACCGAGTGCCACCTCCAGCCTTCCTTGGGCACCTCCAGGGCTGGGCACTCCAAACCTCTCCCTGCCAAATGAAATCCTCTGTGAGCCCCACGTATTGGTGGGACAAACACAGACACCGACTGGACATTCTGGGACAGTTCTGAGGCCCTCAGCACCCCAGAACATTGGATGGTCCCACCACAAAGCAGTGGGGAGTTTCCAGCCCCATGAGTGCGGTTTTGGCAGAGCCTCCCTGCCAAGCCCCCTCCTTGAAATGATTCCAGGACCAGCTGTTGCACACAAAAAGAGAAGCCCAATCCCATTGTGGAGGAAGCTGAGGGGTTGTTCTAGAAGGAAAGGGCAGCCAGCTTGGTCCCCAGGGCCACAGAGAGGGTGGCACCTGCAGTGTCCTGTCCCAGGGCAGCAGAGGCCTCTGCGCGGGCCAGGCTTTGAGCACAGCCCACACCCCCAGGACTGAAACGTTCATTTTTTGGGCATAAACGTTCATTTTTTGGGCTGAAATGTTCATTTTTTGGGCTGAAACGTTCGTATTTTGGGCAGAAACGTTCGTATTTTGGGCAGAAACATTCGTTTTTCGGGCAGATCGTGTCTGGCAGCAGGTGCTGAGAGGGGAGGGATGCAGAGGAGCTGATGAAAGGCAGCAGACAGCTCCTGGCACGTGAGCCTGGCTGGGTTTTTCCGCTCCCTCCCGAGCAGGGAGGGAAGCAGGGCAGGAAAACCACGCTGGCAGCGTCCCCAAGGGTCTGGGGACACAGATCAGCACCAGCCCCTGAGGACACCCCAGCACCAGCCAGAGCAGGGCCTTGTTTGGACGCATTTTGGGGTAGCCGCAGTTCTGTGGTGGCTGAGCCCCTCCTGTCCCTGCACACCCTCCTGCTCCGGGTAAACCAGGCACAAATCCCAAATGATCTCCTGGTTTGGGCATGGGTTGGGGTGAGACAGACCAGAGCAGGTTCTGGAGGAGCTGAGGCTCTGCAGCTCGAGGCAGAAACGCTCTGGTGGCGCTCGGTGGCGTTGGGCCAGCAGCAGAACAAAGGCAGCCACAGAACTTCCATTTTTCACCAAATCGCTGCAGACTGAGGCAGATTTGGCACTCGAGGCTCCTCAGCCCCTCCCTTCAGGCTCCTCGATTTTTGTTTGTGCAGAAGGCAAATTTAATAATTTAATTGTAGGAGAAGGTGCTCAGAATTTGCACTGAGTGTAGGAAACCCCCTGAAGCACTTTGGAGGGTAAACCACTGCTACAGCCACATCAATCTAATCCTTCAGAGTTTGCATCTTATTTTTTCGCCAGGTGAGATAAAAAAGAATATAATCTGTCCTTTTATTTAATTATTTTTTTAAACTTTACTTGGAACGATTGCCCAGATGGATTTTTCAGTAAGATATTTCCTCCACAAAACACTTCCACAAAAGCAGCGGCAGCAGAACACAAGGGGTAGGAAAAAGGTGCAGAATTTCACCCTAAGTCTGCAAATCTTCCTGTCACCTCGTGAAGAACAGAGCTGTGAGTGTGGGGAGGTCCTGGAATTGATTATCCAGGGAAAATTTTGGACTCCCCATCCCTGGAAGTGCCCAAGGCCAGGCTGGACAGGGCTCGGAGCAACCTGGGATTGTGGAAGGCGTCCCTGGCTGTGGCAGGGGGTGGAATTGGATGAGCTTTTAGGTCCCTCCTAACCCAAACCTTGTGTGATTCCATGATTAACACAAAAGATGACTTATCCCAGCTCTTCCTGAGGGCTGAGAGTCATCACAAGGAAATTCAGAGGATAAATTGCTCCTTGCCCCCAAACGGTGCCAAATTGGGCACGGGGAGGAGAGCAGTGTTCAGAGGCACAAAAAGAAACAAGATAATCTCTAATGAGATTGGAAATAAAAACCAGCCTGGGGGTGTTTTCTCTGGGAGTTTCAGGGTAAATACCACTGGGTTTTGGGTATCATTAATATCTGATTATTGCAGCTCCTGTTTGGCAGTGTCCCCACCCACCCCTGGCTCCGTTTCTCTGTTCCACGGGCACGTCCCAGCAATTTGCCAGCTGCAGGTTGTGCTGAGAGCTGGAAATAACTGTATCATCATTTCATTAGCACCTGGCTGGGGCAGAGCATCCATTAATCCAGCTCTGGAGGCACCTCCTGTGAGAAATGAGGGAGGAGGCCCCGGCACAGCCTCTCCCGTAGTGAAAGGGAAGCTGCAATTATGTCTTGACATTTTTCTACTTCCTCAAACGGATCACCACAGCTTCTTCTTCTTCTTCTTCAAATTTTTCTTTATTTTTTTGATTTTTTTTTATTCTCTTCTCTTTACTTGCAAGAAATAAGGTTTGATTGTTTGTTTTGTGCTACAAGAGATGTCACAGCCTCCTTTTTGCTCCGAGTGGCTCGGGGTCAATGCAATCTGAAAAAAAACAACTGCAGCAGAACAAACTTGTCACAGATGAATCCCCAGGGGCTGAATCTGCTGCTGCTCCCCCTCAAAAGCTGTTTTGCATTTTTCCCTTTCCTTTGTGCCCGTCCTGGTGGGTAAGGGAGAAGTCGAATTGTCCTTCAGCCCTGCATGTTCCTGGATAAAGGAATTTCTGTGCTGGGAATAAAAGGAGTTGATAATTCAAAAAATCTGAAACCTGTTTGGCCCATCAGGATCATCCCCTCAGCCTTCCTGCAGCACTCAGGCCATTGAGCTCAAATCCAGCTCCAAATTCCTCTCCTCACCCTCTGAGAAGTGTTAGAAGATGCTTTTTAGGTTAATTTGTTTTTTATGTTCATTTCAAATCTGGCCCTTGGGTTTTGCCTTTGGATTTGCTGGCGAGGAGTAGCCAGGTTTGCTTACAAAGATTCATTTTAAATATTGCCAGAAGCAGGCTCACATTTATAACTTTTGTTAATATATTTATTGAATAGATTTAGAATCACTGGATACATTTGGGGTCACAGAATGGTTTGGGTTAAAGACCCCCTGATTCCAACCCCTCTGCCAAGAGCAGGGATGGCATTCACAGATCAGCTTGCTCAGGGCCCCGTTTACTGTTATTTATATTTACTTTTAATTCCACTGAAACATTTATTTATGCCTATATTTCAAATTGCAGCAAATTGAAAAATGCACCAAAAAAAAGGAGTTCATTTTTGTGATCTTTTAATCTCTGTTTATTTGAAGAAACGTTCCCCCTAAGCAGAGAAGAAAAAGAAATCAAGATTTTAATTTTTTTGGTAGATGTAGACATTTCAAGATGTTTTTCCTTTTTTTTTTTTTTTTTTTAAATGAGGGGAAAATGAAAACAAAAATAGTATAACTCCTTCCTTCATCCAGTCATTTTTAATAGCAGGGCCCTAAAATCTGGTTTGGAAGAGGGAAGATGTGTTACAGAAATATCTCAGCAGGGATTTTTTGCCCTGCTCCTGGCCCAGTGACAGTAACACCCTCCTGAATGTTTTTCCAGCCCAGGCAAAGCTGCTGATGGCTTCAGACACCAATCTTTGTTTGTCCCTTGCTGCTGTGTCTGTGTCAGAGCCACCTGACAGCACCAAACCACGAGTGAAGAATGTACCCAAAAATTCAGGGATGGGGAAAATTCCAGGGAAATGTCCCTGCCTGAGGCTCGAGCTGCTGGCTGGGCACAGATGTGTGGGGCAGTGACAGGAGCCAGCTCTTGATGCTGCCCTCGTTGTGTCACTGTGCTCCAGGGGCTCCCCAGCCCTGAAAATGGAAAATTAAAATGAAATAAAATGAAATGAAATGAAATAAAATAAAATAAAATAAAATAAAATAAAATAAAATAAAATAAAATAAACAGGCTTTTCCCTCTTCTGCCTTGACCCTGAGCTGGTGGGGCTGAGGTGGCCCCAAAGATCACAGGGAGGGGATTCTGATCTGTCAGAGCTCTGAACCTGGAGATGAGGAATTAATTCATTTGATTTATCTTTAAAGCATCTTTGAAACCACTGCAATGGCATGAAAACCAACAAAAATAATATGAAATAATTAATATTTATGAGTTGCATCTTTTAATTCACTGAGCAGCTCTGAGGAGCAAGTCACAGGAAACGGGGTTGGGAAAATCTATTTGCTCATCAGTGCTGAGCTGCTTCTCCATGGGATATTGTCAAATGCTTTTTCCAGCTCATGTTGGACTGGCCAGATGAAACATTCCCATGTGGGTTCCCATTTTGGGGGGGAAATGCTGAGAATCCCCCCCTGGCTGAGCTCTGCTGCCTTGGGGGAAGGTTCCAGCACAGTAAAACCAACCCAGAGCACCAAAACAATCCCTGCCCAGAGGTTTGGAACAGCAGCTGATGGGAAGGAGAAGGAGAGAGACCCCATTTGTGGGTGACATTTTTCCAGTCTTTAAATTTAAACAGGGTTAATGTAGAAAGTTCTAGAATGGCCATATCTGTTTCCAGGAAAAAAAAAAAAAAAAAAGAAAAGAAAAAGAAACAAAAGCCTGGATTTCTCAATCAGCTCAAATGTCCCTGGCCATATGTATTGGCATTGGGACTCCTCTTTCCACACAAAACTAACCCCAGGATTAGGAACACCAGTAATTTTTTGCTCAAAGTGAAGTCTAGAAATAAACCTCATCAGGATCCAAATCTTGTTAAATATTTTGTGGTGCTGCTGGACAGAAGGAAGACATTTCAGATTTGTAGTTATAATTAACTATCAGGAGGGAGAAAATGCTCCTAAAGTTTCCTTCGCCTTTTCTCTCATCTTTCAGGCTTTTATGTGGGCAAATTCTACAGCTGGGGAATTGGAGAAAATATTGGAAGAGGGATGGGAGTCAAGAAATGGAATTGTTCAAGTGCTAATGAGATGCAAATTGACATATAGGAAAACAGGAAACATTGGCTGCCAACATAGGGCAAAACAAGGAAATCCAGGTTGGACTCTTTGAGATTTAAACAGGAGAGAATCTCGTTATTTTTAAGAGATTTTAAGGGAATCTCTGTATTTGCAACAGAATTAGAAGAGTTCAAATGTGGCCCAGGAGCTGTTTAATGAAAGTGAGCCCACTGGCTCGGGGATGGGATCACACAGCAGGATCCACAGGAAGATTTCCAGGGGCACAAAGGGGAAAAGAGAGGTTGGGCTGAGCCAAGGGGGCAGAGTCTGCAGTGCCTGTTGGAGAATTTGGATTTTGGCAGAATGTTTGGTGGGGATTTCCTGTTGATTGTGAAGAGAGCTACTCCCACATCTGTATCTGTATCTATATCATCCATATATCTCTATGTCTATGTCTGCCTATATATCAGTACCTACATATCTGTATAGCTATATATCTCTATGTCTAATCATGTTTATATCTCTTTATATTTCTATATCTTTATATCTCTGTCTATATCTCTCTACATCTATATACCTTCATTATTTCTATGTGTCTCTGTATGTCTATATCTACATTATTTCTATCTATCTATCTATCTATCTATCTATCTATCTCTGTCATCTATATATCTCTATGTCTATATCTAAATATCAACATCTATATACCTATATATAGCTATATAGCTATATAGTTCTATATATCCATATTTATATCTATATTCTATATCCATATCTGTATTGATATATTTGTATCTATATATCTTTATCTCTATATCTCTACATCTCTGTCTCTGTATCTGTCTCTATATCTCTATCTATAACAATATATCTATATTTAAATTCATATCTATACTGATATACCTGTATCTTTATCTCTTTATCTCTATCTCTATATCTATCTATATTCCTATATTTATGTATCTATATATCTACATACTTCTATCTCTATATCATCTATATATAGGTCTACGTCTATGTCTATATCTACACATCAGTATCAATAACTATGTATCTATATCTAAATCCATATCTGTATTGATATATCAGTATATATATCACTTTATACCTCCATATCTCTATCTATATCTCTAAAGATCTATATATATCTATATTTATATATATATCTACATATCTACATATCTATATCTATATATCTATATGTATATCAACTATCTATATCTATATCTATATCTATATAATCTATATCTATATCTATATCTATATATCAATGTCTTTATATCTATGTCTAAATCCATATCTATATTGATATATCTGTATCTATATATCTTGATACCTCTATATCTCTATCTATATATCTACATATCTACCTCTATCTATCTATATCTAGATATATGTCTATATCATCTATATATCTCTATGTCTATGTCTATATCTATATATCAATGTCTTTATATCTAAATCTACATCTGTATTAATATATTTGCATCTATATCTCTTTATACCTCTGTATCTCTATCTATATATCTATATCTTTATATCTATATATATATAGATATCTACATATATCTATATCTATATCTATATCTATATCTATATCTATATCTATATAATCTATACATCTCTATGTCTGTGTTTATATCTATATATCTATATCTAAATCCATATCTATATTAATATATCTGTATCTATATCTCTTTGTACTCAACATCTCTATCTATATATCTGTATCTTTATATCTATATATCTATATATCCATTTATCTACATATCTACATATCTTCATATCTGCATATACCTGTCTACATCCAGATCTATATCTGGTCTGTATCTATATCTTTTTATACCTCTATATCTCTATCTATATATCTATATCTTCATATCTTCATATCTGTATATCTATCTATCTATCTATCTATCTATCTATATCTATATGTCTAAATATCTATATATCTATATCTGTACCTAATCTATCATCTCTATTCCTATCTCTATCTCTATCTCTATCTCTATCTCTATCTCTATCTCTATCTCTATCATCTCTATCTCTATCTCTATCTCTATCTCTATCTCTATCTCTATCTCTATCTCTATCTCTATCTCTATCTCTATCTCTCAGTTTCAGCCTTTACTCATGCCACCACTGCTCCCCACATTGTGTAACCTGCCCTTCCCAAATGCCACCAGGAGCAGGATGAGCCCCTCCAGCTCCTCCTGCTAGGCCAGGGAATCACAGCTGACTCAAATCTCTGTCCTTGTCCTCCCCAGAACAGCTCTGACAATTGTTTGAATTATTCTGGTTGTTACTTGCCCTGGGCAGTTCTGGCATCAAGGCTCTTGTGTGCAGCTCTCCAGCACTTCTTGGAGGAGCAAGTTGGAGAACCTGTTGGAATGAACCCAGAGGAGCTCTGGAGCCAAGCTGGGAGAGCTGGGAATGTTCAACCTGGAGAGGAGAAGCTGCAGGGAGAGCTCAGAGCCCCTGGCAGGGCCTGAAGGGGCTCCAGGAGAGCTGCAGAGGGACTGGGGACAAGGCCTGCAGGGACAGCACACAGGGAATGGCTTCAAACTGAAAAATTATAGGTTTAGATCAGATATTGGGAACAATTTCCTCCTTGGCAGGGTGGGCAGGCCCTGGCACAGGGTGCCCAGAGCAGCTGGGGCTGCCCCTGCACCCCAGGAAGAAAATATCAAAGTGCTCATTCCTACAGGTCAGCTAGAGAAGTGCAAGAGGAAACAATTGGTTGGTTTGATTTCAATTTCTGTTCCTGTTATTCCTGCTGGCTGTCCCAGAACTTTCCTCTGCCCTCACTGGGAGCAGAAAGAGGCCACTTTCCCCCTCTGCTCTTTTGTTGTCATTTTATCACCTCACCAATGCATCCATCAGTTTGTTGGTGGTTTTACAGCACAGCTCCAGAGCTGTTTTCTGGAAATGAGTAAAACAAATATCAGGAAGAAAGTTGACACAACATATTTTAGTTGGGTTTTTTTTTTTTTTTTTAAATTTCTTTCTTTTAATCACAAAATCTTGCTGGGCACTGATCAATGCTTTTCTTAAACAAGAATTGCTCCAGATTAAACAAGAAAAGAGATCAAACCACCCAGGGTTTGCTTGTTTTGGATGCTTTTCTTGAAGAGGTGTAGCTGCTGAGCATCATGCCACTTTGATCAGCTGCACAGAGAAAACACACAGCCAGTTCACAATTTATTCTGCCAGCTGCCCAGGCAATTATTTGAAGCTCCTTAGTTCACCTGACCTTTAAAACTTCTTTTAACACACAATCACATCTGATCAAGTGGAGTGTTAAGGTCAGTTCTTGCTCCCAGAGCAGAGCAGAGCCAGCCTGTTGTGCAAGCAGAGCTGGACATTTAAAGGATATCATTGTTCTGCGATTGCAAGAGAAGATGACTTCAAAACTCCAAGACTAAAGGTGATGTGGAATTAAATTGTGGTTTAGAGCCAAACAAACCCAGCCAAAATAGGGCCAAAGATAAAAGTGCTGCCATTAGGCCAGGCCATGGCCACTTACACTCAGCCCTGGCTGCTCTGTGCCCGAGCCCTGAGGAAATGAAACCTGCAGAAAACACATGCAGAACCTGGTGGAATATTCCATGCTCCCAGACTGGAACATTGCAGCCCCATGGAGCACCTGGAGTGCTTTTCACACACAGCTGAAGTCAGGTCTGATGGCCAGGGGGGAAATGTTCCCCTTGTTCCCTCTCAGATTAAACTCCCCCTGACTTCACTGGCAGCTTTTCATGGAATAACAATTGGACAAACCTCAAGGTCTGACTCAGACAAGGCCCCAAGCCTCTTTGGGGTGATGCCATCTTTGAGGAGAAACACTTTGCCCTTTGGCAGCTGCTGCTGTGAGAAGGTTCCAGTCCTGTCCATGCTGGGATTCCAGCTCAGGACCTTGGGATGTTCTTCCTTTGGAGATGTGGGAGCTCAAGGTGTGGCAGAGGGACGTGGAGGTGCCTTGATTGTGGCTTTCCATGGCCCAGTGACAACAGAGATGTTGGTTTTGCCCAGAAGGGAAGCCAAAAATCTGCTTGCTGCAAGGTCTGGGGTGGATTCCAAAGGCTGGGCCGATTTTAAATCTCAGCAATCCCCCTTATTCAATTCATTGAGGAGAGAACAACCTGCAGGGAGTAAATAGGGAGTGAATTGGGAGTAAAACATTCTCCTTTTGTTCCTCCCTGCATCCCTGGCAGTGCCCAAGGCCAGGCTGGACACTGGGGACAGTGGGAGGTGTCCCTGCCATGGCAGGGGTGGCACTGGGTGGGATTTGGGGTCCCTCCCAACCCAAACCCTGCTGGGATTTCATGAACATCTCCCCCAAGGGCAGGCAGGCAGAACTCAGGAATGGCCCAAAGGGGGTAGAAAGGATGGAAATGAGAACTTGGGGAAGGCTCCAGGATCTCATCCATGCCCATGGACACTGCAGGGAGGGGCAAAGGGACCAAAACTGCCCTGGAATTCCCAAGGAATTGTATTTGCTTCCACATGAAACCCTGGGTAATTCATCCCCTTTAATGATGTTACAAGGAATCCTGGCATGGGGTGAAACCCTTCCCTGATCCAAGAGTGGGAGAAAAAGGAAAGGGGCAGGGCCAGGCTGTGCCCAGTGTGCCCAGTGCCAGAGCTGGGGCACAAAGGGGGGCAGAGGAGGCTCCCTGGAACATCTGGGAATGCTTTTCCCTGTGAGTGGAAAGCCCAGGTTGCCCAGAGGAGCTGTTGGGAGCTTTCCATCCCTGGAGATACCCAAAAACCACCTGGACACAATCCTGGGCAAACGGGGGGCCTGGGCCAGGTGCTGCTCCCACCTCAGCCCCTGGGACAAACTGCCAGCGTTGATTTCCCAGCCCTTGCCAGCCAACAGAGAGTTCCAGAGCCACCCAGCAGTGCCTGAAAACAAGCTGCAATTCCCCAAATTGCCCCAGATAAAAGCCAGGGTTATCTCACAGGTATCAATTTTACCTCACGTGCAGGTACAATGAAACGGGAGCGAATCTGTTTCTCCTCCAAACCAGGAAGGATTACTCAATGAATTAATCTGCAGTGAGTCACAAGGCAAATTTAAGTAGTTGCTCACTGCTTGGTGTCATAAAAGTGGCAAGCAGAGATTTATGGATAACTGCAGATCTGCTGTTTGATAGCAGGGAACAATGGAGCACCGCCAGGTGCCACCGTTTGTGTCCCCTGGGGAAGGAGAGCCCTGGCCAAGGTGTGGCAGTGCCACGTGCCAGGGACACCAAGGGCTGGGAAAGCTGAGGGTGACAACAGTGAGGAAGCCCTGAGGGAGCTGGGGGTGCTCAGCCTGGAGA
>JAHXMQ010012338.1:22629989-22657155 GCA_020466415.1 Ammodramus savannarum pratensis | reverse complement strand
ACCCAGATCTCATCCCAGGGATATCAAACATCCACCTGGGAATGGATTTATGAGGCCTCAGGATCAAATGTTTCTGCTGGGAGCAGAATCCCATCACAAAATGGACTCAGGCTCAGGCTGATGTCTGGGGAGTCTTGGGACAGCTTTAAATACAGCTAGGGGGGATTCCCAAAAAGGGGGGAGTTGGCCACAGGTAGATGTGTGTTTAGGGAGATTCCATGTGGAATGGAGTCAGAAGTGAGACTGAACAGAGACTGTAAATTTATATCCTACTGGGAATCTGATACTGGCATTTGAAAGCAGCGCTGGGAGGGCAACAGGGACAGGGATTGAAAGTTTCCTTTTCTTCTGCCAGAGGGATGTTTGAGGAGGTAGAGCATTGGAAGAACTGGGAATTAGAGCTCTCCTCACTCCTTTCTGCCTCTGGCCAAAATGTGACAGCTCCAAATGTGACAAAGAGAACATCGTGGGTCACCTGTGGCTGCACGAGGAGCACCTGGAGGGTGGGAATGGCTGATGTGGGAATGGCAGGGATACCTGGGCATTCCCACCTCACCTGGATTTCCTCCTGAGCTCATCCAGAATAAAGAAGGTCAGGCCAGACAACGCTGTATTAGAAAACAAACAGGGAAGCAAAGCAAAGGGAAGCAAACCCAGGGAGAGTTTGCATTGTGAACACCAACAGGCAGTAAATTCTCCCTGTCAGCTGCCTGGCAATTACTGCCTGAGCACGGAGCGGTGGGAGCTTGGGAATACCTGTAAACACTTCTGCACAGGCAATTTGTCTTGTAGCAGTACCCAAAACAGCTCCCAGGACTCACACAGCCCTCGTGCCTGGAGGGCACAGGATGCCTTGGGAAGCACGGGGAGCTCACACCTGCCTGAGATGGGGAAGGCCCACAGCAGCAGCCGGGGCTGGCTGAGCTGCAAGTCCTGCTGAAAAGCGCTGGGAGGAGTTTTCCACTTCCATGCCTGCCCTCAGGATCCATGGCAGTGACCGTGGCAGCCTCCCTGTGCAGGCAGAGCAGAAGAAAATGTCCCTGGCTATGGAAAGGGCACGGCTGGGGCATCCAGGGGAGGTGTTGAGGCCTCTCTGGCTGGGCTGGGGCTGGGATTCCAGTGATATTTCATTAAAGTCATTTAATCTCGAGATCTGTCACTTTCTCCGCTTCTCCTTGGGCATGGTGGGGCTGCTCAATCTGCAATGGGGCTGCAGGATGGAGCAATGAGGGCTTGAACAGCTTGGACAGAAACTCAATTGTTTCTGACTGTTAATGGCTCTGCAAAGCCAGCATTTTGGGCATGAGGGTATGAGGGAAAAGTCTCTGCTGTGGGCAAGACAAAGAGCGTTCAAACAAACCCCCAGGCCCCTCCAACACCTTCTCTAGTGGGAGCAAGTGTTGAGCTTCCAGCCCAGCCCAGCTGGCCGCTGGTGTCAGATGCAGCTGCAGGGATCTGTGTCACTGACCTTGGTGGCTGCACGTGAGCAGCAGCCAGGAGCGCGTGCCAGGCTGGGAAATGCGTGGCCAGAGCCTCCCTCGTGGGGAGGACCCGGCCACCAAGGCCACCACACACGCAGCTTCACCTCCATCCTGCTGCTGCTCAGGCCTCCACACCCTGCACAGCCACGAGAGCTGCTCACACCATGGCTGGGACTGAGCACGGGGAAGGACCTGAGGGGGCCCTGAGGATGGGGAAGGACCTTGGGGTGCTTTCAGAATGGGGAATGTCCTGACTGAAC
Source organism: Ammodramus savannarum pratensis (assembly GCA_020466415.1). Classification (NCBI taxonomy): domain Eukaryota; kingdom Metazoa; phylum Chordata; class Aves; order Passeriformes; family Passerellidae; genus Ammodramus; species Ammodramus savannarum. The sequence continues at coordinate 22,655,414 of JAHXMQ010012338.1, read as the reverse complement.
ATTGGGGGGTTCTGACAATGGAGAAATTCTGAGGATGCCCTGAGGATGGGGAAGGACCTGGGGTGTGTTGGGGAAGATGAAACACGAAAGCCTTATAAATCCTACAGGGGTGCATTGGGGAGCTCTGAGGATGGAGAAGTTCTGGGGGTGCCCTGAAGGACTCTGCAGATGGACAAGGTTCTGGCTGTGCACTGAGGAGTTCTGACAATGGCCATGTCCTAGGGGTGCAGAGGTGCCCTGAGGATGAGGAAGGTTCTGGAAAGTACCAGGTTGACCGTGACTCAAAGCAACCTGGTCCAGTGGAAGATGTCTGTGGCCATGGCAGCAGGTGGAGCGGGACAATTCTGCATGTCCCATCCCACTTGAGCCTTTTGGAGTGCTGGTGACATGGGCGCTCCCACACGAGCAGGGTGTCCCAGTATCCCATAGGAGCAAGGTGTCCTGGTGTCCCGCCCGGGCTCTCCCACACGCCCGGGGTGTCCCACATGAGCAGGGTGTCCCGGTGTCACACCGGGGTGTCCCACACGAGCAGGGTGTCCCGGTGTTACACTGGGTGTCCCACACGAGCAGGGTGTCCCGGTGTCACACCGGAGTATCCCACAAGAGCAGGGTGTCCCGGTGTCACACTGGGTGTCCCACAAGAGCAGAGTGACCCGGTGTCCCATAAGCCCAGGGTGTCTCGGTAACACACCGGGGTGTCCCACATGAGCGGGGTGTCCCGGTGTCACACCCAGAGTGTCCCACATGTCCAGGGTGTCCGGGTGTCCCGCTGTCCCACCGGGCTGTCCCACACACGCGGCCCGGCCCGAGCCGCCCCCGCCACGCGCGGTCCCCACGCGGCGCGGCCGCGAGCCCCGGCCCCCCCGCGGCGCTCCGTGCGCGGCCCCGGCCGGGAGTGAGCGCGGCCCGGCGGGGGGAGCGGAGGGGGCGGCGCAGTGGAAATTTCCACTCCCTGCAGCAGCGGCGGCGGCGACGGCTCGGGCGGCTCGGCGGGGCCGGGGGCGGCGCCGGCCGCGGGGGCAGCGCGGGGAGGGCCCGGCCGTGCCCGCGCGGGGGTCCCGGCCCTCAGGCCGCGGTGCGGGGCAGCCCCGGCCCGGCGGGGGCGGCGCTTGGCGCGGGCAGGGCCGGCCCGGTCGAGCGTGCGCAGCTTCTGCGCCCTTTAAGCCGCGCCGCCCCTGCCCGTACGGGTGTCTGAGCCGCGGGAGCCGCGCGGGAAGGAGCCGCCACAGCGCCGGGACGCGCCTTCCTCCACCTCCTCCTCCTCCTGTCCCACCTGCTCCTCCTCTCCGGCCTCGCCGCAGCCCCCTCCTCCCCACCCCGTGCCCCGCTCCTCCCGCCACTGCCAGCAGCTCTAAGATGCCCCGCTATGAACTGGCTTTGATCCTGAAAGCCATGCAGAGGGTGAGTGAGGGAGAGGAGACGGGAGGAAGGGAGGGAGGGAGGGAGGCAGGTGGGACTGGCAGACCCCCTCCATCCTTGCCCCGTGGTGTCGCCGCGGTGTCCCCTCGGTGCCCGCTGTCCCCGCCGCACCGCGTGGCCCGGCCGGCCCTGTCGCCCGCAGTGTCGCAGCGTGTCCCGGGCTCCGCGGCGCTTCCCCCGCGCTCCGGCCCCTCGCCCATCGCCCCTTCCGTGCCCGCTGCCCCCGAGCCGCAGTCCCCTCTCCCCCTCCCCTCCGGCACGCAGGTAAGCAGATCCCACGCTCTGCGAGCGATGCGGTTTTCCCTGCCCGTCCCCTCCCTCCGTGCCTGGAGCAGGTGAAGCCGGCCCTTCCCCTGCCCCTGCCGGCGCATCCCCCTCTCCCTCTGCAGCACCAGCGCTTTCCATCCCCCTCCCGCACCTGTGCCGGGCCCCTCCTCGGCTGCCCTGCGCTCCGGCAAGCCTCGGGGCGAGGGAGAAGGGGCGACAGAGGAGGATTCGCTCCGGCCAGCTCCCAACGCGGGGTGCCACCTTCCCCCCCGTGTGCCAGGGAAGTGCCAGGGATGGGGTTTTGCCCGCAGCGGTTGAGCGGGGCCGATAGGCCGGGCCCTATCGCCCCCGGGAAGGGGCGCTGGGGGTGGCAGCAGCCGTTGCCGCTGTTTTTTGGCAGCGCGGTGATAACAGAGCTCGGTTAAATGATGCTCTTCCCATTCGGCAGGAGCTGAGTCAATACGTGGGGGAAGGGAGGGGGGTGGCAATGGGGGATGTGTGTGCGTAAAAATAATAATAATAAAATAAGGCCATCTCCGCGTGGATGGGAGGTTTATTTGGTAAATAACAGCTGATACCGGCCTTTCTCTAGTACCTTCTATAGCCTTTGTTTATCTGCTACTTTCCAGCTTAATATGCGGTGCTGGTGGTGGAATGTAGCGGCACTTGCGCTGGGCTGGAGCCCTCCGATCCAGCCCGGCTTGGATACTCTGGGATTTACCCTTCATTCCCACCAGCACCTTTTCCCAGCGAGCAGCAGCAGCTCAGCAGCGTGGCCGTGGTTTTTGGGAATTACGGGAGCACGTCTGGTGTGCCGCATGCACTAGTACATTTCCATTCATTTTACATGGACCATCCACATGTCGGGGCTGGCTTCTTCTTTTTTTTTTTTTTTTTTTTTTTCCTCTCTAATATATTTTTCCCCGTGGTTTAGCTGCAGAAGCTGTAGTAGAGACATCTCACCTGGGTCCTCTAGTGGAGAAACGCAGCAGCAGGGAGAAAGCCGGGTGACATTGCTGCACCAGCTCACCCGGGCTAAAACGCGCTGCTTTTCCACTTGCTTGTCAACATAGAATTTTTGTCCGATTTTTTTTGTTCCTCTCCACACCTCTCCCCTTGGGTGGATGAGGCAGAGATGGTTTTTGTAGCCGTGCTGTTGATGTGGGAGATGGGAACTCGGCATGCAGGGCAGGACGGCGAGCGTAGCAAATCTGCCATAATACTAAGGCAGGAATAAACTGACTTCTCTGAAAGGATGCCATGGAGTGCTCTCTGCTGGAAAGGCTCTCTGGTTTCTAGGATCTGACCACGGAGATGCAGGGATAAGCTTTTAGCTGTAAGATGCTTCTAATGAACGTCAGTGCTCTCAGGATTTAACATCTGCAACCTTTGCCTCTTTGAAGTTGGCCTCTCCAGCATGTTCTTTCCACATGGATGTACCTTAAAGGGGTTTTTTTAGCTCTGTGATTATGTCCAAACATTTCAGTTTGTGCTGGTGTTTTTAACCCACCCTTGTTGTGAGTCTAAAATTAAGAGTCTGTCTGTAGGTGCTGCTATTTTCGTGCTGTTTTCAGCACACCACATCTGGGTGCTTTTTCGTTTCCCAATATTTTGCTGTTCCTGCCTCTCTTGTGCCATGAGAACGCTTGGAAATACTTTCTGGAGTGGTTTTGTGCTCCGTGGTGCTGCTGGATCTTGCCTGGGGGGTTGCTCTAATGACCCCTGAAAGCTGTGCATAATCCTGGCTGTAATACTGAATTAAATATTGCAAAATATGGGTATAATAAATCAGTCTGAAATAGGGGAATGATTCCAGAACTCCCTCCTGGAGAAGAATAAACGACATTGCTTTTCCACGTTGGTGACAGCACCTGGGCAGCTGTTCCCTGCCAGTGCCTCTGTGGTGTCTGTGTGTCCTGGTGCTGTCTGAGCAAGTGCTGGCTCTTCTTTTGGTGTCTGTGATGTCCTTCCTCCCCTGTCCCCCTGTCACTTGGCTTTGCTGTGCTTCAGGGCTTGTCCTGAGCTTCTCGGTGCCGACCTCAGCCTGGAGCCTTTGCTGCCTCTCTTCAGAGGCAAACTTGGTGTTTCTGTGGGGTTTTCCCCACCCACAACTTTCTTTTAATAGTTGCCTTGGCATTCTCAGGGATCCAGGCAGTATTGAGTCCCTCCAGTTCATTTTTGTTGCTTTAAACCCTGTTGCTGCCCAGCCCTGCTCGTGTCCAAGTCAGGGATCCTTTCCTGTTCTTTCCCTGCATGTGGTTTCTGTTGGGAGGGTCCAGCACACCCCATCCATCCTGCCTGGTGCTCTCCTCAGGCTTGGCAGGCTCCAGAGCCTCCTCAGCTCTCCTTTTGTGCCTTAAAAATGCAACACCCAAGAGCTTTGGGAATGGGAAAACTTTCACTTCGCACTGGTGCCACTTATCAGCCTTTGTCTCTGCTTGTCTGCATGTACTTCCCACAAAAAGTCAGGATTTTATTCTGGGGTAAAAGCTGAGCAGCTCCCCTCTGTCCTGATTTGTGAGAGGTAATGGATTTGGACTAAAACCACTGTATTTTTATATACTAAAACACAGAATATTTTTTATACTCTGTATATAGAGAGAGTTTTTCATCAGCAGAGCCTCCAGTTAGTGACTCTTAGGAAAACAATAATAAAAGTGGCCCCAAAATGAATAACCCCCAGTACTCTGTGGTGTGTTTGGAGGGTGAGAGGTTTGTGTAGCTGAGTGTGAGTTGATGGAGGAGGTGCTTTGGGCAGAGCAAGGTGTGAGCATGGAGGTGAAATGATTCATTTCACCCATTGTGTTGCTTTCCACACTGCAGCATGGAAAGAACAAATGCTGGGAGCAGCTTGGGGGCACATCTGTTATATCAGCAATGTCCAGGTGTTTGCACACCAAACCAAACCTTACCTGCCCATGGCCTGAATTCCCTGCTCATAACAAAAGCTGAGCTTCCAGGAATTCCTCCTTTTGTCCCATCTTTGTGTGCGGGGGGACTGTGGTGGAGCAGCACCTTCAGCAGGGAAGGGCAGTGAATCCCCAGGAGGGAATCTGCAGGAATTCTCACTGCCTGGGAGAGCAGGGAGCTCTGAAACTCCTGGAAGGAAGGGAAGGAAGGAAAGGAAGGAAGGAAAGGAAGGAAGGAAGGAAGGAAGGAAGGAAGGAAGGAAGGAAGGAAGGAAGGCAATGGTTCCTGCTCTGAGGCTGTTTGTCACAGTGACTGTGGGGTGGCAATGCCAGACCTCCGAGGGGATTGGGACACAAAGTGGGAATCCCACAGTCCCTGAGCTTGGAGAAGAGCTCCAGGATGGAGTCCAGCCTCTGATCCCCACCTTGTCACCCACAGCAGAGCACAGGGACACTCGTCCCCACCAGCAACTGTGGGAATAACTCAGAATATTTCACTACAAAGGAGGAAATTCATCAATATTTTATTAGCAGCGTGCTCATCTTCACCTGTGACAAAGTTCAAACACACAGTGCCAGAATCTAAAACCTAACCACCTTTTTTTCAGCAAAAATACCTGGACTAGGAGGCTCATCCCCCCACTTGTAGAATCCCAAAGTGGTTTGGGTTGGAAGGGGTCTCAAAAATCCCCTTGTTCCACATGGCAGGGACACCTCCCACTACCCCAGGTTGCTGCAAGCCCTGTCCAAATAATAATAATAATAATAATAATAATAATAATAATAATAATAATAATAATCCTGCAGTGAATGTGTGCTCTCATTTCCCCAGCCATGTTCTCACAACACAACTTGTCTTCAGCAGCTGTTTGTTGCTTTTGGAGTGGCTTGCTGTGTTTCCAAAATTCCCTACCTGCTGTGTGGGGATTGTTGGCTATTTTGGGAAAGCCAAAGTAAATGGGCAGTAGTGTTGCTTGACATCTTGACTATTTCACTTAATTGCTGTGTAGGCAGCTGCAGCAACTGGGCTTTTGATGTCTCAGTTGCCAGGAAGGAGGGGGAGAGAATAAAGCAGGAAGATATTTGGTTTATTTTATTTTATTTCCTTTCCGGTGAACCACCTGCTCTTCCAGTGGAATTGTGCATCTTCCCCACTCCTCTTCCCAACTGAGCAGGTTAAAATTACACAAAAGTTTTTTCCTCTGTTCCCACTGGCATTTTCAGTAGGCTGGAACAGGCTCCTGGAGCTGGGGGTGGTGCTGGCATGGAGACCAAAGGCAGGATCAGAAAACAGCGAGATCCAGGCCTGGCTCTGCTGGAGGAGTCACCTTTTTGTTTTCTGCCCTGAGCTGGATTTTGGGGAGTGTGGTGCAGACAGCATTTGGGAACCATACCCTCTTGCCTGATATTTGACATTTCCAGTCTTGGAAGAGCTGGAATTTCTGCCAAGTGTGGCATATGTGCCTGGCTCTGAGGGGACACAGGATTATTGTCTGCTGCAGAACAGTTTAAGCCTAATTTCAGTTCCTTGCAGGCCCTGGTGGGATTTCAGTGGGGTTTGGCCAGTCCCTCTTCAGGGCTGGGGTTAGCCTTTGAGTTCAGGCTTCTCTGGGCTGCCCTGGTTCCTCCTCAGCAATGAGCTCTCTGCTCCTGCCTGGGTTTTGTTCCTGCTGTCTTCTGGCTGTGGGCAGGGAGGTGTTGGTGACTTCAGCATGGAGCAGATTCTGTCCCTGAACTCTTGGAGAGCCCTTTGTGCTGAGCATTAATTCTGAGTGTTGGAAAGCCCTGAAATGTGACTGATTCCTCTGAAAGTTCTCCATTGTAACAATGAGGAGAAGCTGCTCCTTCAGCTCATGTGTGTTTGTGTTTTCTGTTTCCTAATCTTTATCAGTTCCATACTTTGAAATTATGGAAGCTCTGCTTTCCTCCATGTGTTCTTTCAGGAGCTGATTTCTCCAGTTCCCTTGTCCCAGAACCATCATTGCCACACAGAAATTGCTTTGGCAATTAAGTTGTTGTTAAGTAATTTATCTTCTCTTTTTTTTGTTTTTTGTTTTGCCCAGAGCAGCTGTGGCTGCCCCTGCACCCCTGGAAGTGTCCAAGGCCAGCTTGGAGCAGCCTGGGACAGTACAAGGTGTCCCTGCCATGGCACAGGTGGCACTGGATGGGCTCTAAATTCTTTCCAACCCAAACCATTCCAGGATTTTATGATTTGTCAGGCTCCATCCATGGCAGGCTGATAATTCCTGGAGCCACCCTCACCTCCCTGGCTGCAGATGTGGGGTGAGGGAAGAGCTGTTTATGTGGAAGCAATTGCTGGGTAGAGCTTTGTGTCCCACCCTCTGTGTCCCTTACCTGAGGGTGATTTCATGGAAAAATTCCTGCCCTATGGAGCAGCAGGGATATCCCCAGTGTGCATTGAGGAGCTGATAAAAAGCAGGGAAAAATAAAACCACAGAAAGAGATGCAAAACATAACTAATTATGGAGAGAAGTGGAATGGGAAAAATTGGAATCAAATATATGGAAAGTAAAGCAAGATGTGAAGACCTGTCCTGGGGAGCACTGGTGTAAACATTAGTGCTAAAAATGAGATTCTAGAGAAAATTCATCACCCCTGGGGAGGAGAAGGGCAGGAAGGAAGTGGATGGTGTAAAGTGAGGTTTGTGAACCCAAGAAACAGTGTGGAGGAACTGCAGAACTGTTCTGCTGTTTTTTAATCCTGGTTTGTCCACTTGCAAGCCAGTCCTTGTGTTCAGTCCTGCAAATATCTAAGGAAAATAAAAAGCCAGGTCTGTGCAGAGGAGGGAATGTGTTCAGTGGAGTTGGTGTTTTAGAAAAAAAAATCAATGTTCAGTAGCTTTTAATAGAGATATTCTGTATCAAGCTTTGTAATTAGCATTAATTGTTTTAGAACCAACAGAATTTTGTTGAACTCTGATTTTGGTGTCTTGAAATCTCCGAGAAGAATCACAAGTCTTGAAACAGCACCCAGCTGGCTGGGAAGCTTGGAGAGCCTCAAATTCTTGGATTCTGTGTGATCCTGAACTTTTGTCTCACCCATCAATAATCCTGGGGGTGCTTTATATTCTTCCAAAGATTGTGGGCAGCCAGAAATGTGATGGGAATTTGGGGAAGTCCTAAAGAAACTTAATGAGTCTGGTTGGGTTTTTTTTTTCGTTTCTCTTTTTTTTGTTCTTCCTAGAAATTTGAAGAAGAATTTCCTCCTGGTATCTTGCCCAGTTTCATGGGGACTGACACTTCTCTTTTCTCATTTCCCAAGTAATTTCTGCACTCTCACAGCCAAAAGCCTCCTCAAATGGAATGAAGCAGCACATTTTTTAGGCTGGGATTATCCAGTTCCTGCTGGGTGCTGATCACCACCAGCTGCATCACAGCAGCTGAAGGAAAGGGCATCCTCAGCAGTGGCAGAGATTCTGCAGCATTTCTGATATTTGCTTCTAAAAAGGTGATAGCCTTGTCCAGAGGACTGAGAAATCCACCAGAAATGCAATTCCTGGCTGCTGAGGTTTGTTTGACTCCTTCTCCTGCTGCTGCTCTGGTGACCAAGTGTTCATCTCCTCTATCCCTTGGCAGTGCAGTGTTGGTGCTGCTGCATTTTGGGTTCCACAAGAAGGGATATGAGCATTTTGGGTTCCACAAGAAGGGATTTGAGCCCTGGGGCTGCCTCAGGCTCTTGCTGCACCTTCCAGAGCAGTGTGAGGTCTTGCCTGGTGCTGTGAGGTGCCAGAACCTTCCAGTTTTTGCCAGCCCCTTGGCACTGTCTGGCTTTTTGCCCTCTGGTGCCCTTGGTGTGGCTGTTGAGCATGTGGTTCTGGGTTGTCTCTGCCCCTTTTTCTTTCAGTTCCTGTGGAAAAGAACTGTGTCCTGTGGAGGGGGGAATGTCACCTCTCTGTGGTTTCCTTGCTGGGCTGGGCCTTGTGGTGACAAACTGAGCTCAGGAGGGCCCTGCTGGGGCTGCAGCTGAGGCAGGAAAGGTTCTGAAAGCTTCTGCAAGGCAGTTTCTGCTCCCTTCACAGAATTCCAGAGCTTGGAAAAGCCTTGCCAGCCCATGCAGTGCCAGCTGTGCCCCATGGCCACCTTGTCCCCAGCCCAGAGCACTCAGTGCCACCTCCAGGCCTTCCTTGGGGACTCCAGACCTCCCTGGGCAGCCCCTTCCAGGTCCTTCCTGTGGAGAAATTCCTCCAGATAACATTTGTCACCCATGGAAACATAAACCAATTCTTTGGGCTGACAAGGGGAAAAGGAAGGTATTAACTCCTTATTTTTTTAAATTTGATAATTGATGGATTCATCTCCTGGGTATGATGGGTATCCTGTCTGGGTAGGCCTGGAGAAGACAGAATTTCTTTCTGATATCTCTCTGTATTTAACAGATAAAAAGAGAATTTCTGTCTCCTTCCCTCTGTCCCCAGCTTACCCCCCTTGCCCTGGAGGTGTTTGGAGTTTTGGGAAGAACAGTGGAAGCAAATCAGTTCCTTATTCCTGCTGGAGTGCTGGGGACTGGCTCTTGGCAAAGGGAACCAGCCAAGTGTGAATGTCACAGGCAGTGGCATGAAGTGCTCGGGGAGGGTGATGCAGATCCTGAAAAAAATCCATCTTTTTTTGCTTTGCAAGGCTGGAGCTTCTCTTGTGTCCACTGACTGCTGGAGTGTCCTTCCTGTGCCTTCTGCCCTCCATTTGTGACTTGCTGGGACACTGGAATAGGTGTATTTGCTTGGCATGAGGGGGGAAATGGTTAAAAAACCCAAAAATGACAACTAAATGAGGTCCTGCTCTAACAGTGCCAGTGCCCTTGAGCTGCAGTTGGCCTCACATCACTCCAGCTCCTGCTCTGTAATTGTCCACTGCCCATCCCATTTGAGTTCTGTGTCTCTTGCTTTGGGGTTACTTATTTCTCCCATGTCTCCCTCAGCAGTTGTGTAGAAAAGAATCCAGAAGAATTTATGCTGGACCAAGCTGCTTTTTTGTGCTGCTGCAGTAAAATGAAGACCAGAGCTGGAGTGATTCCTGACCAAAACAAAAAGTTCCTTACGTGTTCATAACAACTCCTTTGAGTGAGTGACTCGTTCCTTGCACCTCAAATTGAATTTTTTTTGGTAGTGCTGGTTTACAGAGCTGGCTCCTGAGCCCTCCAGAGCAGCAGGAGCTGGATGTGGTGGTGATGCAGAGTGTGACCAGCACGTTCAGCCAGGTGGGCTCAGGTCACCTGTGTGTCACCATTTAACCTTTCCTGTGCAGCCTCTGGGGTTCAGGGCTGGCCTGGCATCCCCAGCAGCTCCAGTTATTTATTGGCTGCTCCAGGTCATTTGCTGCCTTCCCTGTGTGCCCCAGGGGGGTTCCTGGCACGTTCCTCTGCCCCAGCTCCTGTTTTTTTTTCAGGGAAAAGCCTGGAACTGCTGCCCTGGATGCTCAGGGCTCTGTTGAGCAGCTGCCAAGGATAGCCCCTGCTTCCTCAAGGGCATGTGCTACATAATTTATGTATCACTTACTCCATGAAGAGCTTCAGTGCTCCTTTTTTATGTTCTGGAGTGCTGCAGTAAATGGAACAAAGTTTTTCCTCTTTTTTTTTTTTTTCCTCTAAGAGGTTTTTTTCCTTGTGTTTCTGTGGAGCAGTGGACAGGTGGGAGCTCCCTGGTGTGTCCATGGCCACACAGGGGTGTGAGGGGTCTGCAAAACACACTCAGGGGGTGACACAAGGCACACACCCTACTCAAGGCACAGGACTTGTGGTATTTATTCACTTTTCTGTGGCAGAGTTAATATTTTCCATGATGCTGCCAATCTGGACAGTTTTCTTCCACACAACAGAGCTGTTCAGTAGGTGAAGTGCTGCAGATCTGATTTCAAATACTCCTGCTTGAATGTGCAGAGGGAAAATGTTGTTCCCAAGAAATAATCTGAAAACTGTGAGCAGAGCACTTAATTTGCTAACAGTGGACACTGCTGTGGGATAGGTGGGCATCTACATTCCCAAATTAACCCTGAAAACCTCAGGATTGGTGAGGAGAAAAGGAAAGTCAGCTCAGACATTCCCATCTGCCAAAAAGCTAACAGAGCTGAGAACAAATGGTGGCTTCAGAGCTGGAGCAGTTGGACTCTGGCACGGATTAAACACCCATTTTATTAGAAAAGCACTGTGGAGAAAGTTTTCCTTTAGAACAATCCTACAAATTTCTCCTCAAAATCCCACCCTGGGTCTGCTTCACATTATGAAATCTCTCTTGAGGGACTTGCTTGGGATTTTTTCTCCCCTTAAGGAACAGGCTGGGTGTTGGAGAGACATATGCATTGTTTCACCAGAGCTGCAGCCTCTATTTGCAGACAAGAGGGAAGCACATTGTTTTGTGTCTTTGATATGATCCAGCCAGAAAACAGCCTCAGGGAAGAAAATTCCCAGTCCTTGGCAGCAGCACTGTCTTTCTGCCTTTTTATTTTTTTCCTCCCTCTGTCAGTGCCACAATGTTCACTGTTCTAATAACTCAGGACTAAACTCACATGGGGCATCTCAAAAGTCCTTTGTAAGACTTGAGGTCAGAACTTGCTGAAAGTTCAGAGGGACGAGTCTCATTTTCCTAATGAAGAAAAGTTCCAGGGTTATTTTGGAATTAGGTCTAAGAAACTGGTACAAGAAGCTACTTCAGTGCTGTAATTTAGTGACAGTGCAGCAAATTCCTGGTGGCTGCTGAAAACTTTCCACCTTCCAGCTCAGGCAAACTGAGCCTTGCAAAAAAACCCAAAAAAACCCTCAGGTGTTGGTGACAGAGGGCAGGGTTCAGCTCTCTGAAATGTGATTATTTCAGGTGATGGACTGGCTGTATCTTCTATGGAAGACGCTGCAGGAACTTCACTTGTTGTTTATTTTGGTTGAAATGAGCCCCCTGGAGCTGAAGTGACTTAACTGAGGGATGTCACAATTTATTTGAGGGCAGCTGTATCTAATAGTGACACACTTGTCAGAGAGTCTGATCCTGGAATTCCAGGGGGTTTGGAATCCCAGGGACCTCAGAGCCCATCCAGGGACACCTTCCATTATCCCATCCAGCCTGGCCTTGGACATTCCCAGGCATCCAGGGCAGCCACAGCTTCCCTGTTAATATCTGTTTGTAGGAACTCTCTGGATACTTCTGATAGCAAATTGAATTGTTTTTAATGGAGATTTTTGTGATTTTTCCATATTGCTCTGTAGGATATTTGTGACAGGTCACTGATGAACCTACAGGGAAGATGGTGGGGTGTGAACTCAAGTTAAAATCAAATATTTTTTAGTAATGAGAAGGACAACAGAACATTAAAAATACTAACTATTAGCATTTCCTTATCTGGCTGTTCTCCTGGTTTTCTATATAGCAGATTTTCTTTTTGTCATATCTCACTAAAATCTCTTCTCTTTCTCTTCAAATATTTATAGTTTTGGTATAAACATAATGTAGTTGAAAAATTAACTGAATATAGCAAAAGACACAACACTATTAAAATGTTGCTCCAAAGTGCTTAAAACTAAGAATAGTCCATTAAACTTGGCTCTGATTGCGTCATCTGATGTGAAGTGTTTATAACTTTGGGTTGGATTAAGCTATTAGACCATTTAACTACTCCTGTATTTGCGGGTGGGGAGAAATGTGAATTCTTCTGTGGAAGAATTGAAAATACATCTGTGGTTTGAGGCTTCTGAGGAATGATAAATTTAGCCCAGTGCTGTAATCAGTCCGTTTTGTGCCATTCTCCTTAGTCTCTCATTATTGGCTGTAATTCCAGCAGAAGGAATATCTCTATTCTCAAGTGGATTTGTGGTGCTGGGGGGGAACCCTTATTATTTTTATTTTTATTTTTTAAATTTTTCTCTTGAAAAACAGCTGGACCATGCAAATGACAGAGTGGTGGATTTCTCCTTAAGGTTCAAGTTGTGGCTTGCTGGGAGCTATTTTTAAAATCTATGAGGACTTGCACGTTTTTACCTCAGTACCACTGTTGCCTTTAACACAATGTGTGTATTTTCAACCTTAACTCTCTTGGAATTTCAAATGGTTTTATTGACCCTTTAAACAAACCAAATATATGGCAGGGATGCTAAACAAGAAACCAACCAAATATTAGAATATGCTATCAGGCTGTTTGTATTAATGATTAATTAATGGGGAAATTGCAGCTCCAGCCTTGTGCCAGGGAAAGAACTGGAAGGGATTGCCTGGAGCTGATGCTTGTGGGACTTGTGAGATTTTATGGCCAGAAAAAAGACCCAGTGTTGATTTTCTTGTGCTTTTACCAGTGGGTAGGAAAGAGAAGTGGAGTCAGACCCTGTTCCTCACCTGTAATAATCTCATTATTGTACCAAAGGTTTGTGTTCTGATCTTTAGACTAAACCTGTTCTTTGCTTTGGTTTTCCCTTCCCATGGCCGTGGGTGTAGGAGATGGAAGAATCCCATGTCCAGCTCTCTCCAAACCCATCAGAAGCCTTGGGTTGGTAGAGGGTGGGCAGGCCCTGGCACAGCTGGGGCTGCCCCTGCATCCCTGGCAGTGCCCAAGGCCAGGCTGGACACTGGGGACAGTGGGAGGTGTCCCTGCCATGGCAGGGGTGGCACTAGGTGGGCTCTGAGGTCCCTCCATCCCAAACCATTCAGTGATTCTGTGGTACCTCCCAAGGCATAAACAGGAGATGGGAGCACATCCCAAATCCATGAGGGAGCCACCGTGCAGCTCCTCAGGGCCCCTTCCTCTGCCACCAAGTCTTCATTGTCCCTTCCCTCCACTTCCAACAGGTTTTGTTCCCTGCCGAGTTCAGGAGCTGTCAGGTGGGATTGGGAATTTGGGAACGGTGTGACAGGGAAAGCTTTGCCTCTATACCTTCCATCCTCTCCGTGCTGGGATGGGAATGGATGCTGGAAGGACATTTCCTGGCATCCTTGCAGCTGTGACTGCTGCCAGAACCCACCCAGCGTTCCCTCCTGTGCCTCTGGTGCTCCCACAAACCCCAGGTGTGCTGTCCAAGGGGACTGGCCCTAAAGTGAGATGTCAGGTGGAGTTTTGCTTCTGCCACTTGCTGGAATGGGATGTTTTCTCCCCTTGGATCACATGGATGTGTATGGAGAACTTGCCAAGTGAAAAATAACCCTGTGATTATCTGTACCCCAGACAGGAGCAAACTCACCTCAAAGCCTGCGCAATAATCTTGGTTCTCCAGCTGATTTGAAACGGATGTTGATATTTGACAGTGCTGTGACCTCACTTTGATTTTTCTAGCAAATCTCCAAATCTCCCAGGATTTGGGAGGTGCAGTGCAGGAAATGCTGAGCCAGGTTTGGGCTCCATAGCCATTGTTATTTGTTGGGCTTTTTAAATTTTATTTTCCTAAGATTGCTTGGAAGAGGAAGATCTGGTTAGTGGCTTGAGAAGGAGATTTGTGAGACACCAGAGTAATGAAAAAGAAAATGTATTTTTGTTGCTTGCTGTGTTCTGGGGAATTTGGGTCACTCAATCCTCCCGAATCGCTGCGTCTCTGAAGGTACCTGTAACCATTGAAGTTGACTTGTGAAAGGCTTTTACCTCTTAGCCCTTCAAATATTGAATGATGTCTGTTATGGATTGCAGGAAATATAAAGGGGGAAAAATCTGTGGTGTTCAGTGATTTGTTTTACTACACTTCAAATTTTTTCTCATTACTTCATGAAATTCCTCTCTAATTCAATCTTTGTCTTTTGTCTTTGCTGCCTTGCAGGGTTGGTACAGTAGGCCTCACTAAACTTAGCTGCAACTAAGAATTTCTCCTACATCAACTGAGTTAAGGCTGATGCTCTTGTGGAATGTGGATTAAAAGTGCGTGCTAAGTTCCCAAATTTGAGAAGCGGAGAAAAGTAAATGTACCACTGCCACCAGCATCAGGACAGCAAACCAAGGGACAAAGAATTTGACCCGCTGTGTTGATTTTGGTTAAAACTGGTTCACGTGGTGCTTAAGAGACGTTGGCTGGGGGGCGAGAAGTGGACGTCAGCGAAGGCTTTTTGGTTACAAAATGAGGGCTTCTTTGGAGCCAGCAGACATTGCCATTGTGGCCCTGTACTTCGTGCTTGTAATGTGCATAGGTTTCTTTGCCATGTGGAAAAACAATCGGAGCACCGTGAGTGGCTACTTTTTGGCAGGGCGTTCTATGACCTGGGTAGCTATCGGGGCCTCGTTGTTTGTGAGCAATATTGGAAGTGAACATTTCATTGGGCTCGCAGGATCTGGAGCGGCGAGCGGATTCGCCGTAGGCGCGTGGGAGTTCAACGCCTTAATGCTTTTGCAGCTTTTGGGATGGGTCTTCGTGCCAGTCTACATCCGCTCGGGAGTGTACACCATGCCCGAATACTTGTCCAAGCGGTTCGGAGGGCATAGGATTCAAATCTATTTTGCAGCGTTGTCTCTGCTTCTTTATATCTTCACCAAACTCTCGGTTGACTTGTATTCGGGGGCGCTTTTTATCCAAGAGTCCCTAGGGTGGAACCTGTACCTGTCGGTGATCCTGTTGATCGGAATGACGGCGCTGCTGACCGTGACCGGAGGGCTCGTGGCCGTCATCTACACGGACACCCTCCAGGCGCTGCTTATGATCATCGGGGCCCTCACACTCATGATCATAAGCCTCATGGAGGTCGGTGGGTTTGAAGAAGTGAAAAGGAGGTACATGTTGGCATCACCGAACATCACCTCCATCCTCCTCACCTACAACATCTCCAACACCAACTCCTGCAACGTCAGCCCGAAGCCCGACTCTCTCAAAATGCTGCGCGAGCCGACGGACGAAGACATCCCCTGGCCCGGGTTTCTGCTGGGACAGACCCCGGCCTCGGTGTGGTACTGGTGCGCCGACCAAGTCATAGTGCAGAGAGTTCTGGCCGCCAAAAACATCGCTCATGCCAAAGGCTCCACCCTCATGGCCGGCTTCTTGAAGCTGCTGCCCATGTTCATCATCGTGGTGCCGGGGATGATCTCCCGCATCCTGTTTGTGGATGACATCGCCTGCATCAACCCCGAGCACTGCTTCCAGGTGTGCGGGAGCAGGGCCGGCTGCTCCAACATCGCCTACCCGCGCCTGGTGATGAACCTGGTGCCCGTGGGGCTGCGCGGGCTCATGATGGCCGTGATGATCGCCGCCCTGATGAGCGACCTGGACTCCATCTTCAACAGCGCCAGCACCATCTTCACGCTCGACGTCTACAAGCTCATCCGGAAGAGCGCGACCTCCCGGGAGCTCATGATCGTGGGCAGGGTGTTCGTGGCCTTCATGGTGGTGATCAGCATCGCCTGGGTGCCCATCATCGTGGAGATGCAGGGCGGGCAGATGTACCTGTACATCCAGGAGGTGGCAGATTACCTGACCCCGCCGGTGGCCGCCCTGTTCCTCATGGCCATTTTCTGGAAGCGCTGCAACGAGCAGGGGGCTTTCTACGGCGGCATGGCCGGGTTCGTCCTGGGCGCCATCCGCCTCATCCTGGCCTTCTTCTACCGCGCTCCCGAGTGCGACCAGCCGGACACCAGGCCCGGCTTCATCAAGCACATCCACTACATGTACGTGGCCACGGCCCTGTTCTGGATCACCGGGATCGTGACGGTCGTGGTGAGCCTGCTGACGCCGCCGCCCACCAAGGAGCAGGTGCGGACCACCACGTTCTGGGCCCTGTGGAAGCGCGGCGCGCCGGAGAGCGCCGGCAAGGGGGAGCTGTACCAGGGGCAGGAGAAGAGCATCCTCAAGTGCAACGAGAACGCCAACCACATCATTCCCAACGGGAAGTCGGAGGAGAACATTAAGAACGTGAAGCCGGAGGACATCAACCTCCTGGTGACGTGCAGGGATGACAGCAACCCGGTGATCTCGGTGAGCCACTCCGAGGTGGAAACGCCCGTGGATTGTTACTCCAATGGACAGGCCGCCCTGATGGGAGAGAAAAAGCACGAGGAGGAGGAGGGGACTGACGACAGGGCGAGACATTTGAAATTCATAGATTGGTTCTGTGGCTTTAAAAGTAAAAACGTAAACAAGAGAGTGGTTCGGGAGGTCGAGGAGGAGACTGTTTGTTTACAAATGCTGGAAGAGACTCCAAAAGTTAAACTATTACTAAATACTGGACTGGTCTGTGTCTGTTCCCTTGGAATCTTCATGTTTGTCTACTTCTCTTTGTGAGTGAATAGTGAACTTTTAAGGGTATGGCTTAAACATACAGAAGTTGATACAGGTCTCTGGAGATTTTTGGTTTTTCCTTTCTTTTCTTTTCAAACAACATAACCACAACCCAGGCATTGTTTACGCTATAATTGTAAGGTCAACTCAGCTTTAGCCTATTTCGAGACCATTTGAGGTGTGTTGTCCTCCCTCTGCTGAAAGCAGAACCTGTCCTGTGGTGGCTTTTTCTTTTTTCCCCTTTTGTGTTGGTTTTGTTTTTTTTTTTTTTTTTCCATTTGCAGCACTAACCTTTTGTTTTTCTGTGTATAAATATACCAAAGGCAGGCAGGTGGCTGTGTTTGAAGTCAGGCAGTTACAGCTCAGTCAGCATTAAGTGAAGATAACAGGTAATCAGTTACCAGTGTGTAAAATCTGAGTGATTAAAGCTGTGTCAAAAGATTTTTAAACGCAGAGCTGTGATGCACATTTATAAAATAACTGTATTACCTTGGCCAACTTAGCACTTTTTAATTGCACTCACTGCTTTTTTTCTTTTTTTCAGTTTCTCATTTTTCTTCTGGCAACAACAGGAAGCTGTTTTGTCTCATTTTATAGCACTTAAAACATGATGGCTCTTAGCAGCTTTCTGCCTTTTTTTTTTTTACTCTTTTTAAGGAAATTTTTGTCTTTTGATTTTTATCCACTGTAAGTTCCATTACTGAAAAGTTTCTGTATCAAAAAAAAAAGAAAAAAAAAGAGAAAAAACTAAAACAAAAATAAGCCTGGAGATGACAAACTGTCAATGGAGGAGGACGAAAAAGAAATATTCTTTCTGTGGGGTTTTGTAGTATATTGAAATTGAAGAATCACAGAATTCTTGGGATAGGTTTGGGATGTCCCTGGGCAGCTGTTCCAGGGCTCTGCCACCTCCATGGAAAGAAATTTTTCCTCAGGTTTGGGTGGAATTTCTTGAGTTTTGGTAAAAGGCCAAAAGATTCATTCAGCCTCTCCACTCTCTGAACCTTTAGGACATTGTAAGGATTAGCTTCTTTTTTGGGAAAAATCTGTTTGCAAGTTCTGCCATATGGGAAGAAGAAAACCATGAAGCTTTACATGTCTTGAAAAACTGTTTTGCACCCTGCAGAAGGGTTTTCCTCTGCTGTGTCTGAGAGGAATCCCAGAGGAGGAAGAGGAGGAAGCTCCGATGCTGCAAGGGGAGAACAACTGGGAAGGCGAGGAAGGGGAAATGGGAGGGAGAGGTGAAAGTGCTCCTTGTTTTCCAGAGTCCTTTTGCCCCACGTCTTCTCCCACTTCCCCTTTCACCCTGTCAAACTTCCTTTTTGTGTTTTCAGGAATCCCAGAATCCCTGAGCTTGGAAAAGCCCTCCCTGGTCATTGAGTTCCAGCTGTGCCCAATCCCCACCTCGTCACCCAGCCCAGAGTGCCACATTCCTTGGACACCTCCAGGGATGGGCACTCCACCAGCTCCCTGGGCAGCCCCTTCCCATGAGTGACCTTTGTGGGAGGAAATTGCCTCCTTCCCTCCCTCCTCAGAAGGATCCTGAGGGATTCGGTGTCAGGAGACGGGGAGCGCGCGCAGCCACAAATCTGTGTCGCCAATTGAGGTCTGCCCTGTCCTCAGGATTTTTCCTAAAACCTGAATTCCTCCCTGGCAGTCACAGCTATTTGTAGGGCTCCAGATCCAGAGGATGTTTCCTCCTGAAGGATGGATGGATGGATGGATGGATGGATGGATGGATGGATGGATGGATGGATGGATGCCCAGGCAGGGATGAGCAGTCCCAGGTGTGGAGGATGTGTGTGCAGCAGGTTGGTGCTCTCATCCTTCCCCAAGCCAAGCTGGCTCCTGGTTTTGGGAGTAGAGCCCACCAGTGTTAAAACTCCTCTCTCCAGGACAGAGTGGTCATATCCAGGCTTTCCATGGAAATTATTCCTCTAGTTGTCTTTGCTCCTGAGCTCGTTCAGGAGAGTACGAACTGGCTGGGCCAAAATCGGGCTGAGGGACCATTGTGAACATTCACCAAAACCACTTGAGGGGTCCAGCACCATTTCCTTGGCACACAAACAAGAACCAATTCCTGTGGGGGAAACCTTTTTGTAGAGATGAGATTTGGGTCAGTCCTGCCTTTGCCTGCTGGAGAAAGTTTGATTTTCCAGTGGTGCCATCCACACAGCTTCTAGCAGATAAATCCCAATACATCTTTTCAGATAAAATAATTCACTTCTATTTTTGGGGTGGTTTTGTTTGTTTTGATGGTGTTTTAATATCATTTGAATCTCATTCATTCCAAAACTTTGACCAGAGGCTGAGATGCCCCACTTTTCTCCACTTGGTTTAGTTGTTGCTGCTGGGAAGTAGAACTACTCCAAAGTGGAAAACTTGGAGTGTTGTTGCAATATTTGTAGAGAGGAGCCGCCATACGTGGTGCTGATGTTGCTACCAATGGGACAAGACACATTTTCTTATGGTTTGTGTGTCCACAGCTTGGTTTGGGAAAACATTTTAAATCCTCTTTAAGGGTGAAATCCTGGTGTGTGGAATTAATGGCATCTCCAGTTGCTTCATTAGTGGGCTGAGCTGTGAAGGACGGTTTGATGTAAAGACGTAGGGAATTGTTTCCATACAGGATAAAATCATTTAGGGCAGCATTTGATCATAGTGGGATGAAAAATAAATTGTAGAAGTCAAAGCTAATTCTCAGTCCAACAATATCCTCCTGACAAGGCTGGGATGTGGCTCCAACGCCCGATTTGGCCCAGGCAAGGAGACTCGTGTCCGTTCGGAGCTTTGATGGCTCTGAACCATTTTGGAGCACGATGTTGGAGCAGCTGCTGGCACTGGGATTTTCCAGGCTGCCCCTCGATGTGCAGCGCTCTGCCACCGCCTGGGAAGCCAGGTTAGCTCAGGGACCCCTTGGCTGGGCTCCATCGCCCTGTGCTGTCCCCAGGGTGCCTTACGCGGCCCAAGGCGCGGCTGGAGGCGGCGCTGCCCGCGCTCCTTGCAGCGCTTCTCCCCGCTGCTTCCATCCCTCCCCTGCCGTTTGCTCCTCCAGGAGGACACCTGGGAGAGCCAGCAGGCACAACCCCAGTGTCCTGCTTGGTCACACCCATGGGGAGCTCTCCTTGGCCGTGGGAGGGAGCTGAGTCCTTCGGGACCAAACTGAGGTGCTCCATCTCCCACTTCCTTTATTCTCCCTTTTGCTGCGCTAACGAGCTGCCACATTAATCACACTGCTAATTGGCAGGCAGGATCATCATGGATTATTAATCTGCCTCCCCACCCCATCTTCAGACCTGGTATTGTGAAGCTTTTAAGCAAATTCTTTCTCCAGTGCTTTTTTCTCTTCGGGTGTTTTGTGTGCTCCTCTTCAGCCTCATCGTGTCGTAGAGATCCTGTAAGTTGCTGATGCTCTTTGCTGCATAAAACCACTTAATAAAAGGCCTTTATTAATAAATAAAGATATTCCTGAGGTTCCAAGCAGGCTGCCTGATGGCAAGAAGGACCTTGTGTAGAAGAAGGGATTTTTCATAGCGTAAACAAGCCTTTGCTGAAGGGAGGAGTTGGTAAATTTGGGGTCAAACACCCATTTTTAGGTTCAGCAGAACCACAGTGTTTCCCAAGATGGAATTTTGTTGCCTGGTCCCTCCCCCTGGGTGGGGCTGGTTGTGCTTCTGTCTTGCAGCAATGGGTTTATTTATTGTTGCCTTGAGCTTAGGATGACAAGTCTTGGAAAACTGGGTTTGGAATGACAGCTTTTTTATCTTCTTGTAATTTCCCTTAACTTATTTTTTCTGGTAAGATATTTGAATTTTGCTCCTGGAAATGGTAGAAGCCTTTTATTTAAAAAAATAATAAAAAAAAAATAAAAAAGAAGAGGCTTCTTGAGAGTTTAATAGTACACTTTGGGAGACTGTTTTTATTTAAGTTTTTTAATGGCTGATTTGATGCTATTCTCTGCCAAAGTTTAGAGGCTTTTTTGTTGTTTAATTTTTTTTTTAATAATTTTTCCTGTTTAGCTTTTAGGGAAAGGAAACCGTGCGAGATTGTAAGAAATAAAAATGGCCTTCAGTATATTCCTTAGATTGTGTATTTTTTACTTCTCCACTTGTGTGTTCCCTGATCCCAGAAGGGCCAGGATGAGACTTCTGATGAGAGTCATGAGCCCTGTAACCCAGGAGAGAAAAGGATTTATTTCCATGAGGTTACAGTGGAGGGGGCAGAGCCACCAGGGAGCTCTGCCAGCACTTCAAAGATGCTTACAACTTTAAAACAGCTTTATTTTTTTTATATATCTATTTTTTTAAATCCTGAGATAGAGGAGGTGTTGGGAATTGCTCCCATTCAGAGAGCAGAGACATGGAAGGAGCTGGAGTTGCCAAGCTCCAGCTTTCTTAAGGAAATCTTTGGATTTAGCATGTACAGAGAAGCAAAATTACTCATCTGTTAATTTGGTATTCTGTATGTTCTGTGCCCTTAAATGTAATTGTTTTGAAAATAAAACTAACCTTGTTATGTGATGTTAAAAGCAGACTTCTGTGCAATGTTTTAATTTTTTTTTGTTTTTTTAAAGAAAATGTTTGTATATAATTAAATGGTTTAATGTGCTTTAATTGGCCTAAGGTAAAGAGTAGTCCTAGAATGTAAAACATATATAATTAGAATTTCTGATTTCACTGTGAGATCTCTGAACTCTTGGGTTTTTTGGTTTTGTTTTGTTTTGTTTTTTTTCTTTCTTGCAAAGTGGTTTTGTTTTGTTTACAAAACACTTTTCTTTGATTTCTTTCCTGGTGTTGGTTTCAAGGCATTTGCTTCACTTCTGTTCCAATCTTGAACTCATGGTATAGTGACATCTGGTGACACTTGGCATTCTCAGTTCCACTGTGTAAAGTCAGACACTTTGAGCAAAACTGGCGGTGAAATGACAATTCTGTGTCTAGGGATTCACGCTTTTCAAATGAGGTGGTTATAAAAATAGTTGCTGTGCAAAATGTTAGTAGTCTTCTTCAAGAAGAAAGCAAAATTTTCTAATCTCACTCGAGCAGTCTCTTCATTCATCATCTTCTTTTTTAAAGCACAGTGTCAAAGTGATGCTGCTTTACCTTGTATCTCTGAGAAAAAAATGTTTTTTTAGATATCTGTGAAGTATTTTTGGGTTTTGTTGCTGTTGTATTTTTCTGCAGATTTTATATAAAATACCAGTTAATGAACTGCCTTTTTTCTGTTGGTTTTTTTTAACTCTCTAAAATACATTTCAGACCAAAACCAAATGATATCATATAGCATTTGAAACCTGCCTTTTTCCTTGTCCCTTGGTTGTTTTTTTGGAAATAAGCCAAATGGGCATGTAGATAAGATCACTATAATGGATCCAGGTCTCTTTTGGTAAAGTGTTATTTAAAGGTCTGTTAAGATCTTATAAGACAATATAATGAAAAAAAAAAACCCTTTACTGTAGTAGGAATATAGATTTAGAAGTGTTAATGAGATTAATACAGCTTAATTATATTGTAAGTTGCTACTGTCCTTAATGACAAGCTTTTTGTCATAGAAACGATGTATGATAAATTAATTTTGGTCTAGTGTATAGAATTATCATATTGCTATCAATCTTTGAAGTAAATCTGATGCAAAATTTTCATAGTTAGCATTGCTGGCCCTGTGTATACTGTTCTTTGTATACTGTATGCATTTTATTTTGCCTCCTGCATTAGTCTTCAAACTAAAACTCTTATTAGAGAGTATTTGGATACTTTCAGACTGTGTTTCTTGCAGTTTACATTCCTTTACCATGGCATTTTGTCCTGTCTCAAAGTATTGTATGGAAATGTTTCAAACTTCTGTACAAAGTTTCAATAAAAATAGAGAAAAAAAACCAAAAAAACCCCAAACGGACCAACCCACCAGAACAGAGAGTTTTGGAGTATTTTCCTCTCAGTAAACCCTGTAGCTAAAGATGATTCCTGCTTCTATTCCTGCTCATTGCAAAGGCAAAGCCAAGCTGGGTTCTTTGAGAGTTCAAGGAGAGCTCCAGGATCCCAAATCCTGAATTTGGGCTCTGGTTTTGGGAGATGGGGCTGGGCTGGGCTCAGGGCCAAAACAGGAGTGAACCCCCCTTTGGCACAGGAATCTGCTTGGGTACCGTGCAAAATTCCTTTATTTTTGTTGTTTTATCTTTAAACATCCTGTTCAGTTGCTGCTTCAGCAGTTCTTGGGTGGGACCAGCACCTTCTTACTGATTGTGGGGTTAAACATCAGCACATTGTGTGAGCAGAGCCCTGAATCTCCCACTTCCTTCTCCTCATCCCTGGCCCCCCATAAGGACATGATGAACTTGGGAATCACAGATTCCTTGTCCAGTGTTGGTGGTTCAGCAAGGGGAGGGGCAGGCCTGCTGTTAAATTAGGGATTCACCTTCCTTTGCAAAAACTGTGGCAAGGCTGTTAAACCCAGAATTTCAGCTGCAGACAAAACAAATTAACCCAAAATTTCCATTTATTCTCTTCTTTTGCTGCTGTGATGTAAAAGAAAAATGGAAATTTTGCTGTTGTTTGTTTCAAGGCGTGGCTAAGAAACATTTTTTGAGAGGCAACTTTGGATTTGGGATGAAAAATAAGCATTTTGCTGCTTTACAAACTTGGTTTGGATTTGTGTTTTCCAGGAGGGAGCGTTTTAATGAGTTAACTATTAATTAACCAGTTCCATAATTAGTTTATTAGGTGTTTACCCAGTGAGCAGCTTTCCAGGTCAGTGATTCTCAAAGAGGTTCAAGCAGCCTCTTTGGCAGCAGCTGCTTCTGTTTGTGTTGGCCAAGCCTCACTCCCCGCTTTGCTGCTCCTTCTTTGGGGTTTTGGGTTCCCCTTTGGGGTTCTGGGCAGGATTTGTGTGGAAAATCCCACACAGGTGGTGGCAATGAGGATTTTCCTGCAGGGAATTCCCTTGCTGGGATGGGGCTGCCTCAGTTTCCCTGTGGATGTTGTGGTGCTGGGAAAGGGAAGGAGCCAGGAGGTTTCACCTCTGGCCCTTCTCACTTTAATCAGGTTGGACTCAGGGATTTGCTTTTTGGGTGTTTTGGGCTTTATTTTTGAGGTGTTGGTGGAGTGATAAAAGATAATTGAGTTTATGATGTCTCCAACCTTTTGTCAGCAGTGATTTTGAATATTTACCTGCACAGCTGGCACTCGGTGGGCTTGGAAATCTTTTCCAAACGCAGGGATTTGGGGATTCTCTAATTCTGGGAATTAGAGAATTCTGATTTTCCACTTCAGCTCCTTCCAGAGCTGGGACAGGGACCCCAGCTGACCATGGGGACATCCCAGCCCCTGTGCTGTGCCCAGTCTGTAAAACTGGGGAAGAATGAGGAAGAAGGGGGCAAATTCCCTCCATGTCTTTTTCCCTTTGCATTTCATTATTTTTCCTTTCCACTCTTAATTAAGCTTAATGAACACACAAAGTAAATTGATGAAATATATTCACATCAGAAAGTCATGGCAGAAACACAACTTGGAGCTCCTGGGGAGCTTTTTCTCAGCAACTTCCTGATAAGGACAATTTTGCAGTGTTACCTTGAAGCCCTTATTAGAAAATGTTGAGATTGGAATAAGAGTTGAGTTTTCTGGAGTTTCAGGGAAGGTGTTTAATTAATTCTGAGGTTTCACTGACTCTGAACTGATTCTGCCTGGAAAGTTGAGGACTCTCCATCCCTGGCAGTGCCCAAGGCCAGGTTGGACAGGGCTTGGAGCAGCCTGGGACAGTGGGAGAGGTCCCTGCCATGGCACTGGATGATCCCTAAATCCCTTCCAACCCTTCTGTGGCATTGTGGCCAATTGTTACTTTAACTGTTTCCAGTAATAAACCATTGAAATGACCCTAAATCATGGAGGATTTGCTTGCTGTTTATTTCAGATTTTAAAGGCACATTTTTAGGCTTCTTTTTAGAAATTCTCAAGGCTTTCAGCTCTCTAAAATGAATTAAATTCAGTGTTGGGATTGATGTTTTAATTTAACTATGGGTTGGTATTTATAGAATACTTGTATTCCTTAGATTTTAGTTTAATTTCTTCTATAATCTCCTTCGATTTTAAAAGATTTGTTAAAAAATTTAAAAAATTGATCATATAATTTCAATTCTTTGAAGAAGAAAGGTGGATTTGGGAACAGAAGAGTTCAGGCATCACTTTGAGTTTAAAAGTTGCTGCTTTCTCTGCATCCAGGCCCGTGGGCTTCGTGTTCATATCTGGTTCTTTGCCTTACCCACCACCCAATGCTAATTAAAATCTGGTTTGAGGCTGGGGTGCTCATTTTAATTCAGAAGGAATTTTGATCACTTCCCCCAAGTTATTTTTGGTGATGTGCTGCTGGAACTTTCTGTGTGCCATTTCTGGAATGGTCTCTCCTGCTCCTGTGGTCCCTCAGTGTGGGCTGGGAACATGGCAAGGTTGGCATGGTCAGGAGCACCTGAGGTTTTCCCATTTGTCCTTTTTCTGTCTGGGGGAAATGGTTCTGTTGTAGATACAGGAACCTCTATCCCTGCTGGCCTTAAAATCATCCAGAGGCTCCACAAAAGGTGTGGGAATGTTGGGATGAGTCCAGAGCCAGGCTGGGAGAGCTGGGTGTGCTCACCTGGAGAGGAGAAGCTGCAGGGAGAGCTCAGAGC
>JAHXMQ010012338.1:22525068-22540376 GCA_020466415.1 Ammodramus savannarum pratensis | reverse complement strand
AAAAAAAAAAAAAAAAAAAAAAAAAAAGAAAGAAAGAAAAAGCAGCACAATCCTGCTTTTCCTTGGCTGGGAGCAGGAGCAGGTGAGGAACCCAAGGTGACAACTCAGAGGGGGATCAGGGGCCGGGTTATGGGGGCGAAATTCCAGCACTGAGCAGCTTGAAAGGAAGAAACAATTTGGGACAAACCCAAATTCTCAAAGGTGTTTTGGTTCCTCAGTCCCACTGATTATATATGGATTACACACCATGAGGATTTAAACGTTGCTTTAAATTTAAATTTAAACGGGGCTTCTCTGAGCCCCTGTGCCAGGGCCTGCCCACCCTCACAGGGAGGAATTTCTTCCCAATATCCCATCTAATTCCATCCTCAGTCAGTTTAAAATCATTGTCCCTTGTCAAAGGACAGGTTAAAGCACGGGGTTACACCTTAGAGAATTCCAGACAGGAATGTATCCATCATCCCAGCCAAATAATCAAAATTCCTACAATTTACGGGGTCTTCCTATTTGGCCATTTCTTCATGGCCTGTTTGGTTTATACTTTGTTTTTTATAGTTTTTTTTTGTTTTATAGTTTTCTGGTTTATATATTTTTTAAATCTACATATGTAAACAGCAGGAGGATCCCATTTGGACTGTTGACATGGACTTTTTGTTGACATGGACTTTTTTTTACTAGAATGATCTCCAAAGGGAAAGACAAACATTTTGCTTCTTTAATTGTCCCTCCCAGTAGGAAATGGGATTGAGAGCAGTGATTCCAGCTGGAGCTGGGACCTGCATCCTCCAGGGTGCTGCAAGAGAAAAGCCAAGGGACGTCCTGCTGTCCTGATTTATGGAAAAAAGTGTCTCTGGATGAGATTAAATCCTCTCCTGCTTCCCTGGAAAAAGTGCCCCAGATATTCTTCTGTCTAATCAGGCTCCCTCTCGTTTATCAGGATGTTTAGGCAGAGCTGGAGGTCAAACAAACGGTTCCATGGGAACAAACCTCCTCCCCACAGCTCTGGGCTCCTGAGAAGTGGGGACACAAGTGACACATCACTCCCTGATCCACTCTTCACCATTTGTGGTTTTAATTCTGATATTCTCGGCAATATGTGGGGTATTTGTCGAAATTAAAACCTGAATAAAGCACGAAATATGAAGTTTTAGGGGTCAGTTTGAAGAGGAATTCTGGGTTTGATTAGAGGTTTGTGTTCTCCTTTCTGGGATTAAATTACTCCAGGTGAGCTGTGGGATCTGTGTTTGTATTTTAGTGATGCAGAATTTGATCGTTCTGGGTGTGGGCTGGCAAAGTCAGCCCCCAGAGATGGGGATCCCTCCTGTTCAAGGCTCTTTGTCTTCAGCCAAACCATCCGAGCCATCCCACGATTTGGAATTTGGATTTTTGGGGTTGCCTGGAGGAGCCTTTCCATTTGGGTTCAGCACTCATGGCACAGCTCTGAAATCCCAGCTCAAGTGGGGATGGATCAGCATGAGGAATATCCAAAGGTGAAGCTCAGCTCCTTCCACAGAGGAATGAGGGGGATGCAGAGTTTGAATCCAGGTTTGGATTTGTATTTGTGAGGGAATTGTGGTCAGGAAGGTCAGGATGTCTCCTCAGCAAACAAAATTCCTGAATTACAGCCCTGAA
Organism: Ammodramus savannarum pratensis; assembly: GCA_020466415.1. NCBI lineage: Eukaryota > Metazoa > Chordata > Aves > Passeriformes > Passerellidae > Ammodramus > Ammodramus savannarum. The sequence goes on along the minus strand of JAHXMQ010012338.1, from coordinate 22,538,744 downwards.
AAGGTGAGTGCTGGCTTTTCCCTTGGAATATCTTTTGGGATAACCTTACTGGAGACACACATGCAAAGCCAGGAGTCTGTCCTGTGAAACCCACTGACTCCCAGCTCCACAGGAACAACAAGCTGAAGGTCACTGGAGCAAACAAATAAACACCCACTTGACTCCAGACTCTTGGATGTTTGTGGGACCAAATCCTGACTTTTAGCTGGAATCTGGTGTCTATTATCACCAATTTGCATTAGGAAACTTGTGCTGGTTTGTTTTTGTTTTTTTTTTTTTCCTGTCACTAGAACAGCAGCAAATTCCTGAAAATCAAGCTCCAGGATCGCTCCTCTAAGTCAGACACTGCACACAATCCCAGATTTACACACACACCAAGGTCTGCAGACACAGTATCAAATAAATCTGATTTATTTTCAAAATGAACGTGAATTTTGATGAAAATGGTAATTCCTAATCTTTGTTCCATCCTCAGGTCAGTGAAAGGCAGCACCAGAAATACCCAGCTCATGGTTCTCGAATGTGGCACTGGAACAACAAAAAAAGCAGGATCAAAAGGCACTTCCACGATGTTGGTGGGATAAATGGATAAGCCAGGCTTTTCTGGCCATCATACTGAGAGAATTATAGAAATTCCAAGGTGAATCAACTCTTCCAGGCTTTCTCTTTCCGGAGCCTTCCGTGGAGATGCCAGGATGTGTTTCTAGAGAGCTGGACATGAGCAGCTCCAGCAGGGCAATTATCCGCAGGGAATCCAATTAAAAGATTACTGTTCTCCAGCCAGGAGTGTTCTAGAGATGCTCAGAATGATCTGTTGAAATCCCTCAGGCAGCTTACCCGGAATAACCCTCTCCTGGATCCCCTCCAGCTCCCAGGGGAGGCTCCAGCTCAGGAAATCATCTCGGTGCGGAGCAGCTCCAGCTCCACGTGAGCAGCACTGCCCAGCAGGACGCAGGAATTGTGCCATCCCCTCCTCCCTGAATGCAGAGAAGGTTCCAGTGGGTTTCAGAGAGCTGGGAGGAGGCTGCTGAAAATCTCCGTGGATTTGCTGCGCTTTGTAGAATCACGGAATGGTTTGGGTTAGGAGGGATCTTGATGATCCCAATCCCACCCCTCTGCCATGGCAGGGACACCTCCCACTGTCCAGCCTGGCCTTGGGCACTGCCAGGGATGCAGGGATGGAATTCCATGCCAGCCCTGCCCACCCTGCCAGGGAACAATTCCTCATTGCCAGGATCCCACCCATTGCTGCCCTCTGGCACTGGGACCATTCCCAGCTGGGTTTGCACTGGGATCCCCTTCCAGGGATGGCTCTTCCAGGAGGAACCTGGACGTGTCCCTGTGTCCCTGCTCAGGGTGGGTGATCTCCAGAGGGTCTTCCCAAACCTGATCATTCTGGGATTCTGGGATCTCAACCCTTGGAGCACCAAAAAGGACCTGGTGGTTTAACCTGGCAGCCAAAGCCCTGCCATGCACAGGGACACCCCCAGGGGATGGGGAAGAGAATTGGGAAAAAGGGAAAACTTGTGGGTTGAGATGGGGACAGATGATAGCACACAAAAAGGAGGAAAAGTCATGGAATCATGGAATGGGTTGGGTTGGAAGGGACCTCACAGCCCATCCAGTGCCACCCCTGCCATGGCAGGGACACCTCCCACTGTCCCCAGTGTCCAACCTGGCCTTGGGCAGTGCCAGGGATGCAGGGATGGAATTCCATCCCAGCCCTGCCCACCCTGCCAGGGAACAGTTCCTCATTCCCAAAATCCCACCTGTCCCTGCCCTCCTCCAGCTTACAGCCATCCCCCCGGTGCTATCACTCCATGCCCTCCTGAACATGGGAAAACCCAGAGCTCTGGAGTGCAGGTTATCTCCCAAATCCCACATCCCCTCACCCTGGGAGCCCCTCCAGAGAGGGAGATGACCCCCTATGACCCAGCAAACCAGCATGAGGACTTCTAGAACCTTCCTGAGGGAGCTGGTGCTGGATAGGGGATATTGGGAAGCCAGCCCAGCGCAGACCAGAGGACCCAGAGCATTCCTGGGGGTGCCAGGTCTCCTGGATGCCACAGACCCTCACCTGGAGCCCAGGCTGGGTGCCAGGGCAGGGCTGGCCTCTGCCTGCCCCTCCAGAGGCGAGGATTTTCTGCTGGAAGCAGGAGCTGGGTTGCGAGAGCCGTTTGCGCAACGGGATCGCAAATGGGCCCAAGGTCAAGGCAGGGGGAGGAAACAAGAAACGAGGAATGTTCCCGTGCTCATGCAACACATCCCAGGTTTCGTGGGCAGGGATTTCTTAACTCCTGTGCTGACACCCTTGTTTGCTTTCCTTGGGTTGGAAATGATGAGCTCTCCTTGCCTTTAACCACGTGGGAAACTCCACAAAACCCCAGACTCGGGGTTTTGTGCGGCCTCGGGATGAGTTTTGGCCTCCGTGACCTCCCAGGATGGTTGTGAGTCAAACTGAGATTTTTCCTGCCAAAATAAACAGCAGTGGAAGTGGAATTTTCTCCGACAGTCGGGCTCAGAAGATGCCACTGCTGGAGGTCATGTGGGGTGGCTGCCCTGGTTTTTGGGGTCATTCAAATGTCCTGACCTGGCCTTTGCCTCTCCTCTGACTGTGCAGCACCCACTGGGAGCACAATCCCAGGGCTCCAGCACAGTCCCAGGAATTGGAATGAGCCTCTCTGGGCTGTATCAAGTAAAAAATAACCAGCATTTCTTTATTAGTCAGTTACAGGGTGCAGCCTGTAATATATTATGCAGCAGTTCTAGACCTGACTTGATGTTTCTGCCAAACTCTGAGCTCGGCACAGGTTGTACCCAGTGGTCAGGTGCCCATCCCAGAATTCTGGCAGGATTTGTTCCTCCTGTTCCTGCCTGTGGCACAAACACAGCCCAGACCTCACCGGTAACACCATCCCAGAATCCCAGAATTGTTGTGGTTGGAAGGGACCTCTGGAGATCACCCAATCCAACCCCCAGCCCAGGCAGGGTCACCCTGAGCAGGGACACAGGGACACGTCCAGGTGGGTTTGGGATGGCTCCAGAGAGGGAGAATCCATCACCTCCCTGGGCAGCTCTTCCAGGGCTCCATGGAAAAACATCTCTCCTCAGGCTGAGGCGGAGCTCCAACCCATTTCTCCTCCCTGATTCTTTAGAAATAAGAATAAATAATCATTAAAATTAGAAGGGATTAAGATATGGAAACTTGTGAGCTCCTATGTCTGGTTTGCAACCTGGTGTAGGGAATGTTCCCTTCCCATGGCAGTGGGAACAAGATCAGAATACCAGGAAAAGCTTCCAACAGAACGAGGCTCAGGAGTGTCCTGGATTTTTTCAGAGTTCAAGAGGGCTGGGATTTAATCCTTGACTTCATCCCTCTGTCCTCTAAACAGCCTTGTTTAAAACGTGCCTGGAAGCTCAGGAATGCTGCTAAGGAGTCAGGGAAGTGGTGGAATTCTCCTGCCCATGGGGGTCAGGCCACTCGTTTTCCTGAGGAATTATGGAAACAGATCCTTCACTCCTCCATCCACTGCTCAGGAATAATTCTGTAATTCCATGAAGATGCGGGTTACCAACACCACACTCCATGGAAGTGGGCATTGATGGGAATTCCATCCCAATTCCCCGTGGAATTCCATGGGCTTCACTTGAGCCAGGAGAGCAGAACCAGTTTGGTTTTGATCTGGAAACCAAAGCCAGCCCAAGTATCCCTACACCTCCATCCTGATCCACCTCGGAGGTGCCATCAAACCCACTCTGAACATTCACAGAATTCACCAACATCTATGGAATACACCAACGTCCATGGAATACACCAACGTCCATGGAATACATCGATGTCCATGGAATACACCAACACCCATGGAATACACCAACATCTATGGAATACACCAACACCCATGGAATACACCAACGTCCATGGAATACACCAACATCCATGGAATACACCAACATCCATGGAATACACCAACACCCATGGAATACACCAACATCCATGGAATACACCAACATCCATGGAATACACCAATGTCCATGGAATACACCAACACCCATGGAATATACCAATGCCCATGGAATTCACCAACATCCATGGAATACACCAACATGAGGATGTCCCTCTTGGCTCAGCCACAAGTCCAAGAGGGACGCTCTGGCACACAAAGCACCGTGAGGGGGACAGGTTGCAATTTCACTTCTGAGCCTTGAGGAACCTTCTGAAAAGTTTCTGGCTGCACTCCTGCCCTCTCCTTTTTATTCCCTTTGTTCCATCCGAAGCTCCATGAAGTCCCAGCTCCTTTGCCCCAGAAGGAAAGGTCTGACAGGAACATCCAGGTGACCTCTGCATCCTTCCTTGGTCTGCTCTGCTTCCCATGGACAGCTTGTTCCCCACATGCATTTTTTTCCTTTTCCCACCCTCCTCTTTCCTGCCTCTCCCTCTCCTTTCCCAGACAGGGTGGGGAGGTTTTAGGTGAAGAAATCCGTCGAGGGGATGGACAAACCTGAGGGATTAAGGAAGGACACGCAAATGGGGCAGGCATGTGGTCACACCTGCCCAGCCTAATCCTCTGCTGGGACTGGACACCATGTCCTTTTATTCAAACCCCCTGGATGCATTTTCCCTCTGTGAATCAGCCTCTTCTGGAATGTTTGCACCTCCAGTGTCCTGTGGCACAGAGGTCCCATAACTGAGCAGCATGAAAGGAGAAGGGGATAAGGTGAATCAGGAGATTCAGGACTTGGATCCAGCTTCCAGGCCACTGTGGTGAGGAGATGAGAGGAGAAGGAATGAGGCTGGAAAGCAGGAGTGCTGCTGTGGGAATTCAGCCCTGTCAGACACTGAGCTGTCCCTGCCCATGGGATCTGTGGCAATCAGTGGCCTCTGGCAGGGCTCTGCCCTCCTGCCAAACCTGGGGCTGGTGCTGCAACCGCTGCTCTGCCTCCCTCTGCTTTGGGAGGACAGCACTTGGCAGGAAAATGGGGATCAGCAGGGCTGCCTCTCCCAGTTTCCATTCCCTGGAAACCCCAGGCTCAGGAGGGGCTGGTTGTGACAAGTGGCAGGTGGGACAAGATGGCTGTGACCATTGCACACCTGGGCTGCAGCTTCTGGGAAATGTTTCCCACTGCAATCTCAAAACCTCAGGTCTCCTTGAGGCCAAACCACGAACTTTTGGCCCTCTGGTACCATCTGCAGCCTCAGTTCCCTGTCTCTGGAATCATGTGTGGAAGTGGAGAGAAGCTGGAATCACAGAATGGTTTAGGTTGGAAAACACCTGTAAGATCATGGAGTCCAAATTGTAAGAGAGCACCACCACATCCATCCCAAAACCGTGTTCCAAAGAGCCACATCTACATGGCTTTGAAATCCCTCCAGGGATCCATCTTTTGGGCAGCCCCTGCCAAGGCCTGAGCTCCCTTTCCATGGGCAAATTGCTGCTGCTGTCCCAGCTGAGCCTGCCCTGGCCCAGCCTGAGGCCGTTCCCTCTGCTCCTGTCCCTGTTCCCTGGCAGCAGAGCCCGACCCCCCCGGCTGTGCCCTCCTGGCAGGGACTTGTGCAGAGCCACAAGGGCCCCTGAGCCTCCTTTGCTCCAGCCTCAGCCCCTTCCAGCTCCTCAGGGATTCTGCAGCCCCTTCCAGCTCCTCAGGGATTCTGCAGCCCCTTCCCAGCTCCTCAGGGATTCTGCAGCCCCTTCCAGCTCCTCAGGGATTCTGCAGCCCCTTCCCAGCTCACTCAGTCCCTCCTGGGGCTCCAGCCCCTTCCTCTATCCTGGACACGCTCCAGCTCCTCCAGGTCTCTCTTGTGAGGGCCCAACATGATTCTTCAGTGAGGCTTCAGCTCCACAGGTTGGGTTTGTCCTAGCAAATGCCAAAAAAATCCTTTTGAATGTGATGGATCAGGACCCACTTTTATTTCCAGGACTCAGAGTGTGGCTGTCAAGAAAAGATCAGAGCAAAGGGCCCAGCTCACAGCCTGGATGAGGGACAGAGGGACAGGAGGGACAGTGGGGCTTCCACGCCACTGCTGCTGCTGATGGCAGAGGAGCCTGGGTTCAGGTTTTCCACCCCATGGAAGCAGAGAGGAGGTGGGGACAGACAGCACCTTGCTGTGTGACTGTCCTTGGTGACATTTGTGCTTCTCATACAACTCAGAGCCCCTGGCAGGGCCTGCAGGGGCTCCAGGAGAGCTGCAGAGGGACTGGGGACAAGGCCTGCAGGGACAGCACCCAGGGAATGGCTGTCAGTGCCAGAGGGCAGGGCTGGGTGGGATCTTGGCCGTGAGGAATTGTTCCCTGGCAGGGTGGGCAGGGCCTGGCACAGGGTGCCCAGAGCAGCTGGGGCTGCCCCTGCATCCCTGGCAGTGCCCAAGGCCAGGCTGGACACTGGGGACAGTGGGAGGTGTCCCTGCCATTGCAGGGGTGGCACTGGATGATCTTCAAGATCCCCTCCAACCCAAACTATTGGGACAAAAAACCAAACAACCAATTAAACAAACCCAAACCCTCAAACCCCCAGCAATGCTGCTGTCAGTGACTCTCATTGCCCCCCAGGATGTTTTGAGCAGAGGTTGCCCTCAGGTCCCCACAGGCTGCTGCAGTCCAGCTGCAGCACCAATATTTTAATTAGAGATGCAAGAATGAGGAACCCTCCATATTTCAGAGGGATCAGTGTGGACACCTTGTTTCTCTTCCTTTCTGAGGGACACACACACACACCTGAGCATTTCAGGTGTCACATCTGCTCTCCTCAGCCTGAAATATCCATGTTTGCTTTTCCACCTCAGGGCTCTGTGCAGCCAACACCCGCATTTATCCCCTGCAGCTTTTGCAACAGCACCACATAAAACCATGGCAACAAAGCTGGGCAACAGAGCTGGGCACTGCAGCCTCCTCCTGCCTCCCATTTCACCATCCCTGCAGCACAGCTCTCCTTGGCAGCATCTCCTTGCTCTCCACACCTCCCGGACAGGAAGGTGCAGCAACTTCTCTTCTTCCATGTCCTAAGTGTGATAATTTATTTGTGGGGAGCTGGGATATGTTCCAATTCAGGAATTAAAATTATATTATAATTATAATATATTATATAACACTATAAATATATTATATTATAATTATAATACATTATATATTATAAATATATAATATAATATAATATAATATAATATAATATAATATAATATAATATATATAATTATAATATATTACTATAATAATATCATAATTATATTATTACATTATTTAGATTGTGGCAATAAGTTAGAGACGAGATTTTTTTACAATTTTTGAGTTGTCTTTAATGATGTCTTTTTGTTTTGGTTGGTTTTTTTTAACATAGGTAGAAAGGGTGGGTTTTGCTTACAATGTTATAATATGGTTTAGAAGGTTACAAAATTTTAGTTATAATACTTTTTAAGGAATTATTGATCAATAAAACACTGTTAATAAGGATATTTATGTATTTACCTAATCTTTAAATATTTTGTTTTATGGATTTATATTACAGTGTAAGCTTTTTTTCTTAATTATGTTATGACACATAAACTTATAGTATTGTGTTCTAATCTCTTTGTTTATTTTTATAAGTACTTTTATTTTTAGTTAGTTCTGAAAGTTCCTTGCATTTCAGAGTCCAACACTAAGGGAAAAATGAGAGGAAATGGCTTCAAATTGTACCAGGGGAGGCTCAGATTGGGGATTACAAACAATTTCTCCCCTCACAGAGTGGTCAGGCCTTGGGATGAGCTGCTCAGGGAGGTGATGGAGGCACTGGAAGGCTTCAGGAGGAGTCTGGATGTGGCCCTTGGGGACAGGGTTTGGGCTGATGCTGGATGCCCATGGAAGTCTCTCGGTGATTCTGTAACTCTGGGATTTTCCTTCAGCCACAAAGGAGCATCCCAGGTGTCCCTCTCCAGCAGGAATGAAGGACAGAGCATCCTGATGTGGTCTCTGACCTTCAGCCATGGAGTTATTGCAATATTAGACAGGGTTTTAGCAGATATGGACATTTTAGGGCAGCCTGTGAGGATCCCTCTGGGCACAGCCAGCACTGCAGCAGCTCAGCTGTTCCTGTGATCCTGTGGGGTAAGATGGGCTCAGACAAACCCAAAGGGTCACACTGGGGATCACACACCAAATGGGGCTCAGACAAACCCACAGGGTCACACTGGGGATCAAACACCAAATGGGGCTCAGACAAACCCAAAGGGGATCAAACACCAAATGGGGCTCAGACAAACCCAAAGGGTCACACCAGGGGATCAAACACTAAATGGAGCCTCAGGATCTCTCAGGAAACCAAAATACCCCAAAGTTTGGCCCACTCAGCACTCAGAGACCCCAAAAGATGCAAGAACTGATCCATAAGAAAGAAGCAATGCCAAAGGATACCAGGAAATCTCTGGTGTCAGGAACAGCTGGTGGAAGAGAGGGGTTGAGGGAGGGATAAATTCCTCATTATTGGCAGTGATTTCTCACCTTGGGAACTCCAGGCTCCTTCCTCATTTCCACAGCCAGACAAAAGATCTCCAAGTGACTTCACCCAGCTGGGAGCAGCCAGGGAATGTCAGAGAGGTGCCTCAGGGGTTCCTCAGAGCACACAGAAGCTCTTTGGGGGCAAAGCCAAGGGAACCTGCCAGGAAAAGTGTGGGATCAGCAGGAAATGCTGCCAGCAGCTCGTCCCTGTGCTCGGAGCTTTCCTGGTCAGAACATCTGCAGGATGTTGCAGTGACCATGACAAGGGTGGCAGCAGCAGGCTTTCCTCAGGGATCAGCATTTTCCACACCAGGAGCAGATCTCCCTCCCTCTGGGGTGTGCTGTGGATTTGGGATCACTCCATGCTGCCTTCCTGCCCCTCAAAGATGACATTTTTTTATTCAGGACTGGCTGTAAGATGAAAATCTGGTTTTTTAGTCCCAGCCCAAGTGCTTGGGGAACCTTTTGCACCCCAATCCCACCATGATCCCCCTCTCTGGATGTCCCCAGCAGAGCAGGAGGTGCTGCTGATGCTCCTGATGTGGTCTCATTTCTCTGAACAAACTCAGAGCCTCTCAGAGGTGTCAGCATCTGCTGCTTGCCAGAAAGAAAGCCAACTCTCATTCATTCTCCTTTTTTTTTTTTTTCTCTTTTGGTTTGGTTTTCTGGGGTTTTTTAAGGAAGTTTTTTTGTCTTTTCCTGCTCCAGCACACAAGTGAGGTGCCCACAGAGCAGAGCTCTGAGGATTTATTTCTGCAGCAAGGGTATGGAAGTGAAAAGGGGAAAGGAAAAGGAGAAAGGAAAAAAAGATAAAGGAAAAAAGGGGGAAAAGGAAAAAAAGGGGGAAAGGGGAAAAGGAACAAAAGGGGAAAGGGGAAAGGAAAAAAGGGGAAAGGAAAAGGAACAAAAGGAGAAGGGAAAGGGGAAAGGGGAAAGGGGAGGTTTGGGAAGGGAAGGTTTGGGAAGGTTTGGGAAGGTTTGGGAAGGGAAGGGAAGGTTTGGGAAGGTTTGGGAAGGTTTGGGAAGGGAAGGGAAGGGAAGGGAAGGGAAGGGAAGGGAAGGGAAGGGAAGGGAAGGGAACTAAAACTTAGGGTATTGAGCAGCCTGACTGCTCAGTGCTCACTTCTTGTGCCCAGATTTCCTTTCTTTCAGCAAAGGAAATCATTGTTCTCCTCACTGCTGGTGCTGCTGGTTTATTCATAGGAACATGGAATGATTCAGGTTGGAAGGGACCTTAAAGATGATCCCATTCCACTGTCCCAGCTGGCTCCAAGCCCCATCCTGGCATCCTGGAAGTGCCACAGCTGCTCTGGGCACCCGTGGCAGGGCCTGCCAAGAATTCTTCTCTAGTAATTCTTAATATTATTATAATTATTTTACAGAGCTCATCTTTAGTCTTGTGGCCCCCCAAGAATGGAGCTGCAGCCGTTTATCCCCAGGAAAGCTCTTTTCCAATATCTGCACTTGCAGCAGCAGCACAAAGGCTCAGCCCCAGATCCGACAGCATGACTGATGCAAGCTGTCAGCCAATATTTGACTTTCCAGGTGAGATTAGATTTAGCTTTTAATTTAATATAAACATAAGTGCAGTGCAAGGCACTTATTTCACAGGCACCTGCTCCCAGCCTTGTGCAGGCTCCTTAAAGACATCCCTGCTCTTTTTGGGGAGTTTCACCCCATTATCCACCTCAAAATCCTGAATCTCCTTAGGGAAGGACACAGCAAAGGTAAGCTGCTGTTACAAGTCTATTTTCTCCTGAAAAATGATAGCAATTTTTGATGGAAACCAAGGAAAAAGCAAGTTTTAGACAGTAAAGGCAGTTTGTATTTGTATTTTCTCATTTAGTTTCATTAATTACCTTTATCTTCTATATTTGAGCATGTGTGAGGGAGTAACTGCAAAGGGATCCTCCTGTACGTGTACCTGAACCCCTGTGTGCACAAAGGCTGAATTCCTGAATTCCTGAATTGGAACACATCCCAAATATTTATTAGCAATGGAAATTCAGTGCTTCTTCCCCTTGGATGCAGCCAACTCCTTGTTCTTGAGGATGGGACTGGGAACAAAGGGATTTGGGGGAAGATTTCCACTGGTTTTAGGGCTTGGCTGGTCTGGAGAGATGAAGGAATTGCTCACATTAAAGTGGGACAGCCTGGGTGGGAATGGGATCCATGTGGGAATGGGATCAGGTGGGAATGGGATCTGGTGGGATTGGAATTTGTATGGGAATGGGATCAGTACGGTAATGGGATCTGGGTGGGAATGGGATCAGGTGGGAATGGGATCTGGTCAGAATGGAATCAGGTGGGAATGGGATCAGGTGGGAACGGGATCTGGGTGGGAATGGGATCAGGTGGGAATGGGATCTGTGTGGGAATGGGATCTGTGTGGGAATGGGATCAGGTGGGAATGGGATCTGTGTGAGAATGGCTCTGGTCAGAATGAGATCAGTATGGGAATGGGATCAGGTGGGAATGGGATCTGGGTGGGAATGGGATCTGGTGGGAAGGAATTCTGGAGGGGGATTTTCCTCCTGTGGGACACACACCTGGTTCATGGGGTCTGAGCAGCACTGGGATCTGAATTTTGGGGTGAATGGGATCAAACATGGCTTTGCAGTACCAGGCAGTGTCTCTTCCTCTTTGGGGACTGTCCCAAATGGTCCCTGAGGCCACTCCAGGGATGGAGTCTCAGCCTCCCTGTCCCTCCCATGGCTTTGTCTTGTCCTCAGGAGCAATCCTTCCTCCCTGCTGGATTCTCCTCTGTAGGGAAGGGACAGTGCCACAAACCCTGTGCCAGGGCCATGGGGGCCTTCACCAAAGTGTCCCCAGAGCAAAGGGACCTGAGTGGGCTCCAGGATGGGCAGAGGGCTGGAGCAGCTCTGCTGGCAGGAAAGGCTGGCACAGCTGGCATTGTTCACCTGCACAGGAGAAGCTTTGGGCTGAGCTCAGGGTGGCCTTGCAGGGCCTGGAGGAGCCCCAGGAAAGCTGGAGAGAGACAATTGCCAGGGGATGCAGGGACAGCACACAGGGAATGGCTGCCAGTGCCAGAGGGCAGGGCTGGCTGGGATCTTGGCCATGAGGAATTGTTCCCTGGCAGGGTGGGCAGGGCTGGCATGGAATTCCATCCCTGCATCCCTGGCAGTGCCCAAGGCCAGGCTGGACACTGGGGACAGTGGGAGGTGTCCCTGCCATGGCAGGGGTGGCACTGGGTGGTTTTAAGGTCCCTTCCAGCCCAAACCATTCCATGATTCTGAGCAGGACCTCCTTGGGTCTCTGGACATACTGAACCACTCAGAGATGGGGATTCTCAGCTGAGCTAAAGCTGCCCCTTCAAGAGTCAGAAGGTGATGTTACCAGATAATTGACATAACACCAACAAAATACTCCAAACCAACTCTTTTAATGCAGACATCTGATTAAAAAGAATATTTTCTTGTCTTTAGCAGCATAATTGGCGAGGATGACCAAGGTGCAGAACTTCACCTGGGCAGTGGAAGACATTTTCAAGGAAACCTTCCTCAATTACATGAACAGCTGGAGGAGGAACATGACAGAAGCAGCAGACAAACTGCAGGCTGAGGTGGCTGCTGAAAACTTTGACTACGTTATCCTGTACCTGATGGTGATGATTGGGATGTTCTCCTTCATCATCGTGGCCATCCTGGTGAGCACTGTGAAATCCAAGAGGAGGGAGCACTCCAATGATCCCTACCACCAGTACATCGTGGAGGACTGGGGGGAGAAGTACAAGAACCAGGTGCTGAACCCAGAAGATCTCAAGTGTGTGGTCCATGAAAACCTGGGGGCAAGGGATAAAACAAGCCCAGAGTCACCCTGACTTTGTGGGAACGCCAGCAGTGAGGGATTCATGGAGTCACACAGAGGGAACTCACTGGAATTCCAAAGAGCTGTGCAAGTGTTGATTCAATTTACACACAGGTCAATGGATAATGGAGTCCTGAGGAAATCAATGTGATGGTTCCTGTGAAAGTCCAAGAAAAATTTGTGATTTTTCTTCCCTTTGATAGCCTGTCCTTTGGGAAAATAAAGCCATGATAGGGATAACTTGATTATTTGAGCATTTTTTTAAATCCACAACCAGATCTGGATGTTCCCACCTCAGAATAACTGTGAATTAGTGCTGGTCAAAAGTGCCAATTTAGATCCAAACTGTGTGACTTAAAACCACGTGAAAAATAACCTGAAAATATCCAGTAAAATCTCCAAACTCCACGCATTGACTCAAGAAGGAATTAGGGAATTGTGAAAAACACCAATCACTTGTTTTTAATATTTTAAAAGTTTAATAGTAATAAAATGGTTATACAAATAGCAATACAATTAGAGGAATAATTTGGACAATTTTAATTAGGACAATATGAGACAATAAAAACAAAGAATTACAGGCAGTCCAGGTACCTTTTTCTTGGCATCACAAGCCCAAAAAAGGCCCCACGTTAACAAAGGATTAACCCTTAAAAACAATAACCTGTTGCATATTCATACACCTCATCCATGATGCATAAATTCCATTCAAACACAGGATTCTGTCTGGTCATCTCTTCCTCTAAATCCTAGCAGCGCCTTTGAGGTGGGAAGAAGTTCATTTCTTGTGATAATGGGGCAATAAATTCTTTTTCTCTGAAAGATTCAGGTGTCCTGTGGCTGCTATCTCACTGCAAGTCCTTTCTTTAAAAAAAAAGTATCTTACATAGCATAGTTTCTATTGGAACATTTTTAATAACCTAAAACTATATTTAACACACTACTTAAGAGAATTAATACAGCATTACTTTCTAACACAACACATATAATATTCATTTGAATATTTGTGAAAAGCCAATCATAAAATAGGCATTTTTCACAGGAATGAATCACAGGAGGGACCTGATACCTGCACACACTCACTCCCAACTCCTTTTTAGTGATCTGATTCCTATTTTCGCTCGTTTTACATAATAAATGACAAAGAGCTTCTTTTCTTTGGGAGCCTGTGGCTTGTCTTGGACACAGATTTTGAGGTTTGAGCTGATGCCACCCCTCTGCAGATGTGCTGGAGGTGCAAAAGAAGCACAAGCAGCAGCTGGATGAAGGGATTGTCTTCTCTGCTCGTGTGAGACCTGACCTGCAGAGCTGCCCCTGGATCATCACCAGACACAGGTGGAGCTGCTGGGAGAGCTGGGGGTGCTCACCTGGAGAGGAGAAGCT
>JAHXMQ010012338.1:22403459-22430050 GCA_020466415.1 Ammodramus savannarum pratensis | reverse complement strand
GAGGAGGAGGAGGAGGAGGAGGAGGAGGAGAAGCAGGACCACGACATCTCCCTCTTCGTCAAGGTAAGGCTGAGGGGCTGCCGGGGAATCTCCTTGGGGAATCTCCCCTTCCTGATGATGTTCTGAGAAGCATCAGCCTCAGGAAAAACCCTCTGGAAGAGCAAACCACCAGAATTCCCTGGAGGCTTTCACCGGGTGCTCCCCGATTTCCATTAGCCATGGAACAATAGCATTTATTTCCTTTAGGTAACAATTCCCGTTATCCCAGGTGTTCCAAAGGATCCTTGGAGAGGAATTGGAGTGTGGCAGGCGCAGGGCCAGCCTGGCTGAGATGATTTGGTCATTAACACCCGATATAAACGTGTCTCTGCCTCCTCATTCCTTCAGGAATCGCTGGCGTGAGGAGCTCCCCGCGGGTTTTCAGATCCCCAAAGTGCAGGGAGAGGGGGTCTCATCATCGGGGCTGGGAGGGAAGAACCTGGGAAATGTCATTTCAAATGCAATGCTGGGATTTTCTATTTCTAACACGAATTATGGGCGACATTTAGAGAATTGTCCCAAATTTTGGCAAGGCTGAATTCAAAGTCGGTACCTTTGGAATTGCCCAGTTCGTGTTTGTTTGAAGGGAAGATTTGGGTTACAGGGAAATAGGGGAAAAAAAAAAAAAAAAAAAAAGGAGGTGAAAACTAACACAAATTTGTGATATTTTACTGAGTAGAGCTTTAGATCCTTCTGTCCTGTACCTGGAATCCCAGTAAAATCCCTGGGATTTGGCATGGGAACAGCAGCCATCCACAGAGCCTTTATCAATGGGGATTTTTGGTGTGTAGGAAGCATCTGGAGGTGATTTCTTCCCTCTTCTCTGACCCCTCTGGACTAAAATGTGGAGCAGGGTGGGACAAACATAAAGCTAAGGAAATAAACCTGGGGAAGCAGAAGGCATTTGGGAACCTTCTCCTCCACAAACCATCCCATCCTGTCCCTCCTGATCTGGCTGAGGCTGCTTCTGCCAGCCAGAATTCACAGTCAAAATTAAAATTAAAATTAAAATTAAAACTAAAATTAAAACTAAAATTAAAACAATATTAAAATTAAAATTAAACAATATTAAAATTAAAATTAAAACGTGGTGCCTTCCACTTTATGGGAGGAAAACACAGCCAAAACGAGAGAGCAGCCTAGAGAACAAGAGCATTTGTTCTGACTCTGTGGTCTCCCAAATATTAGGATTAAACGTGGGCTTTGAAAATATTTGTGAATTCATAAAGGCAGAAGGAGAAGGGAGCAGCATTTTTGTGATGGGCTTCATATTGGTAATTTAAGAATGCCTAGAAAACAATCCAGCTGCTTTTCTAATTATTTCTGTATTACAAAGCTTGAGTATTTTACCTCACCTGGAGCTGGATTTTTGTAGTTGGGCTTGGATTAGTTTTTAGTCAGAGGCTGGCATGAGGAAAAGGAAAAAAAAATCCAGCTGGAGAGCTCAGTGTCTCCCCAGGCACCCAAATGGCCATGCCATGGTTTGATAGCACAACAGAAATACAGAGAAATGTAAAAATAAACCCCAAAATGGGGGAAAATGCACAATAAAACAGCACAGGAACAGAGCTGGAATAATCCTGGCAGTTCCCCAGGCCAGGCCCACATTAAGATGCTGTGGCAGTGATGATGTTGTGAGAAACATCAGCCTCGGGAGGAGCCCCTGGAAGAACAGAACCCAGAATTCCCTGGAGCCTTTCACCGGGTGCTCCCTGATTTCCATTAGCTCATGGAACAACAGCATTTATTTCCTTTAGGTAACAATTCCCATTATCCCAGGTGTTCCAAAGGCAAATGTTCCCCAAGGTCACCCAGATATCCTTTCCTTGGGAATTCAGTGTCCCTGGTACCTTGTGCTCTCTGCTCCTCAAGGGCTTTTTCCCCTTCTGTAGCAAAAGCTCTTTATTGATCAGAAAACTTCTGTAAATGTCAGAATTTTATTTTTTTTTTACCATTTAAATATACTTAAACTCTCACTCAAATTCACTCAATTGATTTTTAAGCAACAGAACATTTATTCAAGACTTAAGAGCTTATTTCTAAATTGAAATTGCTATCTGATTATTTATGGATGGAAAACTCAATAGAATCACAGCTACAGATTTCAGCATTCCAAAGATTCCCGAGGATTTCTCTGTACCACAAACACTTGGCCAAAGTGGAGCACAAGGCCTTGCTCATCTCCCTCAGTTTCAGGGTTAAATGGATTTTAGTCAAAGCTGTCCATGAGCACAAGGTGATAGATTTTATCCAAGAAAAAGCAGGGGGATTTATCCACTTTGGTGACATTCTTGGTCTCTACATCATTTCTCTCCATTCAGAGGATGACTTCATTCCCATCAGAGACAGAATTTCCCTGAGATACCCTTGAGTGACTTTGCACAGAGCAGTGCAGAGTCACAGAAAGGGCTGGAAAATGGGAAAGGAAAAGCTTTGCTGGGAGTAACAACTGCATCCCTGCCTGCAGGGTCTGTGCCCAACTGGAATGGCAATGGGGGTTTCCCACAAAAAAAAAATAAAATCTTCTTTTCTCTGATGTGATGAATCTGGGCCTTAAACAGAACTTGCATTATGAAGCAGCAACTGAATTTTGAGTGCTGTAGGTGAGAATTCCACGTGCAGCAGGAGCTCAGCTCCCTGAACACCTGGATGTCCTTTCAGTGCAGTCTGGGCTGCACCTGGTGCTTGGTGTAAACACTGGAATTGTCACTACTGAGGAGGTGCTGGTGCTGAAAATCTTGATTTTTCCTCCTCACTCAAGGTGTAACTGGCTGAGGTGAGTGTGGTACACAGCCAGGAGCTGTTGTGCTGTGTCCCAATGCAGGTGGGCAGCTCTTTGTGGGTGCAGACTCACCACAGGAGCTCAGGATTTCAGTGAGCTCAGTAAGGGAAATGAAAGATTTCTGTGCGCAGAATTTCCCTGCATTGCTCCTCAGATACCCTGGAGTGACTTTACACATCCTGTAACTTGTGCAGAGTCACAGAAAGAGCTGAACAATGAGAAAGGAAAAGCTTTTCTGGGAGTACAGGAATGGGAAGAGCTGCATCCCTGCCTGCAGGGTCTGTGCCCAGCTGCAATGGCAATGGGGGCTCTGTTCCCTTCCGTTCCACCAGCTCCACACCTGGGGGTTCTGCTCCCTTCTCCTCACTCCCTCTTCTTCTCCTTCCTGAGCTCCACTCCTTGGACCTCAAGGTGCCACTTTTAAAAAAGTTAAATCTTTAAAAACCCTGACATTTTTCTGTAAGTTGCTTCCCTCCACCATTCCTTTGGATATTTTCATTTGCATTTTAAGTGAGACTTCTGCTTTTTTAATTGGGGAGTTCTGAAAGCTTTGAGCTGGGGACAAGGTAGGGATGAGGCACAGCTGGGACTCCATGGGCTGGGAGGGTTTTTCCTATTGTATTTGTGTTTGGGTTTCCTATTGTATTTCGTATTCCTGTTGTATTTGGGTTTCCCCCAGATGAAGGAAGGAGTGATGAATCTGACTTCATGTTCTCAGAAGGCTAATTTATTATTTTAAGATACTATATTATATTAAAGAATTATATTATAATTATAAATATAGTACATTATAATACTATAATTAATAATTTAATAATAGAATTATTATATATAATATATACTATTATACATTACATATTATAATTATAATGTAACTATATTATTCCATTCTATTCTATTCTATTCTATTCTATTCTATTCTATTCTATTCCATTCCATTCCATTCCATTTTATAATACTAAAGACTACAGAAAGGATATTTACACAATGCTAAAAAGATAATAATGAAAACTTATGACTCTCTCCAGAGTCCTGACACAGCTTGGCCCCAGTTGACCAATGAGTGAAAACAACTCACAGCAGAATCCAATGAAACAATCACCTGTGGGTAAACAATCTCCAAACACATTCCACATGAGCAAAACACAGGAGAAGCAAATGAGATAAGAATTGTTTTCCTTTTTCTCTGAGGTTTCTCAGCTTCCCAGGAGAAAAATCCTGGGTGAAGGGATTTTCCAGAGAATGTGAATGCCACTTTTCCAGCCTCAGGGATTTGGGGATTCTGTGGGAGTGATCCCAGCAGAAAGATGCCCAGCCCTGAGCCCTGTGGGGCTGCCCAGAGGAGCAGCAGAGCCCCAGAGCTGCTGCTCAGGCCTGGCTGCGCTGGTTTAGGCTCTGTGACTGCACAAAATCTCCAGAGCAGCGTTTCTCCCAAGCCTGAGCAGGAAGCTGGCTCCCTTCCCGTGGGTATTTGCCCTCTCACAGCTCCCTTTGACTGTTTTGTTTTTCTCAGCTGGAACATGGCAATTCCAGGTTCCCTAAAGCAGCTTAGAGGAGCTGGCATTACAAATTCCGTTCATAACTCCCGGGTTTGTTGCTGGGGGCTCCATGGGCAGCAGCTTCTCTGGGGGTGGGAGTGAGGTGGGCTGCAGAGTCCCTCCCAAACCTTTCTGTGGTTCTGTGATTCCAGGAGGGGCTGAGGGAGCTGGGAAGGGGCTCAGCCTGGAGAAAAGGAGGCTCAGGGGAGACCTACAATTCCCTGACAGGAGAGGCAGTGAGGTGGGGTTGGGCTCTGCTGCTGTGTCCCAAGAGGAAATAAATTGTCATAAATTGCACAAGGGGAGGCTCAGGTTGGAGATTAGAAACTATTTTTCCTTCTGGAAGTGGGATGAGCTGCCCAGGGAGGTTTGCAGTCCCTGGAATTGTCCCAGAGCAGTCTGGATGTGGCCTTGGGGACAGGGACAGGGTTTGGGGTGATGCTGGTGGGGCTGGGTGATCCTGAAGGGCTCTTCCCACTTGGTAATTCTCGGATTTAGACAACTGACAGACCAACATCCTTTCCAGATTGACATAAACCAACAGACAGAAATCAGTGATCAGAAATACAAAGTTGCATCTAAGTTATTTTTGTATGATTTAGTCAGAACCACTGACTGGTTTGGGTTGGAAAGGGCCTCAAAGCCCACCCAGTGCCACCCCTGCCATGGCAGGGACACCTCCCACTATTCCAGATCGTTCCAAGCCCTGTCCAACCTGGCCCTGGGCACTTCCAGGGATCAGGGAACCCCAACCCCTTTAGGTAAACATTTCCTGGAGTCATCCTTTGCCTGGAAGTGTTAAATAATCTCTGTGGAAGTGTTAAATAATCTCTATGTTCCCCCAGGACTGTTCAGGCCTCAGGCCCTGCTCATCCCCAGGGCCCATCTCTATGGTTTGAAGGTTGGTTTTAGCCCCCCCAAAAAAAAAATTTGAAGGAAAGTCAAGGTCTTCAAAGCCTCCTGGCCCTATTCCTATTTTTACTTCCTCCCTGCAGTAAAGCCCACACCATGTGTTGTGCTTTAAGCACAGGCTTAGGGTCACGTGCGGCGTAAGCCCCTCACTAAGCAGGGAGCCCCCTCCTGATCCAGGCCCAGGACTCAGCCTGGATTTGGGGCTGCCTGGAACCAGCAGAGTCTCCTGACAGATCAGCCAGTGCCAAATTCCACCCCTGGGGCCTCTGCTCCTGGATTTTGTCTTTGCACAACTGCTCTTTATGTGAGCAGCACGGAGCAGGCCAAGGGTGCAAGTTCTGCTTGGTGCCCTCAGCCCCTGCTTGGCTGAAATTCCACTTCAGCCCCCTCAGCTCCTGCTGAATTTCACTGGTCTGAAATTCCACTTCAGCCCCCAAACCCTGTGGGAGAGCCCCAGCCTTGCTCAGGAGCCTCCCTGGGGTGTCCCTTGGATGAGGGACATGGCTCAGAGGTGCTGGTGGTGGGACTGGGTGAGCTGGAAGGGTTCTTCCAAATGTCACCATTTTGGGATGAGGGGATCATCCTGCAGCTCTGCCATGAAGTTCTCACTCTGCCAAAAAATATTCAATTTTTTCTGAGGTTTGATTGATTGTCACAGACATATTTTTTTATGAAAAATCCTTTTGCCAGGATCTTTTCTCCTGAGAAGCTGAGAGGCCTCAGAAATGAAAAGTAAACATTGATTATCTGCTGCTGTGGAATGCAACAGGTGCATCTGGGATTGGTCTCATGTGGTTGTTTTTAATTAATGGCCAATCATTAATGGCCCAGCTGTCTCAGACTTCCTGGTCAGTCACAAGATTTTATTATCATTCTTTTTCTATTCTTTTCAAGCCTTCTGATGAAATCCTTCCTTCTGTTATTTTAGTATAGTTATAATATATAATTTTCTTTTACTATAATAGATATCATAAAATAATAAATCAGCCTTCTGAAACGTGGAGTCAAGACTCTCATCTCTTCCCTCATCCTGAGATCCACAAACACCACCACATATTGATGTTTTCTGTAGAGGAATAACAAACCAGTCTAGAGAACTCCTGACATCCACAAATATAAAATAGCAGAGTGTGGGGAGTGATGTTCTGGAAAGAGATTTGACCAATTACTTGCAGAATATAACTGTACTAAAATCAAATTATTAAAAACATCAGGGGAACTTTAGAAAGGGCATTCTTTAAATAAAAATGTGTAGTAGGTGGTGTCCCTGCCCATGGCAGGGGGTTGGAATGAGGTGATCTTTAAGGTCCTTCCAACCCAAACCATTCTCTGATTCCATCAGTGCCATTTTTATGGAAATACCAGTGTGAGGCCTTTCCTCAAGTGTTGTGTGGACCATGCAAATCCATCTTTATGACTCTTTCTTGGTTTAAATTCTGTCAAGCACAAGTGATAATGCAAGTTGTCAGTAAGTAATATTGCAAATATTCAGAAGTGGAGTTGTCAGAGACCAGAGCCAAACAGCAGAATGGGAGCAGTGAAAGTGGAGCCTTGCCTGAGTTATTCCAATGGGGCAGTTATAAATGAGTTAAACATTGACTCAGATTTCAGAGAAATTCCCATTTTGTCTTGGTGAATCATTGACATTTCCCTGCTGGCTGCTGGGGAAAGGATTTTTAAAATTTTCTGTATTTTCTAAATACAGAAAAATCATTTTTTTCATAATGGAGTAGATGAAACTCAAAACAGTATCCAAAAATACCCAAAATTCTTCAACATTTTTATAGGAATAGAAACTTACAGTGGGAATGGAAATTCAATTTTATTCCATTTTTACATGTTCTTGGAGGGCACCGCCCCAATGCAGCTGACAGGATTTATTTCATTCTTTCTATGTGGAACAAAACATCACAGGTATTCTATTTCTATTCTATTTTATTCTTTCTATGTGGACCAAATCATCACATTTATTCTATTTCTATTCTTTCTATTTTATTCTTTCTATATGGACCAAAACATCACAAATTATTTGAGGTGAAAAAAACCTCCCCCACTCTTTCAGTATTTCACTTTTACCCCTTGATTTAAATTAGGAATATCATTGGCAAAGTATTTCCTACCCAAAGCTGCACAAAAGAGCTTCTTTATCTTCAGTATTTCTTAGAATTCTTTAAGTATTCTTACTGGTTTTTTGTATTTCTTATTTCTTTATTTATTGGTTTCCAGCACAAATCACAGGTATTTTAAACATATCATTTATATTTCTTCTGTTTATATGTATTGTATAGAATTTATATGTATTAATTTATATCACATAAATTAGTTAATGATTATTAATAATAAATAAATAAATAAATTATTATTGATTTTAACGTATTTTATAATTTATTAGAATACATATACTATTTATATGTATCATTATATTACACGTCATTTATAATTTAAGTTTTTACTGATTTATTACATATAATTTCTTACAATGAATTTATACACAAATAAAAATTATATGCATA
The DNA here is from genome assembly GCA_020466415.1 of Ammodramus savannarum pratensis. Lineage (NCBI taxonomy): Eukaryota > Metazoa > Chordata > Aves > Passeriformes > Passerellidae > Ammodramus > Ammodramus savannarum. Next base: position 22,422,266 of record JAHXMQ010012338.1, on the reverse strand, counting down.
TCAATTTAGAAATATAATTTCTAGTTTATAAATTATATATAAAATATATAATTATATATAATTTATAGTTTATATACATACTGTTTATATGTATTAATTATTATATTACATAGAATTCATAATTTCAGATTTCCCTGAATTTAGTACATATAATTTCTTACAAAGAATTTTTACACAAATAAAATTGATATTTATATCAATTTAGGAATATAATTTCTAGTTTATATATGTAATATTTATATAATTATATATGATCTATAGTTTACATACTATTTGTTATTTAGTATTTAGTATTTTCCTGCAATTCACTACATATGTATTATATGTATTAATTACTATATTACATAGCATTTATCATTTCAGTTTTTACTGCATTTATTACATATAATTTATACACATATAAAATTAATATGCATACAATTTATAAATACAATTTATAGTTCATATATATTATATATAATTATATATAATTTATAGTTTACATACCTACTATTTATATGTGTTTATTACATTACATAGAACTTAAAATTTCATTTTTTACTGAATTTATTACATAATAGATATAATTTTATTATATATTTATATAATAACATATTAAATGATGTATATTATTACATATTTATATATAATATAAATATATAACAATGTAATATTTATTATATTATAATATACTATATACTATATACGATATACTATATACTATATACGATATACGATATACGATATACTATATACTATATACTATATAATATATAATATATAATATATAATATATATAATTTCTTACAAAGAATTTATTAATATATAAAACAATATGCATATCAATACATAAAAATAAATTTTTAAAATTAATTTGGAATTATATAGGTAGTTTTTTATATAATTTTTGATGCCGTTTATGTATTTGGCTTGGCCCATCCCAGCTGTGTTGCAGGCTCAGTGTGAATGCAGTGTACAGCAGGAAATCCCCTCCAATCCCTTTGCCCAGCCCTGAACCCCTTTTTGAGGAACACAACCCCCTTTGTGTCAGTAATTCCCTGCAGGGCTCCCGGGGGATGTGAGGAGTTTTGTGCCCTGAGCTGGGATCAGGAGCAGCAGGGAGGGCCAGACCCCAAATTCCTGCCCTGGATAAGGGTAAGAACCTTTGGGCTGTGCTTGTGACCTGGGAGTGCTTCCAGAACATTCCTGCCAGGAAAGGATCACCTGGAATGTTCTGGGCTTCCATTCTGTGCCCTTGGGCTGGAGAACAAACAGAATTCCCAGCATGGGGAGGTTGGGATTGCTGCTGGCACATCCAAAGCTCTGACCTGGAACTGATTGCACCTGCTCAGAGGGCTCAGGGCTTCTTCCACTCCTGCAAACGCTTGGAAATCGTCTGGAAAACTGAAATTAGACTGGGGAAGGATTAAAGGAGTGATCAGAGCAGGCTGTGGGCACTCCAGGGATGGGGCAGCTTCCCCACCCTCACAGGGAGGAATTCCCTCCTAAAAGAAGACAAAAATTCATCATCATCATCATCATCATCATCATTATCATCATCATCATCATCTGCTGAAAAAGCAAACAAACGGTGCTGACTCCAATCCCTGAGTGAGACACAAACCAAGGACAACCCAAAATGCAAAGCAAAACTGCAAAATGGCAATTGCTCCTGCAGGAGAAGGATGCTCCCAAATTGGGCAAGATAAATTCAAGCTCTGCTGAAGTTTTTCACACTCAAGTTTTGCAGCTCAAGTTTTTCAGACTTTCAGTGCACAATTTAATTTCCCATTTATTTTGCCATTTAATTTTCCCGAGCTCTGCTAAATCCTGTAGCTGCTGCAGTGGCTTTTACCGCAGGTCTGGTGCAGGGAGACACATTTGAGAAAAGAAAGCTGAAATTTGCATTTTGCCCTTGTAATTTCATTGGATTTTAGGGATTTAAAAAAACCCAAACAACTGTAGAGAGCCATGGCTGTGGCTGGAAATTCCTGTGATACCATGAGGGGCCTGGCCCAAGGCAACAGCAATGTTGAAAATCACAAAATCTGTTTATTTTCCTCTTTTGTAAAGAGTGCTTTCACACATAAATTTAATCTTGAATTTATTAATTGTAAATAAGGTGAATATTAGTAAACCACAGCCTCTAAAAATGCAATACAAGACATCTCACATTTTAATTTTCACCTGCACTCCCTTGGTTTTTGCTCACTTTACCTAATTCTCATTTAATAGTTCATTTATTTATCACCTTTATCAGAACTAGGAAGGGTGTAGAAATACTGGGGAGGTTTTAATATCAAAATCAAATTTAAATGGGCATTTGATCTGAGTTTGGACCTTTTGTTTCTCATTATTTATAAAACAACTGGCCACAGGTAAAAATTTGAGTGCCACAAAGTTGCTTCTTAGTGAAGGAAAATTTCTCCCTCTGCATCAAAAACATTTAATTAAAGTCATAAATATCCCATAAATAAATATGTTAAAAATATCCCATAAATAAATAATATGTTTAAAATATCCAATAACATAAATAAAATGTTAAAAATATCCCATAACACAAATAATATCTCATAAGTAAATAATAAATGTCCCATAACATAAATAACTTAAAGTCATAAATATCCCATAAATAAACAAAAGTTAAAAATATCCCATAAATAAATATGTTAAAAAATATCCCATAACATAAATAATATATTTTAAAATCCCATAATAATATATAAATAATATCCCTTAAATAAATAAATAAATAATAAATAAATAAATTAATTTATATATATATATATATAAATAATATCCCATAAATAAATAAATATCCCATAACATAAACAACTTTAAGTCAAAAATACCCATAAATAAACTGTTAAAAATATCCCATAACATAAATAAAATGGTAAAAATATCCTATAACATAAATATGTTAAAAATATCCCATAAATAAATAATATGTTTAAAATATTCCATAACATAAATAATATACCATAAATAATAAATATCCCATAACATAAATAACCTAAACTCATAAATATCCTATAACATAAATATGTTAAAAATATCCCATAAATATATAATATGTTAAAAATAACCCATAACATAAATAATATCCCATAAATAAACATAACATAAATAAAATGTTAAAAATAACCCATAACACAAATAATATCTCATAAGTAAATAATAAATGTCCCATAACATAAATAACTTAAAATCATAAATATCTCATAAATAAACAGTATATTAAAAATATCCCATAAATAAATATGTTAAAAATATCTCATAACATAAATAATATATTAAAAAATCCCTCAACATAAATAATATCCCATAAATAAATAAATAAATATCCCATAACATACATAACTTAAAGTCATAAATATCCATAAATAAACTGTTAAAAATATCCCATAACATAAATAAAATGTTAAAAATATCCCATAAACACCCAACATATCCAACTCTGTGCAGGAGTAAAGTGAATTCCTTTTATCACCTTTAGAATAAAGTTAATTATTTTCTGTGCAGGTGTAAAGTTAAAGTTAATTATTTTCTGTGCAGGTGTAAAGTTAATTCCTTTCATCACCTTCAGTGTAAAGTTAATTCCTTTCTGTGCAAGTGTAAATTCCTTTCTGTGCAGGTGTAAAGTTAATTCTTTTCATCACCTTCAGTGTAAAGTTAATTAATTTCTTTCTTTTATTCATAATTTCTTCATTAATTCCTTGCTTCACCTCCAGTGTAAAGTTAACTCCTCGCTGTGCAGGTGTAAAGTTAATTCCTTTTATCACCTTCAGTGTAAAGTTAATTCCTTTCTTCACTTTCAGTGTAAAGTTAATTCCTTTCTTCACCTCCAGGGTAAAGTTAATTACCTTCTGTGCAAATTTAAAGTTAATTCCTTTCTATGAAGTTGTAAAGCTGAAGTTATTCCTTCCATACCTTCAGTGTAAAGTTAATTCCTGTCTGTGCAGGTGTAAACTTCATTACTTTTATCACCTCCAGTGTAAAGTTAATTAATGTCTTTCTTTAATTCCTAATTTGTTCATTAATTCCTTTCTTCACCTTCAGTGTAAAGTTAATTCCTTTCTTTACTTCCAGTGTAAAGTTAACTTCTCTCTGTGCAGGTGTAAAGTTAATTCCTTCCATCACCTTCAGTGTAAAGTTAATTCCCTTCTGTGCAGGTGTAAAGTTAATTCCTTCCATCACCTTCAGTGTAAAGTTAATTCCCTTCTGTGCAGGTGTAAAGTTAATTCCTTTCTTTATCTCCAGTATAAAGTTATTTCCTTTCTGTACAAGTGTAAATTCCTGTCTGTGCAGGTGTAAAGTTAATTCCTTTCTGCACCTTCAGTGTAAATTCCTTTCTATGCAGGTGTAAAGTTAATTCCTTGCATCATCTTCAGTGTAAAGTTAATTCCTTTCTGTGCAGGTGTAAAGTTAATTCCTTTTATCACCTCCAGTGTAAACTTAATTCCTTTTGCCACCTTTAGTGTAAAGTTAATTCCTTTTGTCACCTCCAATGTAAACTTAATTCCTTTTGTCACCTTTACTGTGAACTTAATTCCTTTTATCACCTGTAGTGTAAAGTTAATTCCTTTTGTCACCTCCAGTGTAAACTTAATTCCTTTTGTCACCTTTAGTGTAAAGTTAATTCCTTTTATCACCTCCAGTGTAAAGTTAATTCCTTTTATCATCTCCAGTGTAAAGCTAATTCCTCTCTGTGCAGGTGTAAAGTTAATTCTCTTTATCACCTTCGGTGTAAACTTAATTTCTTTCAGCTCAAGTGTAAAGTTAAAGTTAATTCCTGTCTGTGCAGGTGTAAAGTTAATTCCTTTCTTCACTTTCAGTGTAAAGTTAATTCCTTTTATCACCTTCAGAGTAAAGTTAATTACTGTCTGTGCAGGTGTAAAGTTAATCCTCTTCATCACCTTTGGTGTAAACTTAATTCCTTTTATCACCCTTAGTGTAAACTTAATTCTTTTTGTCACCTCCAGTGTAAACTTAATTCCTTTTATCACCTTTAGTGTAAACTTAATTCCTTCCATCACCTTCCCTTACTCTCAGTTCTTTCCATCCCCTTCCCCCTGGTGTCTCCTTTGGGCCAAAACCCTTTAATCCCCCCAGGGTTTTATAAAAACATTTCCAAAAATCCTGAGGCATTCCCTGAGCCCTGCCCATGGTCTGTGAATAGAATTTATGCTGGATTTTAAGTGAGGAGCAGAATTTTCATTCCTTTTTTGTTCAGCACTGAGTTCACAGTGCCTGGATGCTGCTCTGAAGGGTTCTTTCCATGCCCCTGAGGAGAAAGGAAACAACTTAAAAATAAATAATAACTTAAAAAGAATAATAAATTTAAAGAATAATAGCTTATAAATAACTAATAATATATTACTTATTTTATATATAATCAGTTATAAATATAAAATATTTATACAATAACTTATAAATAATAATAACTTATAAATAATAATAGTTTATAACTAATAACTTATAAATAAATAATAACAACTTAATTGGGGCAAACTGGGATAGTGGAAACTGCTTATTAAGTGAAAAAAATGAAGGGAAAATATTTTTCTTTTCTTTACCTGAAGGAGTGTCCAGCTGCTGTTTTCACACCTCTCTTGCTGAATTTCCACTTGGGGATGTCGCACACAGCAAGAATCAACCCTGCAAGTGCCAGAAATACAATTTATCTGCAGAAATCACCAGCCACATTTTAATTCAAACATTTTTTGGTTTTTTTTTTTTCCTGCTATTTGGCTGAGAAAATGAACAGCAGCTGAAATATCTGATTTTAGAGCTGGGTATTGGTGGGCCAGAGCTCTGGGGCTATTGAAAATCATTGGGATAATAAGGGGCAAAATTGGGACTTTCTCCCTGAAAATGAATTTTTAATTGCAGCTGCTGTTTCTTAAAAATTTCTTAAAAATCTTCAAATTCAGCCTGGAACATTTCAAGCCCAGCAGGTGGCATCAAGAGGGTTCTGTAAAATTCAGTGTTTGGGTGTTTGTTCTCCACCTGAGGCCATGGAATAAAACCAGAGAGAAAATTCCAGGTGATCCCTTCCTGACAAAAAGCTCTGGATTGGATGGGATCTGACCCAAATAGAACATAAAATGTTAATAAGAGCATTAGAGTTTCATTGAGTGAACAGAAATTTATTATAATTTAATTTCTTATGGCATTTTTTAACAGCAGCACTGTTGCCAGACATAAGTAATTTTTAATTTTTAATTTTTTATAGCCTGTATATATTTTAAAATATTTAATATTATATATTTTTATTAAATAATATAAATAGTGTGTATATATATAGATATATAAATAAATAAAAAGGATAAATATTAATTGATATAATTTTATAGACTTTATATAATTTATAAAATTTATATAAAATATATATAAAATTATATGTAACATTTTATATGAAATTAATATAAAATAACATAAACATAATATAAATTTTTATATAAGATTCTAAAATTTATATGAGATTTATAAAAATTCTATATAAGATTTATATAAAAGTTAGGTAAATTTATATAGAATTATGATTTTTAGTTATTATATTATATATAGTTATTATATATTATATAATATATATTTTATATATTATATAATATATAATAATATATAAAATAATATATAATAATATATAATAATATATAACATACAATATATATTACATATAATATATAATTTATTATATATATTATATATATTTTATCTATTATGTTAAGTTATTATATTAATTGTATAAATTTATAAACTTTATGAAATATATATAAATTTATCTAAATTTTATATAAAGTTTAGGTACATTTATATAAAATTAAGTTTGATTGATTAATTATTATAGTGATCATATAAATGTATATAAATTTATATACTATATGAAATTTATATAGATTTATCTAAATTTTATATAAAGTTTAGGTACATTTATATAACATTAAGACTGACTCATTATCTCATTAATTATTAACTTTATACAATTTTATCTAAATTTATATAAATTATACCACAAAAGTGGTCAGGCCTTGGGCTGAGGTTTGGGGTCACTGAATTGTCCCAGAGCAGTCTGGATGTGGCCTTGGGGACAGGGATTGGGGTGGTGCTGGTGGGGCTGGGGTGGTGCTGGAAGGTTCTCCCTGCCTCAGGAATTCTGGGATTCTGGGACCAGCCTGAGCTCCTGAGCCTGAATTCTGGGATTCTGATTCTGATTCTGATTCTGGGATCAGCCTGTGTCTGAGCTGAATTCTGGGATTCTGATTCTGATATTGATTCTGATTCTGATTCTGGGATCAGCCTGAGCCTGAGCTGAATTCTGGGATTCTGATTCTGATATTGATTCTGAGTCTGATTCTGGGATCAGCCTGAGCTTGAGCTGAATTCTGGGATTCTGATTCTGATTCTGATTTTGGGATCAGCCTGAGCTCCTGAGCCTGAATTCTGGGATTCTGATTCTGATTCTGATTCTGGGATCAGCCTGAGCCTGAGCTGAATTCTGGGATTCTGATTCTGATATTGATTCTGATTCTGATTCTGATTCTGATTCTGATTCTGATTCTGGGACCAGCCTGAGCTCCGGAGCCTGAATTCTGGGATTCTGATTCTGGTATTGATTCTGATTCTGGGATCAGCCTGAGACTGAGCTGAATTCTGGGATTCTGATTCTGATATTGATTCTGATTCTGATTCTGGGACCAGCCTGAGCTCCTGAGCCTGAATTCTGGGATTCTGATTCTGATTCTGATATTGATTCTGATTCTGATTCTGATTCTGATTCTGGGATCAGCCTGAGTCTGAGCTGAATTCTGGGATTCTAATTCTGGGATCAGCCTGAGCTCCTGAGCTGAATTCTGGGATTCTGATTCTGATATTGATTCTGATTCTGATTCTGATTGATTCTGATTCTGGGATCAGCCTGAGCTCTTGAGCCTGAATTCTGGGATTCTGATTCTGATATTGATTCTGATTCTGATTCTGATTCTGATATTTCTCAGCCCTGCAGGAGCCTCGGGGAGCAGAGTGCCCAGCACAGCCTGGCAGGGGCTGGCACTGGGTGCCTCTGGTGGTGTTCACAGGGGTCCCAGGATGAGGGAGGAGATGAGAATCTTGACTCCATGTTGCAGAAGGCTGATTTATTATTTTATGATATTTATTATATTAAAAGAAAATCATATATTAAAACTATACTAATGAATAGAAGAAAGGATTTCATCAGAAGGCTTGAAAGGAATAGAAAGGAATGGAGTGATAATAAAATCTTATGACTGACCAGAGAGTCTGAGCCAGCTGGGCTGTGATTGGACATTAATTAAAAACAATCACATGAGACCAATCACAGATGTACCTGCTGCATTCCACAGCAGCAGATAATCATTGTTTTTCTTTTTGTTCCTGAGGCCTCCCAGTTTCTCAGGAGAAAAGATCCTGGCACAAGGATGTTTCATAAAATATGTCTGTGACAGGCGCCTGCAGAGGCTGTGGATTCTCCACCCCTGGCAGTGCCCAAGGCCAGTTTGGGTGGATTTGGAGCAGCCTGGCACAGTGGGAGGTGTCCCTGCCATGGCAGGGGTGGCACTGGAGGCTTTGAGGTCCCTCCCAACCCAAACCAGTGTGGGTGGTGTTGGTGCACAGCTGGCAGCACAGCTGGGCAGGGGCAGCAGGGCTGTGGCGGCTCCTTCAGCTCCAGAGGTGCAGCTGGGAAGGAGCTGGGTCTTGGCTTCTCTTCTGCCTCTGTCAGGGTCAGGACTGAAGCACTCGAGATGGCATTTCATGTTCAGACTCAGATGTTTATTATTTCTTATCTGCATTACAAGTTGTGAGTTCTTCTGCATTCTACTAACAAGCTACAAAATGGCTCACTGTCTTTCTGTCCAAGGCTGTGCAGTCTTGACTTCTTTCCACCAAGGTCAGGATTAAATGTGTGAGAGGGTATTTCTTGTTGGGACTCAGATGTTTATCAGTTCTTATCTCTGTCACAGTCTCACAAACCCTGAGTTCTGCAGCACTTCACTCCAACAAACTGAAAATGGAGCCCCATCTCTCTCTGCAAGGCCTTTGAAGGATAAACTGTCCAATTAAGAAATGACACCTCAATTATTTTTACTTTTAACCCAATACCCAACCACTCGTGCCCACAATGGGGACTTTTTTATCCAATGACACAAAACCACCCAAACCCATGGAGAAGAAGGAGAAGAAGGAGAAGAAGGAGAAGGAGAAGAAGGAGCAGCCTCCACCCTAAAACCTCCATCTTGCTTTCTATCTATTCCTGTATTCCAAACCCTTAAACTCTGAGTTTCCCACCCTGTGTTATCACACACTTCTATTCAAGCTCCACACCTTTAATCTCAGTTTTATTATTGAATTTTGGAAGCTTCTCCAGGCCCTCAGGTCAGTGCAGTGTTCTCTGGGGGTCAGTGCCTGGCAGCACAGAAACTCTGGAATTCTCACTGACCATGGTTCCAACAGGAAGGAGCTGGTGGCATCCAGAGGCACCAGCCTGCTCCTCCACCCAGGGCCTGTCCCCAGCAGTGTCCCCAGGCTGCTGCTCCTGCCCTGGGCACAGCCTGGGGACACCATGAGACTCCTGCCCATCCCCAGCACCGAGGGGTCACCATGAGACTTTTCCCTTTGGGGTGGGTGACGCCTGGCACCAGAGGCAGGAGGAGACCAGATGGAGCTGTTGTGCATTAAAATGCACATTAAAATGCACATTTCAATGCACATTTCAATGCACACCCTCCATTCTAAGCCCTGCTGGCAGCGTTTCAGGCTCAGCTTTCCAAGTTCCACAGCAGTTTTGTGTCTCCTGGCTGCAGAGCACTGCTCCGAGTGGGAGGAAAACCACAATGGCAGCTTTTGAGCAGCTCTCAGCTTTGCCACCTACAAAACCAGGCACTCCTGACAGAAACAAGGCTTTTCTAAGCCAGCAGTACTTTACAGCATTTTTGAGAGTTCTCATTATCTGGCAGTGCTGGAGGCTCTCCTGCTTTTCCCAGTGGTTGTAGGGCAGAGAGCACAGGGATTTCTCCAGGAGATTCCTCAGGTTCTCAGGGAGAACAGAGAATTTATCCAGCCCTTGCCATGCATCCCTCCAGCTCCTGCCTGCCCCAAGCCAGGCCCTTTCTTCCACACATTGAGCTTTTTGTGAAGGTGAGCACTGTGAAGTGTTTTTTTTTGTTTATATGGGAGTTATTATTGTATTTGAGATTTCTTTGATAGCAGCGCTGTGCAGTGTGGGTTTGTTTATGGAGGAATTTTTGCTGTATTTGAGATTTGTTTGATAGCAGCACAGATCTCTTTGAGATTTATTTGATAGCAGCACTGAGATTGATATATTTGAGATTTCTTTGATAGCAGTGTGTGTTTGTTTATGCAGGAGTTATTGATATATTTGAGATTTCTTTGATAGCAGTGTGTGTTTGTTTATGCAGGAGTTTTTGATGTATTTGAGATTTCTTTGATAGCAGTGTGTGTTTGTTTATGCAGGAGTTATTGATATATTTGAGATTTCTTTGATAGCAGCACAGATTTCTTTGAGATTTGAGATTTATTTGATAGCAGCACTGAGATTGATATATTTGAGATTTCTTTGATAGCAGTGTGTGTTTGTTTATGCAGGACTTATTGATATATTTGAGATTTCTTTGATAGCAGCATGTGTTTGTTTATGCAGGAGTTATTGATATATTTGAGATTTCTTTGATAGCAGCGTGTGTTTGTTTATGCAGGAGTTTTTGCTGTATTTGGGATTTGTTTGATGGCACTGAGCGAGGGAAAAAGGACAAACAGAACTGGTTTGATTCTGTGTTTTATTGGCTTATAAGGGCTGCAAATCCTAATGAATTAATTTATTAACTGTGACACACTTGGGTTTTAGCACTTCTGCCCCTGATTTAATCTCAATTTTAAAGCTGTGCTTTAGGAGAATCATGTGAAGGGCTTAAAAATGAGAGCCCTGATCTCATGCAGTGTTACACCTCTGCAAGACTTTGCCTCATTTTAACAAAGCCTCCTCACAAACTGCAATATAAATTATCTGAGAGCAACACTTCCTTGGCCACCTTCTCCAGGACTCCCACAACCCTTCAGGTTGAAATTCTAAATGAATTGATTTATTCTGCTTGTTCCCTTCAGTGCTTTAGACATCATATCTCTGTTTAAGCTGGTAAATATTTCTCTGTTCCTTTCCTGTGGTCATAAACTGATTTAACTCATTTTAATCATGCAGATTTATGCCCACATAGACAAATGAGGTGGAGGCTGTTTCCTCTGGGGGGACTGCTGTGATTCACACACAGATGTGTTTACCATTTGTAATTTTTCCAATTGTAGGCTGGCAGTGATGGGGAAAGCATTGGGAACTGCCCGTTCTCCCAGCGCCTCTTCATGATCCTGTGGCTCAAAGGTGTCATTTTTAATGTCACAACCGTGGATCTGAAAAGGTGAGATTGGGACTTTTAATTCTGACATTTTAACTGTGCAGCACAGCTTTCCCAAAAACGGGGATTTTAAAGGGTGAAACTTCTCTGCCAGGCTGGGAGAGCTGGGTGTGTCCAGCCTGGAGGAGAAATGGTGCTGAGGAGACCTTAAAGCTCCTTCCAGTGCCTCATAAAAAGGAGGGAGAGGGACTTTGTGGTGGTGTTCACAGGGTCCCAGGACGAGGGAAGAGATGAGAATCTTGACTCCATGTTGCAGAAGGCTGATTTATTATTTTATGATATATATTATATTGAAAGAAAATTATATTCTAACTCTATACTAAAGAAAGAGAAAAGATTCATCAGAGGACTTGAAAGGAATAGAAAGGAATGATAATAAAATTCTTGTGACTGACCAGAGAGTCTCAGACAGCTGGGCTGTGATTGGCCATTAATTAGAAACAACCACATGAGACCAATCAAAGCTGCATCTGTTGCATTCCACAGCAGCAGATAATCAATGTTTGCATTTTGTTCCTGAGGCCTCTCAGCTTCTCAGGAGGAAAAATCCTAAGGAAAGGATTTTTCATAAAATGCATCTGTGACAGGACTTTTTCTGGCTTTTCCTTCCCCAGAAAACCTGCAGACCTGCAGAACCTGGCCCCAGGCACCAACCCCCCGTTCATGACCTTCGATGGGGAGGTGAAGACGGACGTGAACAAGATTGAGGAGTTCCTGGAGGAGAAGCTGGCGCCGCCCCGGTACCACATTCCTGACCCTCAGGGCTGCACGGGGGATCCCCCAGCTCAGGGGGGCCCTGAAACACACCTGGGGCTGGGCTGGCACTGGGGTGTCCCCAGGCTGTCCCCAGGTCACGGCTGTGCTGCTCCCACTACTGTCCTTCATCCCAAACTCGCTGCTGGGGTATTCCCAGCGTGTGGAATCCATCCTGTGGAAACCTGACCTGCTCTGAGCTGGCCTCATTTGGGGCTCCCCTCTTCACACCACACAGCTCATGGTGCTCACTGGGTGCAGCTCAGGGTCCCCTCTCTGCTCTCCAAAACCACCTGAGGGACACTGCAGTGGGGTGGGCTGGGCTCTCCTGCCAGGTCCCAGTGAAGGGATGGGAGGAAATGGCCCCAGGGGAGGTTCAGGTTGGAGACTGGAAAATGTGTTCCCTTCAGGAGTGGTGAGGGATTGAGTGAGTTGCCCAGGGTGGAACAGCATCTCTGGAAGGGTTCCAGTGATCTGGATGTGGCCCTGGGGACATGGTTTGGGGTGGGGATGGTGGGAGTGGATGGTGCTGAAGGTGATTCCCTGCCTGGTGATTCTGGGATTCTGTGAAGCTGAGGGCAAGGAATGCCTCTGTTAGGAAAATTCATCCACAAAACCAGAGGTTTATGTCCAAAAAGGAGACAGAGGAGTCCTTTCTGGATTTATTCCAATAAAGGGAGAGCCCATGGGGCATTCCCCTGGGATCTCTCAGATTTTTTGGAGGATGCAGCCTCCTTTTTATCCCAATATCCCAGCTGCATTTCCCTTCTCTCTTTTCCCAATTCTGAGGTACTTGAGAGGTTCAGACTCCCCAAAACACCTGATACCAGAGATTCCCCTCTAATGTATAACCCTCCCTTTTCATTTCTAATTGTTATGGAATTTAGGGGTTTTTTTTTCCAATTTGTGAGGTACGTGAGAGGTTCAGACTCCCCAGTACACCTGATACTGAAGATTTCCCAAAGATTCCCCTGTAATGTATAAACCTCCCTTTTCATTTCTAATTCTTATGGAATTTAGGGTTTTTTCTTCCCCATTGTTTCTTTCATCTCTCGATGTCTAATTTCATTTATCAGCAAACCTAAAGTTCATTAGTAAAAGCAAATCTCTTTTTCCATTCACCAATCAGTGGAATCCTTCCCATTGTTTCTTTTCTCTCCCAATGCTGGTTTTATCTACCAGCAGCCCCACAGCTTGTTTGAAAAGACAAATCTGCCATTCCTCTCCCCTCAGTGCTGGGGCTCTTTCAGAGTGTCCACATGGGCCCACCAGGCTGCACATGAGGGTCTGAGTTTCAGATTTGTCCTCCCCCACCCCAGCAGCTCTTCCCACCTCACCACAAACCCCTCTGTCCCTCTGTTGTCCCAGCATTGTGTCCCCTACCCCAGAGCCCTTTTCTCCTTTAGGATATCAGAGGAAGGGATATCAGAGGAAGGGATATCAGAGGAAGGGATCTCAGTCCTCTCCCTGTGCTCCCTTCTCAAGCAGCCAAACTCAAACCAGAGAAGCAGCTGCTTGCCTCCACTTTTTCCCATTTTTCTCCATCCCTGCTGATGGCCTGAGTGGAGCAGCAGCTCCTGGGAGTGGGGATTTTCCCTCCACTCCTCCTCATGGCAGGATCCATTACCAGGCAGCTTCAGCTCTGGAGGAGAAAGCCTGGGAGACACCCTGGGCTGTTTGGGCAGTGCTTGCAGCCATAACCATCACTTCCCATTGCCCTCAGGAAAAGATTATTTAGGTAGGGTTTAAAAGAAGTGATTTTTAGTTTAGGATGGTTCCTTTTGAGTCCTGTGTGGCTCTATGTGGTCACTCTACAAATAAATGTGTATTAATTATGGAGACAAAAATAAAGGATAATTGGGTGACTTCTTTTTGTTTCTCTGAACTTCTCAGGTACCCCAAGCTTGCACCGAAGCACCCCGAGTCAAACTCTGCAGGAAATGATGTCTTTGCAAAATTCTCTGCATTTATAAAGAACCCAAGAAAAGATGCAAATGAAAGTAGGTGCTGCAGTCTGTCACCAGCCCTGGGAGGGAGAAACCAGACCTGTGCACTTGTAGGACACTGCTGGAGATGCTCCATTTCCAGCTCAGATCAAACTGATATTCCAGAGGGTGGAGGCTTTGGAAATCTGTGCCTGTTCCCTCCTTTAGTGCAGGATTCCAAGAGCTGGTGAAAGCAGAGCTGCTGCCACCAGGGCAGCACCAATTCCAGCCTCTCCTCGCTCCTTCAGCCCTGGGGTCTGTGAGGCTGCACCTTCCCCAGAGCTCTGCTGGAAGTGAGGGATTCCCTGTTTCCATGAATGATGAGGACTCCAGCCATTGGCACATCCCCAAAGCAGGAGCCTCGTGACCACCATGAATGGCCCGAGGCTGGAGGAAGCAGGATGAGATGAAATATTAGGGAGAAATCCTTTCCAGTGAGGGTGGTGAGGCCCTGGCACAGGTTGGTTGTGGTCTCCCCATCCCTGGCAGTGCCCAAGGCCAGGCTGGATGGGGCTGGGAGCAGCCTGGCACAGTGGGAGGTGTCCTTGCCATGGCTGGGGTGACACTGGATGGGCTTTGAGGTCCCTCCCAACCCAAACCATTCCAGGATTCTGTCTGTGTCCTTCAGCTCTCAGGCCTGATCCTTGGGCTGGCTTTGAACACCCTAAAGTGGCATCCCAGGGACCTGCTGTTGTCACTCCAGCCTGGCTGTGACACCCCAAAGGGGCACCCCAGGGACCTGTGTGACCGTGCTCACAGGGGTTTTATGTTGAAGGAAGAGATGAGGATCTGACTCCGTGTTTCAGAAGGCTTGATTTATTATTTTATGATATATATTACATTAAACTACACTAAAAGAATAGAAGAAAAGTTTTCATCAGAAGGCTGGCTAAGAATAGAAAGGAAAGAATGATAACAAAGGTTTGTGTCTTGGACAGAGAGTCCAAGCCAGTTGACTGTGATTGGCCATTAATTACAAACAACCAACATAGGCTAATCCCAGATGCACCTGTTGCATTCCACAGCAGCAGATAACCATTGTTTGCATCTTGTTCCTGAGGCCTCTCAGCTTCTCAGGAAGAAAAAATCCTAAAGAAAGGATTTTCTTAAAAAGATGTCTGTGACAGACCTGCTGTTGCCACGCCAGCCTGGCTGTGACACCCCAAAGGGGCACCCCAGGACCTGCTGCTGTCACTCCAGCTGGGCTGTGACACCCCAAAGGGGCACCCCTGGATCCCTGCTGTCACTCCAGCTGTGCTGTGACACCCCAAAGGGGCACCCCAGGACCTGCTGCTGTCACTCCAGCTGTGCTGCCCTGCCTGGGGCCAGCACTGGAGTCAGTGTGAAGGCAGGGCCAGGCCACAGTGCCAAACCCCACCCCACAGAGGGGTTTGAGGGGTTTGAGGAGCCATTCCTGGTAACAACAGCCCCAGGATGGTTTTTCCCAGAACTCCCTTTAGCTCCTTAGAGCCTTTATCCCAGCATTAAGGTTTAAGCCTGGGATCAAGGAATTGCAGGAGCTGGCACAGTCAGATGTCTGGGCTGGTGCCAGCAGACAGGATGCAGGAGTCGCTTGGTGTCACGGGGACCTTGGTACAGCCTTGAATGATCTTTTTATTGTCTTAACCCAGATTTGGAAAAATCTTTGCTTAAAGCCCTGAAGAAGCTGGACAACTATTTAAATAGCCCCCTGCCCGATGAAATCGATGCTTACAGCAGGGAGGAGATCGCTGCTTCCAGCCGGAAATTCCTGGATGGAGATGAGCTCACTCTGGCAGATTGCAACCTCCTGCCAAAGCTGCACATCATCAAGGTTTGCATTTGCTTCTTCAGCCTCCTGCAGAGAAGGGAAGCACAGCAGCTCTGAAATCCTTCTCTAGATTGTGGAAACCTCTCCCCAAAAATATCCCTTGATGGAGAGATCCTTAAAAAGTTTTGTGCTATGATTGAGAGATGGACGGGACTTTTGCTTCTTTGTTTTCAGGCTGTTGTTTATTTTTCTCTTATCAATAGTTTAGTACTTGTCTGCATCTCAGTGTATGAAGAAAAAGGCACCAAAAGTAACCAGACACACAGATTTAAGGTCTTTTAAAGCTATTTTGTTCAATTAACTTTTAGAATGTATTTTATTTCTACCTTTCTACCAAAAATAATATTAACACCTAGTAACTAATTATTTGTCTGTTCACTCAACTGGGTGACATTTTGTAATAGGGCAGAAAAGTCCCCATTGTGGGATTTTGGAGATCAGTTATTGGGTTAAAAGGGAAAAATAATCTAGGTGTCAGTTCTTCATTGGATAGTTTAGTTTTAAAAAACCTTGGAACAAGAGATTGTTGGCCGTTTTTGTGGTGCTTTTCCAGTGCACTGAGCCTGGTGTGGACAGCATGCAAAACTCTAGATAAGATAACAATAAACAAGAACCTGAAGACTGAAAAGATCCAGTACATCTCTCTTTCCTGACACAAAACCACCCCAGGAGGGTCTCCCCTGACAGAGGAGCCCCCTGGGAGGGCCCAGCCAGAGTCTCAGAAGTCAGGGAATCTGTGACAGGAACCCCAACACCTGAACAGCTCCAGTGGCCTGGGACTGGCATTGTCACAGCCCAGAAGGCTGGAGAGGGGCACGGAGGGGACAGGACAAGGGGGGATGGCCTTGAGCTGAAGGAGAGAAGGGTTAAATAGGGTATGGGGAATGAGGAATTCCTCCCTGGCAGGGTGGGGAGGCCTTGGAGAATTCCCAGAGCAGCTGGGGCTGCCCCTGCATCCCTGGCAGTGCCCAAGGCCAGGCTGGACACTGGGGACAGTGGGAGGTGTCCCTGCCATGGCAGGGGTGGAACAAGATGGTCTTTAAGGTCCCTTCAAACCAAACCATTCTGGGATTCTGTCACTCTACTCTGCAAGGCTCTGGAAGAGAAATGACCACACGGGAATTTCACTGCTTTCAAACAACAAGGTCACCTCAGGAAGTTTCCTGTTAGACTCTGTCAGAGGGAGAGGGGATCCAATCTCTTTCCACAAGTGACAACTTTGCCCAGCCGTGCCCTGGCTGATCCTGCTGCAGACAGCAGCCAGGGATGAGCCCTTTTTATATATTTTAATTTGTATTTTATATATTTTAATTTGTATTTTCTTATTTTTAATTCATTTTTATTTCATATTTTTAATATTTTAATTCATATTTTTCATTTTTTAAAATTAATATTTTTCGTCTTTTTCATTTTTTTCATTCATGTGTTTCTGTGAAAGTTTTCAAGTTTATTCCTGTAGGTTTATTCTGTTCATTCTAGCTTAAGTTTGCTGGGTTAACCTGGATCTCTTCCAGTTTGTTCTACTGGTCCACATGGCATTGCACATCTTTAGCAAGATATAGATAAAAATAGAGATATAGACACAAAACAAATCCTTTACAGAGAGTTCAACAACTTTCTCCACCCCATGTCTTCTTTTTGTGTCTTTCCTTCTTTGCCCTTGGTCACCAGCAACACCAGACTCACACACTGGAAATGAAAAACAGGCATAAAGAGTAGGCTTGGTATGCTTTGGGATTTGCAGATTATATGTGTAATGATGTTTTTCTTCTTTATCCTTTTTTCTTTTTCATGAAAGGTCGTTGCAAAAAAATACCGAAATTTTCACTTCCCACCTGAAATGACAGGGATTTCCAGATACTTGAAAAATGCATATGCAAGAGATGAATTCACAAACACGTGCCCTGCTGACCAGGAGATTGAATATGCTTACTTGGATGTGGCAAAGAGAATGAAGTAACCTGAAGATGCCTCTGTTTATTGCTTCTGTGATGGACAACAGCCAAGCTGGAAAAGCACAAACCAGCAGAGATTCTGCAGTGTGATTTTAAGTTCTGCTATTGGCCAATCCTTTTATAATGATTGTATTGCATTATTTACTCCTTCTTAAATTAAGTGTGTGTTTGTGTTTGTGTGTCTTGCACGCTGCAACGTCGGTTGTCCGTTCCAAGGGAAAGGCATCCATCAATGGTAAAGGTTTGTAGATTTAGGGGAGCAGTGTGGGTCACACACAGAGCAGTACCACAGAACAAATCACTGCATTTTGGGAAGAATGAGGCTGTTTGAACACTTTGAATCTTTCATTAGTGCTGCCTCTGGTCTGTGCTACACAGCTCTTGCCAAACTTCACCTCTGACTGGATGGTTTCTCTCTGCTTCACTGCCCTGACCCAGCAGCCCCTGAGTGACCCAGGGGAGAGCCCAGCCTGCAGCTGGGACCACACCTGGTGTCCCCCAGGCCTCTCCTCTGGCCTTGAGCCCTGCAGGGCAGCTCCACCATCAACAATTCCTTCTCCCATTTGGTGTGGAAAAGTCTCATTTGGTGTGGAAAAGACAGAAAGAAGAATTCCTGCCTTCCCTGTTGTATTTGGGTTCTCCCAGATGAAGGAAGGAATGATGAATCTGACTCCATGTTCTCAGAAGGCTGATTTATTATTTTATGATACTATATTATATTAAATAATGCTGTACTAAACTATACTAAAGAATACAGAAAGGATGCTTACAGAAGGCTAAAAAGATAATAATGAAAACTCGTGACTCTCTCCAGAGTCCCAACACAGCCTGGTTGACCAATGAATGAAAATAATTCACAGCAGAATCCAATGAAACAA
>JAHXMQ010012338.1:22377698-22391278 GCA_020466415.1 Ammodramus savannarum pratensis | reverse complement strand
ATCTTTCTGTTAGTTAAGGGCTGAGAATCATTTCTACCCAGACAGATGCCAGCAAAATGCTCTCTGAGGATGATTTGGAGGGTTCTGGTCAAATATCCATAACTAAAGGAGATCAGTCCCATTTCTTTGCCCGTGGGTTGTGTTCCCAGACTCCTTGTCCTTGCTGGCAAGTGCTCCATGTGGGATAAACTTGTGGAATTGCGGGGTTTTTTTTGAGTAAACCCAACCTTTTTCCTGTTTTTTCTCTGTAAGAACACCCAGTTCATGTTGCTGCCTGTTCCCTGCTCCAAAGGAAGGAGCAGGGCTTGGAGGTACAAAATTGTGATAAAGAAAAAGCAGCAAAATTGTAATAAAGAAAAAATATTTAAGCAAACCCCTCAGGCAGCTCCTCAGCCCTGCCCAGTCCCTCCAGCAGGGCCAGCAGATGCCACCACTGCCTCATGGCTCTCATTTGGTTGTCAGGTCCCAGAGGCTCTTCTGGAGCAAATCAGGGGTGCCATCCTCCAGCACATCGTGGACAGCCTGAGACAAGAAGGAGCAGCCTATGTAGGTGAGTGAGCACCTGAAAACCAAGGTGGGCCCCTCTCCAGGTCACTTCCATTGTCAGAGGCTGCTCCTGAGTTCCAGATGGTGCTTGTTTAAAAAAGCAACCCAGCAGCAGCTCATTTTTCATGCAGTGTTAAACCTCACTCATTTGGTTCACAGCTCTTTGTTTGGGAGAGAACCTTGGCTGTGTTTCCTTAAAACAGCATGATTTTATTAAATATTTTTAAATAAAACAAATTATTTGCAGTTCAGGGCAGAACATACACTTCAGTCCTGCAGTACTGCTCACTCCTACACACAACAATGTCCATTTTCTCCAGGTCTTTATCCAGAGGCTGTTTTGGAAAAAACAGGTGGTGCCCACAGGTGCCACTTAATGCCAAGGGCTGCTGTTGGCACTGAGGAGATCTCAGACCTCTAAAGAGTTGGGCTCCCACCCATCTTCAAATTCTGCTTTTTGGGGCCTTTTTTACAGTGCCTGAGTAAGAGTGAAGTGGGAGTTGAGTAAGAATGGAGTTGGGTGCATGATGCCAGAGAACCTTTGCTTTGTAGGGTTTAAAATGTGGTGCCCTGCTCCTTAGGTGGCTGCTTGTCACTTTTATGGATGTTTGGGAATTATTGTGGCTTGCAGAACTCTTTCTCCTAATGCCTTCTGATTTGCAGAATGCTCCACAATGTTCTGTTGCTTTTAAAGGAGCTCTCCAAAGAAAGAAAGAAAGAAATGTTTAAGTTATTTGCTTGGCTTTGTGTCCAGGTGTGCTGCAAACAGGTTTGATGCTGACCAAGGAGGGGGTGAAGATTTTAAACTTTAAATGCCAATTTGGGGATCCCCAGTGTCAGGTGAGTGGAACACACTGGAAAATTCAAGATGCTCCATTCTTTTACCTCCTACTGTTGTAGTTTATTTCTAGGGAAAGATCTGGATGTGAACATCTTAGACAATGTCTGAAGTAACATTTTGGCTCGTCAGCTCCTGTGAATTATTAGTTAAAACATCTGTTCCTCAGGTTTTGTTTTTCTGGATAGAAGCAGAATGGGAGAGGCCTAAATTCATGTTCATTCTACATAAGCTCACACCTTATGTTTCTGAATTTTTTGGTTCCAAAAGATGCTGCTAATATTAAATTAAAACCCAGAGTTTCCAAGGGAAAACTGGCTTGGCACATACAGATTGTATTCCATCAACTGAATTTTCCCTAAGGTGAACTTCAACAAGCCAGCAAAATAAAAATAAATTTCCATCACTCTGAAAACTTTTCTACAGGTAATTCTCCCTCTGCTTAAAAATGATTTTTATGAAGTGATTCAAGCAACAATTGATGGCAAACTCTGCAGCTGCATGCCAGCCTGGCTGGAGAACAGAACTGCTGTGTGTGTGGTCATGGCCAGCCCAGGATACCCAGGGGACTCTGACAAAGGCATGGAGGTAACAGGTAACCCTGGGAGATTGGTAATTATTTAATTGCTTCCTCACAGGGCTCCAGGGTCTGGGCAAGGTGGGCATTGGGATATTCTGAATTCATGCAGGTATTCAATATTAACTTAGATATTAGAGATAGGTATCCAATATTCAAGTAGGTATTCAATATTCATATAGATATTAGAATAGATATTCTATAGACATCTGTTAGATAGAAATGCTCAATATTCATTTGGATATTAGATATAGATATTCAATATTTATATGGATATTTGATATATATATTCAATATCCATGTAGATATTCAATATCAATATAGATATTTGATACAGATGTTCAGTATTTGCATAGGTATCCAATATCTATAAATATTTTTGACATAGATTCTCAATATTCATATGGATATTTGATATTGCTATTCAATCTTTATACAGATATTAGAAATAGATATTCAATATCCATTTGGATATTGGATATAGATATTCAGGTTTCATACAGGTATTCAATATTCATTTAGATATTGGATGTAGACATTCAGGATTCATACAGGTATTCAAAATCCATTTAGATATCAATATTCATTTGGATAATAAAGAGATTCATACAGGTATCCAATATTCATTTAGATATCAATACCACTTGGATATTGGATATAGATATTCAGGATTCATGCAGGTATTCAATATTCATTTAAATATCAATACCCATTTGGATAATAGGTTCAGGATCTCATGGAGATGTTCACAGTGTTTAAAACCAGAGGGAACTGTTGCAGAACCATTTCCATCCCACTCAGCTCCTGCCCAGCCAGTCCCACCCTCTGCTGGTGCCAGCCCAGCCCAGCACCTCAGCTCCCCAATTCTGGCAGCAATTTTTGGCATTTTCTCTCTGGGGAAAAGAGAGATTCTCCATTTCTCCATTGCCCAGGGACAACGTTGTGTTCTGGTGCCTTGTCCCTGGCAGGGTTTCTAACTCTCTGCTTGTTAATCACAAACAAGACAGTCAAACCAATGGAATTCAATCAATTCTTTTGTTATTATTTTTTATTATTATTATTATTATTTATTATTATTATTATTATTGTTGTTGTTATTGTTATTACTTATTTAATTATCATTATATTATTCCATTATTATTTTCCATTCCAGAGTTTCATGGGGTTTATTAGTTTTTATTCTCTTTTTCACATTGAATCACGTATTTTTGGATGATGCTTCCGGGGTGGGATTGTTGGGGTGTCCTGTGCAGGGCCAGGGGTGGGACTGGGTGATCCCTGTGTATGCCTCCAGCTCAGGATATTCTGTGATTCTCTGATTTTAATGGCTTGACAAACCTTTTATTCTTGGATATTCCTTAAAACAGGATGCAAAGGGGTTGGATTGCAGCAGGGCCAGGGGAAAGAATCCCCCAAAAAATACCCAAAAATCCCCCCCAAAACTCCCGAAAAAGTCCCAAAAAAATCCCAAAAAATCCCTGAAGAAATCGCCAAAAATCCCTTAAAAAAACTCGTAAAAAATCCCACAAAAATCCCCAAAAATTCCCTGAAGAATCCCTGAAAAATCTGAAAAAAATCCCTGAAAAAAGCACCCAAAAAACTCCTCCAAAATCCTCCCAAAAATCCCCCCAAAATCCTCAAAAATTCTGCAAATATTCCCTGAAAATCCCCCCAAAAAAACTCCAAAATTCCCCAAAAAATTTCCAAAACTCTGGCTGTGAAAACTGCTTGGAGAAAACTGCTTGGTTCTCATTTCCCCAGGTGATGGCAGCAGTTCCTCCTGTTCCCTTATCCTTCCTCCAAACGGGAATCTAAAAAACTCCAAACCTTGCACAGTTTTGTTCCCCTATGTCAGAGCAGCCCCGTGAGTGTTTGTGGAACAGCTGCAGGTGTTGCAGGGAATTGTGTGGAATGGGCAGGTTGGAATAGGGGGAGAGCAGAGGTGGCATCAGCACTGATGGTTTAAGGCCAGGCTGGACACTGGGGACAGTGGGAGGTGTCCCTGCCATGGCAGGGGTGGCACTGGGTGGACTCTGAGGTCCTTTCCCACCCAAACCAGTTTGGGATTCCATGATGTTTTACTGGCCCAGAAGGGGATTCCTGGGGCCAGTGCAGCCTTGCAGTAATGATGCTGTTTCTCAGGAAAAAGCAAAGGTGAAAATTTCTGTTGTTCTCCTTTGACTGAATAAAGGACTTGAATCTTCAGTGTTTTGCCCACAGACAGTGATGGATCTGGGGAAAGGTCTGGAAAACACATCCTGGGAGGAGCAGCTGAGGGAGTTGGGGGGCTCAGCCTGGAGCAAAGGAGGCTCAGGGGGGACCTCAGTGCTCTGCACAGCTCCTGACAGGAGGGGCAGGGAAAGGAGGAGAGGAAATGGCCTCAGATGGCACCAGGGCAGGCTCAGGTTGGAGACTGGGAAAGAAAATTTCCCTGGCAGAGTGGTCAGGCCTTGGGCTGAGCTGCCCAGGGAGGTTTGGAGTCCCTGAATTGTCCCAGAGCAGTCTGGATGTGGCCTTGGGGACAGGGATTGGGGTGATGCTGGTGGGGCTGTGGTGGCACTGGGTGATCCTGAAGGGCTCTTCCCACCTTAAATCTGTGATTGTCCACAGAGAATGCAATTCAAAACCCTCAGAGAATCCCCAAATTTTGTCTTTGCAGGACTTCTGCAAGCCGAGGAGCTGGGGCTGCAGGTGTTCCACGGGGGCACAGCGCTGAAGGATGGCAGGGTGGTGACCACTGGTGGCAGAGTCCTGTCCATCACTGCTGTCAGGCAGGACCTGATGGAAGCCCTGGGAGAAGCCAACAGGGGGGTGGCCACCATCCACTTCCAGGGGGCCACCTTCAGGAGGGACATCGGGCACCGGGGCCTGCGGCTGCTGCGCCAGCCCCTGTACGTGAGCACGGCCCAGATGTTCCCCCCTGCTTCTCCCAGATGTTCCCGCCTGCCTCTCCCAGATGTTCCTCCCTGCCCCTCACATCTGGGCCACCTCTGCTGGGCCTGCAGAAAGGGTCCCTGCTGCTGCCAGCTCGTCCTTCCCTCCCCACAGGGCCCTGATGTACAAGGACAGACACGTGGGAGCTGGAGCCAGCGAGGTTCTGAGCTGTCTGCTGCAAACATCAGCTGTGAGAGGCACCAGGGCAGGTAGGACTGGGGAGAATCTGGGAATTCCCTCAGTGTTTGGGGTTTTTCCTCCCTGGGGGTTGGGCAATGCACTCGTGGCATTGAAATTGAGCTTGGGAAATGGGGCTGGGATCAGAACAAAGACAGAAAATCAATTTCTTTCTTGTAACTCCTCTTGTGACGAATTAACAAATGCCTGCCTTGCCATGGAGGGGATTGTGTTTCTTAGAGGTGCAGAATGGGGAGGAATACAGTGGAAATAAATAAATGAAATTACCAAGGCCAGGTTGGACACTGGGGCTTGGAGCACCCTGGGGTAGGGGAAGGTATCCCTGCCATGGCAGAGGATGGATTGACATGGGTTTTAAGGTCCCCTCAGCTGGGACAGCAGCAGCAATTTGCCCATGGAAAGGGAGCTCAGGCCTTGGCAGGGGCTGCCCAGGGAGCTTTGCAGTGCCCATCCCTGCAGGTGTCCCCTGGAGGTGGCACTGAGTGCTCTGGGCTGGGCACAAGGTGGCACAGCTGGCACTGGATGCCTGGCAGGGCTGTGCCAGCCCCAGGGGTTTGGGGATAATTTGCAGTTCTTTCCTTGGTGAGAGTTTTGGGTGTTTTATTTCCCATAATCCAGCCCATGCTGTGTTTGCCCTCAGCAGGAGGTCGCTCAGAAGGAGGAGGCTTTGCTGCTTTCTTTGACCTGAAGGCATCTGGCTATGATGATCCCATCCTGGTGTCCCAGACCAAGGGCCTTGGACCCAAATTGCAGGTAATTAGTAATTAACTGGCAGCTCCACTGCAGCACACCTGATGGCACCTGCTGTCGATTTTTATTTTAATTTTTTTTAATTTATTTCTAAAATCATCTTTATCTCTGGGAATAGAGGTCTTCTTCTCTCTTTGGGGGTATAGGGTCTTATCATTTTTGTCTCTTTCTCTGTTTAAACTACTTATAGATTACAACTACTTTACTATCTGCTAACTTTGATATGGAGGCTTTTGTTTGATAGCAATTTGAACACTTTCATCTCTCTATAATTTTATGTGTTATAGGGAAAAATATTTTCTCTATAGTTTTGCAAGAGGATTTCAGCCTTAAGATTAAGGCATTTCCTCATCCCCCCTATTTTGGATTTCAATTTTTCTTTACTCACTTTGATGTCTTTATGCTGTTTCTTTACATGTCTGTATCTTGTTATATCTTGGACTTAGATGTTTATTATTTTTTATTTATGTTACAGTCTTACAAGTTGTGAGTTTTACAGTACTTTACTAACAAGGTAAAAAATGGAGTTGTGTCTCTCTATAAGGTTTTTTAAGGACAAACTATCTAATTAAGAAATTACACATGAATTATTTTTACTTTTAACTTAGTAACTAACTACCCATGACTTGTAATATGGACTTTTTATCTAATTACACAATGCTACTTAAACCTATGAAGAAGAAGGTGAAGAAGAAGGTAAAGGAGTGATTTCTGCTTAAAAACTTTTATCTTCTTTTACATATATTACTGTATTCTAAAACTTTAAACTCTAAGTTTTTTACCACATGATAATACACAATTCTATTTAAACTTCACCCCCATAATTTCAGTTTTATAATTTAATTTTGGTAGTTTTCTCCACAGTTTCAGGTCAAATGCAGTGTTCCCTTGGGGGTCAGTGTGTGTTAGCACAGAAAGTCTGAATTTCTCAGTAACCAGGGTTTCAACCACCTGCCAAGGCTGTTTCA
Source organism: Ammodramus savannarum pratensis (assembly GCA_020466415.1). Taxonomy (NCBI): domain Eukaryota; kingdom Metazoa; phylum Chordata; class Aves; order Passeriformes; family Passerellidae; genus Ammodramus; species Ammodramus savannarum. Next base: position 22,384,467 of record JAHXMQ010012338.1, on the reverse strand, counting down.
GTGCCACCAGCTGCACCCTCCTGAGCTCCACAAACTCTCCTGAGTCCCCCACAGCGAGCACCTGCACTTTGGAAATTGTTATTGGTACCAGGCCTGGGCACACTTAATTGAGGATGTAGATATTTTGTGGTGAAATGATAACAACCCCAAATTTGACTGAAAACTTGAGGCACTGATCCCCAGAATTTCTGCTATAAATGGAGGCTCCTGGAGGCTCCACTGGCTGTGAGGAGGGTCTGTTGGAGCACAGGGAGTTGTTGGAATGAGAACTGGCAGACTCAGACTAATAAATTGTGTGTGGAGAGGGAGAAAAGCTCAGGGCATTGGGGAAAGGAAGGATGGAAGAAATAAACATTAAAGAAGCCAGGAAATAAAGAATTTTAATTGGCCAAGAACACACAGGACAAGCTGAGTTAGGAATATATTTGTGTGGAGAATTGGGATAAATTGAACCAGGGATATATTTATGCATTGAATCAGGATCAGCTGGCCTGGGGATTTATTTATCTATTGAATCAGGAGGTTTTCAGCCATCAGGAGAGTGGAGATCTGAAGCTCCTTTCACTGTCAGGCACAGCAATGTCCCTTGTTTCCAATGGTTTCTGCCTTTAATGCCAGGACAACAAACAGCAGGAGGCTGAGCAGAATCATCCTCCAGTCTTTGGCAGTCTCACACCCTCGGGCACATCTGAGCATGGAAAGGGATTGGTGCAGGCTCCTGTGGGCCTTTGTTCCTCTGCCTGACACAGAGACAGCCCCAGCTGTGTTCCCAAGGTTCTCCTTGGCCAAGGACAGGTTGGCAGCTGCCTGCCAGGATTGCTCCTGGAGCAGGGGCAGGGAGGGCAGCAGTTTCCACGGGCTGCCTGTTTCCATGGCATTCCCCAATCAGCCAGGGAAATCAATCAGGAATCCAAGCCCAGGCTCTGTTTGGGTGCTGCTCCCTCCCCATTGGGAATCCAGAGGTGTTTATCCACATTATCCCACCAGCCATCCCTCTGTCCTGGCCCTTTCTGCACAGATGGAGCTGTGCCAGTGAAAGGAACTTCCTTGAAAGTTTATCCACTGACCATTTGCACCCTTGGGATATTGGGAATGAGGAATTGTTCCCTGGCAGGGTGGGCAGGGCTGGGATGGAATTCCCAGAGCAGCTGGGGCTGCCCCTGCATCCCTGGCAGTGCCCAAGGCCAGGCTGGACACTGGGGACAGTGGGAGGTGTCCCTGCCATGGCAGGGGTGGCACTGGGTGGGATTTAAGGTCTCTCCCAACCCACATCATCCCATGATTCTATGACAATCATGGATTTTCTATGATAATATTCCAGAGAGCAAACAAAACAAAAAAAAAATCTCAAAATGACAATTTCTAGGTAGCTGAAATAGACTTCCTCTGCCTGAAATTCAAACTAATATTAAAAAAAGAGCAAAATAGAGTTTTCTTTTTCTGTCTGCAAGAAAATGAGCTGTTTTCTCTTGATTTCAACCAGGTAATGCACCAAGTTCTGTCTTCCATGTACGTCCTGTAGTGCTTCCTTTCAGAGAGAAGAAGGTTTCTGCTGATTTCACTGATGAATAATTGAGTTTTGCCTGTCTCTCCTTCCCACCATGTTTTGCAGGTGGCCCAGGTCTGTAAAAGACACGACACCATCGGACAGGACCTGGTGGCCCTGTGTGTCAATGAGCTCCTGGCCCAGGGGGCTGAGCCCCTCTTCTTCCTCAGCCATGTGTCCTGTGGCAAACTCGATGCTGAAGTGATGGAAACCATCAAAGGAGGAATAGCTGAGGCTTGCAGGAGGGCAGGCTGTGCTTTCCTGGGTAGGGACCCTCCTCTCCGCTGACATGTGAAGGGTCTGAGGTTGGATTTATCACCAGAGAAGTGGACTTGGGATTTGGAGGCAGAATGTGGCCCTGGAGTTGTTGGTTTGTGTTTGGTGGGAAAAACAGTTGACAATTTGTGCTTCAGTTCTTCTTGGTCTGTAAAATGGGTCAGCACAGAAGGATGAGGTTTGGTATTTGTGCACTTGGATCCTTGTTCTTCCTTTTTTATCCCTGAACCAAGGAGAGCAGAACTGGAAGCCTCACACTGGTCAGTGCCAATGTTTCCAAGCCCTCTCCCATACTCAGGGAGGTGCCACGTGGGTACCAGAATTAATAATGACAAAATCACTTCTTCTTTCATGAAGCTTTGTTTTGTTGGAGTCTTGAGGTGAAGCAACAAACCAAGAAGGATTTTAAAAATATATCTGAATCTTCTTGGGCTGTGTCCGTGGATGTGCTGCTGACGTTAGGAGAGGTCATAAATTTTAAATGGAGTTGCAATAATGGCTTTGACCTGAGGGGAGGGCAGGGTTAGGTGGGATATTGGGAATGAGGAATTGTTCCCTGGCAGGGTGGGGAGGAGCTGGGATGGAATTCCATCCCTGGATCCCTGGCAGTGCCCAAGGCCAGGCTGGACACTGGGGACAGTGGGAGGTGTCCCTGCCATGGCAGGGGTGGGATTTAAGGTTCCTCCGAACCCAAACCATTCTGTGATGCTGTGAGTGTAAAACGCCCACACGCCGGATGCGCTGACCGCTGTCTCCCCTTGCAGGTGAGGAGGTGACCCAAGCGGCAGCTCCGTGTGCCCCGGGGCTCTGTCACCTGGCGGGGTTCGCCGTGGGCGCGGTGGAGCGGGGCCAGCGCCTGCCGGGGCTGCAGCGGGCCCGGGAGGGGGACGCGCTCCTGGGGCTGGGCTGCCCCGGCATCCACGGCCGCGGCTTCGGCCTGGTGCGGAGCATCCTGCGGACATCCTCGCTGCGCTGCTCCTCGCCTGCCCCGGGCAGCTGCGGGCACACCACGCTGGGTGCGCTCCCCTTACCCCCGCGCGTCTGCGGGGCCGCGGCTGCTCCCGTGGGGCTGAGTCAGGCCGTGGGGTGGGGATGGTGCCCGCTGCTCTGTGGGTGGGGATGGTGCCCACGGCTCTGTGGGGTGGGGATGGTGCCCGCTGCTCTGTGGGTGGGGATGGTGCCCAGGGCTCTGTGGGGTGGGGATGGTGCCCAGGGCTCTGCACGAGTGGGCAGCACTTCTGCCTGTGATGGTGTTCACAGGGGTTCTTGGATGAGGGAAGAGATGAGGATCTGACTCCATGTTTCAGAAGGCTTGATTTATTATTTTATGATATATATTATATTCAAACTATACTAAAAGAATAGAAGAAAGGGTTTCATCAGAAGGCTGGCTAAGAATAGAAGAAGAATGATAACAAAGGCTTGTGACTGACTGAGGCAGTCTGGACAGCTGGACTGTGATTGGCCATTAATTACAAACATCCAACATGGGCCAATCCCAGATGCACCTGTTGCATTCCACAGCAGCAGATAACCATTGTTTACATTTTATTCCTGAGGTCTCTCAGCTTCTCAGGAGAAAAAATCCTAAGGAAAGGATTTTTCATAAAATATCATGGCTACATCTGCCTCCTTCCCAAGGCCTTCTGCAAGGACTGGGAGAGAACCTGTCCAGGAGGCATTCCCAAAAACACCCCATGGCCTTTGAAACAAATCCTTTGAATTCAGCCTGGAGAATGGAAGGCTCTGGGAGAGCTCAGAGCCCCTGGCAGGGCCTGCAGGGGCTCCAGGAGAGCTGCAGAGGGACTGGGGACAAGGATGGAGGGACAGCACCCAGGGAATGGCTTCACAGTAGGGTTGGATGGGATCTTGGCCATGAGGAATTGTTCCCTGGCAGGGTGGGCAGGCCCTGGCACAGCTGGGGCTGCCCCTGCATCCCTGGCAGTGCCCAGGGCCAGGCTGGACACTGGGGACAGTGGGAGGTGTCCCTGCCATGGCAGGGGTGGCACTGGATGGACTCTGGGGTCCCTCCCAACCCAAACCATGCTGTGATTTTTGATTCTAAACCTCTGCTGAGTTTCAGCAGGACTGAGCTGAGGCTGTTCCTTGCAGGAGATGTTTTGCTGACCCCAGGGAAGATGTTCAGCCCGGCTCTGCTGCCCCTCCTTCGCTCAGGGCACGTCAAGGGCTTTGCCCCCACGGCCGAGGGGCTCCTGGGGGGCATCTCCAGGCTCCTGCCCGAGCACGTCAGCGCCGTCCTGGGTGAGTGCTGAGGGTTCCTGGGGCACAGAACTCAGGCCCAGCACGGCCTTGACCTCCAGCTTCACCTGTGGAGTCCTCAGAAATGTCCTTGCAGAAGGGAACAGCCCCAAGTGGCGACTTCCCAAGGGGCTGCAAAACCATTCCTGTTCCAAGTCACCATCCCTACTCTTGGCTGGAGAAGGGAAATTCCAGAGGAGATTAAGGCAGCACATCTCCAGGACAAAAGGTGTTGGAGAAGATTGTGTGTTCCTCAGGACACCTCTCCAAACAAAACATTTTGACCAAATCCTGAGGTTTGGTAGGGCAATAAGTTTGCATGATTTGCTCTACACACACACATTTAATGCACTTTTTGGTAGCTTCCCCACCACATCTGACATCTATAAGGCAGAACTTTTTCTGATGAAGCCAAAATTGGGCAAAGAATTCAGAAGTTTGAAATACTAAAGAAAACCATGTTCATGTGAGTCTAAAAATGCAGTGGGGATAGGGAGGGGGAAAGAAAGGTGTCTTGAGTTGGGTTGAATTTCTCTAGAATGAAATTGCAAAGGAAAGAAAGAAATTTCCAAGGCCAGGTTGGACACTGGGGCTTGGAGCAGCCTGGGATAGGGGAAGGTATCCCTGCCATGGCAGAGGATGGATTGAGATGAGTTTTAAGGTCCCCTCAGCTGGGACAGCAGCAGCAATTTGCCCATGGAAAGGGAGCTCAGGCCTTGGCAGGGGCTGCCCAGGGAGCTTTGCAGTGCCCATCCCTGCAGGTGTCCCCTGGAGGTGGCACTGAGTGCTCTGGGCTGGGCACAAGGTGCCCATGGGGCACAGCTGGCACTCCATATGCCAGCCCCAGGGATTTGGGGATTCTGTGGCAGCAAGAATTGCTCTTTACCTGCTCTTGTGACACATCCCTGTCATTGCAGACAGTAAATAATAAATAATAACAAACATTTGTGCTGCCCACACAGCAATTTCATTCTTCCCCAGATGCTCTCAGCTGGAAGATCCCTGAAATCTTTGGCTGGCTCTACAGGGAGGGGAACCTCTCTGCAGAGGAGATGGCCCAGACCCTTCCCTGTGGGATTGGGGCTGTCCTGGTCGTGCAGAAGGAGCTGGCCCAGCACATTCTCCAGGACATCCAGAGGCACCAGGAGGCCTGGCTGATTGGGAAGGTGGTTGCCCCTTGTCACACAGGTGAGCAGGTGTCCTTGTGGGACTGCAGAGACTCCCTGTTGCAAAGTCTGTGTAGTCCACACCACTTTGCTGTTGTTTCACTAGGCTGGAGGCTGCTGGACACCTCCACATCTACATTTCAGGATTAAATAAATGAGAAATGAGTTCTTGTTTCAGAGTGGCAGCACCTGGATAACCTCTTCCCCTCCCTGAGGCTTCAGGGAATCCCTGTGCTGATTGTTCTAAAAATCAGGGGAATATTTTACCACCCTCATGGTGATCACCTCCCCTCCTGTCCAGCCCTTCCCAGCTCACACAGAGCTGTGTAAAAGCTGAGGACAGGCCACAGCTTTGTACAGTCACATGTGGTGATGCTCAGGCTGAACCCTGGTGTGGCACTGATTGGCATCCAGCAGGACATGAACCAAAATCTGGAAACCCAACAGTTTGGGCAGCCAAAATGTCACCTCAGCTCTGTCAGCACCATTTTTAGTGTCCATTTGCAACATGGGATGTATAAAAGATGGGACTAATCCTTGAAAAGGCCATGCCTGGGCCTTTGTGAACCTGTGCTGGTCTCTGTGAGCACCAGAGACCAGCACAGCTCCTGGGACCTGGGCTGTTCAAGCACTGAATCCCATCTGTGCCAGCATAAATTCACTGCTGATGCAATTTGTTGTCATTGAAACATTATTAATAAACTACACAAAGTCACTTCAGAAGGAAAGGTAAAATCTAACACTTTTCTCATGTGTTTGGAGCAGGTTCTCACATTGAAGTGGAGAATCTTGCAGAGGCCCTGCAGCTGAGCAGCCCCCAGCAGCTGCTGGATGCCAGCACTGCTGAGATCCAGCCCCAGCTGAGGAGGAGGAAGGTGAAGGTGGCTGTTCTTGTCTCTGGAGCAGGTGAGCTCTCACTTGTCCTGGCACAGAGAAACTCCTCACACAGCAGAGGCTGCTTCAGGTGTGACCACCTGGCCTTTTTCCAGTGCAACCTCCAGACCCCTCAAAGTCCAGGGTTTCACTTTAACTCAAAGAGTTGTGCTGCACTGCTTAGAAACTGAGCTTTATCAGTGCCCCCACCCTCAGGGCTGTTTGTGGGTGAGCAGATCTGTGAGCAGCAGCTCAGAGCTCCTCCCAGGGCTGTGGTGTGGCAGAGTGGGGTTTGCATGGTGGATCCTGCTACCTATAATCCCCAATAAGCATCTCCTGTGGAAAAGCTGCTTGGGGAAGCATTCAGGCAAGGCAGTCAAGTCCCCTGTGAAAAACAGCTTCACTCTCCTGTGAAAATGTAAAAAGTTTAATAAAGGACAACAGGAGACAAGGAGCACAGTGCAAAGGTTGTTACTCAGCCAAGAGCACCCTGTTATCATTGGGGATACCCCTTAAATACTTTTCATTCCATCAGCCCTTTGCATATTCACAGACCCTTTTCCACAGTAAACTTTTCCCCAGACTACTTTACATGTTCCAAGAATTGTTTAGCATATCTTCTTCTTGGGTCCACTTTTTTAGAGCCTGT
>JAHXMQ010012338.1:22354165-22368468 GCA_020466415.1 Ammodramus savannarum pratensis | reverse complement strand
TTTGGTGATCCATGGAACACCCTACAAGTGCAGGGCTTTAAGTGCAGCTTTCCTGAAGGCTTCCAAAGATTTCCCCCACTTCAAAGCCTCTGGCAGTCATAAGCAGTTGAATTGTGGCAAGAACTGCACCAGAAAAGCTTGGGAAAAAGGCTGCTCACAAACTCCTAAGGCAGCCCCTACCCCATAATGATGGAATCCCAGAATCCCAGACTGGTTTGGGTGGGAAGGGACCTCAAATCCCACCCAGTGCCACCCCTGCCATGGCAGGGACACCTCCCACTGTCCCCAGTGCCCAGCCTGGCCTTGGGCACTGCCAGGGATGCAGGGGCAGCCCCAGCTGCTCTCGGCACCCTGTGCCAGCCCTGCCCACCCTGCCAGGGAACAATTCCTCATGGCCAAGATCCCAGCCAGCCCTGCCCTCTGGCACTGGCAGCCATTCCCTGTGTGCTGTCCCTGCAGGCCTTGTCCCCAGTCCCTCTGCAGCTCTCCTGGAGCCCCTGCAGGCCCTGCCAGGGGCTCTGAGCTCTCCCTTCTCCAGGTGAGCCCCCCCAGCTCTCCCAGCCTGAGCTGTGTGTTTTCCAGGATAGATCCCCTGATTTAAGCAGGATCAGGGACCATTACCTAACTTAGAGCACCCATTCTTCAACAGAAGCCCCTGTCAAAGGCCACCAGAGTCACAGGGGTGGTTTGGTAAAAGCCAGGGCAGCTCAGGTGACAGGGACAGCAGGCACAGAGCCCAGCCCAGCCCTGGGCTGCAGCAGCCTCTGCCCCTGTGCCTGTCCCACCCTCCCCAGCTCTCCCTCACTGGTGTTTCCCTGATAAAAACCTTGGGGCTGGCACTGGATGGGCTTTCAGGGCCTTTTCCAGCCAAGCCAGTCTGTGATTCTCTGTTTGTTCCTCACATTTCCCTCGTGCCCTTTGTGTCCTCCCAAGGAGGAGCTGCAGCACCAATAAAGGAGCAAAGTCTGGGCCCCAATTTCCCTGGGTCTGCATTCAGCAGGGAACAGTGACTGTAAAAGGTTTCCAAGTGACAACAGGATCATTTCAGATCTGCAGCACAAAGGCAAGGCACACAAAACCCATGGAAGCTCAGGGAGCCCTGGGAGTGATTCCTGGAGAGCCTGAGAAATACCCAGGCAGTCAGAGGGATGCCCCACAGTGTGTGACCTCCAGTCCATTCAAATGAACCACCAGGCCATTTAAAAATTAAATTCACATAAAATAAGTTGGTACTTGAGTGTCAATGCCCTACAGTCAAGCAATTGACAAAGTTTAAGCTGTAACTGAAAGTTTTATGCTGGTTTAATGCAACAACTGTCCCCAAAGCATGATTGCTGGCAGGGAAGGAGAAAAGGAAGGATTTTGTTGTCACAAGTTCACAACAGACCAAGAAAGAAAAGCCAAAGCTCCCTATCAGCCCATGTGTCACCCCATAAAACTCATCAGCACCTCCCTGCTGCAGTCCCAGCCAATGGTGGCTAATTACAAAAGGAAATTCTCACCCTTGTAGGAATCCCAGCTCTCTCAGCTTTCCTCAGCCCCTCCACACCAGGTTTGTTGGAGATAACCAGAACTATCTGTGCATAGCTGGTGTCTTTCTTTGTGCTGTTGATGAGGGCTTCCAGGTTTGTGCCTGGGGGAGACAGAATAACCCAGGGACCCTGAGAATAAATAGAGGGAACAGCTGGAAGAGGCTTTAAATAAGCAGCACTGAGGGGGAGACCAAACCAAACAGCCCTGATGAAACTTTAATCCTTTTTTAATTGATTTGCTGGGAGCTGATTCAGACAGCTGAAGGACTTTCCTGGCAGCTGCACTTGGAAACTGTAACTGATAGCACTGGATTGGGGGCCTCAGTGATTGGGAACACTGGAAATAGAATAGATGGAGTTCTACATGGCCAGAAGAAATTCTGATGATGAAATGTGAAATGTGAAATGATGCTGCTGCTCCTACAGGGACCAGAGTGGGAGCCTGAATCTGGACACCTGCAGAGGTTTGGGGACAAACTGAACCCAGTTTGCAGCAGAGGTTAAAAGAGGTTTGTGATGCCACCAATCCAAGCACAACATCTCCCCTGCCTGCTAGAAGCCCACCAGAGTACCCATGGAGACATGCAGGGATTTTAAATCCAAGCTGAATTCCCTTCTGCACAGCCTGGATCCCAGGGTAGCAAAGAGCAGCACTCACCTGTCCCAGAGATGAGCACAGCAACCTTCATTTTGCCTGTCTGGATCTTGCCCTGGATGTGGCTCTGCACACACAGGGACCTGTTTGCCTGCAGGGCCCGATGCAGGTTGAGGACTTTAACACTGTCAGAGCCTGAGCAGGCACAAGGAAAAACCCAAAAACCAGCAAAACAAAGAGTCAGTAAAGGGAGAAACAGAGAGAGGAGAAAAGCACCCATGGAAGAGATTAATGAACTCTAATAATAATAATTGATTGTCGCAGACATTTTTTCATAAAATCCTTTCTTTTAAGATTATTCCTTCTGGGACCCCAGAAGAAGAATGTAAACAGCTGTTATCTGCTAGTGTGAAATGTAGCAAGTACCCTGTGATTGAGTCATGTTCCATGTTTACAATTAAAGGCCAATCACAGGAGCAAGCTCAGAGACAAATTCCCTGAACACAAAACTTTGTTGTTCATTCTTTACTTTCTATTCTTAGCTTAGCAAGCCTCTACATCTTCTCTCTTTATTCCTATTAGCATAGTTATAATGTATTATATATCATATATCAATAAATCCAACCTTCTGATCATCAACAAGAATCTGATCCTTCTCTCACCTCAGCAACCCCACTCAAGGTGCTGTAATAATTGATAATCAGTTCAATACCCCCACAAAAAAGTCAGGGAGGTGCCAGGGCAGAGATTTTCACCTCATGGAGACTCCCAAACAAGGGAATTCCCCTCTGCTTCCTATTTCTGCTGGTTTCCCCCCAAGGCAGAGCCAGCTGCAGTCACCTTTGTGCAGGGGCACCACTTTGCCGATGAGCCAGGCGGTCTCGTGTCCCTGGATGTCCCTGAGGAGCTGCTGGGCCATCTCCTGCTGCACCACCAGCACTGCCCCCACCCCACAGTTGAAGGTCCGAGCCATCTCCTCCTCAGAGAGGTTCCCCTCCTTGTGCAGCCAGCAGAAGATTTCAGGGATCTTCCACGTGAGAGCATCTAAACAGAATTAGAAATACAGATAAGAGTGGGAATTGCTGCCAATGGACTGCAATAATTGGGGTGTTAAGAGGCAAAATCTGTCACAAAAATCCCCCAGTTCCAACCAGCTGAGGATGATTTACTGCAGCACAAAGATGCTTCTGGACAAGGCACAAGCAAGGAATTCCAAGGAAAGGAAATTTCTTTCTTGTCATGTTCTCTTTGAAAATGGTTCTATCCTGATTTCTACAGATCCATGGAATCACAGAATGGTTTGGGTGGGAAGGGACCTTAAATCCTCATGGCCAAGATCCCAGCCAGCCCTGCCCTCTGGCACTGGCAGCCATTCCCTGGGTGCTGTCCCTGCAGGCCTTGTCCCCAGTCCCTCTGCAGCTCTCCTGGAGCCCCTTCAGGCCCTGCCAGGGGCTCTGAGCTCTCCCTGCAGCTTCTCCTCTCCAGGTGAGCACCCCCAGCTCTCCCAGCCTGGCTCCAGAGCAGAGGTGCACATGCACATAAATATTTATCAGTGGACAAGTGGAAAATTATTTATGTGCAGTTCTTGAGTTCAGAACTCACTATTAATTCCTTGTTTTGTTGTACAACCCCGTGAGCTCTCACAACCTGTGCCAGCCTTTTCCCTCTCCATTTCTCACCTTCCCCAGCAGTGAAACCTTTCCAGCACACCTGAGGGGAGAGTGCTGAGGATTGATGAAGCCAAACAGCAGGAGCTGTCCCTGAGCTCACAACCACCTCTGAATGCTAATTGAAAACTTCATGAGTATCATTTAATTAGCAATAATTTCGCAGGGAATTGCAAATGGTGCAGCCGACTTGGGATTGCTGGTAAGGCTGTTTTCTTTTTGCAAGTGTCCTAAGAAATCCAATCCCAAACACCCCCAGGGGAAGGAATTCAATGGGGAGCAGTCTTTCCACCACAAAGGAAACACTGGCTGTTTTGACTGGCTCTGGTTCAGGTACAAGGAAAAACTCAAACATTTCTAGACAGACACGTCCAGCTCCTACAGCACAAATCAGCTGCTGTGGCCACAGGCTTCCATAGCAAGGCACAGTAAGGAGGATTTTTCCACAGCTCTCCTTTTCTCTCACCTAGAACCACCCCCAGGGAGTCTGGGAGGACCCTGGGGATGTTTTCCAGCAGGCCCCCTCCGGTGATGTGGGCGTAGGCTTTGACATGGCCCGAGCGCAGCACGGGCAGCAGGGTCTTGCTGTAGAGCTTGGTTGGGGTCAACAGCAGCTCTCCTGCCCAGGGCACAGGGAAAAGCATGGAGAGAAATGGGAATCAGTACAAAATGGGGGAAACCTCAAAACAGCAGTTTGGATAGTAATGAGCATTTTACTAGAGAGAAACACAAAGTTCTACCTTTTTCATTTTAGCCCACAACTCATTATTTATCCCCCTCCCTTTGTTTCTTCCCTGCCAGGAAAAGAAGAAGATGAAAACATGCTAAAGATGGAATGATTTTCTTTTTTTGGTGCCTGAGAAAAGTTCCAAAGGCCCAGCTGGGAGGGAGCTCAGGAGGAAGCAGTACCCAGAGTCTGATCCCCGGAGACACCGACGCGGGAGGAGAAATCCAGGGACGACTTCTCCACGATCTTCCTGACGAGGCTGAAGCCGTTGCTGTGGACCCCAGAAGATGCCACCCCGATGACCACGTCCCCCTCAGTGATCCTGTCCAGCTGGGGCAGCATCTGCCCTCTCTCCACGGCCCCCACAGCAAAGCCGGCCAGGTCGTACTCGCCGGGGGGATACATCCCCGGCATCTCGGCCGTTTCTCCTCCTGGGGACCAAAACACAGCAGAGAGGGGCTGAAACAGCCTGGCTTGGATCATGGAATCCCAGAATGGCTTGGCTTGGAAGGGATTGTAAAGCTCAGCTCATCCCTGGTTTGGGTTGGAAGGGATTTTAAAGCTCATCTTGGCAGGGACACCTCCCACTGTCCCAGGCTGCTCCCAGCCCCAGTGCCCAACCTGACCTTGGGCACTGCAGGGATGCAGGGCAGCCCCAGCTGCTCTGGATAAAATTCTGCCTTTTTCTTTCCTCTTCCCACTTTGCACTCCCTGCCCATGCTCCAGCTTCCCCTGCTTTTTTCAGTCCTGGTGTTTCAGCTGTATTAATGAGGGCTGGATCAAATGGAGGATGGAGAAGTGCTCAGCCACCCACCACTTAAATCCACAATTAATTGTGCAAAACCAGGCAAGGGATGAGCCCTCACCCCCTCACTATCAGGGGGGTTATGAGTTAAATTTGTTGAGCTGAAGGTTCAGCTCTTGCAGAAAGGCCTGTGGGGTTTTAAAGTCTTGAACTGGAAATAAAATCTTGACATTTTGGTGGTTTTGTCACAAGGTCTCACCTAGCACAGACCTTGCTGCAGCATGAATGGGGTGATTATGTTTGATAAATGCAGAGAACACCTTAAAACAAACATAAAGCTGACCAACAGTTCATGCAGGAAAAAAGTAAACCAGGGCATAAAGAGCCTCTTGTTCAAAGCTTATAAACAGACCCAAAATGACACCCACTGAGAAAGGACTTGTGTTCCTAACTTCCCTAAAATTTGGAGAAAAGGACAGAACCTTTTCTCAACATCTAACTTAAATCTGTACCTAAACCTGATCTAAATTTAACCTAAACTTTTAAAGCACTGTCTCCTTCCACTGTGATTCACATCAAGTTCCCTGAAAGCAAAGACATGGAACATTTTGCCTTTTCACTCCTCCCAGATTCTTCCACAGAGTAGGAAACCAACCACATCCACACCAACTACAAGACCTTGCAGAAGGTTTCTCAGATCCCCCTGAGAAGTGTTCCTACCCAAAAGAGCACACCCAGCTTTCCTGCAGGCATCAGCAATCCCTGCAATGACGTCCTGAGCCACATCCACGTCGAGTTTGCCGCAGGCAAAATAATCCAGGAAGAACAGGGGCTCAGCCCCCTGGGCCAGGATGTCATTGACACACATGGCCACCAGGTCCTGCCCGATGGTGTCATGTTTCTGGCACTCCTGAGCAATCTGCAAGACACAGGAGAAGCCTGGGATCAGCTCTGAGAGAAGCCTGGGATCAGCTCTGGGTCCCTGGAGCACAGGCAGGCTCTGCAGGGACAGAACTCAGGAGCAGAGTCTGTGAGCAATGGGCCAAAATCCCTCCAGGTGCTCTTTGAGGAGCAGCTTTGTTTGTTATCCTCTCCTGATTCTCTTCAGGAATTATTCCTGTCTCCACTGGCAAATCCAAAAGGCACTGAGAAGGAAACTGTGCTGCAAAAGGGTTTCCTTGCAGCCCAAACACAACAGCAAACCTGGGATTAAATGTTTTTCCCCATCAATTAATCTTTTTTGAGGGTGGAGATGCTGCCTTTGTGAAACAAGATTCCTGGTTACATTCTTAATATTTAAAACCCAGTTATTTTAGGCATCTTATCAACTTCTGATATTTACTGATGAGATTAACATATCAACTTCTGATAGTTGATATTATCATATCAGTTGGTAGTATCAGATATCAGCATATCTGGCTATTTACAGGTATTTAATTCTCTTGCCTGAAGAAAGGCAATTTCAGTTTCCATCCCCTTTTTTAGAAAGACCAATAGGTATTTTTCCAAGACAGCTGCTATTTTGTGACAGAACCTTTTCCCTTCTGTGCTGTTTTTCCTCCTTGGGGTGGATCTGCACCTTACCTTGAGTTTGGTGCCGACGCCGTCGGTTCCAGACACCAGGATGGGATCTCTGTAACCAGCTGCTTTCAGGTCAAAGAGCCCAGCAAAGCCTCCAAGCTCTGCATTGCAGCCTGCCAGCCAGGAACAGGAGAAACAGCCCAGCTTTACTCCCAGGGGCTCCCCCAGCAGATCCAGCACAAATTCTCTCCAAGGTTTGGCAACACGGCTTTGCTTTGTCACCAGGAAACTTTTCTCTGCCACTTAGAAGCTCTTCACTGAGGAGCTCCTAATCTGCTTAGGTTGGCTTTGCCTTTTTAATTCATCATTAGCCTAAGCCTAAAAATCCCCAACTTTGTGACTGAGCAGTCAGTAATTCCTGTAACTGAGAGATTTCCCCCTTGCACTAAGGTTTCTCTGAAACACAGGAGGAATTGTGGTAAGATGGTTGTGCTGGTGTGAGATAATCAATATTTTCCCCTCTGTGTATACCTGACTTCATTAGAAGGTCCTCAGTTCATTTGAAATAAAAGGGCCATTCCATAAATGAATATTTTAAATAAATGAGTATTTTAAATAAATGAATATTTTAAATCTGTCTGAAGAATTACAAGGACTTGCTAGAGCAAGATGTGCCTGAGCCCCAAGCCCAAGGATGAATCAATGCTGATTCAACTGAGCAAAAGAGGTGGGTTCCACATCTGTCTCAGGAATTCTACATCTCATAACCTCCCTCAACATTCATCCCCCCAAATGATGGAGTTCACTGTGCAAGAAAGAATAATTCCATGGACTCAAACTCAGTACTTAATGGTGAAATTTTTCCTTGCATTTATCCTTACACAGTGCTGAACTGTGCTCTCTGACACTCCTGGCATTCAGGAGGTGGAGTTTAGAGCCATTTGGAGGTTAAAAGCTGTGAATTTGCAATAAAATCACAGGCATTTGCTTACCACAGGCTTTCTTGTGTCATCTAGAAACAGGCAGGGCACATAAAGATGAGCTTTTTATCAAGACCAACTGGTAAACCTCACTGCCAAGAAGTGACCAAAGCAGGAGCAGAAGGTTCTGGTCTTACCTGACCTGGATGTGGCTGCAGCAAAGGGTTTGATCTTCTGCACCAAAGTGTTCCCTGCTTCAATGTCCACCCCACTGTTCTTGTAGGTCAGGCCTCTGCAAGAGTGGGGAGAAATGGGATGGCAGCTGATTACTGGATGTATTTCCAAATCATATTTACTTCTGTACATCCCTGGGTGAGGGAACTGTGCAGAATCCCATCCTGCTGTCTGAGGAGGCACTGCCAGGAGCAGCCCATGGATAATTCCAGAATTCTGAAGATGCTGTCAGAGCATTGGGATCACACAGCCAAATCCCAAAATAAACCCAGCAACCAAACCCCTGACAAGGTAAAACAGGCAGCAGAGACCTGATTTTGCAGGGTTTGAATCCATACAACCCATGGAGTCCCAGCTGTGACTGATCCCACCTTGTCCCCTGCCCAGAGCTCTGAGTGCCACCTCCAGGCCTTGAGGTGTCATTGGGAAAGCTCCAAACCAACCCAAACCAAACCAAACCAAACCAAACCAAACCCAACCAACCCAAACCAAACCAACCAAACCAAACCAATCCAAATCAAACCAAACCAATCCAAATCAAACCAATCTAAATCAAACCCAACCCAACCCAACCAAACCCAACCAAACCAAACCAACCCAACCCAAACCAAACCAAACCAAACCCAACCAACCCAAACCAAACCAAAGAAACCAAACCAAACCCAACCAAACCAAACCAAACCAAATCAAACCAACCCAACCCAAACCAAGCACAGAAATGCACGGCTGGGTCAGAGCAGGGCTGAGCTCAAGTCACTTTTCCACCCCCAAAGTGAATCAATAACCCTCAGGATCCTTCCAGGCTTTTCCAGCTCTAAGGTTGCCTCTCCTTGTCACTGCAATGATCCCACCTCAGAAGCAGCCATGCCTCTCTCACTTCAATGGGCTTTCAATAAAGAATATAAAATATATTTCCTTCAAAAGATCCAGGTTCCTGAGCCTTAGGAGATGTCTGTGAGCTCTGGGTGGGGTTTATGCAAGATCAACACCCTGGTACAAACTGGTGTCACCTGAGTGTCCCCACAGCTCCCTGGGGACACCTTATCATGTTTACAGAAGGACCTTTCCATTCTGGGGACAGGGATTTCATGACTTTTCACTGCAGCAAACACTCAGGCTCGTGCCAGCTGAGCAGTTGTTATTCCCAGGCTGTCAGTGGCATGAGCCAGGTGCATCCCTATTTTAGATCCATCCCTGTTTTCTCTCTCCTATGCATGGGATTCAGCCTGAAGTTTCAATTCTAAGGGTATTGATTAACAAGGACAAATACAACAAAACAACTGAAACCCATTAGAATTGACTCAGCTGAACAAAAAAATTCAGTTCATCCACAAAACCCACCTCAAGAACCAGGCCAAGAATTCAGCAAACACTGGAAAAGTCAGAGACAGACACAAATGCCTACAATTGCACTAAATGGAGTAAATATTTTTGTACTCTGCCTATTGAATCTTATTTTAAGACGTGGGAGGGTTTTTTTTAGGATCAAAGGTATTTCTGTGGTGAAGATCATTGCTGGAATTTCTGGAATTGATAAAGACTTCAAGTGCCAGAAGAAGTGGCCCAGGAAAAGTGTTGCCAGGAAAATCCAAAGGTGTCTGCACTGCCCAAAACTGGCAGGAAGACAAGAATCACCACAGGCAGCTGCTCAGGCTGTGAATAAGACTCAAGGAAATATTGGCCTGCAGCAACCAGAGATCAAAGTCAGCCCCTTTCAGTCTGAATATGATAAATGTCCACCAGATTTGCACCATGTTTTTAGGAGTATTTCAAATTTGTTACATTTTCTTTTTGCTTTGATCCTTTAAATGAATCTTTGTTTGTTTTATTTTCTGGAATACTTTTCATGAAGAATTCTGGCTGTTTTCCTGAGGTGAAATGCCTCAGGACTGGATCCTGCCAGGCTGCCAAGAGGAGATGATCCTGATTCCAGAGCCATCATCCCTCTGCCTCTCTGACCTGGTTTTGGGGCTTTTTTTCCTGCTACAATTCCCAATTCCACCTTGTCAACAGATGCACAGCACTTGAGAGAAAAGAAGACTAAATACCAAGACCCTTGTTCTTTTAGGAAGTTTATTGATGATAATTTTACAAAATGCTGATCAGGATACACTGCCAGCAGCAACAGAACTGTCACTGCTGTGTTTCCCAGCCTACAAAAAAAAACCCTTGGGAAAAGATATGTTGGGAGCTCATTGGAGCAGAGCAGTTTCTTATTAGGTAAAAATGAGTTTAAAAACTACAAGAAGTTTTCAGGAACATTAAAGAGGCAACAAGACTCTCTACTATTAAAAAAAAAAAAAATAAACCCACACCCATATGATCTCCAGAGTCTTACAGTAAATACTGAGCCACTTAAAGGGATGACAATGGAAAGAAGGGATGAATCCTACCCTGGTGTTAGGCAGCTGTGCCAGTAAAATGTAAATCCCAACAAGGTGGGGGGTTCAAGGTGATTTTAACCATTTCTAAAAGCTAAAAAAGAACCAAAAAGCCAGCTTCAACTTTGTTAATATATAAAATCATATAAAAAATCTAAAGCTAAAGCATCTTAAAGCTAAAAAAGAACCAGTAAGCCAGCTTCAACTTTGTTAATATATAAAATCCCAGAATCTCCTGAGCTGGAAGGGACCCACAGGAATCATGCAGTCCAAGCCCTGACCCTGCACAGACACCTCAAAAATCCCACCCTGGGCATCCCTGGCAGAGCTGTCCAAATGCTCCTGGAGCTCTGGCAGGTTGGGGCTGGGACCACATTTCATGATATTAAATGGTTTTTCTTTTCATGATATTACATGATTTTTCATTTCATGATATTGAATATCAGACTTTTGGACAAGACAAACCCAGAGCAAAAGCTGTGATCCAAAACAAACCCAGAGCAAATGTGGGATCCAAAACAAACCCAGAGCAAATGTGGGATCCAAAACAAACCCAGAGCAAATCTGTGATCCAAAGCCCAAGAAGCAGAAGTTGACTTTCCCTAAACCAGCCCTAACAACTGCAGCAACACAGATCACTCCTGTGTGCTTGTCACTTAGTTTAACTGTGTAGTTTAACTCAGATTTAGGAGAGTAAGAACATCAGGCATTTAAAATATTCCTGCCTTAGCTGTTCTTGCTGACGGTGAGTACACGGATGGGATTCAAACTCATTAATATCACCCAGGGATGTGCTTAGATCCTTTTCAGCCCCGTTACTGCCATGTCAGGGAGTGGGAATATCTACCTGGATTGCCTGAGGAAGGCAATGGCCCGGTGGCCAATGTCCCTCCTGAAGATGGCCCCCTGGAAGTGGATGGCAGCCACGCCCAGGTTGGCCGCCTGCAGCGCCGCGGGCAGGTCCTCCTTGATGGCTGTGACCGTGAGCACTCTGCCCCCACTGGTGACCACCCTGCCATCCTTCAGGGCTGTGCCTGCGTGGAACACCTCCAGCCCCAGCTGCCTGGCCTTGGCAAGCCCTGTGGGTGGGTGAAAAACAGCAGCTCTTGGTTAGAATGCTCTCAGTGAGAGACCGAATGCTTTGTGTCTGAAAGCCACAGGCAAAGTCAGGGTGATGCTGCTGGGAAATGGGAATAAATCTGTGAAAATGGGAATAAATCTGTAAAAAACACCTCTGGAGGAGAGGCAAGCCTAGCTGTGTGCTCAGAGATGTGGCACACAACATCTGATTGCAGCTGGGGTTTCATGCCTCAGTGACAAACATCAGCACCAACGTGACCCAAAACCCTGATCAGAACCACCTGACTGCAGCAGGAATTAAATATCAATGCTGTGCCAATATCAAATAACAGTGTGGAGAACTGAAAATACACTAAAATAACCTCAGATGTGTGAAAATCCAGCTGCTCTTGCTGACCCTGAACCAGGGTTTCTGTGAATCTCAGTTCCAGTTCCTCCATGCAGCAGCAGAGAACAGGGGGAGGCTGGGGGGTAATGAGGCTCCTGCAGCTCCTCTGTTCCATTTATTTACCTGTTATTTCCAAGCCCTTGGGATATGTTCCTGGGTAGCCTTGGCTGGCCATGACCACAGTGACAGCTGCACTGTCCTCTCTCCAGGCTGGCATGGAGCTGGCCAGCCTCCTGCTGAGCACTGCCTGCATCACCTCGTACAGGTCACTCCTGAGCAGGGGCAGAATCACCTGCAGCAACACACAGCAGCAAATCAAACCAGGTCACTGCCTTCCCTGGCCTTGGAAAGACACCAATGCAGCTGAAAATGCAGCATTAAATATGCTCACATATTGTGCTTTCACACATCAGACATGCAGTGGATAATCTGAGAGATAATGTTAAAAATACTCATCCTTGCAGAAAATGTCTGTGCATAAAGGAATTGCTACATATGGAGAGGAAAGGGTGGGGACAAAGAATCTCATTTGTTCTGAAGAATAGAAATTAAAGAGTTTTGTTCCACTTGTCAACAGGGAGCAAGGAAAAATCCAGAATCCATTCCAGAAAAGACAGGGAAGTGCTGAGCTCTTCTCAAGCTGACCTTTGCAAAGCCCAGATTTGAGTCCAGCCTACTGAAATCCTCTCTGGAATGGAACAATTTCCTTACAGACCTTCTGCCCTGAACAAACAATCCAAATGTTTTAAATCTAGGTGATTTAAAATTCTGATTATTCACCCCAAATCTGGTTAACAACACTAGTAGATGGTCACAGATTTTACTCCTCCCATAATGCCAAATTGTACAAAATAACTCACCTGGCACTCTGGGTCACCAAACCTGCAGTTAAATTCCAGAACTTTAGGCCCATCTTTGGTGAGCATTAATCCAGCATAAAGCACACCTGGAACAAAACATGAGACATAAAGATCTCTCAGGAACTCACTTGTTTTGAATCTGTTGATAACAGGGTTTAAAAGGCTGCCACCTGTGCTCAGTGAATTTGAGAAATGGTAACAATAAATCAGGCAGAAATAGTT
Source organism: Ammodramus savannarum pratensis (assembly GCA_020466415.1). Taxonomy (NCBI): domain Eukaryota; kingdom Metazoa; phylum Chordata; class Aves; order Passeriformes; family Passerellidae; genus Ammodramus; species Ammodramus savannarum. The sequence goes on along the minus strand of JAHXMQ010012338.1, from coordinate 22,355,596 downwards.
GTTAAAATTGTACAGCTTATTTTGGGACATTTTCCTTTCTGCTCCTCCTCAGTTGAGGAATTATTCCCTGTTCATGACCTCTGCTGATTTCCATGGACCCTGAATCAAGGCTGGTGCCAAACTCAGTTCCTCATAAATCAAAGTTGTTTCCCCTTAACCTCCAGTGTGTCAGGATACAAAGAGGAAAAAGCAAAACAAAAGGCTGTTTTCATTATGATTAAAAATCCCAAAGTCTTGTACATACCCACATAGGGGACTCCTTCTTTCCTCATGCCATCAACAGTCTTCTGAAGAACAGTCTCTCTGATCTTCTGCAGCAAATCTTTAGAAATCTGATAAAAAAGGATTGGAAACCAGTGTCTGTAAAAAGGGAGGACTTGGCTTTGTGTTTTTAAGAGCCAAGCAGAATTCTTGGACGGTCTCTTGCTCACGCCAATGAAAAGCTAAGAATGTTTTTCTCTCTATTTCTGCCCACAGAAGTTCCCTATCAAACAAACCCCAAACTACCTTAAGCCACAGCCAAAATTCACCATGAGCTTTGTCTGGCACAAAGCAGAACTGTGGCTTTAGGCCCTTGGTTCTGATGAGAAGCATTTCATGAACTTTAAGCCACAGCCAAAATTCACCATGAACTTTGTTTGGCACAAAGCAGAACTGTGGCTTTAGGCCCTTGGTTCTGATGAGCAGCATTTTAACTTAAATCCCAATCAGACACAAGGTTACAGAAATAACACTCCCTGCTTTGGAATCCCAGGTAATTCAGTGGAGACACCCTATTCTCTGTTCTTTAGAGAGGTTTTGGAGCTGAGGATTGACATGGCCATGGCTGCTTGGGGCAGCAATTTCCACCCAGCAGAGCCCATCCCTCCTGCTCCTCTGCTGGAATGAAGCATCCCCAAGGCTCAGTGACAGCTGCAGTGAAAATCCCCTCCCAGCCCCTCTTCCCCTCCTCAGCAGCCCCTGCTCACCTGAGGAGCTGGGGAATAGGCTCCCATCCCTCCTGTGTTGGGGCCCTCATCTCCATCCATCAGCCTCTTGTGGTCCTGGGCTGGAGGCATGGGGGCGATGGTGACACCGTCACTGAAACACAGGCACTGCAACAAGGACAACAGGTAAAGTTCTAATTACAATTAAAGTGAGATTAGAATTTATTTTCAGTGTGACAAAGGGATACTGAAGAGGATAAACTCTGCCTCCCTCATAAAATAAATGATGGGGTTCAAAGCATTTGGCTTTTCCTCAGGAAGCAGGGACTCATTTTGTGTGACCTTCCTTCAGAAATCAATAAAACCTAGGAAAAATTATACCACCAGCAGCTGCACTGAAAAGAAACACTCAAAAGGTTTTTAAAAAAAAATAATTAAAATACTGCAAGATGGAAATTACTTTTCCTTTCCCCTCCCAGCCCAAGGGAGGGAGGGAGGGAGGGAG
>JAHXMQ010012338.1:22339257-22353962 GCA_020466415.1 Ammodramus savannarum pratensis | reverse complement strand
AGGAAGGAAGGAAGGAAGGAAGGAAGGAAGGAAGGAATTACATCCCTTTCACGACTTCCTTTTCCTTGCTGATAAAGCTATTTACTTGTAAAATATTTAAAAATTTTTTCTATAGAAGTTGTTTTTGTCCTCAGTATCTTCAGAATAACAAAGCTGCTGGCATCTTCTGGAACTGGAGGATGCTGTGCACTCATACTGGGACTAATGGCAGCAATACTCAAAGCCATTTTACAATGCTAATTACAAAACCAGCAAGGATCCAAAATAAGCCACACAGCTGTCTCTAACCAATACAGTTTTATTTGTAAGCAGGGAATGGTTTTAATTTAACTGATCAAATCCTCCACTCTGTAGGTGAAGGCACTTAGTGGATCCCAAACAATTTAGAACAGGTAGAACCAAAGTGCTACAGTGAGATGCACTTACAGAAATTTCTTCTCCTTCAAGAAGTTCTTCAACAACAACAGTTTCCCCAGCTGTGCCAAAACTCTTATCCTACAGTGAAACAAAATCCCTTTAGTTCTGTTTCAGTTTTAAACTACTGAAAATGCAACAAGAAATAGGTATTTTTAATACAGCCAAAAATGCAGCACAGGTTTGAGATGATGAATCCATTCTCCCCCCCCAGGGATGTCAGCAGTGGTGAAATCCCTGCTCCTCTCTTTATTCTTAAATAAATGCAGGGTTTATTAGTGAATATTTTCAAATGACAGAGGGTATTTGTGGTTACTGAGCAATTCCTCATGCTCTGCCTTCTGAAATTCACCCCAACAGCAGTGACAGCCAAGTCTCCAGTCTGCACTTTCACTGGATAAAAAGTGCAATTTTATCCAACACCTGGGAAAGGAGCAAGATTCTCACATGCCAGTGCAATGTTTGAACCTGACTGCATATTCTGGATAATTAAGAAATTAAGAACAAGCAGCCCACACTGCCAAGGTGATTTTGGGGGTCTCCAGAAATCTCTAACTCAGGTGTTTTGTAGAAGACATTGGGCCCTGCTCAGACATGACCTGTGCAGTGACCACAGACCCCCAAAATGTGACTGCAGCACCCATGCTCTGAGCCCTGAAGCACAAGTGTGTCCCAGAATGTGTCCCATGGATAGCAGAGCTCCATGGAATCTCAGGATGCTGTGCTGCTGACACCAGCTCAGGGCCTGACCTGGGAGCCTCAGCTCTGTGCTCCTCACTGGGCAGATAAAATTACTTCACTTGGCCTCACTCCAAATCTTGATGCTCCAAATACATCTGTGGAATATCCTTCCCCAGTGTGAACTTCACTGGAAATAATCCCAGAGAATTTGGCTACACACTGAAGTGCTGTGCTTGGTCCTAATGGGGCTTGTGAAGATCACTGAGGAGTTCAGTGTGGGACCTGGTGGATTGCAGGAGTCTCACAGAGTGAAATAAAAGGAATTGCATATATAAATCAGTGAAATAAGGGTGGCTTTTCATGAAGAATGGTTTTATTTCAGCCTGCAGGAACTGCACCTCAATCAGCTGGCCAAATAAAGGGGTGAAAGGTTTGATGTGTGCCAGCCACGTTCCTGTTCCATGCCATAAGGAACATCTGGGATGCCCTGAGGTGGTGAGGAGCTGTGTGGTGTGAGATTCCTCCTCACCTGCATGATCTCAGTGACAGCTCTGCAGGCCTCCTCCTTGCTGGAAGCCACGATGACTCCTTTGCCAGCTGCCAGCCCACTGGCTTTGACAACCAGAGCAGGGAAGGTGGCACTGCCAAGGCAAGGACAGACATTCAACACCATCCTTGCAAGAACATTCTGAAGTTGAAAAATCAAAGTGCTGCTCAGTTTTCATGGCAACCTTATTGGGTAACACAGAAATCACACCAGGACCCTCTTGTTATGCTCTGCCTGAGAAAGGTTCCTGCTTCTTTTCCCACCAGGGAAATCCCTGACTGTTCATTACTGATTTCCATTTGGGAATTTCATCTGGGGTACCTGGCTTGCACTGGGATGAGCAGATCATCAGTTGCTGAGTAATTCTCCAGGTATTTTTGGTGGAGAAAAGGGATAAGAAGCCAGCACAGATGGCTCTGGGCTGCTCCCTGCCTTTCCCCAGCAGGCAGAGTGACAAAAAAATAACAGCTTGTCCTACATTCTCCTGTGAACTCAACACTGAGCCTGCACTCCATTTTAGAGCAGGAGGAACCATTTTTCTCAGACTTTCTGCAGTTTGAGAGAGTCCTGGTAGGTGATCCTTTGAAACCTTTGCAGATGTTCTGTTCCAAAGGCATGGATACCTGGCAATCATTGGATTGGTTTGGATATTTACACTGTCAGTAAGAATTGGTCTAAAATGCAGGACTGTACCTGTTGATGAAGGCACATGCTGCTTTGGGGTCAGTGAAGGATTTCCACCTGGCAGTGGGGATCTCATGACGATCCAGAAAGGCTTTGGTGAAGCTCTTACTGGACTCCAGCTGAGCTGCCTTTGCTGTGGGGCCAAAGCACTTGATCCCAGCTGCTGTCAAGTCATCCACAATTCCTAAACACAAAACATGTCATGAATCTCCAGGTGATTTATGGGGGTCAGGCCAGCCAAGCTGCACTGATTCCTTGGAGCAGGAATAGAAGTAACCTGTGTCTGCAGTGCCTGCTCTACTCACTGGAACCAGGAGCAGGAACCCTGCACCACTGCAGCCCCTCAGGATGTGCTGCCTTTGGAAAGGGATGACAATCCCCCCTTGGTTTATGACACCTTTGAGCTAAAATTCAACACGAGTCTTTGGTGAAGGTGCCAAAAGGTTTAAGCAGAAAAACTACCAGCATGTTTATAATTAGGTTTTTTTAGCAAGACTCAAATTGTAATTATTTCAAACCATGAAAACTCCACAGGAAAACCAAAACTGGCTTTCTTGCTCACACACTACCCTTCAGAAATTCCTTTTCACCTCAGCACAACTCTGGAATTCAGGGAAATGCTCCAGAGGATCTGTTCCCATTCAGACTGGAAACACTCCTGAGTGATGAACATATGAGGACTAAAATTTACTTTTCTTCTAAATGCTGAAGGCTGTGATTTCCAGCTTGTGTCTCTTACCAGCAGCAAGAGGAACCTCAGGACCAACCACCACCAGCCTGATGTCCTGGTCCCTGCAGAACTGGGCCACAGCAGCGTGGTCACTGACTGGAACAGCTGTTGGGGACACAAAGAGGGAAAGATCCCATGCAGGGGTGCTCCTCAGCACTGAGGTACCACAGGGCACCCCCAGCCTCCCCTTGGGAAGGGGAACCTGCAGGGGTGAGGCCCACACTGACACAGACTCACCCAAAACACAGCTCCAAACCCCAGGCAAAGGCTCTGGCTGCACATCCATTTATGTCAGAGTCACAAATCACAAAATCCCAGAATGTCCTGAGCTGCAGGGACCCCCAGGGTGTTGGGGATGAAACAAATGGCTGGTGGTAGAATTCCAGCTCAGCTTTTTTCTTTTTTTTCTTTCTTTCTGTAGTGCTGCCTAAAAATTGCACTAAACTGAGCCCTCTGAAAGCAAGGGGAATCAGAACTTTTTGTTAAACTTAATTAAGAAGGGCACTGTGCTGTCATTATGGCTGAGGCTATGTGGGCTTGGGCTGTTACAACCATTATCTTCCCAAAACCAAACAGTGTGATGACACTTGGAATGGCCCAAACTGTGCAAACAAAAGAAATGTCCTGCACCAAAGACAATAATGTCAGTCCCATGATCCCAGTTACGTAAAAGGCCCTGCAATTGCACAGCTTTTATCATGAACAAACAAAGCCAAGGTCTGCAGGGGTGGGAGAAAAGAGAGGAGCCCAGAGGGGATTGGTGCTTGTGCAGGGAGGAGACCTCACACACCAGGGCACGGGGCTGGCAAAGGGCTGGAAGAGCCTCCAGGACCATCCAGTGCCACCAGCAGCACCCAAACCCTGTCCCCAAGGCCACCTCCAGGACACTTCCAAGGCCTGACCACTCTGGCAGGGAAAAATTATTTCCAGTTTCCAATCTGAGCTCCCCTGGTGTAATTTAGGGCCATTTTCTCTTGTCCCTTCCCCTGGGACATGGCAATACACTGGGAGCTGGTGGTCTCCTCCAGCCAGTTTCTGGGGAGTGAGGAGAGAGGAAGGGGATGACAGGATTTTGGCCAGTCCTACTGTGCTCCCCCTATTCTGGATTAATAAATTCACAGAATCATTGAACTCCAGGCTGGTTTGGGCTGGGAGGGACCTCAAATCCCACCCAGTGCCACCCCTGCCATGGCAGGGACACCTCCCACTACCCCCAGTGTCCAGCCTGGCCTTGGGCACTGCCAGGGATGCAGGGGCAGCCCCAGCTGCTCTGGGCACCCTGTGCCAGGGCCTGCCCACCCTGCCAGGGAACAATTCCATAAAATTTCCTGATTCCACCACAGAATCTACATTTTGTTATAAATTTACCCTATTCAGGTGGGGTGGTGAACACTCAGACAGAGCACAAATAAAATTCACCTCCTTGGCACCTCTTCCACAGCCCAAGTGTTTTGTTCCACCAACTTCCACGTGCAGCTGATGCCAGCTGACTTCTGGCTCACCCAAAAGCCCCACACACCTGTGCCAGGGCCTGCCCCCACAGGGAACAGCTCCTAATTCCCAAAATCCCATCCAGCCCTGCCCTCTGGCAGTGGGAAGCCATTCATCCTTGTCCCTCTCCAGGCAGGAAAGGAGAGAGCCTGGAATTCACCTCAGATTTCTGGCTGATCTCAGGGGATGAGCAGTGAGTGTGGCACAAGATTTGCACGATGGAGAAATGTCCTAACAACAAACAGGAAGGAACAAACTGTGTTGTTTATCCATGATTTTAACTTTCCTCCCAAATATCATTTTTCTGGAGTTGTTGGCTGAAAGGGAACATGTCTGTAGCTGTGTTTGACTGCTTGAAACGACAGCTGAACATTCCTTTGGAAGCAGACAGGAGGACCCTGGCCCAAGGATTTCAAGGGTGGAGGTTAAATTTCAGAGCACAAGTTACACTGAGAGGTAAAATGTGACAGAAGGAGGTGTCAGGATGGTGAACTCCATTCACAGACACATCTGTTCCTTTAGCAAGCCATTGTCTGTGCTTCTGCACCAAAACTGCCCTGATAATCCACCTAAATTAAATATAAACCTGTATTCAGGCACCCAACTTAAATCCCACTTTATTGCTGGAAACAATTATCAGCTGAGATCAACCACAATTTTTTTTTCTTACTTGAATACCAAGTTTGAAAGATTTAAGGTTATTTACAATTTTCAGCTCACTTTTTTGTGTTTCAGTGATCACCCAAGACCCAGAGCTGCAATCCTAATTAAAGGCAATTCCATGACCCACAAAGGGAGGATGAACTCTCAAAGCAAAATCTCGATTATCCCAAAAAAATCCCAAAAACCAGGGAAGGAATTTCCCAGACATCCCAGGTATTGTTGCCCACACAACATCACAGGGCTCATGTACTTCTGACAGGCAATTCCCCATTTTCCCAAGTTAAATCAAGGCCCCAGTGACAGCACTGGAATTCCTGAACAGGTGAGACAAATTCTTTCCTTATAAACCAACATAAGTCAAATTCTTCATAAATTCTAGGCCCTTCCTGGGGTGGTGAAGATTTCCCTCCCAAAGCACAGGTGAGCCCATGTGCAGAACAAAACCATTGATTCCACATGGAAATTTCACAGACCTGGCTCGAGATCAAGCATTTCCCACTGCTGGTGCAATGTTTTTTATGGGATGAAAGAGAGAAAAACCCAGGGGGGGTTTAAAAAGCAAAGCTTGAAAAAAACAACAGGAATTCCTATTCCACTGCAGCCTGGCACTGACTCCACTTAGCACAAGGGTAAAGGGGATTTTTTGACTTTCTAATCTTGTCAAGCTCTTCCTTCCAGGCCTCTCCTCAGAGCACAAAACTGGAGTGAGGAGCTCACCCATGAAGCTGTGACTGGACAAAGAAATTCAGGACAAAGTTCTTTCAATGGGCTGTAATTAAACATTCCAAGGGAATTCTGTTCAATAATTACCCTGGCAGCACTCACATTTCCACGAGACAACAAAACACAAACCTACTCCCACAGCAGCACAAAATGGAAGTGTCTGATCCACATTCACATGAATCCTGTGTTACCTTCAACTCCACATCTTACACATGTTCTGAGGGGAAAACTGAAGTTCTGGGCAGGTTAAAGCCCCTAAATCAGGATCTGTTGTGTAAAGGACACAAGAATCTCTGTGGTCTGGACTGGTTCCCTGTGTGTCAGCTCCTCAGACCAGGCTTTTTTGAAATGCAGCTCCAAATTTTGGATGCTCAATTTGCAACATCTGAAGCTTGATTTCTCCAAATTACTAACTATGAAAAGTCTCAATGACAGCCAGTCAGAGCTCCAGCCAAGCAGGCAGCACACAGAGAAATATCTGAAGATAACCTTGATTTCTTAAGGTCACAAAGACAAAGGAGTGAATTATGCTCCCAGTGACAGAGTGTTCTTGTCACAGGCTGTGGGGATCATGGGGTTTCAACACAATTCTGAGAGCACAAGAGGGAATTTAGGTGGAACCACAGCAACTATCCTGAGCTGGATCCCAGAGGAACAGCTCTGGCTGAATCCTCCAAACCCAAACCTAAAAAATGAGACTTCACAGCTGAGATCTTATAAAATTAATTGCACAACTTACACAAGACTTTGATCAAATATTTTTTCTCTTATTAACTTCATCTAAAATCTATTTCATATGCCTAAAAGCTTAAAAAATGATAATCCATTATCATCATCCATCATCAGTTTGTTAATGGGTTATGTTGATATATGGGATATTGTTTTAAAGGTGAGTTGGTTAAAGGTAGAAGTTTTTATTATAGAGATTTTTTGGGGGGGGTATAGGATTTTTTGTTTAAATTTTTTATGGAATTGTAGTTATATACATCAGCCAATAAATCTTAAAATTAAAAACAAAAGCTTTTTTAGCTTTTTACCCAGCAAAAACTAACAGTAAGGTTAGGACTAAGTCTTTTGTCCTTGGGTATGTATGGCAGACATCTTCAGTGCCATGCTTTTTATAAGCTACAAGAACATAAAATTTGGTGGGTGATTGGTTGATGATTTATGATGATGGTTTGTATTTTTGTTTGGATTTTTTGGGGGGGTTATTTTTGGGGTTGGTTCTATGTTTGTTTTGGGGTGGTTATGAAATGATGATGACAGTTAGTCATTGTTTTTGATACTAGGAAATATAGAGGAAGGTTAATTGAAAGTATTGATGATAAGTGATTTGGATAATGTAGGGATATATGGAAATGGAAATGGATTTAATGGAAAAAAATAAAAATGTCAAGATTAAAAAAAATGAATGTGTAAAATAGGATTTAAATATCAGTTCAGCAAACCAAATTTAATTAGCGGACTAAAACCAATATACAAAAATTAATATTTCCACTCAGCTTCAAACTAAAACCACCACATGATTTCATTATCATCATCATCATCATCCTTTCACACTACCAGCTGTGATTTCAGCTCAGCACCATGGCTGAATGATCAAATTTCAAATGGGCGATTTTTGTTTTTACCTGAGTTGGAGATTTTGCCACTGTCAGCCGTGCCTGCATTTCCTGGGGCCACAAAGACGTGTTTGACGTGGGGGGACTGGGCCAGCTTCCAGGCCAGGGCGTGCTCCCTGCCGCCGCTGCCGACCACCAGTACCCGCTCTGCCATGGCCCTGCAGGACACAGCAAACACCTGGGGTCACCTGGGGCTCCAGGGACCATGCAGTGCTGCAGAACTTCAGCAGATACACACTAAACTTCATCAGATACACACTGAACTTCATCAGTGATAAACACTAAACCTCCAGGGCTGAGCTGACCCAGAGCGCGGCAGGAACCCGTCAGGAAAACCATCCTGGGTCTGGCTGGAAACTGCTCCCACTTATAGAAATCTGGGATAGAGGAAAAACCCTGCTGAGTGAGCAGGCTGGGATTTGCAGCCTAGAGAATCACAGACTGCCAGAAGGGTTTGGGTTGGGAGGGACTTTAAAGCCCACCCAGTGCCACCACTGCCATGGCAGGGACACCGTGCACTGTCCCAGGCTGCTCCAGCCCCAGTGTCCAACCTGGCCTGGGACAGGGATGGGGAGTCCACAGCTCCTCTGAGCAACAATTCCTTGGAGATTCCAAACCTCCAAAGGTCAAAGCCCTTCTGCTACACCCATAGTATGAGCAGAGAGTGTCTGGGGCTGGTTGAGGCCACTCAAGAGATTTTAGAGGCAATGATTGAAAAGCTCTGAACACCTCATGGAAAGGCTCTGAGCAATGAGACAAGACAGTAACTTCCAGCTCTGGCTTTCCTTGGAGGAGCTCACTCACACAAGGTAGAGTGGGGAATCCAGTGCACTCTCCCATTGCAGTGAGGCTTGGAAAAACACCTGGACACTGTGCTGGCCAGTGGGGACATGGGTGCCCACGTCATCCCTGGGTGTGCACAGCTGGCTCACAGCACCAGGACAGCGTGTTCTGTGTTCTCTGAGAGCCAGGAAACCTCTGCTCCCTGAGAGTCACTGCTCTGTGTGCTCACATATTGACTGAGGGAAGAGTTCACCTGCACTGACAAATCCATCAGAATTCACAAAACAAGGAAGGATTCCAGGAACGAAGGACATAATTTATAAACTAATTACGTATGTCCATATTTGGAGCTAAAATAATTGTTTGATTTGGATTGGGAGGGACCTTTAAGTTCATCCCATTCCAACATGCCTACCATGGACAGGGACACCTCCCACTGTCCCCAGTGTCCAGCCTGGCCTTGGGCACTGCCAGGGATGCAGGGGCAGCCCCAGCTGCTCTGGGCACCCTGTGCCAGGGCCTGCCCACCCTGCCAGGGAACAATAATTCCTCATTGCCAAGAGGAACACCAAATCCAGGAGATTTCTAAGGGAAAAGCAAAAATGATCCAAAGCAGATTTTCAGATGAGGCAGGGATGTGCCCTGCCCTCACATCTTGACTTGACTAAAGCTGCCCTGATGAGGCAAAATATCTGCATTAGGCAAAACATCCCGACAGAACAAAGTCAAAATAAATGTGGATAGAAGGATAAAATAGAGAAAATTAACACTCAGTTGTTAAGGATAAAATAGAGAAAATTAACACTGAGCTATCAACTAAACATGCCAGAGCTAATATCTAATGGTACTTCCATGCTGGGGGAGACCAACAGATTTCTAATCCAGTGTTGGGTCAAATGTAGATATTGCAGAGTTACAGACATGTTTTAATTATAAAACTCCATGATTACTTGCAATAAAAAAGCTCAGGTCAGGCTAAAAATTATCAGTTATGGTATAGATGTTTGGGAAACCACATGATGATCAACTCTTTTATATTACAACTCAAGCAAGAAGGAAAGGTAAAAGAATGAGGGATACAACAAAGGGTGAATTAGATAAATACAGTAATATAACAGTAAGGTAGAAGAGCACTGATCACACAGCAGGCAGTGTCTCCTTGAAGTCAAATAAACATTGCCAGTGGTATCCAGAGCCAGTGGCCACTAAATTGTACTTTTTAAGGCAAATTTTATCAAGAATAAGTTGAACTATACACAACATGATTTTCCAAAAAAAAAAAAAAAAAAAGAAATTAAAACTTTTAACTTTTAAAATGTTAAGAAATTGAAATTTAAAAATGTTAAAACTTTAAACCAGGATGATTTTAAACTACTCACTGTGTGCTATGTGTAGCAGGCTGAGGAGAGCAGGACTCAGGAGCTCAGAGGCACAAAGAGAGCAAAGATTGGCAGCCCCTGGTTAAAATGTCCCTGTCCCAACCCTCCCGCCCCACTGATGACCCTGCAGGCAGCCAATGGAAGGGACTCCAGCCCTCCCAGCTGGGGACAGGGACAGAAGCTTCCCCACAGGTGTTCTAGGAGAGAGAGGCAAAGGCTCTGCAGGACAGGAGCAGCTCATCCTGTTGTTTCTAACTTCTGTCTCATCCCAGGTATTCTTTTTTTAAAAACTGTTCATTAACCAGCTTGTGCACATTCTCTCTATATCTAAAAATCAGGATCTGCACTTTTGCAATAAATAAAAAATACTCTATGTAATCAGCAGCATGATCAATAAGGGGAATGATGCACATGATCATGGAATGGTTTGGGTTGGGAGAGACCTTTAAATCTCATCCCATCCCACCCAGTGCCATGGCAGGGACACCTCCCACTGTCCCCAGTGTCCAGCCTGGCCTTGGGCACTGCCAGGGATGCAGGGGCAGCCCCAGCTGCTCTGGGCACCCTGTGCCAGGGCCTGCCCACCCTGCCAGGGAACAATTCCCCATTGCCAATGTCCCATCCAGCCCTGCCCTGCTTCATCCTAAGGCCCTTGTGAAATTCAGCACAGCCTGCAGACCCAGGGACACCATGGCCACCTCAAGGGACTCACCATGATGGCAACTCACTGCCAGAGTCACCTCCTTCTCCTCCCTGAAGTGACACATTCTGGCACTACTGTCAGGTGAAAGATTTCATCACATATACAGGACAAAGCTTTCTGTGGCAGCAGTAAACAGAACAAGCCATGTCTGCTATTGTCAAATAATATTTGATCATTTTATATCAAAATGTGAGTGAAGATCAGCTTTCACACATTTGTTCTGAAGCTCAGTGTTATTTGTGCATCCCACTATGGTATCCTAGCAACTTTTATTTAGGAATGTGGCTTGAGAAGAAGTTGTGGTGGCAGTGCCAGTTTAGGAGGCTCAGATGTAGCCATGGCAGCCTCTGTTTTATTTTACACTGACACTCAAAGATGCCATGGAGGCCCCTCTGCTGCCCTACAGGACCTCACTTTAAAAATTAAGATCCCAAGAGGCAACATTCCTTTTTACTTTTGTCACTAATCCAGCAGTCAAAAATGTGTTCCCTAAAGAGCTGAAGTCATTCACAAGGTAGATATTTACTCTGTGAGGATTATCACAGCCCCAGGATTTTTGGAAGCAAAGTGTGAAATCCTTCATGGGATGTCATTACCTTCTGCACCCATTGCCTGCTTTGGTAAAGAAGGAGGAGATGTTTGTTTAAAATGAAGATAAGAGAGATTTCAGAAGAGGCTCTGTTGTTAGATCCTTATATGAAGTGAGAGCAGGAAGGAAGAAATGAGTTAATCCCTCGGTGTGCCCAGGAGGAGAGGAGGCAAGGACAGAGTGGAGCCAAGGAGATTCCCAGAGCTTATCCAAGGATGTCAGGACAAAGTCAGCAGGCAGGAGCATCAGCTCAGAGACCTTTATCCTCACTGCAGGGAGGCAGCTGGGGCTCACCAACACACCAGGGAACTCTTCCTCACCAGCAGGGCCTGTGGGGCAGAGAAAATCCAGTGAGGGAGGCAAAGCCCAGAGAATGAGAGTCCTCCCAGCCCAATTCCTGCACAGGGAGGCTCCAAACACAGGGAGCAGTGACACCAGGCTACTCAGGCTGTCCCTTCCTGTCCCATCCCAGGGACAGGAGCCACTGACCCTTCCCAAACACACCCTGTGCACACACCTGGGGGTTACACTCAGCTCCTTGTCTGCTTTATGAACAGAACTCTCTAAGAAAACATAAACTCCTTAAGCAATTCATTCTCAGGTGTGATGCAAGATTCCTAAATATTCAATCTCAGCTGGGTGGAGTATTTTAATAAGGCAGTGCCTTATCAGCTCACCTAAACTACAGCAGGAAAGGTACTACTACAATCAGACCTCTGCACTCCAGCACAAACAGCTTCACACTGTGTATTTTTTTTTAAATTAAGCTCCAGTGCTGTTGGTTTCCTCTGTATCTTTGTTTCCCAACACTGGGATTCAGGAAAACTGATGCAGGCATCCAAGTTTTTTTAGATCAAAGATTTGGTCTTTGCCCAGAGTGTCTCAATTCAGGGCCAGGTTGGACAGGGCTTGGAGCAACCTGATCTAGTGGAGGGTGTCCCTCAACAGAGCAAGGAGCTGGAACTGGATGAGCTCTGAGGTCCCTTCCAACCACCCTGGGAGGGAATGAACTCCTACCCTTCTGAGAGCTGACCCTGAAGAACAGCCCAGCACTTTCCCAAACACTACAGACCCAAGCTCAGTGTCACTGTGGAAGTTCAAATCCACAACTCTCAGCGCTGGAGAGGAGCTCTCATCACCTGGCTTTGGACTAAAGGACAAGGTTCATTCTTCCTCTTGCAGTTAGGCAGAAGAAAAACAATAATTCTCACAGAATATAGAAAAAAGCCCAAATTGGGAAGTCTGTGCAGTTCCCATCCCACTGAGGGCTGTATGTTTCTGACCCTAGGGCTGTGTGTTTCTGACCCTAGCAGTCTGAGCTGTTTATGAGTTTCAGGGTTTTTTTCATAGACTTGTTATGGGATAAAAAAAATCAAAAGAAGGGATTGGAGAAGAAGCTAAAACTTGCAACCTCCTCCTCCCAACTTGGAACTTGAAACTTTCTCCTCTCAACTTCAATTCCCTCCTAGAATCCACCCCACCATCCTTTACTCAGCGCCCAAACTCACCCACAGCCAGGCTGTGTGGCCCAAACCCCCGTGGGCTGAACCCAGCTCTGGTGCCCTCTGAATGAGCCTCTGTGCCCATGCTGGGTGCCCCCAGAGCTGGCAGGCAGGAGGGGAGCTCACAGCCTGCCCAGGGGATGTGTGCCAGCTGCGGGTTCAGCGACTGCGGGTGCACAGGGCTGAGCTGCCCCTGCCTGGGATGGTTCCCATTGGTCCCAGCCCAACCTCTCCCCCTGCAGGCTCTGCCTCCCTCTCCTCCTGCCTGTGCCAGGGCACTGTGGGCACCTGGGGCAGGAGAGCAGTGCTGGAGAGCAGGCACTGCGAGGGGAAGCAGTGCAGCAAAGTGAATGTGTGACTGTGGGTATATAAGGGAAATACTCCCTTATAGGATCACCACAGCCAGGACAAGGGAAGCAGCAGCACAAGGCAGCCAGGGAGGCTGAGACAGCAAACCCAGCTGCACCCTTGGGTCACCCTGATGGATGGAGGGAGCAGGACACACTCAAGTCTGCATTCCCATTCCCATCTCCTGCCCCAGCCTGGCCCCGCTCCCAGGGACAGACACAGGGGCTGTGGAGGGAACACATCCACCTCTCTCTGCATTTTTTCCCTGTGTGGCTCAGTTTCCAGAGGGAATTCACTGTGCCAAGTGTGCAGGCAGCTCTGAGGCACAACAATAAACAGCCATGGCAACCAAACCTGCAAAATGGTCAGAATCCCACAGGGGAACTGCAGGTTTAGGTTGGGGCACAATAAGGCTCATCCTGAAGGAAAAAAACACAGCCTTAGAAAACTTTTCACTTCCTCAGACTTCAACACATGAAGAGCTGCTTAAGGCCTCCAGAATCTGGTGGCAATTATTTTTAGTTAGAGCTTTGGGTTAAATAAGCTTCTTTTAACTCATGTGTTTTATTTAGGATAAATTCGCGGCTCTCACCTGGCCATACAGAATCATGAAAGGTTTGGGTTGGAAGGGAACTTAACGATCATCTCATTTCACCTCCTGCCATTCAGTATGGTGTAGAAAACAAAATAAAATAAAAAAAGTCATTATTATATGTGTCTTTCATGGCCCAAGTTGAAGCTCTGCCACACATGCCCCTTGTGTCCAGGTACGATCCTCCAAACAGCTGGATTTGGCATTTTTCTAGGCAAAACACTCCCTCAAGATTTGCTGCTAAAAATAAACAGGATCATAAACTTTTACAACCACTCCCATAGTACTAAATTAGACACCTCAAGCAAGTAGGATGCTGGAAGTGCTCAGTGTTTTGTACCATGATGAGGGAGCAGCACAACCCTTGAAAAGCACTTTCTGTGTTACCCTTGCAGCTATATACCCAAAACAGTAGTACAAGTATTAACTGTGCCTATTAATTCCAACAGCTACTGGATAAATTTAAAAAAAATGCTTAAAAAGTTGGTAAGCCCCCAGCTTTGCAAACAGCAGGAAAAGAATTCAAGTGAATCAAAGTCCAAAACCAGAGACGAAATATTTACTTATTTCAAGTAAATATTTCACCACTTTGGCTGTGAAGGCCAGGCCGTGACGGGATTGCTATGAGGGCTGCGATAGATGAGTAATGCCATGGCTGACTCTCACAACTCAAATGCAAATATCACGTATATTTGTTAGGAGAAGTTTTATAGATTTATAGTTATGTTTTACCCCCCTTGTGTTGTTATCAGGGGTGGCCTGGGACATTTGGGAGGGTGGCATTGTTGCTGTGACAAGAGGTGGCATCAATTGAGATTTAAGGAAATGATCTGCACCACTGGACAGGGAAGGAGGAGTCGGTGGGCAGAGCTTTGGGAGGGGCCAAAGGGTTCAAAGCACATGGCGGGGAAAAAATCCTTTGCTCCAGCCCTGTAATATTTTCTCTATTCAGTCTTCTGTTGTATTTTAATAAAGGTTTAACAAACCTTTTAAATTTTTGAAAGTGAGTAGCATTTCTCACCGGGCCAAGCTGTGATGGGGACTCCAAGAGGGCCATGCCGTGAGGGTCATGCCAGGAGAGGATTTGCCATGAAGGAGATGTCGTGAGGGCTGTGCCATGAAGAGGATGCCATGAAGGCCACGCCCTGAGGGTACTGCTGTAGGGACCATGCTGTGAGCGCCAAATCATGAGGGGACTGCCATGAGGGGGGTGCCATGAGGGGGGTGCCATGAGGGCCGTGCCATGAAGGGGAT
>JAHXMQ010012338.1:22278694-22339157 GCA_020466415.1 Ammodramus savannarum pratensis | reverse complement strand
GGTGCCATGAGGGCCGTGCCATGAAGGGGATGCCATGAGGGCTATGCCCTGAGGGGTACTGCTGTGTGGGCTATGCTGTGAGCGCCAAGCCATGAGGAGACTGCCATGAGGGCCAAGCCATGACTGGGATGCTATGAGGGGGGTGCCTTGAGCGCCAAGCCGTGAGGGCATTTGCCCTGAAGAGCGGGGATGCCCCATGAGGAGTGTCCCGCCATTTTGCGGTGCGGGCACGGCGCACTCAGCCCCAGGCCGCCCCCCGCGCCCCCAGCCCGGCGCGGGCAGCGCGGGGCCACCGGCAGCGCCGGGACAGCGGCAGCCACGCACCCCAGGGAACCGCGGCTCCTGCACGCTTCAGCGCGGCTCGGGGACTTACTGTGCTCCAGAGGGCATGCGATTGTAGAAAGAAATACTCCGGAAATGCAACACCCAGAGAGCACCGCAGGGGGAGGAGGGACGGGAACCAGCGAGCGTTGTTTCGGCTGGGCCATCCGGAGTTCGCTGTAGCGCAGAAGTCCCTGAAGTCTGGAGAGGATGGAGAAAGGGAGAGAGGCGAATCAAAGACCTTAGAGATGCTTAGGTTGTTTTTACTTTATCCATCGCCTCAGGGGCTGCGTGTGGTGGTCTCTGAGGGCTGTGCAAAGTTGGGGTTTGTCTCTACATCCCCTGAAATACCACATCCTTGGTTTGTCCCACATTTAGAACTTTTTGCTTTATGAAGCCAAAGAATATTAGTCTTAAGTCTAATTTAGCATTACAGTTGTGCTATGATACTGTTAATAAAACAAAATTTAATCCAGTTTTGCTCCCTTCAAGAGCTATAATGTGAGAACATCACTGTTCTTTATAAAATACCTTAGGAAATAAAGTTTAATGTTCTTTTTTGCATATTTAAGCACCAGACCAGACTCCTCCTTTGAAAGGGAAAGTCACATGAATAAATGCTCTAAGTAATATTGATGATTGTAGCAGAACTACTATTACTAATATAAGTATTACTAATATAATCCTAATATATTACTAATATATTACTAATTAACTAATGTTGCTAATTGAACATTACCAGCAACAATCACTGGTCTTAACAAAATGAAAGTAAAATATTTAATTAATCTGAAAACCGTCTGACACTGAAACTGAATAAAAGAGTTTAAATAAAGGGAGATTATTCACTAAATAGTGATGGAGAGAGCAAGAACAGTTATCTTCCTGTAGGGCTGTGGATCCTCATGTGTATGAGGAGAGACTTGTAATTATCAGATTAGTTTTGTTTGTAAGGAGCCAGAGGGGAACATGCAGCACACACTAAAATCCTTCTCTGGCTTTTTTGGGACAACTTTTTCATGTTTTTGACATGCCTGGTTGAGACAAGGCCATTTGCATCAGCTGAATCTAAATATATCTGAAATTGTCCAACTGAAACATTTTCAGCCCTTAATTTGATATCAAAACTTACATAGTGTTCTACCAGTAAATCTAACATGTATTAATGTGAGCATGGCATAAACAGGTAAAAGGACTTCTTAACTGTAACTACTTTAAATGCAATAAATCAAGTGTGACATAGAAGTAAGCAAATTGATCCAAGACTCTGATTCATTTTTTTCTCCAAAGTCAGTAGTATTAAGGCAGATCACCAGGACATAGTGAAGAATTATGCTGATTTTAAGGGGTCTTGCAAGTGATCATTAAACAATATGGATGGTGAAAATTTTTAGACCCCAGCAGTAATTAAACAATTTTACTGGGGTTTTTACAGAATCCCAGGATGGCTTGGGTTTGAAGGGACTTTAAAAACCATTCAGTAATTATCATGAGCAAGGATGCCACTCACCAGATCAGGTTTGGAGGTATTTTAAATTTGTTTCAAGTCAACTAACTCCCCTAAGTTACTACTACAGAAACTGTGTGTGGGGAGAGTTCCAGCACACGATTATTCGGTTTTACAGCCTGTTTGAACAGCCATATAATTAAAATTTGATTTGATTAAGGCATCATGGGCAGCACTGAAGGGGTCCCCAGGGTGGCTGTACTCTGGACAAACTCATTTCTGTGCGTTCCATCACCGCCAGAAAAGCTCCGACTTTCCCAGGCGGGCAAAAGGCGCAAGTTATATACCCACCTCCCTTCGGTTTCCCCCCTTTGTTCCTTTAATTTTCGCGGCCCCGCTGCCAGCCCCCGGAGCACATGTGCGTGTCACTGCCGGGTGGAGGGGGAGGGAGGGAGCGCGGGCGGGCGCCTCTCGCATGGAGCCGGGGCTGAGGGCCCCGTGGTGATGCAGCAGCAGCCGCAGCACCGCCCGTGTGCGGGCAGAGCCCCCTGAGAGCCGCCGCCCGCCCGGAGCACACGCGGAGCTCGGCCCCGCTCCATGGGCACCGATGGAATCGCTCCCGATCGCAGCCGCCGGCGCCGCGCCTCAGCCCGCCATGGCCTCGGCCGGGTAAGCAGCGGCCGTCGCGGGGACTCCGGCGGCGCCGGGGAAGGGTGTGCGGGAGCCGGGGGAACGAGACCGGCGGTCGTGGCCGCCGCGGTGCCTTTTCCTGCCCTCCGCGGGCCCGCGGGGGCTCGGACGCGGCGTACGGGGCGCGAGAGGGGCCGCGACCGGCGGCGGCGGGGCGGTGTGTCTGTGTGGGGAAAGGGTCTGCGTGAGGCGGCGGTGTGGGCGCGGAGCGCCGGGGACTGGTTTAATGCTTTCACTGGGGGACGGGGACGCGCTCGGGGCGGCTTTGCCGGTGGCGGCGGCGTCAGGCGCGGAGCGCGGGGGGGCGGCGGGAGCGCCACAACATGGCGGCGGCGGCTGAGGGGACACGAGACCTTCCTCCCCCCCCCGCCGGAACCCGCCGCTGCTCTATGGCCCGTGCGCCGCGCTAGAGCGGCCGTTCGCAGCCGCACGCCGCCTCGGCCAATGGCGACACGGCTTACAGCGAACGCGGCCAATCGCAAAGGCGGCTTACGGCGGGGACGTCAGCGCGCGCCCCGGGCCGCGGTGCACTGTGGGATGCTGGAGGCCTCGCGTCGGGGCAGGAAGGAAGGGGAGGTGTCATGGCGACGAATATCGAGCAGATCCTTCGGTCCTTTGTGGTCAGCAAATTCCGGGAGATCCAGGAGGAGCAGCAGCAGCAGCACGGCGGGTAACGGGGCGGTGGGGAGCGGTAGGGAAGGAGGCGGGGCGGAGAGAGACGGGCCGCGGCCTGAGGGTCGTGTCGGCGGCAACATGGCGGGACCGGGGGGTCGCGGCCGAGCGGGCGCCCTGAGGGAGACACGGCCCGGAGGCCGAGAGAAGACGGTGAGGGGACGCGCCCACCCTCTCTCTCCCCGGTGCTGGTGCTGTCCTCCCGTCGGGGCAGGCGCTTGTGTGGTTTGTCTGATTTACGGCTAAATTTGCCGAGTTTGTCTCGTAAAAAAAGGAAAACCTTGGTAAGAGCAAGGAAAAGCGGGAAGAGAGCGCTTTGCGTGTATTTATTTTGTGGAGGAAACCCCTACAAGGCCATACGAGCACGGGAGATGTGGCACGTTCCAGAATGTGGTGTTTTTTTTTTCCTTGCGTCTCGACCTCAGCAGTCACAGAGTGTCGGGGCTGAATAAGTGAGAATTTATCCAAAGGCAGAGTTTTCCCTAGGAGCACGCCTTTTTCAGGAGGCTGGAGTGCTGCTCTGAAGATCTGGATATAATAAATGTATGTGAACGACAAAAAATGTCTAAAACAATGCTCAAAATCGCTTGTGTTAAATTGATTCTTTATTTTTTTTTTGATTAGTGCAAATGTGGAAGGGCAGCCCAATGGTGACACGATCCCAGCTGAGCAGGCCGGGCCCTCCGAAGCCTCCGGAGCTGCTGGGAGTTGTCAGAGTGAGCAGATAGTGCAGAAAATAGAGGAAGTGCTCTCCGGAGCCCTCGGGACAGAGCTGCAGTGCAACCCAGGTAATAAAACTCCCTCTGGCAATTCTCTTCTTGGTAAGATGATTCTGACTGTGCCTTAAATGGAATCAGATTTATACAGATGAAAATGTGCTGCTCCTTTGGCAAGTTGTGCATTAAATGTGGTTAAATATTTTCTTTACTATGCTTTTACATCCAGAGGTGGCCAGAAAAAGAAATGATTTAAAAATTGAGCTGGTTATATGTAACATTGGTATGAGGGAAAGTTGGAGTTTTTTTCTTTCCAGTATTGAAACAGATAAATATTTTCCATGTGTATGCATATATATGTCTATAAATTCTGAATTATTTTATATACAATTATATGAAATTATATAATATATATATATATATATATATATATTTATATATAATTTTTATATATACTCCAGTGATCCTGGAGTGTATATATATATATATATATATATACACATACACTTCAGGTTCACTGAACTGTTCTTAGTACCAAAGTTGATGCTGATAAAAGCAGTTTCTGCTTTGGGTTGCTTTCCAGGATTATTTTGAAAGAACAATTATTACAGATCTGTGATTAACTGTTCTGTCAAAAGATGATTTGCTGTTACAAAGTGTAGGTACTTACATTACAGCCTTGCAAAGGGATTTTGATGTGTCAGTCTCAGGTCTTGAATAAATTACTCGATTTTTTAAGGCTAAAAAGTCACATGTGAGTGTCCCCTCTTGTGGGACTGGTCCTTGCTATAGGATTTCTGCTTATGGAGGGTTGGTGAGGTGATGAAGGCTGTAATTACTGCATTTGTCATTTTTGGGAGTTCTAACACAGGTGACTGCAGTGTGCTGGTGAGTACAGTTCCACAGATAGCACAGAAAAGTTTTCATTTCAGAGGTTCTGCTGGCAGGAGTTTAGGATTGCTCTGGGGATTTTTGCTCAGTGGTTTGTGTACCTTGAGCATTTTCAGGTTTTTAATTTATTGCTGTAGGAGCAGCATTTAAGGCTGACATGGGGAGGTTTGGGTCAGTTCTTGATTGTTGGTGATTTTTGTTGCTTTTGTTCGGTGATGTGATTTTTATTTTTATTTGTATATTTTTTGTTGTGTTCTTGTGTGGAGGACTGAGGCAAGGTCACACGGTAATAAAGAAGTGAGAGGTGTTAACTTGGGGGTTAATAAACCTACTTGTGGCAAATGTTCCCACTGTCCATCTCTAAAATGAGTTGGACAAGAGACAGTATCTGGTTATCTGAATCTAATTAATTATCTTTGCAGAAAAGTTATTTTGTAGAATCCCAGAATGTCCTGAGCTGCTTCTCTGCCCTCAGGAGGGTCAACAGCTTCTCCCTGTTTAGTGTCCTCAGCAGAGTAATTGTTCCTTTGAGTCCTGTGCCCAGGTTGTTAGTGAAGTTGTTGAAGAGAGCTGGGCTGAGAATGGAGCCCTGCAGAGCCCCAGTAGTGACTGTTGAGCAGTCAGTGACACCAGCAGTGACTGGTGTCAGCCCCATGTCACCCCAGTCACTGTCACCATTGGTGCCCAACCCCTGGCCCAGTTGCTCACCCACTGAGTGACACAGTTCTCCATCTGTGGGCTGGACATTTTGTCCCTAAATTTGACTCTCCTTCACTGTTCCCTCTCAATGCATTCAAGGCAGTGTTGGTGCAAAAACTACTCCTAAGTTGCTTATTCCATAAATACGTACCTGGTATATTTGGTGTGGAATCCCAAGTCACATTCATTTAACAGTATTGCAGTTAACCAAATGCTTCTGCAAGATTTTGGATACTGGAAAGCAGTGAGTTTTGGGATGACAGATCCTGATTGGAGGGTCTGTGTTGCTGCCCTGGCCTGTATAAATAGAATCATTGAAAGGAACATGCAAGCAGGCTCCAATGTACAGCTCATACTTCACTGAAATCCCAGCAAGTTGCCTTTAATGAAGTGCCTTTCTCCTGAAAACATGAAAACATGGCACTGGGGCTCCAGAAGGGCAAGAACCTAACAAATGCTAAAACCAGAGGGAGGTAAGGTACAGAATTGAAAGGTGGTGATGAAAACTCCAGCCTCCCTCTTTCCTTTCCCCATCAGTGATTTGCTTGTCCCCACAGGCAGCTGAATTTGTTACTTTCCTGTGGGAAGCAAATGCTCTCAGAGGAGCATGCAGCTTTGCATGTCCCAGTAGCTGTTCCAGCCTGCCCTGCCTTAAAGTGGGTTTGGGACTGGGGACATGGATGCTCTCTTCCCAAATTTGTTAGACCCTAGTGAGTAACTTGGTCAGTAAATACTCAGGGAATTTCTAACACAGCAGCAGCACTGCACTCACTCAGGGGTTAAAGCACAACAGGGGAGAGTGGCTGGTCAGGTCTTGTAGCATAAATCCCCACTTTAGGAATTTGTTTGGAAAATGGGAATTCTTGTTAATCTTCCCTGTGCAGCATTGGGGGTTTGAAAGCACATCTCCAGCCTGCTGTTAGAGTGTGCTGTCCACTGAGTGTGGGTGGTGGGACATGCACCCCCTGTGCCCCCACAGGTGATTTCCCACCTGCAGAGCTGCCCCAGCCCAGGCAGGAGCTGGAGCTGCTGCAGAGAGCCCAGAGGAGGCTCCAGGATGAGCAGAGGGCTGGAGCAGCTCTGCTGGCAGGACAGGCTGGCACAGCTGGCATTGTTCACCTGCACAGGAGAAGCTTTGGGCTGAGCTCAGGGTGGCCTTGCAGGGCCTGGAGGAGCCCCAGGAAAGCTGGAGAGAGACAATTGCCAGGGGATGCAGGGACAGCACACAGGGGAGTCATAAAAGGTTTGGGTTGGAAGAGGACCTTGTAGGTTCTCTCATTCCGAACTCCCTGGCAAGAGCAGGGACACCTTCCACTATCCTGAGTTATTCCAAACTTTGTCAAGCCTGGCCTTGAACACCTCCAGGGATGGGACAGCTTCCCTGGACAGCCTGTGCCAGGCCTCACCTTCCTCACAGGGGAGAAGTTTTTTTAAGATCTAATCTAACCCTACTCTCCCTCATTTTGAACCCACTGTCCCTTGTCCTGTCACTCCAGGCTCTTGTCAGTAGTCTTCCACCACCTTTACTGTACTTCCAGGTGCTGGAGGGCCATGGTTAGGTCACCTTAAGCCTCTCCAGGTGAACAATGCCAGCTGTGCCAGCCTTTCCTGCCAGCAGAGCTGCTCCAGCCCTCTGCCCATCCTGGAGCCTCCTCTGGGCTCTCTGCAGCAGCTCCAGCTCCTCCTTGCGCTGGGGCAGCTCTGCAGCTGGGAAATCACCTGAGGGGCACAGGGACACAATCCCAATCCCTGTCCTGATCCCAGCTGGGGGCTCAGCCCAGGGCAGGGGTGCTCAGGGCTGGGGCAGGCCCAGCTCTCCCAGCGCTGCTCCCTCTGCTCATCCCAGCCTGGGTTGGTCCCAGGGGTTGCCCCAGCTCAAGTGCAACCCCTGGCCTTGTTAAACCTCAGCAGATTCCCATGGGGCACTCCTTGTTTGTCCAGATCCCCATTGATGGCCCCATCCTTCAGAGGTGTCACCTGCACCTGCAGCTTCGTGTCACCTGCAAAACTGCTGAGGATGCACTTGAGCCTTCTGTCATTAGTGAAGATATTGAGTAACTGATTCATTAATGATGCTATTAAGTAACACTGGTCTCAGTACACTCAGTACAGACTCCTGTGGGACACCACTGGTCGCTGATGTCCATCAGGACTCTGAGCTTTTGACCACTGTCCTCTGCATGTGACCATCCAAACAACTGCTAATGCCCCTGACAGTGCACCTGTCAAATTCTTCACTCCAGTTTGGAGAGGAGAAGGCTGTGGGGGCACTGGGTCAAATACTTTACAGCAATTCAGATAAATGCCATCTGTAGCTCTTCCCTTACCCACTGCTGTAGCCAGGCCACCACAGAAGGTCAGACAGGATTTTCCCTTTGTGAAGCCATGCTGATTATTTCAAATCACATCTCTGTCCTCCATGTGCCTTAGCAGAACTTCTAGGAGGATCTGTCCCATGATCTCAGCAAGGAGGTGAGGCTGACAGGGTGGTAATTCCCAGAATCATCCTCTCTTCAAGGGAATGGCTTTTCACTGCCTTAGGGCAGGGTTAGATCATGTATTAGGAGAAGATTCTTTGCTATGAGAGTGGTGAGGCCCTGGCACAGGGTGCCCAGAGCAGCTGGGGCTGCCCCTGCATCCCTGGCAGTGCCCAAGGCCAGGCTGGACCCTGGGGACAGTGGGAGGTGTCCCTGCCATGGCAGGGGTGGAACAAGATGAGCTTTGAGGTCCCTCCCAACCCAAACAATTCCATGACTATGATACTACTTGGAAAGGGCCATGTTCCCTCTGGGCCTCTGTCCTGACTAACAAGATTTGGGTAATTTTTTGTAAGAAGTGTTGTTTTATTACTTAAAGTAACTCTGAGAGGGAGGAAAGAGCTGGGGAGGGAGTGTGTCCTGTTTGTGTGTGTGGAACTTCAGTGAACTGGGCATGGTTTGCAAGTTGAATTGTTTTGTACCTCTGTCCATACTTTACAACTAATCTGAAAGAATTTTTATATGCAGTCTTACAAATGTTTACAAGGTAAATGTCATTTTTTCTAGATGTAGACAAAAATACTGTGAAAAATAGTACTCAGTCTACAAAAAGGAGCTCTACAGGCGAAGATGAAATTCCTAGAAAAAAAGCAAAGAAAAACAAGAAGCACAAAAGCAAGAAGAAGAAGAAAAAGAAGAAGAAAAGGAAGAAAGAGAAGAAGCATAAAAAGCAACCAAAGGAATCCAAGTTGAGTGCACGTCCCGGAGAGCCTGCAGGCGTGCAGCCTGCCCCTCCCTTGGTGCCAGAGCAGTCCAGCTCCCAGGTGAATGTACAGCCAGGAGTGTTTGCAGAGGCAAACCTGGCCAGCCACGTGCAGCCAGAACTGTGCTCCAGACCAGCTGAGGGGCTTGATAATCAAGCTTTAGGACTTGTTTCTCATTCAGTGACTGATTCTCAGCAATCTGCAGAAAATCTTGGAAGTGGGGAGGGGACTTTGTGTGCAGCAAATCCTCCGTTTAATTTAGCAAGCATCCAGTCTAATATCCCAGAAAATACTAGTATAGCTCAAACTAGAATTTGCACTAGCGAAGAACAAATTCAACAGTCACATGAAAATATTTATCCCGTAGCTATTAATGCCAGTGTTGTTGATACTGGAAATAATAATACTTGGTCCAGCATCCCATCTGGAATTGTCAATAAATCAGAGATTCAGAAAGATTCAGTAGAAGCACTGGGAGGTACAGAAGTCACTCTGAAATCTCAAGGCATTGGGGAAGTAAAAGCCTCGGACGCAGCTCTGGAGCCTGAGGCCATGGAGGTGTTGACTTACTCGGAAGTATCTCATCAGTCTGTGTCTCACAGGGCAGCACAGGGGTTAGGAACAGCTTCAGAATCCGTGTCCTTGGCAAGCGGTGTGACAACAACCCCTACACCTGCAAATTGGGCACATCCAGGTGCTGTGACTGTAGCTCACGTGGCTGTGGCTGGGCAAGAAGTGAAAATTCCAGAAACAACTGAAAAATCGCTACATGTGAGAAGTGTGGAGGGACCTTTGGAACTGGGGGCTGCGAGCAGAACTTTGGAGCCATCTCTGCAGCCCTCAGTTATGTCTGGGAGTTTGAGCATGACCCAGGGCAGCCCTTTGGAGGCTTCCAGTGTTCTGAAAGCAGGTGTACCTTTGCAACATCCTGTGACAGTATCTGCAGCCACCCCTGTGACCCACGTGGAAATAAGTGCCAAAACACCTCCAGGACCAGGAGCTGTTACAAAAATGAAGGATATGGAGCCAGCTGTGGGGAGTGTGAAAGCTTTAGAAACAACCATGGAACCTGTTGTAGCAAAAGATATTGGAGCAGCTCATGAAAGTCTGCAAGGCAGAAGTGTGGAAGGAACCACTGGTTCTCCAACAGCAGTGGGTGCATCAGGAGTGTTCCTACAGCATGGAGTCTTGGCAGAAACAAGGAGTGTGGACAGAACCCAGGGATCTGCACTTCCAGCAGGATTGACAGGTATGAACGTGGTTGCAGAGACAAGAGGATTAGGAGCAACTTCAGAACCTGCAGCAGTTGTACAGACCTTCATTCCCCAAACAGCTCCCCAAGTCCACATGGCAGAGGGTTTTAGAAGTCCACGAGCAAAAGATCCAGAAGGTACTTCATTGCTGAGAGAATCACGACCTGAGAGTGAATCACATGTGAGAGGTTTGGCACCTTCCCTGTCTTTGCAGAAGGAAAACACACAAGGTCTAGGAGAAGTCCTGAGACCAGTGGCTGGGGTGGAAGCAAAACCTTTCACAACACCTTCAATGTCCTTACAAGTAGAAGGTGTGAAAGCTTCAGAGGAAGCTGTGCATTGTGGGACTGTTGCAAGTCCAGGACTTCCTGCCTTAGAAAGGACTCCTGAACTTGTGGTTGCATGTGAAAGCGTGGAACCAGTTAGAGAGGCTGAGACATCAGCAGGGGTGATGCCATGGCAAGCCACAGCAGAGAGAGAACCTCTCCGTGCAAGCCTGACACAGAGTTCCATCACTGCACAGTCACAGATGATGGCACACACAGGACCCTCACACACTGAGGTGCTGAGGAAGAGAAGGGATTCAGAACACGTTCCAGAAGCAGACACAAGGAGCAGAGAAGCAATCCTAGAAACTGTGCAAACTTCAGAAACCAGTTCAAAATCTATTCAGGAACAAAGAATAGGTCATTCAGCAGCAGTGTTGGAGTCTTTGCCCAGAGTGGAAGAAAACAGTATGGCATCAGGAGTACTGACAGATATGCAAACTCAGGGATCTACTGTAGAACATGAAATTGCAGCAAGGAGGACCAGCACACAAGGAAATGAGCTCTCAGAAATGGAGAAAGCAAAATGTCTGGAACCAGCATCAGAAGCTGGAGGAATGAGGGGGTTAGAGAGAACAACAGAGTCTGCAACAGTAGAGATAAAAGGTTCTGAAACAGGTGAAAAGCTTGAGGTACCCATGGGTGATGCTTCAGCAGGTGTTCCAGAATACTTGCATGCTGAAAAGCAACAAGATCTTCAAGTAGTTCTAGAAGCAAAACCTGCTGCAGAATGGAAGAGTTCAGAAGAGGCTCCAGAAATCTTGGGTGCTTCTGAAATAAAACCTTCTGAAGCAGTTCCAAAACCAGGGGATGTGAAAGGCCAGGAAACCACGCTGGAACATGAAGTGACAGCCGAGGTACAATATGCAGAAGGAGTACAGGGTCAACAGGTGGAGGATATGGTGATTGAGAAGGAAGATGCAGAAGAGACTCAAACATCTGAGCCTGCAGTAGCAGAAACAGTTTTAAGTTCTTCACATGCAGCAGAGGAAAAGGTTTCAGCAGGGACTCCTGTAGCAGAAACACAAGATTTGGAAACAGCTCCTCGGACTGATGTAGAGCTGAAGGATGCAGAAGCAGCTGCAGGGTTGGAGGCAGAGACAAAAGATTTGGAAGCAGGTCCAGCACCTGAGACTGATGCAGAAGCAGGTCCAGAACCTATAGAGGAAGGCCAGTTGGAAGACACTCCAGAGGCTGAGGATGTCAAAGAAGCAACTCCTGAGGAGGACTCAGAGAAAAGAGACTCAGAAACATCCGATGTGCAGCCTGATGTGGCAGCACGAATGAAGGAGACTCTCATGAGGCTTGAGAATGTTGTTGAAAAAAGTAGTCATAGAACCAGCGAGAAAAAACATGATTCAAAGAAACAGAAAAGGAGCCGTTCCAAGTCTCAGTCCAGGTCTAGGAAGCGGAAGAAAAAATCAAGGTCACGTTCCACTTCCAGGCGTTTGACCTCTAAAAGAGCACGCTCTAGGAGCAGAAACTATTCAGTTTCCAGAAAAAAGCATTCCAAATCTAGGTCCCGGTCTGTGGAGAAGAGAGAGAGGAGATTATCTTCCCGGCGGTCCAGGCGCAGACATTCTAGGTCATCTGACCGTTACAGGTCTAAATCCAGATCAGCAGAAAAGAGATTGTCCAGACGGAGGCGTTCCAGGTCCTCTGACCACTACAGGTCTAAATCCAGGTCAGTGGAGAAGCGATTGTCCTCCCGAAGGTCCAGACGCAGGCGCTCCAGGTCGTCTGACCGCTACAGATCCAAGTCCAGATCCGTGGAGAAGCAATTGTCCTCCCGAAGATCCGGGCGCAGACGTTCCAGGTCTTCCGACCGCTACAGGTCGAAGTCACGGTCAGCGGAGAAGCGATTGTCCTCCCGGAGATCTGGGCGGAGACGTTCCAGGTCCTCTGACCGCTACAGATCCAAGTCCAGGTCAGCAGAGAAGCGATTGTCCTCCCGGAGGTCTGGGCGGAGACGTTCCAGGTCTTCCGACCGCTACAGATCAAAGTCCAGGTCAGTGGAGAAGCGATTGTCCTCCCGAAGATCCGGGCGCCGACGTTCCAGGTCGTCCGACCGCTACAGGTCGAAGTCACGGTCAGCGGAAAAGAGGTTGTCCTCCTGGCGATCCCGCCGCAGACATTCCAGGTCCTCTGACCATTCAAAATCTAGATCCAGGTCTTCAGAAAAGGGAGGAGGCAAAGAATACTCCTGGAGGTTCAGACATCGGTCTGGTTCCTCTGATGGTTCAAAATCCAGGTCAAGATCTGTTGAGAAAAGAGGTCGCAAGGCGTCGGTGCGGAGGTCCAAACGTCAGCGCTCAAAGTCCTCGGATCGCTACAAGTCTCGATCCAGGTCTGTGGAAAAAAGGGATCGAAAGCAATCGTCGCGCAAGTCTAAACGTCAGCGCTCCAAGTCCTCTGACCGGTACAAGTCCAGATCCAAATCTGTGGAAAAAAAGAAGGAATCCTCACGGAAATCCAAGCGTCGACGCTCAAAATCTTCTGAACGTTACAAGTCTAGGTCTAGGTCTGTTGAAAAAAAGCGCAAGGAGTCTTCAAAAAAATCCAAACGGAAACGTTCCAAGTCCTCTGACAGTGTTAAGTCAAGGTCCAAATCTGTAGAAAAAAAGGATAAGTTATCCTCAGCAAAGTCCAGTAGCAAGCATGAGTCTTCTGAACTTCAGGAGGCAGCCAAAGGTCTTGATGAAGATGTTCCTCAGTCTTCTTTTGGAAGTGATGATAAATCCTCTAATGGTCCCACATCAGCAGCTTTGTCTGATGGAGTAAACGGCCCAGTGCTGCCACCATCATTTGGAAGTGGATTATCCAAAACTTCAGAGAGCCTTGAGGAAAGGTCCTCATCTGTTGAAAAAACAGCAGATCTGCAGCATTCTGCCACATCTGAATTTGATACCTCTAAAACCCCAGATGACCAGGAATTAAGATCCACGTCTGTGGAAAAAACACAGGATTCAGAGCTGTCTATGACATCTGAAAATGGATCAACTGAAAAAGCAGCAGCTCTGGAGTCTTCATTGCTACCTGAACTTCCATACTCCACATCCAAGTCAAGATCCTCATCTGTTGAAAAAAGAGGAGATCTAGAAACTTCTTCAGAATTTCATGTCTCTGCATCCCGTGAAGGTGAGTCCAGAACTGCACCTCTCAAAGAAGTAGAAGGTCCAGAGCTTCCTCCGGACCTAAAAAGAGACATGGAACTTCGGTCATCTCTCCTGTCTGAAGGTGGAGTCTCCAGCTTGTCTGATGGTCACGATTCACAGCACATCCCTGGTGAGCACAAAGAGCTTTCACAGGTTCTGCAAGTACCTGAACGTGAGACTTCCCAGCTGGCTGACAGCCCTGGAGCAGTGGAAGCTCAGAGGCCTTTCCTGCCACCTGAGATGATCCGCCCTGTGATCCCTGATGGCTGTGAGTCAGGCCAGATGCAGGAGCCTTCTCTGCCTTCTGATGGTGGACATTTTGTGTCTCCTGATGGACATGGTTCAGCGTCCAGCTTCGCT
The DNA here is from genome assembly GCA_020466415.1 of Ammodramus savannarum pratensis. Lineage (NCBI taxonomy): Eukaryota > Metazoa > Chordata > Aves > Passeriformes > Passerellidae > Ammodramus > Ammodramus savannarum. The sequence goes on along the minus strand of JAHXMQ010012338.1, from coordinate 22,325,386 downwards.
GCACCAATAGAGGAGCATCCATTGTCTGTAGGCGAGTCTTTTAAGTCACCACATGGAAATGAGCAAAGATTTTTATCTGTAGAAAAAGTCAAGACTCCAGATGTTTCCCTGACATCTGTGTGTGGTTCTGTTGAGGTGTCTGCTGACGTCATTTCAGTGTCTTCTTTTGAAGTTCATGAGTCCAGACCATCTGTAGACAAAGTTTTAGATGGTCCAACACTTCCACAAGTGCTTGAAGTTGACTGCTCCAGATCTTCAGAAATGCACGAATCAAGATACCTGACTGGAAAAATAGACGGTGCAGGATCTTTGGTGGTGTCTAAAAGTGGGATTCCCATATGCCACGATGGCCACAAAGCAAAGTACAACTCCTTTGAGCAAGGAGAGAGTGCAGAACTGTCCGTGGCATCTGAGCTCCGGTGTTCCATCTTGCCTGAAGGCTATAAATTGACATCTGCTGCAGTTGAAGAAGTGGAGGTCCAGAAGCCTTCTCTCTCACTGGACAGTGGCTTCTCCGTGTCTGCTGACGGCTGTGAATCAGTGGGCACACCTGAAAAGCTACAGCCCCCAGTGGCTGCTGTGACATCAGAAGGTGGGGTTCTGCTGTTGCCCGACAGTCATGAGCAGAGACCTGTCCCTGCAGAGAAAGCAGAAATGCTGAATTCATCTGAGCTGAAACACCTGGCGTCCCCTGATGGCTACAAGCTGAGATCTGCCTACTGTGAAGAAGTGCAGGAGCCCATTCTGCTAAGGGAAAGCAGGTGTTCTGTTGCTTCTGGCGGTCATGAGTTGGCATCCACCACTTCTGAAAGAGCTGAGGAGCCTTCTCAAGTGTCTGAAAATGAGTACACAATAGGGCTTGATGGTCCAGAGTTGACATCAACTCCTGCTGAAAAAACGGAGCTGCGGAAGCTTTATCAGATGCCTGAAGAAAGATGTCTGGAGTCCATCGACAGCCAGGACCTGCAGTCACCCTCTGCTGAAGAGACACAGACACAACAGCCTGCTCTGGTGTCTGAAAATGACCATGCCGTGTCCTGGGTGGGCCAGGAGCTGAGGTCCAGCTCTCCTGAGAAGGCAGAGATGCAGGAGGAGGCTGTGGTTCCGGAACCAGAAGTGCAGGAGCGTTCTCTGCTGCCTGAAAGTGAATATGGTGAGTCTCCTGAGGGCCAGGAGATGACCGCCAGCCCTGCTGAGAGGGACCTGCAAGAAGCTTCTCTGACACCTGGCAGTGAATGTTCCATCTTCCACCAAGGCCAGATACTGCAGTCTGGCCCCACCAAAAGCGCAGCAGTGCAGCAGCCAGTGCTGGTCCATTATGCTGTATCTCCTGAGGGCCAGGAGATGCAGGACTGTTCTGTGCTGTCTGAAAACGAGTATGAGGCATCCCCCAAAAGGCATCATTTGGGATCCAGTCCAATTGAAAAAGAACTGGAGGAACATTCTGAAGCATCTGAAAGTGAAAGTTCAATATCCAGTGATAGCCAGGAGTTGCAGCCTGCTGTTGCTGGAAAAACAGAGGGGCAGGAGTTGTCCTTGTCTGAAGGAGAGTGTTCCATGACTCCTGAAGGTCAGGAGCTGCAGTCCAGCCCTGCTGAAAGAGTTCTAGCCAAGGAACCTTCTCTGACATCTGAAAATGCTCTGTCACCTGAAGAGCACGAGTCAAGATTGGAGCGTGCTGAGGAGACAGAGGGTGTGGATTCTGCTGTGACAGCTGAGCGTGACCATCTCTTTTTTGAGAGCCAGGAGGTGAGTTTCACCTCTCTTCAGAAAGCAGATGTGCGGGACCATTCTCCAACACCTGAAAATGAACATGGAGCATCTCCTGATGGGCAGGAGTTGAGATTCACCACTGTTGAAAAAGTAGATGGTCTTGAATCATTGAGAGTGAACGATAGAGCCTCCATGTCCCCTGATGGCAGCGACTTGAATTCCGTCCCTGCTGAAAAAATGGATGGTGCAATGCCTTCTTTGTTGCCTGAAGGACGCTCAGTGTCTCCTGATAACTGCAGTGTGGGCCCTGGAGAAGAAACGGGGGATTTGGAGCCCTCTGTGAGATCTGAGCGTAGAGACTCCACATCCTCCTGTCAGGAAGGTCATGAGCCAAGGTCTCCCATGGAGGAAGAGGGTCTGGAGTCCTCTGTGACTTCTGAGCATAGACAGTCCCTGTCCCCTGAGGGCCATGACCAGAAGTCTATTGCAGATGAAGAAATGGATGATCTGGAGAGGCGTTCCACTTCCCCTGATGAGCACGAGTCAAGATCTAGCACTGGTGAAGAAGCAGAAGATCTGGAGCAGCCTTTGACAACAGAACGTAGGTGCTCTGAGTCCTCTGATGAGCACGAGTCAAGGTCAACCGCTGGAGAAGAGGCAGAGGATGCAGAGACCTCCTTGGCAGCTGAAAGAAGAGATTCCGTATCGTCTGATGACCGTGAGTCAAGGTCTGCTGCTGGGGAAGATGTAGAAGATGGGGAGCCCTCCTTGACAGCTGAACGTAGACACTCCACATCTTCTGATGACCACGAGTCAAGGTCTTCAGCTGATGAGGAAGCAGAGGATGTGACAGCTGATCGTCGCTCTGTGTCTCCTGATGGACGTGAGTCAAGGTCAACTGTTGGTGAGGAAGCAGAGGACCAGGAGCTCTCTTTGACAGCTGAGCGTAGACACTCCACATCTTCAGATGAACAGGAGTCAAGGTCTACTGCTGGTGAAGATGCAGAGGATGTGGAACCCTCCTCGGCAGCTGAACAAAGAGATTCCACCTCCTCAGACGAGCAAGAGTCAAGGTCTACTGCCGGTGAGGAAGCTGAGGATGCAGAACCTCTGGCAGCTGAACACAGACGTTCCGCATCCCCTGATGGGGCTGAATCGAGGTCCACCACTGCTGAAGAAGAAGGAGAGGATGCAGAGCCCTCCTTGACAGCTGAACAAAGAGAGTCCACATCGTCAGATGAGCATGAGTCAGAGTCTTCCAGTGGTGAAGAGGAGGGAGAGGAGGCAGAGCCCTCTTTGGCAGATGAGGAAAAGCAGGATTCCGTGCCTCTTGAGCAGTCAGAGGAACAGGACTCTTCCCTTGTCCCTGAAAGCAGACGTTCCGAGTCTTCCGAGCGTGAAAAATCCAGATCTAAATCTGTTGATAAAGCATCTGACAAGGAATCACCACAGAGATCTGTAAGCCGGCACTCAAAGTCTCCTGCTCACCAAAAGAGTCGATCCACATCTGTGGAGAAAACAGCAGACAAAGAGTCCGTGCGGAGGTACAGACGGAGACGCTCCAGGTCCACGGCTCGCCAGAGGAGCCAGTCAACATCTGTGGAGAAAACAGCAGACAAGGAGTCCTCACGCAGGTCCAGGCGGAGACGCTCCAGGTCCACAGCTCGCCAGAGGAGCCAGTCCAAGTCCGTGGAGAAAGCAGCAGACAAGGATTCCTCGCGCAGGTCCAGGAGCCGGCGCTCCAGGTCCTCCCAGCGCAGGTCCAAGAGATACGACACGGACTCGCGCTCCAGGCGGAATCGCTCCAGGTCGGCCACGCGGAGAAGAGCGTCCAGATCTCGCTCCAGCTCCCTGTCACGTTCCAGGCACAGGAGGAGAAGCAGGTCGAGGTCGGCGTCGCGAAGGCGGCGCTCCTTGTCCAGAGACAGGCGCAAGAGGTCTCAGAGAAACAGGTCGAGGTCCACCGAGAGGAGGAGGAGAAGATCGGACTCGAGGGACCGCAGGATATCGCTGCGGTTGCGGAGCAGGAGCCGGACCCCTGTGCGGCAGCGGCGCTCGCGCTCCAGGGGCAGGAGGAGGAGCTCCAGCCGGTCCCCGATCCGGCTGCGGCGTTCGCGCTCCTCGGGGAGGAGGCGCTACAGCAGATCCCCCGACCGGCGCCGCTCCCGCTCCTCCGAGTTCTCCAGCAGGTCACCCAAGCGTCTCACAGACCTGGGTAAGTGCTTTGTTTCTCTGGCTCTGGGGTGGGTTTGCACAGTCATCCATAAGGGATTTCTTAGAAGTCACTCTGTGCATTAATCTCAGGCAGTGACTTCCAGCAGGAAGGTTTATCAATGCTGAGCATTTGAATGGAAGCCTCTTAAGAGGCAGTTTTACCTTGGTTTTAGAGCTTTTGTACAAAAGTAGTGTGTTTGAGCCTCGAGGAACATTCTGAATAATAGTAAAGGCCAAGTACTTGCAGTACTTGTATGTAAGAAAATTTAGAATTTGTACTCCTGAGAACAAAGGTAATTCAGGTGCCAGTTGGAGAGTCCCATGCTGTTCCCAGAAGTTTGTCTTGCCTCTTCCCATGGTAAGAACATAAAGGAAAGAGAGACTTGTTTGTGAAAATACTCCCAGACCCAGCAGGTCGGAAAATAAAATAAAATAAAATCTTAAGAGCTGCATCTTTTCTCTGAGCTTGGAGGAAGAGAGACTGTGTTGTTTCTATGAGTTAATAAGGGGAAAGAAGGTTTGAACTGGGAGATCAGCTCTTGTACAGAGTGTGAGGAAATCTCCTGTGGTGGACTTGAGGTTCTGAACCTTCCAGTCCTGCCTCAGAGTTGCCATGGAAGCCTTCCAGTTAGGGAGTTATTTGCAAACTGGCAGAAGACTTAATTTAATTTAATTTAGTTTGCTATTTCTATGTTAGGCTGTCCTTTTTCTCCTTATTCAAGCAAAATACTGTTCTGCTAACAGTTTTGCATCTAATGGTATTTTAAATAAGAGCATGTTTTACTTCCTCAGAGCTTGTTTTTCTGTTTGGTGGGTGTAAGCAGCTTCTGGGCTACATCTGGGGAGATGAGGCTTCCTTTTCAGAGGTAGATAGTGAGGAAACTCTGGAGTTTATGCTGTGTAGGAAGGACTCAGTAATGCCAGAACAGGAATAAATCAGTGAAGTCAGAGGCATCAGAACAGGGTGGTTGGAGGATGTTGAAGCTGGGAGTGCTGGGTCACATTGCAGTTTCACTTACCTTCTGCACAGCCCAGACTTAAAGTCTGGAGCAGCTCAGTACAATTCCAGTTATTTCCACAGAACATAAAAAATACACAGTGCAGGTAGAATCTTGTTTAGTTTACCAGAAACATTTCTTTATTATTAAAAGAAGAATCTACAAAAATAAAGACTTCTGTGTGAAAAAAACCCCAATGTTTTTAGACAAGGCCCAGCTGCTGGAGATCGCCAAGGCCAACGCAGCCGCCATGTGCGCGAAGTCGGGCGTGCCCCTGCCCCCCAGCCTGATGCCTCTGCTGTCCCAGAAGAAGGATGACAAAGCCAACCAGAAGTCCTCAAGGGACACCTTGAAGGAGCTCACTGAGGTGAGGGGGAACAGCAGCATCCAGCCTGGAAATGGGCAACCTGGGCTTGGTGACCTGTGGGAGGTTGTCACTGTGTGCTGCTGTCACTGGGAGCTGCCCCATGTTCAGAATGCCCAAATCCCTGGGGCTGGCAAAGCCCTGCCAGCCCACGCAGTGCCAGCTGTGCCCCATGCCCACCTTATCTCCATTCCAGAGCACTCAGTGCCACCTCCAGGCCTTCCTTGGACACCTCCAGACCTCCCTGTGCAGCCCCTGCCAAAGCCTGATCACTCCTCTGAGTCCTTACTCTCCCCACAGGTGTTCTTAAGTCATCAGAAAAAAATACTGCTGTTTTTTAATTCTTTGGAAATGCATGAAACCAAATTATTTTGGTTTTTCTTATTTTTGGTTTTGATTCTGTTCTAATTTTGTACAAATTGATGGTTGTCTCTGCAGTCCTGTCAGTGAAATCCAAAGCTTTCACTCCTGGTTTTTTGTTCTGGTGTTAGTTATGGTTTGAGTTGCAAGGAGCTTCAAAGCTCAGCCTGGCCTTGGACTTCCCTCAAATGGAGAAAGTCTTGAATAGTAAAATGCCTTAATTTTCTTTTAATTGCATCATGAGTGTGACAGTTGTGAACTTGTGTTCATAGAAATAATCTGAGAGGGAGCAATGTCCAGGTGCTGAGAGATAATCTGCAGTTTTCCTGGGCTGGGGGAGCAGAAGTGCTGAGCAAGAGCTGCCCTGTGGTGACATCCAGGGTGGTTTTTCACATACCCTGACCAAGATCCAGCACAGCTTGTGCTGATCTGCAGGCCTCAGATCTGCACCTCCCCTCCCTTTCCAGCTTTGGAGATTGAATTATGTTGATTTGTGTTTCTGTTCTTTAGACTCAGAACTGTCCCCAGAGCAGTGCAGATGCTAGAAAATCAGTAAAGACATTTTAACCATAAAATTCTGGCCCCTTGAGAAAGTCTTTTGGTCTTTGGTTCTTTTCTTCCTCTCTTTTCTTTTCCCCCCTTGGAGGCTGCTCCCAGTTTGTGGTATCCCCACAACACCTCTGTGTTTTAGTTGAGTTGCACATCAGAGAGGGGTGACCAGCACAGAGAATTCCAGAAGAATCTGAGCTCTCTTGGAGCCATCACTTCTGACAGGATCCCAGAGAGCTGAGTCAGTAACCAAGGGGTGCCAGCAAATCCATGGTTGGATAATTTACAATATCCAAAATACATCTATTGGTGCTGCTGCTGCTAAAAGATTTTCCATTCCTGGTTTAGTAAAAAAAACCCACATTTTTTTAATAGAAATGTGCTTTGTGAGTTTGGGTTGAGAGTTCAGGTTTACTCAGAGCTGACATTTCCCTGTTTTACTTTTCAGAAATGCAAGAAGATTGCTCAGAGCACTGATGATGTGATAGTGAACAAGCCTCATGTTTCTGATGAGGAGGAGGAGGAACGTCCTTTCTATAACCATCCTTTCAAGCTGAGTGAACCCAAACCTATTTTCTTCAATTTAAGTGTGAGTGCTACTTATATTTTTAGTATTTTACTTAGAAAAATATAAGTAAAAATATAATTTTACTTATATTTTTGTAAACGCTACTTATATTTTTTTAATACTGATATTTACTTTAAAAATAAATCCTTGTTCTCTTTAAATAATGCATGTAATTCTGCAGAAATTTATCAAGGGTTGATAATCTTGGTGAAACTAGGAGTATTTTTAATCAATTTAAAGGAACACTCCCAATTCCATTAAGATTAAATTGATAATCCAATTTTACCAATTGGTAAAATTGTGAGGAATTCTTTAAATGCATCTGGAAATCAAATGCTTTGAAGCATGGATTAGAATTTGTTTAAATTTTGTTGGGGTTTGGGGTGGTGGGTGGGGTTTTTTTAAGTTTTATTTGGGGTGGGTGGTTGTGCCCATGAAATTCTGTTCTGATTTTGCAGGATATAAAGCACTAAAAAAGCTTCAATATGCTCAGTACAAACAGAAATAGCATCCCTGGTTGTGGGTATGAATTGGTAGAGCTTGTACACAAAAGATAAGGTGTAAGGTAGAAATGGATTTAGAGTTTATATTATATTGTTAGAAAAGGTTACAAGGAAATTCAAGAAACCTTGGAATTCTTCCAGGCTCCGAGGAGGAATGAATGCTCTGCAGTGGTTGTGGGCTGCTCTCCCTCTTGTCTTGGTTTTGACCCTTTCAGTTTTGTTCTTTCTCCCTCCTAAAGCCATTCCCATCATATTCCTAGGAGTTTATCCAATCCTATCCAGTGCTGCCAGCTGTGTTTGCCTCTTGGAAGGGAACCTGGCAGGGATTTCTGCAGATTTTAATGAATTAACAGCACCAAGCAAAACAAGGCCACAGACATCATCTGCTCAGAGACTCAGGCTGCTGCTAAAAATAGGCCAGGATGGGAACCCAAATGCTGAGAGCTGTTTTCTCTCCACTCAGGGGCAGCTTTGATCACAGGCAATGGTTTGCTGCCCAGGATTTTCACCCTGGAGCTTTCCATACAAAATACCTGTGTTGATGTGAATGGGGTCAGCTGCAAGAGGAGGGTTGGGGATTTTGGGTTGCTGAAATTGTTTTTAGGGGTTTCTCATCTTCTCTGATAGCTCAGAGTCACTTGTGTGTTTTTAGGGCTGTGCCAAAATGATGAATTATAAAAGCTCATTACTCTAGAGTGACTAAAAACCAAATCCCAGGTGTTTGTGACAAAACCACCTCATGACTCTTGGGTATTGGGTATTTCCAAGGCTGAAATCTTCATCATTTTATTTCTTTCAGACTCCCAGCATAAAACCAGCACCACCACCCCAACCCAAAAACCAGGTCAGCCTGTCCAAGGAGTTCCCTGTGTCCTCTGGGTCTCAGCATAGGAAGAAGGAGGCAGACAGTGTGTATGGAGAGTGGGTTCCCGTGGACAAGAACGGCAAAGACGACGGCAAGGACGACGTGTTCCCCAAGCCAGCCATTGAGGTAAGGAGGGCAAGGAGAGCTTACCATGTGGGAAAACCAAACCCATCACCTGGGCAGTCTGGGAAAACAAAAAAGGCACTTAAAAAGGTGGTGCCTAACACTGCACTGAGCTGAGGAGCTGAGCTCTGCACATGGAGCAGCCTGCACCCATCCTGCTTCTGGCAGCTGGTGGCTTCTTGGTCTCAACAGAATTTAAACTGTAGCTGGAAGAGGAAAAAACTTCCTTGTTCAGTTTCCTGAGGTTAATAATTAATACCTTGAGATTTGCACAGTGATGTATGTAGTGCTAATTAAAATTGTCCCACCGGTCTTAGAACAAGAACATCACACTTCAATGTAATCAATTAAAAATTGAAAGTCATTTCCTCTGGATGTATTCATTTTTTTAGCTTTTTTAGCTTTCCAGTCACTTTTTCTCCAATGGCTGTCTTGCAGATGGTCTTCCAAAGGAGAATCTGATTATATGGATAATAAACAAAAACACCAAAGCAAGTGTTTTGCCCCTTGAAATTTCTTCTAAAGAACATTTCAGGGGGCTGTTGTAATTAAGTAAATTAAATATTTAACAGATGTTACTATTTTTAAGTGTGTGTTGCCTCAGTGCACCTGCAGCCTTGTTCTCACACCTTCCAAAGCCAAACCCCAATTTCTGACAAAGCCATCTCAGCACTTGGTGCATTTTGTTTCTCAAGACCTTTCTGATACTGGTCAGTTCACTCCCTGAGGCACAGAAGGAATTTTCTTGTGGCTCTTCTACAGCACCAAAGCACAGAGGATATAGCTTAGCCAGCATTTTCATGGAATTCCTCAGAATTTGATGGTTGGCACCCAAATCCTCAGCACAGGTGGGAGCTGCACTTTGGGCTCTCCTGCTCCAGTAAACCCCTGAGATGTTTGTGCAGAATGTCATTCCCAGTTTCATTGCAGTAAATATATTTACCATCACTTCCTTTCCTTTCTGTTGTGTGTACCTTTATAAATGCCTGTAACTATGTTGTCTGGTTTTACATTTTGTAAATAAATATTTTTATTTGCCTTTACCTTAACTTGGCTTGTGTTAAGGGTGATTTCAGGGGTGTTAGCTGCCAGCAGGCTGTTCCATCCATGCCCTGGGGTTTGGGGAGTGCAGGTACAGAAGTGCTGTGTGTTTCTGCAGGGAGCCTGACAGGTAACACAGTGCTTCTCTGCTGGATTCTGCCATATTCAGGAGGACTCTGTGCTGGAAATGGCTCCCTTGGAGCAGCCTGAGGCAGATCAGCTCCCTTCTGGGGGAGTGGAGAGCTGGGGGTGCTTGGAACTTAAATTTCACCTAGAACTGACCTCCATTTGTTGTTGCTGATTTTGCAATACTGTGGCAGTTCTGGTGCAAGTCCTGGCATGAAACCCCACACAATTGGTTTTGTTGTTGTGTTTTAATTCACCTATTAGCTATGGGTAGGTCTGAAATGACCCTGCTAGTACATTACAGCTTGTTCTAATAAAACCTGATGCCTTAAAGGAGTTGTGTGTGGCAGCAGGAGATGGAGGGGAAGCTCTGGGGTGACCTGAGGGTGACCATGGCTGTGGCAGGCAGAGACCTCTGAGCAAGGAGTGTTGGAAGGGCAGAGTGCCAGGGTTGGGTCAGCCAGGTCACTTGTGCTGAGTGCTGGGCTCTGAGGCTGCAGTAAAAGCATTTATGGAGCTCCAGAGGGTGTAAAACACCTCCTTTTCATTGGCTTCAGTATTTGTGATTTGTGGGGCAGGTCTGAGAAAGGAGATGAGGCAGGAGAGCTCTGGGAGAGAGCAGCACCTCCCTTCCACCTTGACTCAGGAGTAACAACAACCTCTCACACCTCAAGCAGAGATGGGTTTTGCCAAGATCCAAAGCTGCCATCGAGTGTCTTGGCATAACCCAGAGCCCTGATGGTCTCCAGAATGGAGAAGTGTTTGGGAATGAGCCCAGCAGGGAGTTGCTAGGCCCCAGTAAAGCTCTAACACACCTCTGGCATGGCAGTGGTCCCCATGGCTTTCAGGGACTGCTTCCATGCCTTTGTGTATTGCTGGATTGAAACTTGGTGAGTAGAAGAACTTTTATTTGTTCCTAAACAGAACATTAAATCATTATTTTAACTGTGTGAGAGAGACTTGAGAACTTAGCCAGTGTGCATTTGAAACAGGCATTTTTACATCCTTGCTGTTGTGTGAGGGAGTTGTTGGATAATATTTTAATGCTTTTTGTGCCTTTTTTATGTTCTGTGTGACAAGACATAATCACTGAACTCAGTCCATAGACACCTGTGACTTGTGGGATTTTAGTTCTGTTTTGGTCAGTGCCAGATATTCCAGCAATGATCCTCCCAATGGAAACAATTTTGTCCTAAACACCAGCAAAAAATCAGATTTAATAGAGCACAAAAGCAACTCCTGTGTTTGATGCCATTGTAGGTGTTCATCTCTGTCTCTTCCTTTCAGTATTTACTGAATTCTTGACCAGGTTCCTGGGACAGGGTTTATGGTTTAACAGTGTTTGTTTTGTTCAGCTCAGTCAATTTGAAAGAAGTTTCAGTTTCTCTTCCTGGCCCTTTAGTACAAAATGTGTTAGAGGTTGAGGTTGTGGCAGCAAAAAAGGCAAGGCTTTTACAAAGCAAATGAAAATGAAGTTCAGGTTAGCCCATCACCTTGGTGTGTGTGTGCTGCATTTCTGATTATTGGGTTTTTCTGTGCCTCAAACTGTCCCAGCCCTTCCAGCTTCTGTCACATCTCAAGAAATTCCATTTGTCTTTGCACCCTCCTCCCTTGCTGCTTTCCAAACAGAATGATCCATAATGCACATCCTTAGAGGAGCAGGGCACAGGGATTTTATAAAACAGCTGCACAGCAGCCAGGATTCATTACAGCCCCAAATGTTGTGGGTTTCTCTCCCATGGCTTTTTCCTTTGTGTATTTCACATTTTCACCAAGTCACTCTGCAACATCATTTCAAATTTATTTATCTTGATATTTTACTGCAGCTCAGCAGCACAGATGTAGATAATTCTTTCCAAAGCAGTGGATTCTGTGAGCTCACAGCCTGGTTTTACAGGATCCCTGGGGCTGGCACAGCCCTGCCAGCCCATGGAGTGCCAGCTCCTCAGGGATTCTGCAGCCCCTTCCCAGCTCCTCAGGGATTCTGCAGCCCCTTCCAGCTCCTCAGGGATTCTGCAGCCCCTTCCAGCTCCTCAGGGATTCTGCAGCCCCTTCCCAGCTCCCTCAGCCCCTCCTGAGGCTCCAGCCCCTTCCCCATCTTCATTCCCTTCTGGTTTAGGCTGGAGATGAAAATATGAAACACTGAAGTCAAGATTGTTGAATGCATCTGATTCATGCTGGAATTACTTTATACAGACAAGCTTTAGTGTGACTTAGTAGTAGAGTGCTCATGTGAACTCTGCATGAGTTTTTAGTTAAATTGCATTTAATTCTGGTGTTTTAGAAGATCTCATTGAACAGGAAAATGCTTCTCTGCTTATTACACACCAGAATTTTTTTGTGACAAACAGTTTTAGATAATAAGTAATTGGATATTTTGTGTGTGCAGGTGATTTTAAATTACCAGGATGTTACAATTTAAATTCAGATCTGCCTTTGTCCAGGAAAGCCCATCTTGTGTGGATTTCAGTGGTGTCAGGATTTCCATCACGTTGCCTTTTTGTCAAACCAACAATTCACTCTGTAACCCCACTTGGTGACATTGATCCTCCAGCAGCTTTTTCCAGCTCAAGTGGACACTGTTTGTCTGTGCTGTGTTTTTACAAATGCTCTTTTTCCTCCTAGTGTGTGGACATAACCACAGCCATGAACGACAGAGCAGTGGCCCAGAAGAGGCTCAATGAGAACTCCTTTGACCTGGAGGCCATGTGCATGCTGAACCGGGCACAGGAGCAGGTGAGCTGGGCCTTGAGCAGCATCTGGGGCAGCCTGAGGGAAATCAGGGCTGTCCTTTCATGGCAGCTGCTTTTCCTCTCATGTTTCAGTGTGGAAACCCAGCTGTGGGCCAGTGTTTCAAAGTTCTGCACTTCTGAGTTTTGATGAGCTCCTTTGTGTATTCCATGTTTGCACCCAAGTCACTCTGAAAAATAGTTTCAGATGTAATTTTCTTTAAATTTTGTAGTAGTTCAGCAGCACAGATGTAGGTGCTGAATCCCAGACAGTGGATTCCGCAGTTCTGGGGATGAGGAGCTGGAGCTCAGGTTTCAGGGTGACCATTCAGATGCTCAGATTGTGGTAGCGCCGGATTTCATCTGAGCGTCAGTGAGCACCCCAAATCCCAACAGCATGCTGTGAAAGCTCCTGAGGGGTGCAGAGGGAATGTGGGGGTGCCAGTGCTGGTCTCAGTGTGGGTTTTGCTGTTTCAGATCGATGCCTGGGCTCAGTCCAACTCCATCCCCGGGCAGTTCACGGGCAGCACCGGCGCGCAGATCCTGTCCTCGGATGAGCTCACCAACAGCGGGCCCCAGGCGTGGATCCGAAAGGTAGAAGTGACACAGCCACTGCTGTCCCAGCAGTGACCACAGTGGCAGCACAAGGATTGCACAGGGCACCTCGAGTGCCTCACCCTGTGGCAGAGCGTGTGCCCAGTGCAGCAGGCTGGGCTCAGCCCCTGTCCCTTGGTGTGACCGGCCAGACACGGCCTGCCACTGCCAGGACACTGCTGTGCTGCTGTGCTGGCACTGGCACATCCCTCACAGCTGTGCTGGCACTGGCACATCCCTCCCTGCCTCCCTGGCACTGGCACATGCCAGGCAGGGCTGATCCTGCTGCTGTTGAAATCAGGATTTTGTTATCGGCTTCAGCGAACCAAAGTCCAGACTGCCCTTGGGTGTGCCTTGGTTCTCTCTGGTTGCTCCTTTGCCTCTCTGTGCATCACCAGGGTGTTCTGGGAGCCAGAGATGGGGAGGATTAAGGCAGGAGTTGCAGTTGATGAGTTCCTTTGCTCTGGTGTTGTTGAGGTACAGTGCAGTAGCTCCCTGTTGCTGTGGGTTGGCACTGGCTGACTTTGGGCTGTGCTGCGTCCTCCATCCGTGTGTTCTGTGCACTCAGTGACTCAAGCTGCACCTTTGCCTGTGAGCTCTGCTCTGGTGCTCTGTCAGGAAGGAGATCTGAGGAGATGCACCTTGCAGGCACAAGGAATTGAGCTGGTCAGTGTGGCAGTGCTGCAGTTGGGTCTGTGTCAGCTTGGGTTGGGACACCCTCTAAGCTGGGAGCTCAGACTTGAGGCTTAGGTGGAATTTTCCATAGAAGTTGGTGTCAGCTGAACACAAAAGTCTGGAATTACAATATCCTCAAAATAGAAATATTTTTTGTCAGGATTCACTAACTTGTTTTTTCACCTGATATAGCCAAGCAGTGCAGAGAGCCAGAGAACACAGACTTGGGTCACTGGCCAGATGGGAATCTGGGATCTCGTCAGTGTTAATGCAGAATGTGCATGATAAAGTCTGATTTTAACAGCTATGAACAACTGAGACTGTAGCAAAATGCTGCCTTTGATGAAGACAATCCTTGTTCTGGCAGAGGGAACTGTGCAGCACAGGGATGTGTTGGTGAGGAAGGAGCTTTTCCACTGAGGGGCTTGGGAAGGAGACCAGCAGGGCTGTGAGGGGAGGTTCTCCCTGTCTGCAGCACCTGGGATGGGTTCCCAAGGCCCTGGGAAGCCTTGGGAGCAGCTCTGAGCTCCTCCTTCCCAAACCTCCTCCCTGGGGTCTCCTGTCATGGCAATGGCAGGAGGGGCTGCCACAAGGGTGAGGTGGAAAGGACCAGGTGTGATTTTCCTGTCCAGCTTCACTCTGGGATCTGCTTTAAAGCAGCCCAGCTGAACAAACCAAAATAACAGCAAAAATTAAAAAAAAAAAACAGATACAAGCCAAAGAAAATGCTTCAAGGGAAGGGAATGGGAGAAGAGTGTGCTCGTGGACACGACTCTGCAAGGAGCAGAGGAATGCTGGAACATTGTGTTGGATGTGGGCTCAGTGAGGCAGCAGCAGCTCTCCTGCCCTGCCCAGAGCTGGGAATGTGCTGTGGGCACAGTGCAGGCCCTGGGGCTGGGCACACAGGAGGCTGAGGACAAAGTCCCCTCCGTGCCCTGGCACTCCTCAGCTGCTCAGGAGTGCCCTGGGGCTGCAGGAGTGGTGGCAAAGCCTCACACAGCTGCATGTGGAGTCCTGCTGGGGCTGCAGGAGGGTTTCTCAGCAAGGAGCAGGGATGTGGTTGTGAATCCATGTTGTCCTCCTCAGGGACAGGAACACAGACCAGCCATGAGGTGCAGAGTGCTGGGTGTGTGTTACTTGGACACCTGAAGTTGTGTGACAATGACCAGTTACCAAGTCAGGCTTGTGCTCCCTTTGTGCTCCCTTTTTGGCCAAAAACCTGTGTCTGAGCATTAAAAAATCAGGGATTTCTCACTCAGGCCAGGAGCTGGACATTGATCCTTGTGGGTCCCTTCCAGCTGGGGCTGTTCTGTGTCTCTGTGGGTTTATCTGCCAGCAGGGCTGTGCAGTTCCCTGGGGATGCTGGGTCTGAGTGAGTGCACATTTCTGGCTGAGGTTTTTTGCATTGATTTCCCTTGGGACTTTACCATGGGAGGAGCTGGGAGCACCCAGCCCAGACTGAGCCTGTGGCAGCCACTGGGGACAGAAGGAATTGGAGCAAAAACTGGGTGTGACAGAGGCCACCACAGCCCCAGGGAGCTGGGACAGCAGAGGGACTCAGCAGGGTGTGCTGAGCTCTGTCCTCACTTTGCATTTTGTGGATTCCACCTTTCCTTGTCCTTTCCCAGTGACTGGAGAGGAAATGTGCACTCAGAGCAGACTCAGGATCTCAGTTTGGGAATGAGGAACTGCAGGGTTTCATGTGCAGCACTGGGGTGGGGACACTGAGTAGCAATAAGGTTTATGTGTTTAATTCCTGGACTAATTCTTGGTATTTATGTGCAGGGGCCTGAGCAGGGTCCATAAAGGAGTGATGTGGTGTTAGGTATAAAAAATTGATGAACAATCTCACCTTTCTCTTTGAAGAAGTGGCTTCTGTTTCAGTTTGTCACCATCAGTGTAATCAGTTCACAAATGTGACTCATCTTTTCTGAAGGTTGCTTCTATTTTTATTCCCTTTTTCCTCCCAAACACACTGTGCTGCTGAAGAAATGGCACAGCAAATGGTCAAACATTTTTTGTTTCTCCAAGCAAATTCTGTTGAGGTCTATTTACTCCCCCTTTCCCAGACTCACCCCTTGGTTCTGGATTTATCAGCTCAATTCTGGAGCCTGAACTTGCTCCCCAAACCCAGGGTTGGGGGTTGCTGGGTCAACTCAAACCCTGGAGAGCTGCTGGGTCACTCACTTGTGCAGAAAGTTCTGGAAAGTGCAAACTGCAAACCTCCCTTCCATTCTTGCAGGCATGAGGAGCTTTCCCTGGGAGCCAGGGCAGAGCAGCTCTGTGCTCACTGAGGATCTTGGAAAATAAGGAATTGTTTCCTGTGAGGGTGGGCAGGGCTGGCATGGAATTCCATCCCTGGCAGTGCCCAAGGCCAGGCTGGACACTGGGACAGTGGGAGGTGTCCCTGCCATGGCAGGGGTGGCACTGGATGAATTTTAACCCCATTTTGACCCATCCCAGTCTGTGATTCCACAATTCCATGGAGGTGAGTCTGTTGAGCTGGCTGCTCTCTTTCCCAGCCATCCCCTTGTCCCTGCTGTTGTTTCCATCTGCTGGGCCTCTTCATCAAGGGATTGCTGCTGTCTGTGGAAGGATTGGGGCTGGAAGGGCCACAGCATCTCCCAGGTCAGCAGCCAGCCCAAATTCCTTGCTCAGGATCCCTGCAGAGCTCCAGGAACATTTGGGGCTCCCAGGGATGCCAGACTGGGATTGTTCAGGGCCAGGAGCTGGACTTGGGTGCTCCTTGTGGATCCCTTCCCATCACTCAGGAGATGCTGGGATTTCATGGACAATTCTGCCTGGCACAAGTTGTTCCAAACTTGTTTATTCCTGGAACTTGAACTTGCCTGGAGTTCAGCCTTTAGTCCTGCCCTGAGCTTCCACCCCTGCCTTCAAGGCTTTGCTGTCTTTGCTTCCTAAATTGTTCCAAAGAGGAATCAGCCTGAGGAATCAGCAAGAAAGTTCATTAAAACTGCTCTAAAGCCTCTGAAGGAATCAGGTTTTAATTTCTCTTTAAAGCAAGTGCTGACACAAGAATGTGGCTCTTGAGTGTCTCCATGTGTTGGCAGAATGGAAGTGGGATTCCATGGAATTTAGAGCTCAAAGTATAAGGAAAAAAGAATCAAATTGTCCTGCAGGCTTCCTCAAATTAAGATCAGTAAATGAAAGAGAAATGCTTTTGTAAATAATGAGTTAGTTCTGACAGCAGTAACCAAATGCTGACAAACCTGGAACTTCCTGTATTCCAGCCCCTGTAATTTGTATCTGCCAAGGCCCAGAGCTGCTCAGGAGTTTTTGGGAGACTCACCCTTGGATGGTTTTTAAAATGAGAAGAATTGTGCCTCTTGCTTCCCTGCTTTTGTGAACATTGCTGTTGATTCTATGGTTTTCAGTGAATTGCAAACCCAGCACCAGTTTTACCCCACTCATTAAATCATGGGCTGAGGGAACTTGTCTGTGACTAAACTACAAAAAAATACAATGTACAGGTGGCATTAGAGGTTTACATTCACTTTATTATTAAAAGGAAAAGAAAAAACCCACAGAATCAAAATGCAGGAACTTTTTCCTTGCTGCAGATCTTTGCTGCCAAGGGGGATTCTCCTGGCTCCTTTCCCACTGGTACCAGGATTCCTTCCCCATGCCTTTGGGTGGGATGCACAAGTATTTGTGTGTTCTGGAATGAAATTATTATTAATAATAATTGTTAGTAATAATAATAAAGGTGTAAGTCATGGTTGTGATTGAGGAGTCAGCACAAAGTTCTTGCTGCAGTTCCCCTCCAGGATCCTGAATTCCCCACGGAAGGGATGCTTTAACAAAAGCCCTTGGGAACCAAGAACTTCCCAGCTCAGTTTCTGGAGTTTGTTCAGGCTCTGCCAGTGCCTCAGTGGGAGCTCAGGGCTGTGAGCAGGAGGAGCAGGAGAGGATGTTTTGTTCTGCTCTGTCCTTGCTGCCCCTGAGTGTTTGGGAAGGCCGAGGGAGCCGCAGTGACCTCAGCAGGAGCTTGCAGTGTCCTTTGTGAACTGAGCACACAACACAGCCCGTGGTGCTGCCCCAGCAGGAGCCAAACCTGCAGGGTGTCCTGGAGCATGGGGAGGGAGTGGGAGCTGAGGGAAGGGCTCTGGGTGCTGTGTCTGAGAGCACCAGCTCTGCTCTCCAGCCTGGTGGATCCGTGTGGATCCACACAGGGATTTCCTGGCCCAGGCAGGGATTGGGACATTGCTGGCACAGGATCCAGCAAGGCTTTGCTGTCACATTGTGCCAGCCACAGACGTGAGCAGGGAATCCCTGAGGAACACCCTGGAGCCAAAGGGAGCCCTGAGGCTGTGTCCCTGCAGGAGGAGCCCTGGGCATGCAGGGACCCCCAGTCCTGCCCTGGTGACAGCTCCAGGAGCTCCCAGGGGTGCCCAGGCTGGGGTGGCCGCGCTGTCCATGCAGGGCCACGCTCGGTGCCATGGATCCCTTCCATCTCAGGACCTGTGTGTGTGACTCTGTGACCTGGGGACATCCTGCCCTGGTGACAGCCCCAGGCCCGTGCTGAGCTCCAGGAGCTCCCAGGGCTGCCCAGGCTGGGGTGGCCGGGCTGTCCTTGCAGGGCCACGCTCGGTGCCATGGATCCCTTCCAGCTCAGGACATGTGTGTGACTCTGTGACCTGGGGACATCCTGCCCTGGCAGGCACAGCTCTGAGGGCAGCAGAGCCCGAGGCTGTGCGGGTGTGCCAGCCCTGCCCGGCCGTGTGGGGCAGGCCAGGCCAGGCTCTGTGTGGTGGAAATGCTTGACTTGCTCTGGGGTCAGCGGGGGGGCACGAGAGATGATAGTTCACAGAATACCCTGTGAACTTTCACCCCTCTATATGGAAACTTGTTTCAGGGTCAAATCCTTGTAGCCGCCTTCTTGCCACGGTCAGTGCCAGCCCTACTATTCACAACACTGCGGCCAGCGAGGCCTAGGTACGTAACATTTAAGGAGTTTTTACAGTTCTTTACATCAAAGCAGATGTTTAAACTTTCTGTTGATAAGCTTTCACCGTTTAACAACTTTGTTAATGCTCATTTGAAAGAATGTGACGACTGCTGCTGCTAAACTGGGGGGCCAAGCGCCTTTTTTAGAGAGGGGAAAGCAAAAGCTGTCTGTTCCATGTGGAATTTCAGAGTAGAACCTGAATGTGCAACTGCTGTGTAATGAATCAGGTGGGGAGAGTTTTTTTTTTTAGATTTAAATCCGCCTAAACAGCCTGTGAATGTCATGACTAAATGTGCTTGTGTTCTGTTGGACGAGGAGGTGCCCTGGCACAGCTGTGCCGGGGGCAGTTCCCACTTCCCGAGCTGAGGACATCTCTGGGATCAGAGCAGAGTCTTTTTAGAGCCTTTAGAGTCTTTAGGTTGTTGCTTGGTTAAACACATCTGTCTGCCAAGGGTCACTGCCACTTTGGGATCACCTTAGACTTTTCCTAAGTTGTTCTTTTTTGCCAAACATTGATTTGTGTCTCGTGTGTCCGCGTGAGTTCCGGGTTCCACGCACTGGTTTGGGCTAAAAATCCACAGAGCTCAGGTGGATTTTTTTTAATTTATTTTTATTTTTAATTGAGTCTGTGAAAAATTGTTAGAAACATTTTTTTTGGAAGTTCCCGCTTCTTACTTAAAATCCCAGCGCTAACTTTAGGCCTTGTTTTACTTCTCTTTTTCTGGATAGGATCAGTTCTTAAGAGCAGCCCCTGTGACTGGAGGAATGGGAGCTCAGCTGATGAGGAAGATGGGCTGGAGAGAAGGAGAAGGCCTTGGCAAGAACAAGGAAGGCAGCGTTGAGCCCATCATGGTGGACTTTAAGACAGACAGAAAAGGTGAGTCCTGCCTCAGAGATGTTTGTGGAGGAATGGAGGAATCTCTCAGCTGCCCTCAGAGACCCCTGGGTTGTCTGGGAGGCTTCACTGGCACATGAACAGGTTCTGGGGTTTTGCCTCAGGTTTGCCAAGGCCTGGGGTCACTGCAGAGCTTTGTCCTTGAGGAAAAGCTGCAGTGGTGGCTCTGGAGAAGGTGGCTGGAGCAGGAGCAGGGGTAGAGGATGGAATGGTGGGGTCAGTGTTACAGAGAGCTGAGAGCCCCAAAGCTGAGCTGTGTCACTGACTCACTCTCAGGGCTTTGGGGCTTTCCTGGAGATTCTGGTCCCTTTTTGGTTCCTCGTTTCCCTGCTGTTCATCTCCAGCCTGATCCTGCTGTAGGTTCATGCTCAGGGCTGGTTCCAGAGGCAGCTTTAGCCTCCACTTTCCCTGGAAACCTCCCCCATTTTCCATGGTTTCCAGTCCATGGCCACAGGGCAGAGCTCTCTTGGTGCAGCAGAACCATCCAGTGCTGCTGCTCCTTCAGCTTGGCCACTGAGGTTTGTGTGCTGGGTGCTGCTGGACGTTCTCCATCTGGAACACCTTTTGCTTAAAATCCAAAATTCAGCAGTCAGGATTTCTAATTTCATTGTTCTGCTGTGCATGGAACAAAACAACAACTCCACACTGGCTGTGGGACAGATTGCTGCAGTTCTGAAGGTTCCTTCTGCACCAGGAACCTTCAGTCCCATCTCAAAGGGTGGAAACACTCAGAATTTCATTTCAAGGCCATTGGATGGGGCTTAAGGTCCCTTCCCACCCAACCATTCTGGGATTTCAGGACTTGTGTTGGCTTTTGTCACTGCTCAGAACTGAGCTTGGAATGGCCAAACCCCTCAATGTTTTTCTCTACAACCTCTCTGTGTAAAGAAAGCAATGAAACCCCAAAGGTGCCTGGTGGCAGCCATTGCCAGGGGCTCCTCCAGGTTTATATGAAATATATGGTGTATATATTAAATATTTTATATATAATATATATTTAGGACAAGGCATTATATATATTGTATATAATATATAATATAATGCATATATTATATATATTATATGCCATCATATATATTATATATGTTATATATAATGCATATTTAGGACAAGGGATTATATATATTATATATATAATATATAATGTATATATTGTATATATTATATGCCATTATATATGTTATATATAAAATACATATTTAGGACAAGGGATTATATATATTGTATATAATATATAATATAATGCATATATTATATATATCATATGCCATCATATATATTATATATGTTATATATAATACATATTTAGGACAAGGGATTATATATATTATATGTATAATATATAATGTATATATCATATATATTATATGCCATTATATATGTTATATATAATACATATTTAGGACAAGGGATTATATATATTATTATATATTATATATAATATTATATACTATATCATATATTTAGGGATTATATATTGAGCACAAGTAGTTTATCAGACATCACTGTTCTTGGGTTTTTTGTAAGGAATTTATTAGACATTTTTCAATGTATAAACCAAGTATTTTATTATTTTCTAAATATTAAAATTTATATTTTAATAATTATTAAACTATCTATTTTAATAAATATATATTTAGATAAATATATAAACCAGCCCAAATAAAATAAAATTCCTGGTCTCTGATGGCTTTGTGCCCCTTGGGAAGGCCCTGCTTAGGGGCTGCAGGAATATTGGGATGAATGTCTGGTAAGGAGGGAAGGATTTTCCTGTAAAGCAAAAGAAACCCAAATGCCACCCACAAAAGCTGAAGGAGCAGGAAGACACTGGAAGCAATTGCAGTATCTCCCTGTCTTTATTCACCAAAGCCACAGCAGAAAACTGGAGGTAAGAAACAAAGGAAAGGTTGAGGTCTGAGAGTGGCAGAATCCATGGGGAGAAGCTTGAGTTTCTCTGGTGGATTGTCACTGGAATTCAGACATTTCAGTTCATTTCCTGATCCTGTGAGAGTTTCAGAAGAGCAGTATTGAGCTCTGGTGTTTGCAGTGGCTCCAGCAGAGCCTGTGCAGCCCTTTGGGGCTGTTCCCTTCTGCTGCTTTGCTCCCAGGGGGATGGAGGTCCCAGCTCCATGCTGGAGTCCTGTGAATTCAGAGAGCACAGGGAATCCGGGTCTGTGGTGTCACTGCTGGCAGGAGGGGACACAGGGACACCTCTGGACAATGGGAATGGTTCCTGTGCTCTGTGTCTGAGGCAAACTGAAGGCAGGGCTGACTCAGGGCTGCACAAAGCAGTTGGAGAATGTTCTTCACTGTCTTCCTTGTTGATTGTTTCTCCAAAGAGGGCATGGAAAACCAGGTTTCTGTGGAAAACCAGGTGTTCTCTGCCTTGTGTGAGACTGCTCAGAGTTTTCTCCTCCTGAATGCCTCAGAGTCTTCTTTGGGAAAAATGTGCTGAGTGGAATGGACAGAACAAGGTGGAAGGTGGAGAGCTGGGTGGGGTCTCCAGGTGTGCCCTGTGATCCTGGTTGTGCTCTGCTGCTGCTGCCTCAGGGGCCAGGGAGAATGGGGAATGTCATGGGAACGGGGAATGTCACTGGGAACAGGGAATGTCAGTGGATCAGGGGATGTCACAGTGCCTGTGTTGTTTGCAGGGCTGGTTGCTGTGGGAGAGAAGGCCCAGAAGAGGTCCGGCCATTACGTGGTGATGAAGGATCTCTCAGGTGAGTTCCTTGTGTGGAGTGAGGCAGTCCCAGAGGCTGGGTGGGCCCTGACCCTGCCGTGTCTGTGTGCAGGGAAGCACCCGGTGTCTGCGCTGATGGAGATCTGCAACAAGAGGAGGTGGACGCCCCCCGAGTTCGTGCTGGTGGACGACAGTGGGCCTGATCACCGCAAGCATTTCATCTTCAAGGTGGGTCTGGGCTGCCTGCCCCTGTGCTGCTTTCGCTGTGCCAGGGGTGAAATCCATGTTTCTGTTTGATAGAAACACCTCACGGGGCTGGCTGAGGATGGTGGAGCCGTCTCGGTGCTGGAACGTGCAAGTCCTGTTCCTGGAAAGGCCAAACCGAGTCCCTGGAGCACTTTATTCTGGGATCCCAGGGCTGGAGCCCCTCTGAGGCCAGGCTTGGGGAGCTGGGGGTGCTCACCTGGAGGAGGGAAGGCTCCAGTGAGACCTCAGAGCTCCTTGCCGGCCCTAAAGGGGCTCCAGCAGAGCTGGAGAGGGACTGGGGACAAGGGCTGCAGAGGCAGGACCCAGGGAATGGCTTCCCTCTGCCAGAGGACAGGGCTGGATGGGATCTTGGGAATTAGGAATTCCCTGGCAGGGTGGGCAGCCCCTGGCACAGGGAGCCCACGGCCGCTGTTGCTGCCCCTGGGTCCCTGGCAGGGCCCAAGGCCGCTGGGGCTGGGAGCAGCCCTGCACAGCGCGAGGTGCCCCTGCCACGGCAGGGCTGGCACCGGCTGGGCCGTCAGGTCCCTCCCAGCCCCGAGCACAGTGGGATCCCCTGCGATGCCCCTGCTGGCAGGCAGCCACGGGCTGTGTGTCCCTAAGAAGGAGCTGCCCAGAGTGTGCCTGGGGCAGGCACGGCCCCCTCGCTAACCCCTGGTTCCCCCGTGCCAGGTGAGAGTCAATGGCAACGAGTACAGGCCCACCTTTGCCAGCCTTAACAAGAAGCACGCGAAAGCCACGGCGGCCACGGCGGCGCTGCAGGCCATGGGACTCGTACCAAAGGAAAGCATGGTCAATACCACCATGTTCAGGAGTGCCTCACACCGCTAAGCTTGGCTTTATGGGACACTGGTTCTGAGCATTTTACTCTGCACAACAAATGGTATTTGCCCCTCTCATGTTGTAAATACATCGGCGATTCCCACCTTGTAAAAACTGTACAGACACCCGCAGGTTTTTTCTTTTGTACCATCCAAATGTATTTAAATCATACTTAGTTTTTGGTATGTTTATATTGTTTACATTAGTGATGTAATTATTTCTTAAACGACTAAATCAGACGACAGACTCTGGAGGCATCAGAAATCCAGACCCTTGGCTGAAGCTCCTGCAGTTCCTCTCCTGTCAGAGCGTTGACCTTTCTTTGATACAGTTTTGTAGTGGCTGCAGCGTCCCCTGGGCTCGGGGGGGGTGCTGGGGACACCCTGGGGCCCCTCGGTGCCACCCCAGGACAGCCAGGGGGACACGGGGACATGGCCTGGCCCAGCCTCCCAGGGGCTGCACTTCCCAACCAGTGAATCCACTGCCTGATGCTGATTGTACGGATTTGTGGTTCATGTGAATTTTAAACTCTTTAACAGATCTACAACTGGATTTGGGGGGAGGGAGGGGGTAGAATGACGCTTCAATTGTTGTACCCAACTTGGTCAATAAAGCAGCACAAGTTCATAATCTTCACCCCTGGTCAGTAAGCAGTGATTCCAAGGGATGCCAAGCCAGGAAACAGGAATTTAAACACGCCAAAATGCCTTCTCCAAGGAACACACATGATCCAGAAGTGGCTTTGTGAGGATTCCCAACAGCCTTGGGGATGGCAGGAGCAGGTCTGGTGGTTTTTGTTGGTTTTGAACTTTTACAAAATAACTCCTTGGGATGCCATGTTCAGGATAAGGATCCTCTGCCCTCAAGGAGCCTGGTCCACAGTTTAGGCAGTTGGACAGCAGAGAGGATGTAGAAAGCTTTTCCTGCTTTTATTTTATTTTTAATTTAAGAAGCATTAACCTTTGATCTGTGTGCACGTGGGACTGGAAGGGGCAGCGCACCCTCCCTGAGGGGTCTGGGTTAGGGGCAGGATTTCTGCACTGGGGTCCTTCAGGTGCTTGTCCCAGACAAGTCTGTGTGAGGTGTAAGCCTGAGCTGGGTTTGGGGGCAGAACAAACCCAGCCAGGCTGCTCAGGCCTCACAGGAGGGGCCCTGTGGCCATGGGGGCCATGGAGCTGAGGAATTCCTGGTGCCTGGAGCCCTGTGGATCCCAGCAGTGTCACAGAACGTGGAGTCTCCTTGCTCTGCAGGGACAGGGGTTGGTGTTTCCTGTGCAGCAGGGATTGGGGTTGGTTTGGAGGCACAAAAGCCCCTGTGAGTCTGTCCAAGCGCTCCAAAAATGCTTCAGTTGATCTTCATTTCATGGACATTGTTGTCTTGAATTAAACTTTTTTCCCTTTGGCATCTCGCCTTCGGTCTCTGACTAAATGTGTGGAGCTTGTCCTGCAGGTGCCAGGAAAGCTGGGAGGATCATCCTGGGGGTGCTGGGGGTCTCTGGCTCCACCCTGGGGCTGGAGCAGCTCCCTCCACACTCTGTGGCTCTGCAGAGCTCAGACCTCACAGCTGCTGAGGATTCTCTCCATGGCAGCTCAGACTTCACAGCTGACACCATCAAATTTGGGAATGTACAACCCCCTGTACTTGTGTGTTTCCTTTGTCTATATCCCTGCTTCCCATGCTTAAGACCCGAGTTCTCTCCCAGCAGCAGAGAAATCCACTCCCACTAAAGGCTCCATTTGAAAAATAACTACTCAGAAAGGTCTGGATTAAAGCTGGGGGATCTGTGTGTTCCCTGGAGCCACATATCCCTCAGGAGCAGCCATGCTGAGGGTGGCAGGGAGCTGTGAACAGTCTGGGAAGGGTTTTGCCAAGCATTCCACCCATCCATGGGATCCCAGAAGGTTTGGGCTGGAAGGGACCTAAAAGCTCATCTGGTTCCTATCCCCTGCCCTGGGGGAGTTCAAGTTCTGACCTGGTTATGAGTTCCTGTTGCAAGCAGGAGCAGAAATTCCATGCTTGGAACAGAAGGGGAAGACCAACGTGCCAGGGGCAAACCAGACCAATAAAACCACGTTTTATTTTAAAAACACTTTGTACAATAAAAAAAGGAGATGTCCAAGGCCTTTTCCCTCAAAGCCCTGGGAGGTGTTCCTGTGCAGCAGCTCCCACACTGCCCCAAGCCCAGCACCTGCAGCCCAGGGAGGGAGAGCAGCATTCCTAGGCCTTCCAGCTGTAGCTGTAATCCTTCATCTCCAGCAGGCGCAGGGAGGATTTCCCCAGCGTGGGGCACTGCCTCAGCTGCTCCAGAGTGCTGGGGTGCAGCCCGCAGGCCGGCAGCTCCTGCTGCTGCTCCTCCTGTGGGGGCACAGACACCGAGAGAGGCTTTGTGAGGGAAATCACCCCAGGCTGTCCCGGTGTGCATTCCCCATCCCGGTCTGTCCCAGGCTGTCCCCGGCTGTCCCTCCCCATCCCGGCTGTCCCGGTGTTCTCTCCCCTGACCTGGGGCGGGCCCGGGCGGGCGTTGAAGGCGGCGCTGGGCTCGTGGGGGCTGAGCAGGGCGCGGAAGGAGCCGCGC
The DNA here is from genome assembly GCA_020466415.1 of Ammodramus savannarum pratensis. NCBI lineage: Eukaryota > Metazoa > Chordata > Aves > Passeriformes > Passerellidae > Ammodramus > Ammodramus savannarum. Next base: position 22,299,759 of record JAHXMQ010012338.1, on the reverse strand, counting down.
TGCGCCGGGCCCAGCAGCAGCGTCAGGGCGTGCAGGGCGTGCGGCAGGACGGGCCCCAGCAGCTCCAGGCTGAACACGTCCTCAAAGCCCCCGGGCACACGGGCACGGCCGCTGACAGTGCGGGCCTGGGGGCAGAGAAACAGCGCGGTCAGTGCTGCACACAGCACAGCACAGCACAGCCAGGAGTTGGCACCACTGAGGCACCACAGGGCCACAGCCCCGCTGAAAATGGAAACACTTCTCAGTGTTGTGCACTCCCTCCCTTTACTGTCCCTGTAACAACTCCTAAAATGTGCCCCTGGACTGCAGGAATGCTGTAGGGACTGGGAAGTGCCCAAGAACAACTCTGCTGGAACAACTAACTGATCCTGTTCTTACTGGGAAGAAATTTGTGTTAGATATAGGGAAAGAATTCTTGGCTGTAGGGTGGGGAAGGCCTGGCACAGCTGGGGCTGCCCCTGGATCCCTGGAAGTATCCAAGGCCAGGCTGGATGAGCCTTGGAACAACCTGGGATAGGGGAAGGTGTCGCTGGCCATGGCAGGGGCTGGTCCCTCTCCATCCAAACCATTCCCTGCAGGAGCAGAAGGTGAGCTCTGCCTCAGGGGCTCCTCGTGCAAGGGGCTGGGATACTCTGAGAGCCCATAAGATTTGGGGAGAATCTGAACAACCATTCCTCCTCTGGGCAGCCCTGCACGGCCTCTTGTGTGTGGGGAGGTGAGGAAGGGGAATGTTGGGATGTCAGTTCAGGGCAGGGGGGTCAGTTCAGGGCAGGGATGTGTTGCAGGGATTTAGGAACAGGCTGTGCCTGCACACAAGATGCTGACCCAGGCCTCAGCCACAAAAACTCCGCTGTGGTTCCCGAGGGACCCTCCCCACGCCCGGGGCTGATCCCCTGGGTAAGGAATCTCTCCCTGCCCGTTCCCAGCCCACCGTGCCCTCCTCACCTTGAGCGTGTGCAGGGTCCCGCCCCGGAAGGCCACCGGGGACAGCAGCGTCGGGGGCAGCCCCGCCTGCGGCCCCGCCACGGCCACCAGGCTGCGGCAGCTGATGAGGAAATTGAGCAGCCTGAAGGTGTTGCTGCCCCTCACCAGCACCAGCGACTCGGGCCTGTGGTCCACCTGCACCTCGTGCTTCTCCTTGCGCCTGGAGCCCAGTCAAGGGAAAGCCATGGGCCAGAGAGATGGAGCAGTGAGCCCTCCCTCACCCCATCTGACCAAAATCCCCAAACACAAACCCCACCCAGCTGTGCACCCACCCACATCTGCTCTTCAGATATTAAACAGCATCAAATCCTAGAAATACTTGCAAAGTAATTTAAAAGAAAATGCAGTATCTCATCACATGCAGGAACGTGAGGATTCATACTTGTAAGAATTCTCAAAAACTTCTACAGAACTCAAATGTAGCACAGCACTGTAAAAGCTGCAGGGTTTGCCCGTGTCACACATCTGGAAGGATACAGCTGGATAGAAATAGTGTCTGGCTTCTTCACCTTGTCTTGGACTCCCATCTCCTCAAGCCACGAGAAGCTTCCATCATCATCATCATCATCGCTGGGAGCTGGTTCCCTGCAGACACAGGATCAGTGTTAGGAGGGCAATGCCTCTGAGGAGGGTTCTCCAAATGGACTGTGCAGGAGCCTGGGGATGCCCCTGAATTCCAGCACTACACAGCTGTGGGAAATGGAAATATAGAAACTTCCACAGATTCAGGAGGGTTTGATCTGCAGCCTTGGAAGGAGCTTGGATTGATGCAAAAATAAAGAACATTATTAAGTAGAATAACAGATATTAAGAACGAAGAACAGACATTAAGTAGAAAAACCACAAACTTATTTTCTATAGTTGTAAGTAAGAATATGCCTTAAATAAGTGAGAGACTGTATTGGTAAGATGGTGAAGGGTTATAATGTAAGGGTGTAGTTGTATAGAGTAACTAAGAGTTCAGAAGTTATAACAAAAGCATTTGTGTGTAGGTGAGTTAGAAATCCACTGGATAAAAGCATCCACAGTGCAGCAGAAGTAAGTAAAGGTGATAGGTTAGAAATGCAAAATAAGAAATACAAAAAGTTCTATATTGCCTTCTAACGAAGAAACTTGTGACTACTTTGAGCTGTGGTCGAATGCTTGCTCCTGTAAAATCTCACAGCCTCTGAGCTGGAGTTTATGTGAGCAATGATCTATGGCTGAATGTTTGCTCCTGTAAAATCTCACAGCCTCTGAGCTGGAGTTTATGTGAGCAATGAACGGATGCTGGCCCCATCCCTTTATGCAATGACACACAACATTGTTACTCACCCCGCCTCCTCCACACCGCTGCCCGCTCTGATGCCCTCAGCTGTCTCTGCCTCCAAACTCTCCTCAGAGTTTTTCTGTTTCCTGGCTCCGCTTTCCTCCAGCAGAGGCAAGGAGAACTCTATGCCTGTGGGGAGGAGAGGCAGCAGTGAGAGGTGTGTGCCATCCCTGCCCTAGCCCCATGCCCAGTTCCCTTACCCTTGGCGCGCATGGCATGGCGAGTGCAATGGCAGCCGTGTGCCAGCCCTGCCCCATGCCCATCCCTGTGCCCATCCCCGTGCCCATGCCCAGTGGGTGCCCTTACCCTCAGCGTGCATGGCGTGGTGGGCACAATGGCAGCCGTGTGCCAGCCCTGGCCCATGCCCATCCCCGTGCCCTTACCCTCGGCGTGCATGGCGTGGCGCAGGCCGCGCGTGGTGGGCGCGATGGCAGCCGTGTGCCAGCTCTGCCCATCCCCGTGCCCATCCCTGTGCCCATCTCTGTCCCCATGCCCATGCCCAGTGGGTGCCCTTACCCTCAGTGCGCATGGCGTGGCGCAGGCCGCGCGTGGTGGGCGCGATGGCGGCCGTGGGCTCGGCGCTGCCCGCCAGCCCCGCGGCGCGGAACAGCACTGAGAACTGCGCCGAGCACACGTAGAAGTAGGGGCAGAGGCGCGCCCGCAGCAGCTGGTACAGAGAGGTGAAGCTCACCGACCTGCCAGGGGACACACAGCGCTGGCACGGCTGGCACAGTCCCTGCCCTGAGAGGGAATGGGGACAGGGCATGCAGGGACAGCACACGGGATGGCTCCCAGTGCCAGAGGGATGGGATGGGTGGGATCCTGGCAATGAGGAATTGTTCCCTGGCAGGGTGGGCAGGCCCTGGCACAGGTGCCCAGAGCAGCTGGGGCTGCCCCTGCATCCCTGGCAGTGCCCAAGGCCAGGCTGGACACTGGGACAGTGGAAGGTGTCCCTGCCATGGCAGGGGTTGAAATGTGATGATCCCTCAGCTCCCTTCCAACCCAAACGGTGCCACAGCTCTGTGATTAATTAAAATCCGCTCACCTCCCCCTCAGCCAGCCCATCAGGCCGCACTCACCAGTCACTCATGAGCACTTGCTGCAGGCCCTCCTCCTGTGCCCAGGGACAGGCCCTCCCCGCCATGCTCCTGTCGGCCCCGAGGCGGGGGAAGAGCGGCAGCCAGGGCAGCGAGGGGTGCTGCCAGTAGAGCAGGCTCTGCTGGAAGGCACAGCGCAGCTCCGAGCACAGCCGCGGCTCCTGCGGGGCCCAGAGCGAGTGAGGGGCGCGGCCGAGCTGCGGAGAGCGGAGCCGCAGCCCCAGGTACCCGCCCGGCCCTCACCTGCACGCTCCGCGGCAGCGAGGTTTGCGCGGCCCGGCAGTGCTGGGCCACCCCCTGCGCCTCCTCCTGGCCCTTCAGGTGCTCTGCCCACGCGAAGGGCTGCGAGGACATGAAGAGAACCCGCGTTTTAATGCTCCAGTCTGCGGGGAATTCCTGGCGCGGCGAGGAGGGAGCTTTGGGCACGGCAAGAGGGGAATGAAGGTCCTGAGCAAGCAGAAACAGCATCAGTTAACTCGCAGAAAATTAAACCTGTTCACAGGCAGACAGTTCTTATTTAATATATCATTTTATTATTATTATTATTATTATTATTATTATTATTATTATTATTATTATTATTATATATTTATATGATATTATAGTCTATTATTATATTCCTATCCATATATTCTTTTATGCATTATTATTTTGATTCTTTTGCTCAGCACCAGATTAGAACAAAAACACTCCATTCTATTGCCTATAAAACCACATTGAGCTAACAGTTCTTATTTAATATATTATTATATGATTTATTCTATTATTATTATTTAATATTTATATGATATTATAGTCTATTATTATTACATTCTTATCTATATATTCTTTTCTACATTATTATTTTGATTCTTTTGCTCAGCACCAGATTAGAACAAAAACACTCCATTCTATTGCCTCTAAAACCACATTGAGCTGACAGTTCTTATTTAATATATTATTATATTATTTATTCTATTATTATTATTTAATATTTATATTATATTATAGTCTATTACTATTATATTCCCATCCATATATTCTTTTATGCATTATTATTTTGATTCTTTTGCTCAGCACCAGATTCGAACAGAAACACTCCATTCTATTGCCTATAGAACCACATGAGAGGCCTTGCACTCATGACTCCTTCCAACAGTATAAACCAGGAACAAATAAAAGGATAAAAATTATTAAAACAAAAAAGCCCTGAGCCTGATGTTTATGAAGGCAAGAATTTCCATGCCAAAATGGTTATTTAATTTCATCCTCTCCTGGTGACTGTAAGGTCACAAGCCAAACAAAGCCCTGGGCATCTCCAAGACAGTTTGTTCTCTTTTTTCTATCCTTCTAATTCAGTTTGAACTTCAGTTTCTGCACCTAGAACAACATTAGAGAATGTCTATTGAAACTCTGTTTGAATTTCAAGGGCTGGTTTTCAGGAATTCTTGCTTTCCTGTGTGCCTGATGAAGCGCTCCATTTCTGTAGCTGAAAACCAGACTGCAGGAGGTCTATCTGGTGAAAAACATCCTCATCTCAACTACATATAAAACTAAGAAACAGTAAAATTATAGTCAGGAAAACTGAAAGAAAACAACCTGTCCATGGAACTACAACAGCAGTGAGGTCAGGCGGAAGGCTGGGTTTAAAAGACTGTCACCAGAACAGGAAACATCAATGTAAGAAATTTCCTTGAATACTGACATTTCAGTACATTCTTTTATGCAAAGACAGGCCTCCAAATACCAAGCGAAACAGTTTCAGCTTTCTGTGTGCCCTGAGAACAGCTGGAATGTTTTCAGCAGCGTGTGCTGTTTCATACCTGGCTTAAGGCGAGGATGTCGGAACTTTCAGCAGGCTCCGCTCTCCCGGGGGGCTTCTCCTCACGGGCCGGCTCTAAAAACTGAATGAAAGAGCAGCATGAGGCACAGCACAAAGGAAGCACCAGGCTGGTCATTTTAAACACTGCCCTTGCAGTGACATTTCCCGAGTGATCCTCAGCACCCCGGGCCGCAAACAAACCCGGCTCGGGACGAGCACAAGATGCGCACCGAGAGCTGAGCAACAGCCTGAGCCCAGCAGGGCCTTGGTGGAGCCGGGGGCGAGCCCGGGGCTGCATCGGGAAGGGGCTGAGGGGCTGGGGGCCATGGCTGAGGGCTAAGGGTGATGGCTGAGGGCTGAGAGCTCAGGGTGATGGCTGAGGGGCTGAGGGCGATGCCCGAAGGCTGAGAGCGGAGGACCCCGCTGCCAGGGCTCGGTCCCACCTGCCAGAAGGGCACTGCCGATAGATCCCCGCCCGCGGGGGTCGCTGCCGGAGGCTGAGGGGCGGCCGCCGCCCGCCGCGGAGCGTTGTCCAGGCTGGAGAAGGGGTTGCGGCGGCGGGCGGGCCCCGAGCCCCGCGGGGCCGGGGCGGCGGCGGCTTCCGCGGCTCCGTCGGAGTCGCTCCTCCGCACAGGACGTTTGCGCTTCAGCCGCAGCAGCGCCGGTGGCTTCTTGAAGCCAGGCGAGTGCCCGGGCTCGGCAGGGGCGGCCATGGCCGAGCGGGACCCGAAGGAGCCGCGCTCCGGTCTTGGCGCCAAAGAGCGCCCGCTCCGCCCCGGGGCGGCGCTGAGGGAGCGGCCCCGCCATTGCTGCCGCCCTCAGGGGCTCTGAGAGGAGCGCGGCTCCCGCCAGCCCCGCTCCGCCCGCACGGCCACACGAACACGGAGCACAAAGACAGACAGCGCTGAAATTGTGTCCGTGCCCTGCCAAGTGCACCCGGACAGCGGCCCCAGGGGCTGGGCTCGGCTGCGGCAGCATCGCCACACGGCTGCCCCCGGGCCAAATCTCCTGTGCTGATACCAGGCCAGGGCCGTGCGATGGGACACGAACCACACGGGGTTCAGCCTCTCTGGGAGAAAGAAACGAGTGTTTGAGGCTGTTTGGGAGAGAAAACTACTCTCGATGGCACTAGTCTGTTGTACAGGGAGTTCAAAAGTCATAACAAATACTAGAGAAGTATTAGACATCCATGTGGTTCAAAAGGCATAAAGAGGTAGTCAGGAGCAACAATTTTACTGACAAAAGATTTAATAAAAGAAAAACGATACTATTAAAAGATATTTCACCTGCAGTTTGGTCACTGCTTGAGCTTGGTTTTTTTAAACTTGTTAATATCTTATTTCATCTACTTTCTTTTGGAAACATTAAAGCAAAACTGAGCAACACCTGGCTCCAAAGCTGCAGAATGGGTGTGCAGCTCCCGCAGGACTGCCACGCTTCAGCCGGGCACAAAAGCCCCTCTCGTTTCCCACAAGGAGGAAAATCAAAGTTCCTCCTGATTTCCTGAGCTTGCCCTGCATCACTGATCCAGAACCTCCTCCAAGTACAGTGAGAGGAGACAGATCAAGTGTGCTTCTGGTTGTTTCCTCTCAAATTTTCCCACTGACACAGCTTTGAAGTGGCCATGTCCATGGTTTGAGTGATCCACAGCGAAAAGGAGCAACACAGCTGAAAGAGAAAAAGTATTTTTGCTCTCGAATCAGAGCATGTAGGGAGGCAAATGCTTTGAGGAAAGCAAAATGCAGTTCCTTCCCCATTGCTGACTTCCAGACAGACCACAGTCATGGATAATGCTGGAGAGACAGATCTGGGCTGTGCTGAGGTTAAAAGAAGGAAAATGAACATGCACAAGCTACACAAAGTGCCTCAAACATCTGACTCACACAATTCCATCAGCTTGGGCACTCTGGATTTACCAGGTTTGCTGAGAGGAAGGGAAAGAGCTGGGGGAAACTCCTGCTGTCAGTACCACGTCCTTCCCATCTGGCATCCTCCCAAACTCAATAGTTTTGCCTGTCCTTCAAGTGAATAACAATTTTAAATGTGGATTAAGATCTTTAAGTGTAGCATTCAGTTTCAGTGCAGCCAAAAGCAAAAGGTAACTAGAAAAGTAACTACTGGTAGGAGTTGGAGACAAAAGACTAATAAAACCTTTTTCTTTTCCACTTTAATTTCTTAGGGTTGGAAACCAACAGTGATTGAGTTTTCCTGTAGATGTTTCTGACATTTTTAAGTGGGGCAGACAAGATTTTTATGTCAAGGCTGCTTCTTTAGAAGCTGCTGATGGGAACATTCTGCTGAAGGGAATTTAAAAACCCTGAAGTCATGGAAGCTTTAGAGACCATTTGAGCTGAGGTACAAAGAATGTTTAAAGTCTCTTCACTACCTGCAAGTGTACACTGATTTATTCCACAAATACATTTCTTTATCTTCCCCAGGCTGAGAAATCAGAAGTTGTGTGTCAGAACTGGATGACTTGTCTTTTTCTTGCTTGATTCTTCTGAACTATTTCCATAGAAACTTTGGCTTCATACAATGGGATGGGTTCATCCAGCTGAGGCCTGAAATGAAACAGTAAAAAATACTGGTGAGCACACTCAGACCACAGAAATATCACAGGACAGACTTTACTTTCACTGTGTCAGCCTCCCTCCTCACACAAAGTAACCGGCTTATGGCTTTGCTCCAGTGCACAGAAGAAGGGAAAAGCCCCAGAGCAAACAGGAGCCCCAAATAAATGAAAAGAGATCCTTTTTGCAGCAGTTGTTATCCAGCTTTAAGGGAAGGGATCTCCCATTCCCACCTTACTATGGGAATCTTCCTATAACTTCCTGAGACTCTGCTCAGGAGTGTTAGTGCTGGCCAGAGTTTTCTGCTTCTAATGCTGAATTTAAAAACCCACAAAAATCTCCACATTATAGGGGGATAGAATATAAAAAATAAAGATAGTGTAGAAAGAAATCTTACCCCTAAGGAGCTGCAGCTGGGCCAATTATCAAAGGTTAGGAACAGACCTGACTTTAACAGGCCAGAGCTATACCCAATGAGAAGCAGAGTGCTATAAAAGAGTGCTATAAAAGTGTTGAGAATGGGTGCTTTGTGAAGAAAAAAAAGAGTCAGTGCTCTGAGGAGCTGCCCATGAGAAACACCAAGAAGGTGTGAAACTTTTGTGATAAGGAGATAACAGTATGGAACCCCTGCAATAAGACAACACCACATCTCTCACCTGAAAATGCCATTTGATAATTTGTCCATGATATCTTCCAGGATGGGTATCCAAGAGGACTGTTAAGGAACAATAAAGCTGGAGAGAAATCTCTTTACAATCACATGTGCTGGTCACAGCCCTGTACAGATACAAACTCAGCAAGATCAAGGCAAAATCAACCTCAATTCCAGGCTTTAGATCAGATTTTTTGCACTTGTTTCTCTATCAGAAACCTCCTTTTCTGAAAGAGGATGCAGAAATGAAATTTGGGATATTTCAATTATTTCAATATGAAAATCTTCAGTATTTCAATATGAAATACAAGCCTGCACTAGTACAGCATCAATCAATCATTAATCAATGGCACTTTTTGTGCAGAATGAAAGAACAGGTTTTGGGAGCAGGCAGCTGTTGTGACAGTTTATACACCTGATAAAAAGCCAAAATGGAGCTGGGAACACAGCAGAGGCTGGGAATTCTTGGAGCACACTGCCTTGTGAGGGGTCTGGAGTTAATGACACCAGCCAAGATTGTATTCAGTCTTTGAATGAAACCCAAACAAGGTTCATCCTTCATTTTAAGGGCAATCAGGCTGATACTTGAAGCTAAAGCTCTTTTAAAAAGTGAACAATTTGTGATTTCTTCAGATGACAGTAATGCCAGATGCTCCAGAATTTCACAAGATACACAAGTTCCTAAAGCCATAAATCCCCAAACCTTCCAGGGCTGAAAATGTCCTGCCCAGGGAGCTCAGTCCAGCTGCATCAGCCCAAATGTAGGAGATATTCCTCTTCCTGTTCCCAACCAACATTGTGCCTCCATAAATTTCATGTACAAAACAAATCAGTACATCTTCTGTACATAATATTTCTGTACATTGACAATAAAGGAGGCTCAAAATAATTCTACTTTTGCAGTGAACATGAGTGCATTAAGTTTACAGGTGATGCATCTAATGCCCAAAAGCACAACAGCTAAAAAAAAATATCCAAAATGTCACTTGCATAAAATAAAAACATATAGAATCAAATCTTCAATTAATTGGTTTAATAATGAACCAAAACACTGTGGTTTTTTTTCCCAGAATGGGTGTTTTGCAGCACTGCTTTTAATGAAGCTTGTAGAGACATTTTCAAGGCCAGCTTGGACACTGGGGCTTGGAGCAGCCTGGGGCAGTGGAAGGTGGCACTGGATGAATTTCAAGGTCCCTTCCAACCTAAACCAGTGTGGGATTCCACTATGAATTTAAAAGGAATGCAGAAAGTACCTTCAAACTGAGTGTTTCTCATATGTTATCTCCACCTTTCAGCTGGGTTGCAGCACTGAGCACAGGAGAACCTCTCAGTGGGATTTCCCAGGTGTGTTTTCACTCCTTTGAGAGTGAGAGTTCCACAGCACCCCAAAGGATATCGAGATACTTCCCCTGCTGCACATTGGACAAGTTCCACACCTCCTCGTTCAGGAAGGACACTGTGGCTCCCTTGAGGAACAAGGAATGGCTGTCTGGAGGATCCAGCTGAAGCAAATTGAAGAAAAATGTTATTTAGTTACATTTTCCCCATACAAATATAAGGGTTAAATGGTTATTTTATAGAGATGGTTAAACCAAACAAAAACCACCCCTTTTCCACTCTTAAAAGAGAGTTTCAGTGTAACACTGACAGGTTGAAACAACAGTTTCATGTGTCTGTAGGTCTGTTTTCTGTGGGACAAGCTCCCCCCTGCACAGGCACCTTTACCTGCAGGTTCCTTTCGGAGGTTATCCAGCGTCCCCCAATCCCAAGCAGGGTGATGATGTCGTGCTTGTGAGGCAGCAGATGGCACCTGGAGGCTGGTTCATCTTCGGCACTGTACAGCCTCACTGGCAGGGAGAACAAACTCCTCTGAGCTCAGCAGAAAATGGGCAAAATTCAATTTGTATTTATTGCCACACCTTTCTGTGGAACTCTAAGGTTTTCTGGTTGTTTCAGCTAAAAATGGTTGAAAACTCTGAATTTATTATCTCATTTATACCCTGAGTATTTTATATGCTTTACTCAGAATAATATAATAGCTCTGAAGTTACTATTCAGAGGAATATTTCGTTTATATTCATATTCATAATACTGTATAGTAACAATATAGACTGTAATACACTATACTACCTATATTATACTATACTATAATATATATATAGTATATTACATCATTATACTGTATTATATAGTATATAACATAATAGTACATATTAAACATTATATACTATATTATGCATAATATAGTAGATGTAGAATATAAATATATTATTATTATTATAATATATAGTATATATAACTTAATGCATAATGTAGAAAACACCAAATATAACTATAAAATATAGTATATTATACTATATCTATTATAGTGTGTATAATGTAAATTATTATATAATTTAAATGTACAAATTATACATCTAGATACTATTACATATTTAGACACTATTATATATTTATTTTAACCCCGGGGAGAGGGGCAGGGAAGGGGCAGGGAGCCACCAAGCAGGGACAGGAGGAGAGAGACAAAGGGACAAAGGACACCTGGATGGCCCAATGCTCCCACCCTTTGAATCTGCCAGTCACTCAATGCCCTTCTGGAATGCCAGGGCTGACAGACAGTGCTGGGAGGGGAAAGGAGAGGTGACTGACACACCTAGCAGGGAATGATAAACCCTGAAATCACAGCCCAAAGGAGCAGGAGCGCCCCCGTACCTCCGGCATCCAGCACGATGTCCACGCCCAGCCCTCCCGTCTCCTCCAGGCAGCTCTCGGCCACGTCGATCTTCCCGTGGGACACATCGATCACCCGGGCTGCCAGAGCAGACAGCAGCAAAACCACCTCAGACCATGGAAAAGGAGTTTAGGTGCCCACAGAACAGAGCTCAGATCCCCAGCAGCACACGAGGTTTGTGCTCTCTGCAGGTACCACAAACGGGTTTGCAGCTACACCCAAAAAACCTGGCACATCTTTCTCTTTTTTTCATTTTCAACACAGTGCAAAATCAACACCAAAAGTATGAATGCAGAGTTAATTCATCAGTTTGTTGGCCCAAAAGGATAAAATGTGGCAAATCCTTCTCTAAGTTCATTTTTTGCTATTCTTGTCCAAGTCCTGGCTCTCTGGGTCTTAATTAAATGTTTAGATAAAGGATTTACATCTGCTCTTGAAATATTGCTGAACTGAAAGCCACCAACACATTTTCCTGTCATGTATCTATGATGCCCTGATTATGGTTGGTTATAAAGAGGCAACACAGAATCAGGAATGAGAGAATCCTGGAATGGTTTGGGTTGGGAGGGACCTTAAGGATCCCATCCCACCCCTGCCATGGCAGGGACACCTCCCACTGTCCCCAGTGTCCAGCCTGGCCTTGGGCACTGCCAGGGATGCAGGGGCAGCCCCAGCTGCTCTGGGCACCCTGTGCCAGGGCCTGCCCACCCTGCCAGGGAACAATTCCTCATGGCCAAGATCCCATCCAGCCCTGCCCTCTTTCAGGTAAAAGCCATTTTTAATATCATAACAATAACACAGAGAAGGAGCAGCCACAGGGTTTGTTTCATCATTATGAGGTAGAACAAACATTTATAAACTAAACAGGGCAAGGACTTCACAGCAAAATGAGAACTGAAAGAACACCAAGCAAATGTGGAGCCTGAGCTCAGCTCTGCACTCACCCACCAAAGGCTGCCGGACTCCTGGAGGGGATCCCAGCAGGATGGAGGGAAGAGGGAGAGAGGGAAGAAAAAATGCAAGGAGCTGATCATTAATGATATTAACAAATCATCAATAAATGCCTTGGGTTGGGGTCTTTTTGTCCCTTCAAATCCCCAATCATAGGATGCATTCAAATCCTAAGTAATTTCCTTTTTTTTTCAGTGAAGTCAAATGATTTCACTGTCAAAATTTACTAAAGATGGGATAATAATTAATTATTAATGGTAGCCACATTCCCCCTATGTAACTAAACCCCCATAATATCATTTTCTTTTTAGCTTCCTTCAGTCAACAAGTTAAAATGTTTTCCTTACCAGGGCAATTTGACATGGTATTATTTTGCAAATAATTTCACTTTTTGAAAATAATTATGGTTTCATAGACCCAAAGCCTGGCAATCAAAAAGAAAAGGCCAGATTTCCACCATTGTGACTATTTTCTGATTTCCGTATAGCAAAATGTCCAGATTTGTTCCTTAACTCAGCACAATAGTTCAAACAGTACTTATCAAAATCCTGGTCAACTTCCTTCCTAAAAAATGCTGGAAAAACTTCTCACCATTGTGGAAAAGGCCAAGCAACAAACTGTAATATAATTTCCATAATCCTTTGTCATTTAAGTATTTCTCACAAAATAGTGACAAATGAGTTCAGTTTCTTCTGCTGGGACTTGCACAGCTTCCAAAGTCAGTTTTTTCTGACTGGCAAAACTTCAGTTTCTCTCCTCCTCCACTGCTGGGGGCACAGGAACCCCAGGATCCCACAGCCTTTCCCCAAGTTTGCTCTGGGGGGGTTCTAAACAGAATAAAACCTCACAAAGCAAACAAGGAAAAGCAGGAGGTGCCCTTGGGAGCAGAGGAAATATCTGTGCATGTGCAGGTACTTTCCTTGGGTTCTCTGACAGAAACCCATCCCATTGCTTATGGAATATTCTGTCTCCAGCCTCAAACACAGGCACTAAAATGGCAAAACTTGTTAAAATCCCCTCCTTCATTCTATTATAAATTTTACTCCAGAGATTACTAAAGACAAAAAAAAGTCCCATCCTGTTGGTCTAAATACAAATCCTGAAGCATTACCAGAACTTCTGCTTCAGACACTGGAATCACATTAATTAACAAACAAATCAAAAAGTCTGAACACTTAAAAGCTTTTTGAAACTCAAGCTGTTTCTCTCTTCAATGCTGCACCCAGGTGCTATTTCTTTATTGGAAATAAAGTTGCAGTTATCATTTTTCCCCCTCAGCCATTCCAGGAAGCAGCTTGGTATGCTCAACAGTGATAACACAAAGTGCTGCTCACTGAAAACTGCCCAAAACTAACCAAAAACCTCCTGAACAAGCACAAAACTGAAAATTCTCCACCCACAAACACAAGAAGCCAATTAGAGCTTGGGTTACTTATGCTCTATTTGACATTAACATTCAAAAAACTTTAAAATGCTGTAAAAAGTTCTCAGGACTATGAGAATAAAATTGCCAAATCCTTTCCTAGCTCATGAATTTTTTATATAATTAGCAAAATACACCCATAAAATGGTACAAAAGGAAGTTTTAAGTCTTCAGTATTTCCTCTTTGGCCCTGTAACAGCTGGTGCCACAAGGCTCTGCACAGCAACAGCATTCCCAAAAATCTTCCAGTTCTGATTTGTGTCACAACAGCTAGTGCAGTAAAATATGTAAACATAGAGACAGAAAAAAAGGCTGCTGAAATCAGGAAAAAATAGGTGGTTTTTGGGTCAAATTGCCTTAAAAATAAAAGTGTTGCTCTCAAGCTGCAGAGAAATGAGTCTGGCAGGTGCTGCAGAGGCAGCCCTGGGGTGCTGCAGCTGTAACCCCACAGATGGGGCTGCACAAAGCTCCCCCAAAGGCATCTCCAGCTCTGTAACTCCAGTGAAGCCCAACAAACATCATCCTCTGCAAAATAAACCTGGCAATCACACTGCAGCACTTGGTATTTGCAGGAGGAAGGAGCAGGCACCAGTTTTAACCTTTTGCTGCCATCCAGCCAGACTGACAAGCCATCCTTTATTTTCAAAATGTCAGAATAAAGGAATATTCCACTTCCCTCCACAAAACACCACCAAAATTTTGGTCAGAAAAGATTCTTACACAGAGTATCTTCTCATGTTGTTTTCAGAGGGAAAAAAAAACCCCAAACTTGAAGTATGAAAGGGAAGAAGTCAGGGAAGAATGCAAGTGTTGTGCACTCAGCACTGCTGGGCAGTACTGCCCCTCATTACCACTGAAATGGAGAATTAAAATGCCATTAAGCACACCTAAAGCAGAAATTAAACACCTGTGGAGCACAGAATAAACCTGAAAACTGTTTAATTAGACTATTTATTAATTTGTGTTTAATTTTTACAGCACTTAGTCTCTAGACCTGACAGTACAAATATTTTGAGACATTCTTTAGGCCCTGAAGGATAAAACTCACCCCCAGCAGGCCTGAGCCTCTCCAGGTACTGCTTGTCCTCCAGGCTGTGGGCAGTGGAGATGACTTTGGCCCCTCTGTGCTGGGCCAGCTGAATTGCAATGGTACCAAATGGCTGAGAGGGGAAAAGCAGGTCATTGATTAATTAATTAATTCATTAATTTACACCAACAATTTGATGTTAAGAACAATTACATTGTAAAGGCCAGTCAGGAGAATACCCAGAAATGAACTTACTCCTGCAAAAACCCCACAGCTGAACCAAGAACTGAATATTCACAGATCTGCTTCTGTCCTAAGTGAGGCCAGAACAACTCCTCAGTGACTGGGAAGCTCTGAATGAACTTTTGGTCAGTAACTGGTTCTTGTCATCAATAAAAGAGCTCAGATTCTACTTTAACTACCACAGCAGCTGCAATTCAGAGCTTGAAGGGAAAAAAGCTCCAAGGAAAAGGCCCCAGCCATGTTTACATTACAGAACCTTGGCTGAGGGAACCCCACATCTTCATTAGCACCAAGAGGCTAATGAAGGGCTAATGAAGGGATGCAGGGATTCAAATCAAATTATTTATATCCAAGAAAAGGTAAAAAGCAGAGGTGGGAGAGGACTAAAAATAAGGCATTTTCCTGCAGTTACCCCTGAGGACTCAGGACATCACTGTGTCAGTGCAGGACACCAACACACCCTCCCTGTGTGCATCCCCCACCCCAGGCAGGACAATATCCCTGCTCAGGATCAGGATCCCACACGGGACAGCCCTTCCTGCAAAGCCAGGAAACAAAGGGCAGTGCCAGCACTCCCAGAAACAGGGGCTGTGTGCTGAGGAGGAATGTGAGACCCCAGGTACCCACACTTGCTCCATCCAGGACGAGGACACTGGTGCCAGGGGACACCGGGGCCAGGTAGTGCAGGGCCGTGTACGCGCGGAGCCCGTCCCGGAGCGTCCCTGCAGCCTCTGCCCAGCACAGCTTCTGGGGCTTGTGAGCTGGGGGACAAACACAAACACACCTGATCAGCTCCTTTGGGGATCCCTGGGAGCCCCTTAAACTGTGTGCTCTGCCCAGCACAGCTTCTGGGGCTTGTGAGCTGGGGGACAAACACAAACACACCTGATCAGCTCATCTGGGATTCCCTGAGAGCCCCCTGAGCTGTGTGTTCATGTAGGGGATACACTATGGGTAAATGAAGATGGTATAGAATGTAATCTTATCCCCTAAAGAGCTGCAGCTGAACCAATTACTGAAGATTAGGAGCAGGCCTGATGCTAACAGGCCACACCTGTAGCCAATAAGAACAGTGGTATAAAAGAGTGGATTGGTGGGATCTGGAGTCAGATGGCTGCTGCAAGGACCAGGAACAGTCAGTGCTTAGAGGAGCTGCCTGTGGGAACCACTGAGGAGGTGTGAAACTGGTGATATGGAATCCTTGCACCATAATGATAAGAGAACTCTTGATTTGTAAGACAACATGTTCACTGGGAGCAGCAGGCAGGCAGGCAAGGAGACCCCACACAGTTCTGGGGGTGCTCATTAGCTGAGGGTTTATTGGGGATCCCACCCCTGGGAGCAGCAGGGTTCCTGAGGGAGAGCCTGGGGAGAGAAGGGGCCAAGAGAGAGCAAAGAGCTGAGAAAGCCTCTCCTCCCTCACACAGTTTAACAGGGAGATTCAAGGTGGGCACAGAATCAGACCTGGGCCCATGGGATTGCAGATACCTGATACTGCAGGGGAGGATCACTAAATGTGCTATAAACCCCACATTTTCTAGGGGTGAGACAGAGCAAACCATTTAACTAAAATGTAACACCAACAAACAGAGTAAAGAGATGGTAAAAACCCCAGCAAAACCCCTGGGCTCATTTAGCAAAGCCTGTCAGTGAGTCAGGAAGGCTCCCCCTGCAAGCACCACTGGCTCCTGTTTCCTCTCCTATTAAGAAGGCATGGAAAGGATGTTTTGCCATATTTTACACCATTAAATTAGAGATTCAACTTTGATATAACCAAGATTAAGGGAGCCACCTCATAACTACTCAGGAATTCATGGCAGTCACAGAAAACACAACCCAAACTTAGACATTTAGAATCCCAGGGTGGTTTGGGTTGGAAGGACCTCAAAGCCCATCCAGTGTCATGGCAGGGGCAGCCACAGTTTCTTTGAGAAGAACAAATTTTGAGCAAAATAATAGCTTGTTCAAGGTAACAAATTGTTGGAAGAAGACCAGGGACTCACACATTTAGTGTCCTACTCAATAAAGTAGCCTATGCCCAGAAAGGGAAAACTGGAAGCTCACAATAATTGAAAATAATATTTCAATACTGGGCTATCCCTGAAAATTCCAGTCTCCTTGTTTCACCCCTTCTGTTAGTCTGCTCCCAGGTGATAGTCCCAGACTGAGTCAAAGGGAGGAAAAAAGCAAATTTCTCCTCATTACACTTTTTGACAGGTTAGGAAAAAGTATAACAACAATGAAGCAACAGAACAGGAAGTTAAAAGGGAAATAAAAGGAAAAGGAAAAAAGCAGGGTCAGCTCATGTGGTTTAGGCAATCATGAACTGTGAAATGGTGACAGCAAAGAAAAAGCCTTTGAGTGTTCAAACTTCTGTGGCTTGGTGGGGCAGCTGAATTGTGGAATGTTGGAATGAAAGGAGTGTGCCCAGAGCTCTAAGGTAATGGGGTCCCCTTTAGAAAAGCTAAAACAAAGCCTACAGTAAAAATTATTATCAGCAAACTGTGTAATCTACAAACCCAAATAATGCTCGTGAACCAGGACAACTTCACAGACACCAGACTCCTCAGAATCCAGGGGCAGAATTCCTGCAAAAGAAGGAACACAGACCTTGAATTTCACACAAGGAATCTTTCCAACCAAAGCATTCTCCCAAGGAATTCCCTGCTCCTGTTTGGGTTCAGTGCCCTCCTGGCAGGTTTAGGACAGGTCAGAGCCCTTGGCCAGGTCCCAGCCCGAGGTGTCCCTGGGCACAAGGGAATTCCAGAGGGGCTTCTACAGCATTTTGGGATTGAGGGAGAGAGAATGGGGACACCACTGAGTGCTGGCAGGTGCTGGCAGGTGTCAGACACTTTTGTCTGAGCTCATTCCACACTCTGGGTGTTCCCCTTCCACTGCAGGCCATGGATCCCAGAGCAGGGATCTAAGCACAGAGCAGCCTCCCCACAGCTCCTCTCCCATCCCATCCCAATTCCTGACCCTGCCCTTTGCAAAGGCAGCACCAAGGGCAAAGGAAAAAGCAGAAGATGGGCACACAGGAATGTGGAAGTTTCAAAAAGCAGGAATAAGAAAGAGGAAGTGCAGGAAAAACAAACTAACCAGGGAAGGCAGAGCAAAAGCAGAGTAGGCAGAAAAAGCCCCTCCATCCTGGTTATAACTGAGCTTTTTACCTTCACTGGCCACAGAACTCTCCGAACAGGAGGTTCTGGCTCCATCTCCTGAATTAACATCCCCTCCATCCCAGGGAAATAATTATTTTCTTCCCTCTCCCCCACAAATCTCACTCCATTTAGACCAAAGGGCTTTGCCTTGCAAATGTGGCTGCTGTGCCCAGTCCTTCCCAGTTCCACTAACAATGTGCTTGTGCCCACCTGGAGCTGTGCCCAGGGTTCCTGCAGGGAACAGCCAGACCCCAGACTCTGGTGCCATGAGGGAATAATGCAGCAAGGACCACAATGCCCAAATACACACTGTCCCCAGCACCTCCACTCTGTCCTGACTGCAGTAATCCTTTCATCCAGCACACAAAACATAAACATGTGGGACAGAATGCTCTAAGAAATAACTCCCCTCTCCTAAGGCATCACTCACAATTTGGTGGTTAATACAACATCATATTTCACATCCTAAGGGAACATTCTTAGAACAGAATGCCCATTTATAAGTTTATTCCTGTGACAGCAGCTTAATTTTGAAAATACATGGTGGATTTAGCCTGACCAATTATTCTAAGCTCAGTCATTGATTATAAAAAGATGACTGCTGGTGGCAGCTGAGGCAAACAGGCATTAACTTACCCACCACTTCATCATCTGGCTGGAAAAAGGTCACCTTGCTTCCAACTCACCAGGGAGAGGTGAAAAGGAGGGAAGAAGGGAAGAAGAGAAATATTTAGAGCAGCAATGGGATGTGCATTTGGAAGCATTGGTTATCACTAGCTCACAAAACTAAAGATACACATTTCTTGTGAAAAACCACAATTCTGTTGATTACAATTATTGATTGATTCTTGATGCCAAGCCCAAATATTGAATTCCCAAACTCTGGCACAAGGAGCTCCCTGCAGAACACACAGGGGTGTCTGAGAGCCAGGCTGGACTCTCCACCTCAGGGGAGTGCTACCAGCACTGGGAGCAGCCAAGAGCTCCAAAAAGCTCCCCAGAGAGAGTTCTGGGCTCTGAGGGAACCCCTGCTCCCTCCTCCCTCCCTGGGCACTGCACTCACTCACCTTCCAGCACCACTCCTGAAATCTCTCTCCCAACAGGCACAAGTTCCTTCTTCAGTTTGATTTCTGCCAGGAGCTAAATGAAAACAATGCTGGCAGCATTCCTGCTGAAGCTCTGCATTTATAAATGAATCACATCTCACAGTGCTGAATCATCACAGGAAGCTTGGGCCATTACCAAAATGTTATCCAGGGGAAGGAAGTGCACACCTTCCTCAGCATTAAACCATGGCACTGAACTCTGTATTTAAATTTAGAAACATTAAAAAATAAAAGCAGGGAGTTACTACCAGCCAAGCCAACCTGTGGCTTAGATGAAAAGGGATTTACTGCAACAGATCTCAGGTGACAACTGATCTCCATGAATTAGGAATCAAATTCCAGATGCTTTTCAATCAGAGCTGTGCAAGAAGCCCAGCCCAGCCCTGTGCCTGTGGAAACCTTCCCCTGATGGGGAGACCCCTAAAAAGTTCTGTGCCCACAGCCAGAAAAATGTTCTGTGCCCACAGCCTGAGCTTGTGCAGCCCCCAGGCAAGGCCATGGCAGCACAGACACCCCCAGCAACCCAACACAAACAAATACCTGAGTGTCCACCCTGCTCAGAGCACAGGCTCTGACCTGCACCTTCACATCGTGGGCTCTGCTGGGAGGAAGGTTCTCCTAGGACAGAGGGACAGCTCCCTGTTACACACTGCACGTCCCCCAGGAGCCTCTCCAGCTCCTGAAAGCACTTCTCCTCTTCTTGGGGTGTTTTGTGGGGAGAGCAGGCAGGAATTGTCAATGAAAAGGGTTTACAACATCATTTTTTGAGTTGTTTTATTATTATTATTATTATTATTATTACTATCATCATCATCATTATCATTATTATTCTCATTATTCTCATCATACTATTATTGTAAACTGGTATATTACTATACTATACTATACTATTATATTAATAATATAATATTATATATATATCTATTATATATAATAGATATATTATATTTAATATATATAAAATATATACTATGTATCATGAATATAATATAATATAATATAATATAATATAATATAATATAATATATAGATATTATATATGTTATATATTATATAGTATTATATCTATTATATACATATATTGCTATACTATATTACTATGTTACATTACTATATTTTGATATTATTATTGCAAATTGACCACCAGATTTTACCAAGCCTCATCAGCCACTGACATTAATTTTCTGTCGAGGTTTTTTTCACTTTCTCTGAGGCACAAATCCTGACAGACCCACAGAGGTCAACACTCAAGTCCCAAACAAAGTTCAAATTATGTCAGAGGAACAACCCCTGTAAGAACTGCTGTTCTCACCCCAAACCTGATAGATTCCTCAAGTTTTATTTCTACTTTTTCAGGGACTAGAAAATTCAGCCAGGAGATGTGGCCCCAGGGTTTGTTTTTCATGCCTGCAAAGCTTGTTTGTAAAGCCTGAACACCAAAACTGCAGAGCAACCCAGCAGTGGTCTTGGCAGTGCTGCCTGATGACAAAATGCACCTCCCTCCCCTCCCCTCCTTCCCTGCCTGTGTGTGCAGGGATCCCAGCAGTCCTTCCCAAACCTGTGCAAGATTTCTGTGCCTCAGTTTCCCCGTGGCACTGAGCCAAGCTCTCCTGTCCCACTGCCTGAGTTCTGAAGGGAACTCACCCTTTCCTGGAACACAAATGTCATCTCCTCTCCAGGGGAATTCTGCTGAGCATACAGAGCCTTCATGGTGACCTGAAAAACACAGCAACCCAACTGTGACAGCTGCAGTGGCTCTGGCAAACAAGGCTCTAAAGCCCTGCTAAATTAAATTAAATTAAATTAAATTAAATTAAATTACTCTATAAGAATCGCAGGCATTGTTTGCAGGCAATTTGAGTCTTTGTGTTACAGAAGTTCTAAACCAGATCAACAGGTTTAGATGCCTATAACAGAGAAAATCCCCAGGAGAGAGGATCACAGAATCCCAGCCTGGTTTGGGTTAGCAGGGACCTCAAATCCCACCCAGTGCCACCCCTGCCATGGCAG
>JAHXMQ010012338.1:22223180-22240512 GCA_020466415.1 Ammodramus savannarum pratensis | reverse complement strand
CTCTGTCTGGTCTCTGTTCTAGGTCAGCCTTCCCAAGGCATCTGTGCTGCTCAGGGAAGCAGCCCCTGAGCAATGTGTGTGTGCAGAGCCCAGAGCAGCCCCAGTTTGTACCAACATTCTGACTGAATATCAGCATAGGAACAGCCCAAATTCCAGCTGTTGGGTTTGCCCCTGCAGGCTGCCAGACTCACAGCTGTTGGGTTTGATCCTGCAGGCTGCCAAACGGGAGCTGGAGAGGCAGAGGCAGCTGGAGTGGGAGCGCAACCGGCGGCAGGAGCTGCTGAACCAGAGGAACAAGGAGCAGGAGGACATCGTGGTGCTCAAGGCCAAGAAGAAAACCCTGGAGTTTGAGCTGGAGGCTCTGGTGAGTGGTGAAGCAGCAGCTCAAACACACAAATGTGTCACCACATTTCACAGAGAAAAGCAAGGCACAGTTCTTCCCAGGAATATTTCTGGGTTTTGCATTCCTGAACCTCAGAGAAAGGAAAAACAATTCTTATCATTTACTGTGTTTTTGTGAAAAAGTAAAATGCAATATGAAAATTATGTACCCAAATAATAATATTTTGTTTCCTTGGCCTGTCAGGGCCAGCTGTGTGTGTGTCAGGACTGTCACTGACAGTCACAAAATGCTGTGCAGTTGAGTGCTTAGCAGATTCAGTTTAGATGTAATGTAATACAGTGTAAAGTAATATAAAATAGTATAATAAAGTAATTAATTAACCTTCTAATAGGATGGAGTCAGCTCCATTCTCTCCCCTCATTGGGGCTGCCCTGCAGATTCCACACACAAGCACAGCCTGGTGGTGACTGCCCTGGCTCTGGTTGTTTTCTAGAATTTTCACCACTGATATTTCTCTTTGTGCCACTTGAGGTGTTTTTATTATCCCAGTTGTGATCCCAGAAAATGTCAGTATGTAGGAAGAAAGGCCACATTTTGTCTGGGGAGAACCTTAAAGCTTTTTCCTGAAAAAATAAAATTTTTTTCAACTATCCTGTAAATTTTCCTATCTCATCTATAGAGGACAGGCTAAAGATGTAAATGAGTTTTTAAAAAGGAGTTTTTAAAAAGAAGTTTTTAGATTCAGACTTGCACAACCAAACATTTTGGTGAAAAAATATTATTAAATAGATGTTTTTCTTTTCTTTTAAAGAATGACAAAAGGAACCAGTTGGAGGGGAAGCTTCAGGATATCAGGTGTCGGCTGTCGACCCAAAGACAAGAAATTGAAAGTACAAATAAATCCAGAGAACTCAGAATTGCAGAAATCACCCATTTGCAGCAGCAGCTACAGGTGAGAAAATTTTAGAGAAAATTCTCTAATTTTATTCTTAGCCTTGAATTTTGAGCTCCTCAAAACCATGAATATCCTGGGCAAACTTGGAATGAGCTGTTCCTCACACTTAGGGATAATTTGTCATTAAATTAATGTCCTTCAGACATTAATTTGTCATTAAATTAATGTCCATTAATGTAAATTAATATCCTTCAGAGGTGCCAGGAACTGCTTCCTGCACCTGCAGGTGTGTCTGGGGTTATCCCTTCACCCTCCTGGGCTCCTGCTGGGGAGCAGGAAAGGCTTTGGCTGCAGATGGTTCTGGGGGGGAAAAGGAAATTGTCCCCTGGAAATTGTGCAGAACTGACTGCAGTGAAGTGCCTTCTTGATGGTTCTTTTTAATTATAAAAAATAATGAACTTTGGAAATGGAAGCTCCCAGTGAAACCAGGTCTAAGCATGGCATTTGCCTTTCTTACTGAAATTATTCTGAAATTACTGAAGTTCTGTCACATGAGAGCTGCAGCCTTTAGTGAAAGAATATTCACTGTAGTTTGTAAGGGTTTTTCAATGGGCTGTAGTGTTTGATTCAGGAATTTTTCTCTTTATTAAAAATTCATAGGGCTTGAAATTAATTCTTGGCTGGTCATGGGGACTCTCAGTGTGTTTGAAGCACTACAAAGAATCTCACACCTACAGAGCTGAGGTGTAAAACCTGGCTTAAAACCTAATCCTGCTGCTTTATTATAAAAACTAGTGATTAAGTTAAAAAGTAATTAGCTATCAAATTAAAAATAAAAATAATTTTAAAATAATTTCTTAATTAAATAATTTTTCCTTAAAAACGTAGAAAGATAAATACAAAACAATTTGATAACTTATTAATAAAATACTATAAAACTCACAACTTAAAAAACTATAATATATGTAAAAATAATAAACATCTAAGTTCAAACACTTTCAATCCCAACCCTAACAAAAACAAACAAACAAAACCAAACCAACATTTAGTGGTGCCCTGTGTAAGGATCAAACTCACAACCTTCAGATTGTGACTGGTTTTTTTGATGGTCTGTGCTTTTTATAAAAAATTAAATAAATTTAAATGGCTTTAAATTTAAATATTATAATAATACTTCATAAATAAGTTTTATTATTACAATTATAATAAAATAATTCCATCCCAGCTTCATCCTGCTTTCCCTGGCAGTTGTTGTGTTGGGGTTTGGGCTTTGGGGTGGTTTGGCAGCAGTGGCTGTGGCTGTGTGCTGATGCCTGCTCTCATTGATCTCCACCACTGATATTTCCTTAGTGTCACTTGGGGTGTTTTTATCCCAGAAAATGTCACTACTCAGGAGAAAAAGCCACATTTTGTCTGGGGAGAACCTTAAGGCTCTTTCCTGAAAAAAAAATTATTTTTTCAAATATTCTGTAAATTTCCCTATCTCATGTGTAGAGGACAGACTAAAGATGTAAATGAGTTTTATAAAAGGAGATTTTCATCCTCTCAACTCTCAAAAAGGTTATAATGTCAGTATTGTCATTAAAGAGAATTTTCCCTTGTCCAAGGGGCAGGAGCTGGGCTTTGATTTCCCCTCCATGTGGGATTTGCTCAACTCTTGGCCATTTCTTGTTGCACCAGTGCCCAGAGTTTGTGATGCTGGTAATGTCTTGCATCTGTTTCTTCAGATTTCAGGAATCCATGTGGTGGGTGTTCTTGGCTGGATGCTCATTCCATGCTTGTCTGGGCTTTCAGGAAACAGGACTTGGCCTTCAGGGTGCCTTGGCAGTCTCTGTCCTTACACACTCCCCAAACTATTTGGATGTTGGATGTTTGGAAGTGCTCTGGCCTTTACAAACAAAGCAGCTGATGTTGTGATCACATTCCACCCTCAAATGCTGTCCTGTGGTGCTTTTTGTACTTGAAGAAGGAGAATTTCTGTTTCATGTTGCCCATTCTGCTGCTTGGTGGATCCTGCAGCATTCTCAGAGCCACAGAAACCCTGAGGGGTTGGGTTTGGAAGGGACCTTAAAGCTCATCCAGCCAGAGCAAGGCTATAGATTGTGTATATTGGTGTATTGTGTATATTGGTGTTTTTCATTTGTTCCAGGCAGACAGAAGTCCCAGGATGGCAATCATGGAATGTCCTGAGCTGCAGGGACCCCCAGGGACCCCCAGTGCCAGCCCTGCCCTGCCCCCTGTCAGACCCTGCAGCTGTGAGGGACACGTGCAGCTCCCCATAATCTAATCTTTAGCTTATCTGAATTGTGCTGCTCTGCTGCTTGTGAATTCCTGGAGTCCTTGGCTGCTGTGTGCTGTCTCAGGGTATTTTCTGGAACATCAGGAGCTCCCAGGAGGCTGCAGTTGTTGCATAATGCTCAGAGCTGAGCTGGGCACTGCAGGGCCCAGCAGGGTCTGGCAGGGGCAAACTGGGACAGCCCAAAGCCAGGGCAGTGCAGTCAAACCCTGGCTTTAACCAAAATTAAAACTTTCTGTGAAACTGTGGGATCACAGAATGGTTTATGTTGGGATGAACCTTAAATCCCACCCCTGCCATGGCAGGGACACCTCCCACTGTCCCCAGTGTCCAGCCTGGCCTTGGGATGGGGAGCCCAGGACACCCCTGGGGCTCACTCTGGTGTCAGGGATCAGGGGACATTTATTCTTAGCATTGAGTGATGTCACTTGCAATCCTCCACGACAAATTGAAGCTGTCAGCTGCTTGATTCCTCAAAGGGCTGCAGTTCCAGAGAAGTTCCAGGTTGTGGGAAAGGTGGGATGTTGATACCCAGGTGCTGTTTCACCTCGTGCTGCTGAAGGTGTTTTCACAACTTGAACTGGGAGGTCCAGGCTTCAGAAAAGTGTGTGAGGTGACACTTCATGCTCTGGAAAGGGCCAGAGTTCTACAGGAAATACATTTATAGCATCCTCCTGTGGTGGTGTGCACAGGGCTCCCAGGATGAGGGAAGAGATGAGAATCTTGACTCCATGTTTCAGATGGCTGATTTATTATTTTATTTTATATATTAAAAGAATATTATATATTAAAACTATACTTATAATAGAAGAAAGGATTCCATCAGAAGGTTAGAAAAGGAAAGGAATGGAAAAGAATGAGAATAAAATCCTGAGCCAGCTGACTGTGATTGGCCATTAATTAAAAACAACCACATGAGACCAATCCCAGATGCACCTGTTGCATTCCACAGCAGCAGATAATCCTTGTTTTTCTTTTCCTCTGAGGCCTCTCAGGAGAAAAAATCCTAATGGAGGATTTTTCATAAAATATGTCTGGAACATCCTCCAAAGGGAGAGGATTTTTTACAGGGTCTCCTGTAACACAGCCCTTCACAACCTTCCCACCACGTGCTGAGTTTGAGATCAGAATCCTGTGCCAAGAGCTCAGTGAGGAGAGGTCAAGGACTCAGGGGCTGTCATCCCACAGGGCTTGTGTTTCATGGCTTTTGGCCAGAATATTTTCCTCTAAAAGGAAAGTTTTTATTTTCTCTTCCTGTAAATGTTTGTTTTTCTATTCCTGACCTAAGTAGCTAATCATTAACACTGTTGTTGATATTATTGATTATTATTGGAGGGGGCAGCCAGGGCAGGCTCAGCTGGGACAGCAGCAGCAATTTGCCCATGGAAAGGGAGCTCAGGCCTTGGCAGGGGCTGCCCAGGGAGCTTTGCAGTGCCCATCCCTGCAGGTGTCCCCTGGAGGTGGCACTGAGTGCTCTGGGCTGGGGACAAGGTGCCCGTGGGGCACAGCTGGCACTGCATGGGCTGGCAGCCCCAAGGATCTGGGGATTCTGTGTTTCATGTATTAAAATCAGAATTAAACATTTTGTAAGTGCCTGTTTGAACATTTCCTCAGTTTTAGCCTTGTCTCCCTGCCCTCAGTTTTGGGTAACTCCAGGCCAGGTTCAATATTTAGTGAGATTCAGATCAATTCCATGGCTGGCAGAGAATGTGTGGGATCTGTGGGGGTGTCACACAGACAGTGCTTGGGTAAGATCATAACACAAAGGAGGGAAACCAGAAATGAACATCACTGAGTGAGGGAACAAGCAGAAATGAAGATTGAGGTGTGGTGGCTGCAGTTTCCCTCTCTCACTTTTGTTTCTGGTTCTGTTTTGTTTCCCCTGGCCCTCTCTGTGCTGCAGGAGTCCCAGCAGATGCTGGGCAGGCTGATTCCAGAGAAGCAGCTGCTCAATGACCAGCTCAAGCAGGTCCAGCAGAACAGTTTGCACAGTGAGTACATTGTGGGGCATGCCTGAGCTGGGCCAGGGCACATCCCCTCACTGGGGTGTCCCTGGAATGGCTCCCTGTGTGTTGCAAGGTGCAGATGGGAAAATGTTGCTTTCTGTGCCCTAAAGAGAAGAAAATACAAAATCCTGACTTGAGCTTGTATTCCAAACCAGGGGATTCCCTGCTCACCATCAAAAGAGCCCTGGAAGCCAAGGAACTGGCACGGCAGCAGCTCCGCGAGCAGCTGGATGAGGTGGAGAAGGAAACCAGATCCAAACTGCAGGAAATTGATATTTTCAATAACCAGCTGAAGGTAACCCAGGCCTCCTGAAGCCTTTCTGAGTGTTCAGTTAATTCTTTTCTAACCTGACTGTGGGGAGAAAAAATGAACTGAAATTATTAAGGATGTCAGTTTGGGGAGCATTCTCAACCTGTCTGTTGAGGATTTGATTTAATTTTTATTTTATTTAAGAAAATGCTGCTCAGCTTTCAAACTCAGGGTTTGACTCAATTTAATCTGCAGAGTCTCTTCAGGAGGAGATTTGAGCCCTGATTCCCAGTGTGTGGCTGCCAAAATGAAATTACCAATTTCTGTGCTTTTCATCCAGGAAGGGCAGGACAAGGTCAGCATCTGCTGGAATCAGGAGTTCAAATTGAAATCTTGAATAAAAGAGACTTGATTTTCTGCTGCCACCCAGAATTGTTATCAGCTGTCTGTGTGCTCCTGCTTGTCCCTGAGTGTGGTTTGTGGTTTCATGCTTTGCTGCTCAGTCTTTGTTAAAACTGTGATTTTTTTGTGTATTTCTGCACTGGCAATGTCTGAGTTCTGCAGAGAGAAGTTGGAAATCAGTCTGGAGTTACAAACTTTTAATAGCATTCATTTTTCATAAAGTATTCCACTATCTAAGTAGTTTATCTGCTAATTCCTCTGGTGGGTTCTCCTGAAAACTGCTCAAAAATGCTCCAGTTCCTGCAAGGTGTCCCAAATTGTATTGCAAATATTCAGCAGGAAAATCACTGTGACAGAGACATTAATGGAGTTGTTATGAAAGTTGATCAACTGGGATTAAATCAAACCATTTAAGATGGAAGGTGGGGTTGAATTTAAGCAACAAATAGCTTGTTTCAATTGGAGTTATTAATAATTATAGGAAAAATTAAAAGTGAGGCCCTGTTTTAAGGCTCATTTGAAGATGACTCTCCCAGGGAGAGACAGGGAGGATGGAAGGGGAGAATCTCTGCAGAGTCAGACACAGGACAAACAAAATGAGCACAATTTATATTTAGAAGGAAATAGAATGGTCTAATCCTTGCTTAATTAATCCATGAGTGTTAAACCTCACTTAGTTTTTCTTCATGTGTAGTTTTTAGATACATCTTAGCATGTTGTGCTTCTTGGGTATCTTTTTTTAATGAAATCTTTTAAAAGAGATAAATTGAACCAAAGGATATTCATTCTAAAGTTAGTGCCTGTATGTGGTTTGATCTTAAATTACTGAAACATAAATGGGAAATAGGTGAACAGTCTTGGTATTTGACAGCAGCAAAAAAACCCCAAAAAAACCAAAACCAACAATCCCAGCACATCTGAGCTCTAAATATGATAAAGGTTTCTTGTAAATTAAGGGATAATAGGTCAAGATGGGAAAGATGGAACTCTTCCTTTTTAAAACACATTTTTATCAAACAAATAAATTACAAACTCTGGATTTAATCAAGGTAATTTAGTTTAGCAGGCAACTTTTCCAAACTACAGCAGTTTACAGGATGCTCTGGATTTGTCTCCATGTTTTTGTGTTCTGTAATAAGTGAATTCTTCATACAAGTGTTAAACTACATCATCTTTGCTGTGTGTCTTAATACCATAGGAGTGATTAGGGAGATAAATATTTTTTTCTGCTGAATCTTTTTGTCATCTCTCCAAAACAACTGATTTCAGTTCCTTCTGATGAGTCTTTTAGAGTGGGAAATATTCATAGAATTTGGTGCATTTCCACCAACAGCTTTCAGGCTTGCTAAATGTTATTAACATTTCAAATCAGGTTGTTTGAATTGTAGAATTGGATATCTTGAGGTAGAGCCACTTGGTTTCAGATTGCTGGAGCTTGTTTGGCTGCTCAGGTATCCTTTCAAATGGGATTTGGGGCAGGTTGTGATAAAAGATAACCTCTGGTGGATTGGGCTGGATTTGGCTATAAAGTGATTGAGGTTACAAGGTTGAAAGTTTGGCCACTTCTTTGTGTCTTAGGGCTGAGGGAGTGAAACTTTTGTGCTCTTTAAAGATCTCAGCCTAGAGATGCAATAATTGTATTTATGCAGGTATCAATGAAGTGGAGCTGGTCACTTGTTTATTTTGTGATCATGGGTTGGAAGGACCTCAAATCCCCCCCAGTGCCAGCCCTGCCATGGCAGGGACACCTCCCACTGTCCCCAGTGTCCAGCCTGGCGTTGGGCACTGCCAGGGATGCTCTGGGCACCCTGTGCCAGGGCCTGCCCACCCTCAGGGTGCAGAATTCCTCCCCAACACCCCTGGATCTAAACTGACCCTCCCAGCTCCAAGGGCCTGATGCTCCTTTCCTATCCCATGGAAGAATGCAGAATTTGTTGCTGCTGCTGCTGCCCAGAAGCCCACAGGGGCTGAGTTGATGTTTGTGCCATGGTTGTGCTGGAATCCTGTCCCAGAGCCCCCAGTGTGTCCGTGTGTCCTGTGGCTGTGTGTCAGTGTCAGCAGGGCACTCCTGCTCCCAACCCTCTTTACATCTCAGCATTTCTTTCTTCCAGTCAGTGGCAGTGGAAGAGGCAATGCTGCAGTGCCTGGCTCTCCTCCTGGGCTGCATCCAGCACTTACACTCCTTGCCCAAGGTCTCCATGGCCTGCTCAGGCAGCACCCAGCTCCTTCTGAGCCTCCTCCAGTTATGTGCTTCACTTTCCCTAAGCAGATGAGTGTGCAGTGTTTGCTGAGGGGTGCCAGCACCAAAGCAAAACCAGACACCAGAGTTTGGCATTGGATTTTTATCTGTTTTTATCTAATCCTTATGCCTGCCTGAGGGGTGTGCCTTGAATTGCAACTTGGGCACAGTTGTAGTGAGTTATTTTTGTCTTCTGCTTATGTGGAACTTCAGGAGTTTAAGTAACTTGCCTGCTTTGGTCATGATGTACAGAATTTTTACAAAGCAAACACTTGGATGTGGGGTATCCCTACACATCACTGTAGTCTGTGATTCCAGGTAGGAGAGGGGTGGCAGCTCCCTTCTTTTGCCCAGGAATGGGTGAAGGGAGGAATTGGCTGCCCAGGCCAAAGCAGAGGCTTTGGGAGCTGGGAATGGGCAGGAAAGGGTTACTCTGGGAAAGCTTCAGGGAGCACAGAGCTGCAGGGTCCTTTCCTCTGGCAGCAAATGCTCTGCTTGTCTCAGGGGGGAAGATCTGATGGAAACCTTGGATTGTAATCCCTGAACATCCCAATTCCTGCTGTCTTTCTGTCAAAAAGGCATAAACTGGGCCAAAACAACTCCAGTTCTACCATGAAGGTTTTGTAGCAAATGACCTGGCTGTGTATGGTGAATATTGAAATGCTGCAATTCCCATTCAATAATATCAATGTGGCTGTTGTAACACCTCAAACCCTCCTTTTGCTCTGGGTTGTAATCCCTGAACATCCCAATTCCTGATGTCTTTCTGTCAAAAAGGCACAAACTGGGCCAAAACAACCTGGCTGTGTATGGTGAATATTGAAATGCTGCAATTCCCATTCAATAATATCAATGTGGCTGTTGTAACACCTCAAACCCTCCTTTTGCTCTGCTTGGATTTAAGTGCCAGGGGAACAATTGCTCTGCTTTTAAGGTGAGGCATTCCTGGTCCAGGAATGAGCAAAGCCTTGGGGTGCTCTGGTGGTGTTCACAGGGGTCTCAGGACAAGGGAAGAGATGAGGATCTGACTCCATGGTTCTGAAGGCTGATTTATTATTTTATGATAGATATTATAGTAAAATGATGTATTAAAACTATAGAAGAAATATTTCATCAGAAGGCTTGAAAGGAATAGAAAGGAATGGAATGATAATAAAATCCTGTGACTGACAGTCTGGACAGCTGGAATGTGATTGGCCATTAATTAGAAACAATCACATGAGACCAATCCCAGGGGTTTTTTAATCTGCAAAAATGCTCCATCCAGTGCCAGCACTATGAACTAGGTTTGGTTTTCTTAACACACAGTTCTGTCACAGGAAAATCCTTTCACAGGTCACTGACCCAGCACATCAGCTTGGCTGGGAGGGAATAGTGTGTTAAAATGTTTGTGTGACACTTAAATAATTCTTAAAATGTCTCTTTAATTCCATCTTCCCTGGGAACTGATTCTCTCTTTAATGATGCTGAGCTCAGTTTTCACTGAATTTAAAACTGAGGAGCATTAATGAAATAAAGCTGAGACCTGGGCCACAAGATCAGCTTCACTTTGAAGCTTTCACCCCTGTACCCAGTGGGTTTGAATCACTGCCATTTCTTTTTTTGTTTCTTATGCAATTTTCTGATTTGGGTCAGTGCATGAGGAATGAAAATTTCCTGTGGTTTGTAGTTTGTGAATTCCTGAAAAAACATCCAAATACTTCCAGGATTAAATGTTTCAGTCTCACCTGGACCATATTTTCATGATCAGATATCAGTTTTTGAAATGAACTGTTTTCAGTGAAAATCCTCAGTGGTCATAGGTAAATTTTCCCTTTTTCTAAATGCTGAGGAGTTCAGATGCAAAATTCCAGGTCATGGGAAGAAATTCCAGATAAAGATTGGATTTGTATTAATAGGTGTTAATGCAGAGAACAAATCTTGAGGAAAATATTATGGTATTATTATAATTATTTATATTCTAATTTTTTCAGGCAATTGAAGAAAAGCTGACATATATGAGTGAATAATCTCTGTACCATGACTCATCCCAAAGACATTCCTTAAGGATTTCAGTCTGCTGTGTATAAACCAGCCCTGAAGGTTCTTTAGTAAATCAGCATTAATTGGCAAATGAAACTGATTAAGAGTTGCTGTTGTGAGAGCTCAGAGGGCAGATTTGTGTATGCAATTCAATAAATGGATTCCATAAACCAGCAAACAAAACAAAACAGAAGTGACTGTTCAGATTAAGCTTTGTCCATTTTTTAGAGTCCCATTTAAAGGATTTCTGGTTTCCTAACCCTTTAATGGATAAAAATAGGAAAACAGTAGATGGTTTATAGACCCTGGCAATGAACCTGAAATACCTGCATTTGCAGGAGTGTGACTGTGAGAGGTGCCCACCACTGCCAGGTGTTGTCCCCTCACAGAGAACTCTTTGGGGCCATCAGTTCTGATTCACAGAGTGGATTTTTACACCAGTTTGTCTTTTTTTAATCCAGGAGCTGAGAGAAATCCATAACAAACAGCAGCTCCAGAAGCAGAAGAGCTTGGAAGCTGAGAAGTTGAAACAGAAGGAGCAGGAAAGGAAGATAGTGGAGCTGGAAAAGCAAAAAGAAGCTCAGAGGTAACAAACTGCTTTAGTGGAGCCCTAAATGTGACACCTCCCCTGGCACTCCTGGGAAACATTCCTGATTCCTGTCTGCCCAAACCTTCCAGGGATGCAGATGAGGTTTGTGTCCTCCAGTGCCCCCCTTTATGTTGGGAAGTGGATTGGTTGGACAGCAGCAGCAATTTGCCCATGGAAAGGGAGCTCAGGGAGCTTTGCAGTGCCCATCCCTGCAGGTGTCCCCTGGAGGTGGCACTGAGTGCTCTGGGCTGGGGACAAGGTGGGCACAGCTGGCACTGCATGGGCTGGCAGGGCTGTGCCAGCCCCAGGGATTTGGGGATTCCATGAATTAAGTTTTTCCTCCCACTGTTTTTGGTCAGGAATTGTCCTTGGACAGGGTCTGTTCTTACAGCACACCCAGGGTGTGAGGAGCAGCTGCTTCCCAGGCTTTGGGCTCTGGTTCTGAAGGGATTCCAGGGCTGGAATAGCCATGGGACAGACTGGAGCACACTGGGCATCCTTCACATCTTCACAGCTGCCTTTTCTGGGGCAAATTGTTTCCAGCAGAGAATACTGATTCATTTCTTGGTGTTCTGTCCTCTGGTGGAGGGGAAGGACTTGTTAACTCTGGCATTTGGGAATGGAAAATATTCCCAATAATTCTCTGCAGTGCTGTGCAAAACTTGGAGATACTTCTCCTTGCCCTCAACGTGAGGTTAAGGATGGCCAGGTATCTGATTCCTGCTTTTCTCTTTCTGATTTGCCTGTTTGGAGTCTTACCTTGGGTTGGATCCTCAAGGTCCCTTCCAACCCAAACCATTCCCTGAGTTTGTGATTTCTGAGAATCATTCCCAGTGTGAGGAGATGCTGGGGAATGGTTGATAAGTCACCAACATGAAGTTAGGGCATGGAAAAGAGGACTCTTGGTACTGGAGATGATCCAAAAGCTGTGGTGGCTTTGGTGTGAGTGGCTCTGTAGATGACCCAGAAGCTGTGGTGGCTTTGGTGTGAGTGGCTCTGTTGTCCCCTGTGTCCCCCAGGCGGATCCAGGACCGGGACAAACCGCGGGGACAGCCAGAGGAGGAGGCACAGTGGCAAAAAAAACCCCAGGAAGATGACAAGCAAAAAAGGGAAGAAGTCCCCAAGAAGAAGGACAGTGAGGATAAGGGGAAGCAGGAGATGCAGGAGAAGTTGGGCAAACTCTTCCAGCCCCACCAGGAGCCCAACAAGCCCGGCCAGGCCCCGTGGTCCAACGCAGGTAGGCTCCAGCAGCAGGGAGTGCCTGGGACAGCTCAGCTCTTTTCTCTTTTCCCATTTCACTTAGAGCAAGGTGGAGTTCAGGGCTGGATTGGGAGTCCTATTAAAGTAAATAATGCATGGGTTGAGCTGCAGGCTCCAAAAAGAGGCATCACTGTTCTTCCCCAGAGGCTGGTGTTGAACAGAGGGCACAGCACAGCTCTGAGACTGCAGGACAGGGGAAGGGGATCTCAGCTGCAAGGGGCTGGATGCAAATGTCAAAACTATTTCTGCAGTTGTTATTTTGCTGTGGGATACATGCTTTTTCACAGTAGGAACAGTGTGTTTTTCAGAATAGGAACAGTATGTTGTTTATTCACCCTTTTCCTTTCCTCCCCTCCTTTGTTTATATGGCCAATGATCTGAAATCTAAGGTTTAATTCCCCTTTCCTGCTCTCCACACATTCACTTTCAGCTGAGATTTTTTCCCTGCACTGTATCCTGGTTTTTGCCTGTAGTGGGAATCCTGCTTCCCTCTTAGGTGGCTTGGATACACACAGGAACTATTTGGGAATGTAAAAGTGGTTTAAATATTTGTCCAAAGGATTGCATCACTTTTATAACTAAATTCTGCCCAGAGCAGCTGTGAACTCCCAGTTCCTGGCAGTGCCAAGGCCAGGCTGGGCACTGGGGCTGGAGCAGCCTGGGACAGTGGAAGTTCTCTGGCAGGGCTGGCACTGGGAGGGCTTCAAGGTCCCTCCCAACCCAGGCCATTCTGTGTTTTTATGATTTTCCCTGTTTTTTAGCAGAGAAAATAATAAAAAATTGTATTTAAATAATCAATTTTTATGTTTCCCTTGTGTAAAAAGGGGATAAGGTTGTTCTGCAGACCTTGCAGGTTTGGTGACTCTTGTCTCCATTTCCACCCCATTTTCCAAGTGTTTAAAAATCAGGTGGTTTGATTTCTTCTCTCTGTATCTGTGTGTTTCCTTTGCTCAGAGAAAGCTCCTCTAACCATTTCTGCTCAGGAGGATGTAAAAATAGTGTATTATAGAGCTCTGTATCCTTTTGAATCCAGAAGCCACGACGAGATCACCATCCAGCCTGGAGACATTGTCATGGTAAGCAGGAATTGGGATATTCCTTGGGAAAAGCCTTCAGCTGCTGCCAGGGCTGCCTTCAATTTTATATGGCCAGAAATAGAACTGCAAATCCCAAAAATCTGGTTGCAGGTGTGTTGGTAGAGAATAATTTCCAGTTTTTCAGGGATGTGGTCACTGGGTTGAGTCAAACTCTGAAGCAAGGTTTGCTTTTGGCTCTCTAAGTTTGATTCTCTGGTTAATGGCTGCAGGGATTGAGTGGATATTAATACTAATTAATCATTAGTATGTTCTTAACATGCAGAATGAAAATTCCTGGGGGAATTCTTAAATATTATTCACTGGGGGAAGTGTTCACCTGCACAGGAGAAGCTTTGGGCTGAGCTCAGGGTGGCCTTGCAGGGCCTGGAGGAGCCCCAGGAAAGCTGGAGAGAGACAATTGCCAGGGGATGCAGGGACAGCACACACGGAATGGCCTCAAACTGAAAAATTACAGGTTTAGATCAGATATCAGGGACAATTTCCTCCCTGGCAGGGTGGGCAGGCCCTGGCACAGGGTGCCCAGAGCAGCTGGGGCTGCCCCTGCATCCCTGGCAGTGCCCAGGGCCAGGCTGGACACTGGGGACAGTGGGAGGTGTCCCTGCCATGGCAGGGGTGGAGCAGGACAGGTTTGACCTGACCCCAACCATTCCACAGTTCAGTGATTTCAATATGGATAGAAAAGGAAAAACAAAAATTGTCAAGCCCTCTTGCATTGCAAGAAGTTCATTGCTGCAGAGGAGATCTGGGTTGTTTTCAGTACAATTCCCATTTGCAGGATGTGTTTGTTAACTCTCTGATTTCCTGTGTCTGCAGGTGGATGAAAGCCAGACTGGAGAGCCAGGGTGGCTTGGTGGAGAGCTGAAGGGGAAGACTGGATGGTTCCCTGCAAACTATGCAGAGAAGATCCCAGACAGTGAAGTGCCAGCCTCTGCCAAGCCCGTGGCTGAATCCTCTGCTGCTCCCAAAGTGTCTGTGCAGGAAAGCTCCACGTCCCTGGGAGCTCCTGCCCCTGCAGAGGCTCCTGCAGCAGCCAACAACTGGGCAGACTTCAGCTCCACGTAGGTCTGGGGCTCCTTGGGGACTGGCAGGGACACAGAGCCAGGGTGCAAACACCTTCTGGGGAGGGCAGGGGGCTTTCTGTGGGAATCAGGGCAAGCTGCAGCCCTGTGGGGCTGGGGGCTGCTCCCATCAGCCCTGCCTGGCACAGCATGGGCAGGAGACATCCCCATGTGTGGGTGTGGGGGAAGGGGTTCACTTCCCTTGGAATCACAGAATCCAGGAATGCTTTGGGCTGGGAGGGACCCTAAATCCCACCCAGTGCCAGCCCTGCCATGGCAGAGACACCTCCCACTGTCCCCAGTGTCCAGCCTGGCCTTGGGCACTGCCAGGGATGCAGGGGCAGCCCCAGCTGCTCTGGGCACCCTGTGCCAGGGCCTGCCCACCCTGCCAGGGAGCAATTCCCTCCTCATCTCCCACTGAAATTTCCTTTTTTCAGTGGGAACCCATTTCCCCTTGCCCTGCCACTGCTCTTCCTAATGAACAATCCCTGTCCAGCTCTCCTGGAGCCCCTTCAGATGCTGCCACCTCCTAAATCCCTTTCTCTTACATTGGTTTCCACCAAGGCTCATTGAAGGTTCCCAACCTGCTTATTGTCATGTACAATATATTGGTATATACATATATATATACACCTATAAACATATTGTTATGTACAATATATTGTTATATACATATATGAATATACATATAAACATATTGTTATGTACAAAATATATATATACATATATATATATACATATATATATTGTTATGTACAATATATTGTTATATACATATTGTTATATACATATACATACACACATATACATATTGTCATGTACAATATATTGTTATATACATATATATTTATATATACATATCTACATATTGTTATGTATTATATTCTAATGGCAGAGATGACATGGAAAAGTGATTTAATTCCTGGTCACAGCATTAGTAAAACTGATGGAATTGGCACATGTGCCCATCCCTGGGTGTCTTAATACACTGGGCACTTTTATCAACTGCAATTCCTTCTCCTTTGACCATGAAATCCATATTTATAAACTGATATCTCAATGGGTGCCCAGAGCAGCTGGGGCTGCCCCTGCATCCCTGGCAGTGCCCAGGGCCAGGCTGGGCACTGGGGACAGTGGGAGGTGTCCCTGCCATGGCAGGGGTGGCACTGGGTGGGCTGTGAGGTCCAAACCCAAACCATTCCATGATCCTGTGTCTAAAGGAAAGGGATGTGAGAGGTCAGTGATGTGCAGAGGGGAAGATTTCAAACCAGTTTTGGAAAGAATAATTGATTATTTTTATTTCACTTCCTGCTGTGTGCAATGCAGCCTGCACTGCTTGAACTTCTGTTTGTAGGGACACAGCTAAGAATTGAGATAAAAACTTGTCCTTCAGTGGCAAAGACAAGGAGCTCAGTGTGGGGCTTGCCTTAAGGTGAAGTTGTGATTCACCAGTGTTCAGTAGCACCTGGAGTTAAGGTGCTGAATATCATGGAAGAGAAATTCATGTAGACATTAAAATATTTGTTCAGTGTGAATTTTTTTGTTCCTACCATTAAAAGCAGCAGGAATCCCATCATTCTGTTCTTTTTCTCTGCAGCTGGCCATCAAACAGCAGTGAGAAGGCAGAGAGTGACAACTGGGAGGCATGGGCAGCTCAGCCCTCGCTGACCGTGCCCAGCGCGGGGCAGCTGCGGCAGCGCTCGGCCTTCACCCCCGCCACCGTCACCGGCTCCTCGCCGTCCCCTGTGCTGGGCCAGGTGAGTCCTGAACCCACCCTGCCCTCAGCAGAGCCACTCTGGGCTCTGCAGGTGGGGGTAAAACCCTGCTGCTAGTCAGGTTGCCTCTGGAATAATTTATAATTAATATTATTAGAGTAACGGCTTATGTGTGTTGTGTATCGAGAAGGAATGATTTCACATGTCACAAAGATATGAAAATGTTCAAAAGAAATATTGGGGAAAGTATAAAGTACAAAAGATATGAAAGTATCCAATAGAAATATTGAAAAAAAATACAAACTACAAAAAATATTAAAATATCCAATAGATATATTAAAAAAAATATGAACTGCAAAAGATATTAAAATATCCAATAGAAGTATTGGGAAAATTATCAACTACAAAAGATATGAAAATATTCAATAGAAGTATTGGGAAAATTATCAACTACAAAAGATATGAAAATATCCAATAGAAATATTGAAAAAAATACAAGCTACAAA
This sequence comes from Ammodramus savannarum pratensis, assembly GCA_020466415.1. NCBI lineage: Eukaryota > Metazoa > Chordata > Aves > Passeriformes > Passerellidae > Ammodramus > Ammodramus savannarum. The sequence goes on along the minus strand of JAHXMQ010012338.1, from coordinate 22,223,834 downwards.
AAATATTAAAATATCCAATAGAAATATTAAAAAAATATGAACTGCAAAAGATATTAAAATATCCAATAGAAGTACTGGGAAAATTACCAACTACAAAAGATATGTAAATATTCAATAGAAGTATTAAAAAAAATCGAACTACAAAAGATATGAAAATATCCAATAGAAATATTAAAAAAAAAAGTACAAAATACAAAAGATATGAAAATATCCAATAGAAGTACTGGGAAAATTACCAACTACAAAAGATATGTAAATATTCAATAGAAGTATTGGGAAAATTACCAACTACAAAAGATATGAAAATATCCAATAGAAATATTAAAAAAAATACCAACTACAAAAGATATGAAAATATCCAATAGAAATATTAAAAAAAATACGAACTACAAAAGATATGAAAATGTCCAATAGAAGTATTGGGAAAATTACCAACTACAAAAGATATGAAAATATCCATAGAAATACTGGAAAAAGTACAAACTACAAAAGGCTTGGAGAGCAAAGGGGGAACCTTGCCTGTGCATGAAAACACTCACCTGACAGGACATAGTGACACCTGCAGGAGGGGTGGCAGGGAGGTCCCACCAGAGGGAGGTCCAGAGAGGAGCAGGAGCTGCTGCAGAGAGCCCAGAGGAGGCTCCAGGATGGGCA
>JAHXMQ010012338.1:22190696-22205111 GCA_020466415.1 Ammodramus savannarum pratensis | reverse complement strand
ATTTTTCCCTCACAGAGTGGTCAGGCCTTGGGCTGAGCTGTCCAGGGAGGTTTGGAGTCGCTGGAATTGTCCAGAGCAGTCTGGATGTGGCCTTGGGGACAGGGATTGGGGTGATGCTGGTGGGGCTGGGGTGGCACTGGGAGATCCTGAAGGGCTCTTCCCACCCTGGTGATCCTGGGATTCTTGTCCAGACAAGGCAAGTGAAGAAGTGTTGTACAAAGCACCAGGAGTTCTCCCACTGATGTTCTGATTTCAGAGCAGATTTAGCTGAGGATTGGTGCTCATTTATTGCCTTCCCTTTTCCTTCCTTGGAGGAGCTCATATTTGGGGTTTAAAGCACCTGCCTAACCAGATTTTCCCTCTCTAATGTTTCAGAGGTTAGCAATGGATCCTCGCTGTAAAGGAATGCCACTGTCAAGTTTTCTACTGAAGCCTATGCAACGGGTAACCAGATACCCACTAATCATCAAAAATGTACGTTCCCTTGCACACCTGTGGGTTTGGTGCTGCTGTGCTTACACCTTAATGACAGGGTTGTTTCCTTTTTTGTGTTAGGGTTTGTCACTGTGAGGTTTCTGATGTGCTGGGGAATGTGGGATGTGTCCTTTAATACTCAATTCCAGTATAGAAAATGGGATCATTCCTTGGGGTTTGGCAAAGTTATTCCATATTTCCATTTGAAAAGAGCTGAAGCCTGCACCCAAAGAACCAGAGGCACTGAGTGCTGAGGGAAGATTTAAAATTCAGATCACAGGAGCAACAAGACAACCTTGTGCTCATATTTGCCTTTCCCCTCAGTGCCATTCCCTCCCCACGGGCTGAGCCTGCATTGCTGCAGCTTCCCCCTGTGCTGATGCTGCTGGAGGATTTACAGCCCTTTCCTAGCACTCACACTTGTTGCTTAATGTTTCCCAACCCAAATAACACCATGGAGCGTGGCCCAAGGCTTTCACAGGGGATTATGAATTGGGTGTTGGCATGTAGGGATTCCTTCAGCAGTCAGGGCTCCATTTCTGTATTTGGCTGTCAGAGGAGCCAGCAGTCCTGCTGCAAAGGCTGTGCAGGCAGGCCTGCAGTCCAGCTGTTCCCAAATGGTGTTTGTCTCCCAAACAAAGGGAAACAAACATTTCTCACATCTGTCAAGGAGGAAAACAATCGTGGGGCTGGCTCTGCTGGCAGTGTGGGGCTGGCAGCTGAGCTGTGGTGCCGGGAGGCTGATGCTGCCTGTGCTTGTGTGCAGATCATAGAGAATACCCCCGAGAACCACCCTGACCACAGCCACCTGAAGCAGGCGCTGGAGAAGGCGGAGGAGCTGTGCTCGCAGGTGAACGAGGGCGTGCGCGAGAAGGAGAACTCGGACAGGCTGGAGTGGATCCAGGCCCACGTGCAGTGCGAGGGCCTCTCCGAGGTAACGGGGGGACAGGGACACGGCAGCACCGTCCCCTCCCCTGGCCCCTGTGCCCTGTCCTGGCCCCTGCACGCCGTCCTGGCTGCTGCTCGTGCTCCTGAACCTGCTTGGGTGCCTGGCTCCAGAGCAGTCCCGGGTCCAACGCTGCCGTCTGCAACCAGCACTTCCCAGTTTCCCAGTTCTTTGTGCTGCAGTGCTCATGGGGCTGCTGCATCCCATCCACTGACCAGTATGGACTGCTTTGAAAACTAAATATTCAGAAATATTTTCTGTGATAAAGCTTTGTGTGCATTTGAAAACTCAAGAATACTGATCAAGTCTCTGGAGACTTTACACCTCCCATGCCATGTTACATGATAAGTTTCTAGAAATATTGTGTTTGGACGGAAGACATTCTGCTGGCCTTCCTGTTGTTGGTGGAGGTAACAGAGGCTGACAGATCACAACTTGATTTTCAAAGTATGCACCATTCTAGAAGGTAAAAAATAATGAGCACTGGTTGGTTCATCAAGTAGAAAGATTGCATTTCACCTGAGGAAGTGGGGCTGTTCTGGGAGAAGGATGGGTGTGACACTGTCAGCACATCCAGCTGTCTGCCAGCAGGAGAGTGGCTGCTTTATCTTCTGTGGGTGGTGCCTGCCCCAGAGCACCAGCTCCACACCCTGTGGTGCTCACTGCACCATAACAGCAGCAGCAGCCCCAGCCATGGCAGGAACAGCCCAGCCTCTCCTGGTTTCTGTCCAAGGGGTTCCCAGCCTGCCAAAGGAGCCCCTCCAGAGCCAGCTGCCCAGGCTGGGCAGAGCTGTGCCAAACCCTGGTGTAAACAGACCTGAAAATGGCACTTTAGGCAAGGGCAAGACTCTGCTGATCCCTGACAAGGCCTGGCTGAGTCTGGGATTGTGCCAGTGATCAGCAGCTCTCACTTGGGGTGTCGTGGCCATCTGAAGTCCTCTGGGGTGTTGTAAGGGGTGAAATTCAAGCACAATTCAGAATGCAGCCCTTAAGGAAGCTCAGCCTGTGGTGAGGCTGTTGGCAGAGTTGCTGCTCATCCAGGACAGGTGCCCTGGCTCAGTCCCACCCTGGAGGTGCATGTACATGGCCAGGGGGCACAGATGCTTGTGGCTTCCCCTGCCTGCCCAGCCCTGTGGCCTTCAGGGACTCTCCCAGGGCCCCCTGTGACTTGTGCTGCTTGTGGTGCTGGAGGCATGGCTGGTCATCCCTGCCACAGATGGAACCAGGACTCAAAACTGTGTTTGCTCTCTTGCAGGGCAGCCCCGATTGTTTCACTTTATACAGTGCGTTGTTGTTCTTCTTCTACTTTTCGCAGCAACTCGTTTTTAATTCAGTTACAAACTGCTTGGGACCACGCAAGTTCCTGCACAGTGGGAAGCTCTATAAAGCCAAGAGTAACAAGGAGCTCTATGGTTTTCTCTTCAACGACTTCCTCCTCCTCACTCAGATCATAAAACCTCTTGGCTCTTCTGGCACAGACAAGGTCTTCAGCCCCAAGTCCAACCTGCAGTACAAAATGTACAAAACTGTGAGTGCTGCTCCAACACGGGGATGGGGACAGGGCTCAGCAGCTCCATTCTGGGGGTGTGAGCAGGAGCCTTCCTAGAGAAGAGCTAGAAAGCTTTGGGGTTCAGGGCTGATGGCAGGAAGGGTGGCTGTGGGCTCTAGGGAAATAAGAAAAGATGATTTGGAGGTTTTGCTTGAATAAAACTCTTCCATGAGGGCTCGTGTGTTTGAGGGAGCAGAGAGAGAGTGGCATTCACTGCTCTCTGGGGGAGGAAGCTCTGCTGTGCTTGGCTCTCTCCAGGAGTGTCCCCAGGCTATGCAGGCACCTCTGTCTCTGTCAGCTTTGAAAATTTTCTGCAGAAATGTAGGAGGCAGAAGGGGGAGATACTTGGGGCATGGAATAGTCCTGCTGTGAGCTGATGTGTGCTGAATGGCCCTGTGCAGACTCTGCAGTACAACTCAAGCTCTGCTGATGTTTTACAGCCCATTTTCCTCAACGAGGTACTGGTAAAGTTACCCACAGACCCTTCTGGAGATGAGCCCATCTTCCACATCTCCCACATCGACAGAGTCTACACACTGCGGGCTGAAAGCATTAATGAAAGGTAAGGGTCTTTGTGGGCCTTGAAAAAGTCTGGGAGCTGTAGGATGGGAATGGTTGTGATGGAAACTTGCACAGCACTCTCCAAGCTGATTATTTTACAGGAAAATTCCTTCTTGGGAATACGATGATCTGAAAAAGAGGGAGAAATAATGATGTTTCCTGAATTCCAGCTAGACCAGTGATGAAATGGCTGAGGGTGGATGTTTAGGCTTGCATGTCATGTTTTATGGTGATGTGAAGAAGCCAAAAGATGCAATTCTTATCTTCTGCTGCCACCTGGGATAGTGGATGGTGACCCTGCCCATGGCAGGGAGCAGGACTGGGGGAGCTTTAGGACGCCTCCCATCCCAAACCGTGAATGTCCTATGGAGCAGCAACGCTTCATTTGGGGTTCCAGAATTAATCCACAGCCTCCAGATTCTCCCACGTTTCCTTGGCTCAGGCTTCCCTGTATGTCATAGCAGTTCTTCAAAGCCCTTGAGGTCACTTTGTAGCCTTTCTGCCACCCTTTCTCTGTCAGCCTTCCCCCTCAGCCTCCTTCAGGCACAGGCTGGGAGTTCTGGGATGGACTCAGTGATCCATGTGGGTCCCTTCCAACTCAGGGTGTGCTGTGACTCTTAACCATGAAATGGTTTCCCAGAAGGGCCCATTCACCACCCCTGGACTCCCCAGGTTATGCTTTTAAAGCCCTGAGAGTCAGAAGAGTTGGGTTGGAAATCTCAGGGACCAAGGACAGTGGCCACCTCAGCAGCAGCAGCATCTTGTACCTCCTGTCTCCAATAAATCAGTTTATTTCAGGAAAACAAGAGGCTGGATGAAAGCAAACCTGTTCTTGAGACCGTTTGTTTTCTCAACAAGCATCTCCTGCTCATGGTTCTCTTGAGCTTTCTCTGTGTGCTGGGTTTTCTGCCTTGGGATGGTTCCATTCTGCAGGTGCTGAATTCCAGTAAAATCCCTTCCAGGCAGACAGCTGTGGGATGGCAGAGCCTGGGATGGGAAGGAGGGACAGCTTTAGTTTTGTCAGCTGTGCTCCAGCAGGGAAAAACAGAAATGGCATTTTGCAACTTTTTTTTCTCCTTTCCTTCTGAAGGACTGCCTGGGTTCAGAAGATCAAAGCTGCTTCAGAACTTTACATAGAGACTGAAAAGAAGAAGAGGGAAAAGGCCTACTTAGGTACAGCATAGGATGTGGAGGGGTCTCATCTTCTGTGGAAAAGTCCCTGGGCAGGAAAATTCATTGGTGACATTTCTCTCTGCTCTCCTGTTCCACCACAGTTCGCTCTCAGAGGGCAACAGGCATCGGGAGGCTGATGGTGAATGTTGTTGAAGGCATTGAGCTGAAACCCTGCAGGTCCCATGGTGAGTGCCTTGGCTTTCCTTGCTCCATCCACAGGACATTCCCATTTGCCAGCCTAACTCTCCAGGGGCTCTGTGCCAGACATGATTTTGTTACATGATGTGGGTTTAATGAAGGTAAAATAGGCAGAGGTGACTTTGTGCAGCTGAACCACAGTCCTGCAGTTGTCCTGCACGAGGCTTTTGTTTCAGGCTGGCTTTGTTTCCACCACACAATCCATAAAGTCCTGAAGGGAAGGGTGGAGGGTGCTCAGCACCCAGCAGAGCATTCACTGTGATGGTGATGTAGCCCATTACAGAGGCAGTGAAGCAGAGCCTGGGATGGGACCAGAACCTGGTGTGGCCAAGGTCTGTCCCAGCTCAGGTGGCTGTTGGAGCAGAAGGAAGCTCAGGAGCAGGAGCACACAGCTAACAAAGCCCTGCTCGTTCCTGTTTGTTCCCAGGAAAGAGCAACCCCTACTGCGAGGTGACCATGGGCTCCCAGTGCCACATCACCAAGACCATCCAGGACACCCTCAATCCCAAGTGGAATTCCAACTGCCAGTTCTTCATCAAGGACCTGGAGCAGGACGTGCTGTGCATCACGGTGTTCGAGCGGGACCAGTTCTCCCCGGATGGTGCGTACGGGGCTGCCCCTGCCAAGGGCGTTTGCAGAGCTCTTGTTTGAGGAGGAGCATTCCTGCTGAGGGAAAGCAGAGGGAATGGGCTGGGCTGGGACATGATCTTTAAAGATACCTCAGGTTTGGCCCTCTTTGCATAGGAGGAGTCAACTTAACCTCGCTCCACACAGTATCAGCACAAAAAGGATGCAGCTCCCTCTGGGCTTTGAGAGTTCCTTTTCTTGTGCAGTTGACAACAACTAAAATGTGATTTGTAATTCTGCTGAGACTCCAGGAAGCTCTGGATGCTGCTTGCACACAGATGGGTTCAGGCAGGAGGAAGAGAAATTACTTTGAGTTCCTGTTATATGCAATAACAGCAGCAAAAATGAGGCCAGGATCCCAAACCCAACAGTTTGGCTGGGAAAGGACCTTAAAGATCATCCAGTTCCAGCCCCTTCCATGGGCAGGGACACCTTCCACTATCTCATGTTGCTCCAAGCCCTGTCCAGAATTTTGTATCAGAAATGACAGACATACTTATGTATTTTTTGAAACAAAACAGAGATACACACTTTAGTTAGAAACACTTGAACACTTCCAGGGCTGGGGATTCCACAGCCTCTCTCATTCTTATTTCCTAAGCTGGGATGAGCACGTGGAGCATCACAGGGTGTATTTTGGAGTCACAATCTCAGGCAGTGTTTGGGTAGGACTGGTACTGGCTCATTGACCTCGCTGCTGGGCTGATGACCTGCTTGGCTCTGTCATCTCCAGCAGGTTCACCCTCAGATTTAGCTGAGAACTTTGGCCTTTGGCCTTATTTTATATCGTAAAATCAAGAAGTCCCTGAGGCAAGGCAGCTGTGAATTCCATAGTGGGTTTTTCCACTCCTGGGCCCATTTAGTTTTAATGCTGCTGCTGCTGTTTAACATGGTCTGGCTGAATGCCCTGCTATGCAGCTTGGCAGCCTTTGGCCCCCTCCAAGAGCACAACTAGAGTAGGACTGAAGGCTTGTTTTCTCTTGGCTGTGTGTGGGTGGAAGTTCAGCTCCTTCTGCAGGCTCTGGTTCCCCTTTCCTGAGCACGCTGTGTTTCTGCATTGCAGACTTTTTGGGCAGGACAGAGATCCGTGTGGCAGACATCAAGAAGGATCAGGGTTCCAAGGGACCAGTTACAAAGTGTCTCCTTCTGCACGAAGTCCCCACGGGAGAGATCGTGGTGCGCCTGGACCTGCAGCTGTTCGATGAGCCTTAGGAGAGAGGGGCCAAGGTCAGAATTGAGCCAGAGGTCGCTGCAGGAGGTGTCTGCAGAAGCTGTCACCGAGTCCTTGCTGGTGTGGCATGAAACTACTGCTCGCCCTTCACACGACAGAGGGTTATCAAAGCAAACAGGAGCAGCTTTGTGCCTTGATAATTCTCACTGAACACACGAATCCCAATTTAGTGAGGAGATCTCCCTCAATCTCCCTGTGTGGAACTTGGCGTTGGTTTCCTGGGCTGGTGAAACAACCCTGTTGTTCCTTGTGCTGCAGTGGGGATAGCTGGCAAAACACATGGGTGGCTGTGCTTGCTCCAGCTGCCCTGCTCTTTGATTCCCGTGGAGGAGGCAGTGTGGGTGTGTTTTGGAGGCTGTCTGAGGGTTTTCCCCTTCAGGAGTTCTGTGCCTATTGCCTAGCAGAGTGGTGTGTAAATGTGAGTGAATGGAAGCAGCAGTTTTGCAGCAGGAAGATCTCTGAAGGTCTTCATGATGGTACTGAAAAGACTTAGAAAATAAATAGTCTATATCTATAAACAGAGAAGATTCTATTAACATACCACTTCATGACTCGTGTTGCCCCTGAAAATAAAAGCTGTCCAGGCCTTCTGCACAAGGATGAATTGCACTCCAGAAGAGTCCAGCCCCGGGTCCCTGTGGGAGTTGCTGTTGTCCCCAGAGCTGTAAGTGCTGGGGCAGGAAGCCAAGGTGAGGCACAGAGCCCTGCTGGTGCTGTGTGTCCCTCCCGGGTGCTCCTTCACTGCTGCTGCTCCCACCTGCAGTGGGGGAGAGGAAACAATCGTGGCTCCAGCTCAGGAAGGGTCGGTGCAGCCTGCAGGGCCTGGTGTGGTGCCCAGTACGGAGCTGAGCTGAGCTCTCCTGTGTGCAGCCAGGGCACGGGGGGCTCGGGGCGTCCCACGGGGCAGCTGCTGGGTGTCACCGAGAGCTTGTGGTGCCCTGCAGAGTGGGGACCCCAAAGCCATCCAGGGAATGCAGGGCTCTCCATCCCTTTCACTCCATGGATAACAACGTCCAGGCCCACGTCCCTGCTTGGCAGAGCTCCCGGGCACAACGTCTGCTTTCCCTGTGAGTGCCCTGCTGAGCCTGGACTCGGGGAACAAAACATCCCTGAGAGTCAAATTCCTCTTTGTTCTGCTTGGATTCCTTTTGTTCATGCCCTGCCACGCATCCACTGGTATTTTTGTAAGGACTTCGTTCCGGATGGGAGGTGCCAGCCCGTGTCATTCGCATGTGAACGTTCTGTGGAGCTGTTGTTAGGTTTTGGTGTTCCTTGCATGTCCTCTCAGTACTGGTTCCCACCTCTCCTGTGTCGGCGGTGTTCTCTAGCACTCCAAGTCTTATTGGTTTCCATTAGGAAATTAGGATATATCCATAACAGGTAGGTAGATCAGTATGGTAATAAGTGTAAACTGTGCTGGGAAGTGTCTGTGTATTATAATTTCCTAAAAGACCACTGTAATGTTTAAAGCAATGGGAAGGAAAAAAATGTATGTTGGAGGGACAACAAAGTTTACATTTCATACTTTTCAGAATCGCTTTATTATTTATTTATTGAAGATAGTGTAGAATTTTGTATCAGAAATGACAGACATACTTATGTATTTTTTGAAACAAAACAGAGATACACACTTTAGTTAGAAACTTTCAACTGACCACATTTTAGAGGGAGTGTGACTTCCTAGGCATGCATTTGTTTACCACTAACTGGCTGAAAACACGATTAAGAGAACTTTAAGTTTCTATTTTTCAATGTTGTTAAGAAAATTGTTTCAATTAAAATATGTAAATAGTACTAAACCCATGCTTTCCTAATTCCATATCAATACATTTTATTAAATATAATGTATATGAAATACACATTGTTGTGGTAGGATAAAAAAAGTGATAAAATCTATTACTGGAGTACCATTAAATGTCATTGTCTAACCTTTTATTGCTGTCCTAATTTTACTCAGTGCTGCCAACAGGGTGAAAATTCATTTCAGTGTTTCACAAGTAGCATCACTTTGTTTGTCAATAGTGTCATTTCACCAGCATCAATTACAGTGACAGCTGAACTGGCCAACAGGACAAATAAAATCTCATGGCTGGAATGCAGGAACCTTGGGCAGGGTTTGGAGGGAGCCCCAAGGAGCTGCACCTGCCTGAGGCTCCTGTGGTGCTGGAAGTGGGGGACCCTTCACTCAGGGGCCCTCTCAGACTGAAACCCATGTCATGGACATCAGAGAATCCCAGAATGGTTTGGGTTGGGAGGGAGCTCAGAGCCCACCCAGTGCCACCCCTGCCATGGCAGGGACACCTCCCACTGTCCCAGGCTGCTCCAGCGCCATCCAACCTTGGCACTGCCAGGGCAGTGCTGCAGCAGCCTGTGGGATTGCCCCATTTTGGGGAATTGTGACAGAACAAGCACAAGCACCTTCCCAGCCCCATCTCTTGGGATGTCCCACTCCCCCTGGATGCACAGGAGTGGAGTTTGGCTCACAGAGATCCAAGGAATCCCTCACAATCCAGTGCTAAAGGGGAAGCTCAGCCTGTCCCTGTGCATGGAGGACAGGCTGTGTCCATGCCCTGGTGACAGTGTCACTGCCCTTGGAGCTCGGTGGCACACCAGCTGCTGGCTTCTCAGACAGAACTGTGCTCTCTGGAGTCACACAGTCCCCAAATCCCTGGGGCTGGCACAGCCCTGCCAGCCCATGCAGTGCCAGCTGTGCCCACCTTGTGCCCAGCCCAGAGCACTCAGTGCCACCTCCAGGGGACACCTGCAGGGATGGGCACTGCAAAGCTCCCTGGGCAGCCCCTGCCAATGCCACACACTTGGAAGTGCTGTAAAATAAAACCACCCCCAGGCTGGCCTTGGCTCAGAAATGCTGAGAGCCTGCCCAGGGCAGAGCTGATGGAAAGCCAGGCTGGAAATCCAGGAGAGGCTGCTCAGAGCTGGGGAAGGGACTTGGGCACCTGGAGACAGAGCTGACACTGAGCCAAATAGCTGAGTGATTGCAGCAGGGTTTTTTCTAGATGCACTTAATTATTCAGTATTTTCTCAATGTGAGTTTTTATGAGGGCACTTTTTCAATGCTCATTTTACAATTTTTTTACCCTTTAAAAGTAATTCAGTCACTTTTTGTTACGTGTGAGGAGGATTGAGGTGAGAAACATTGTAATGGAGTTTTTTCTTACATTCTCAAAACTGAGATGTGACAACTCCAGCCTCTGACTCCAAGAGCAGTGCCTGGTGCCAGACTGCTCTGCTTGTCACATCTCAGTTCATTCAAATCCAGCAGTCAAAGCCCTGGAAACAGGGAGAAGCTGGGAACCAGGAGAAATTGCTTTGAGGGTTTGCTCTGTACATTCCACATCTGCCCTTGCTTTGTTCAGCCTCTCCCCTCCTGTCCTGTGTGCACATTGCTGTATCCAGAGTTCAGTACATGCTTATAGATATAAGATATAATACAGATATATTATTATTGTACATATAGTACAAAACCACAGCTCTGTTGTCATTGTCAAATACCGAGGAAATCTCACAGAAAAGTGTTTAAAGGCACCTGGTTTTGTTTGTTCATTTAAATATTTTAAAAGGAGTGTCCTCAGGAAATTATTTTTCTGTATGTAGGATATATTTAGGATCTCATTAAAAAAATAAAGAACTGCAGTGAGAGTCTGTTAAATGGCTCTAATTACTTGACAGAGTAGTCAAAGGCTCTGCTGTGACCATGGGTCAATTCCTTGGCTGCCTGTAAAGCTGCCAAAGTGTCACTGTCCCTGGTTTAGGGACCAGTTCTGACAGTGCTGTGCAAGCCAAGGGAACTGGGGCTCCCTCCAAGCCCCCCCAGCCCCTGGGTCCTGCCCCTGCCCTGAGCACGGGAGAGGGGGAGAAAGAACAAACAGGGACAGAGCTGAAGGGTCAGGGCTGGGTGAGCAGCAGGAGCTCTGCCCTCCCTCCATACCCCAGAAGTGGCTGAAGGGTGATGGATGGGAGGGAAATCCATCCCAGATTTGGGAGCTGTCCCATGGGAAGGGGACTGTGGTGTGACACAGGAGAAGGTTGGCTGTGGGACCACAGTGCTGGTCCAAGAGCTGGCCCTGTCTCCAGCCCTGCTCTTCAGGCAATCACAGGGTGCTTTGGGGGGTCCTCAAATCCCACCCAGTGCCACCCTGCCATGGCAGGGACACCTCCCACTGTTCCCAGTGTCCAACCTGGCCTTGGCACTGCCAGGGATGCAGGGGCAGCCCCAGCTGCTCTGGGCACCCTGTGCCAGGGCCTGCCCACCCTCTGAGAGGTGCTGCTCCCTCTTCTTCATCTCACCCTGATGGGCCCATTTTGCTTTTTGCCAAACAAATGGTATGGACTAGTTTCCTTTTCTTTTTCTCTTTCAAGACAACCAGAGAAAAATTCTACTGTCTGTAGAATTTGTATGATCCTAAAAATTATGAAGGCATTATAAAAACTTGTCTGGCACTAGAAGATAAACTTACCTTTTCTTTCAAGAAAATGCAATTAATTTGTATTGTTGATTTGCAGCATATTTAACTATTCCTCAATGAAATATCTGTACTGTGAAGATGGCTCCTTTTGGTTTTTAAGGCATTTGTAATAGGTATGCATCAGGCAGCACTGTTTCTCATAATGCAATTTTAACTGATTTCAGTTCTGTGAATGTCTTGTTCCCTCAGTCCATCCTGGTTAAACAATTCTATTTACAGACAAGCTAAAACTAAACAAGAGTCCCTAAACTGTGTCCCCCTGTGTGAGGCCTGGTGCTGCTCCAGCTGTGGTGGCACAGCTGGTGTGGGGCTGTGCAATGTGGGACACAGCTGGGACTGGGCTTGTGCAAGTGAATGATGCAAGAATAAATGCAAATGATGCAAGAATAACTTTTTAAAGTTTACCTGTGTGCTGTCACATTTCTGAGAAGTGCTGGAGAAGAGGGAGATGGAGCCAGGACATCTGCAGATGAGTCACTCTTCCCTCAAGCTCTGAACTCTGCTCCTGGCACAGGGACAGCACCCAGGGAGCGGCTGGAGCTGGGCCTGCAGGGATTTAGGTTGGATTTTAGGGAAAGGTTCTTGCCCAGAGGGTGCTGGCACTGCCCAGGCAATGGGCACGGCCCCGAGGCTGCCACAGCTCCAGGAGCCTTTGGGGAAGCCCAGGCTGGGCTTGGTGGGCTCTGGGCAGGGCAGGGCTGGCACTGGGGGGTCCCTGGGGGTCCCTGCAGCTCAGGACATTCCATGGTTCCATAACTATTTATGCTGCCAGCACCTGCCTTGCTCGCAAGGTGGACCAGGCCCAGACAAGCCCAATTGGGAAAAGCAGCATTTTTAATTGATCACCCACCCATAAGGGGAAGGAAGCACCCAAGAATCATAAATGCTCGAGGACAAAAACAACGATAAAACCCAGAGCATCCACAAAATAAGAAAAAACTCCTGTTAAACACTTATGATTATTTTTAGCAATGTATTAACATTTTGTTAATTTGATTTATGGCTATACAACTACATTAATCTCTGACCTACAATAAAAGTTTGGGATAAAGGGAAAGGGTGAAAGGGCAGAGAGAAAGGAAAAGATGAATTATAAAGTGACAGAGAGGGACAGTGGAATGGCCTCTGCAACAGAGAGGGACACTGGAATGGCCTCTGCAACAGGCGGGGACACCAGAATGTCCCCTGCACCAGAGAGGAACACTGGAATGGCCTCTGCACCAGAGAGGGACACTGGAATGGCCTCTGCAACAGGTGGGGACAGCGGAACAGCCCCCGCAGCACCTGCCTGAAGCGGGAGGGACGTTTCTCAGAGCGCTGGCTCTGTGCCTCTGTCACCTCTGGACCAAGAGGCTTGGGGTGCTCCTCCTCCTCAGCAGCTGCCAGCTTGGCACCTGTGGGACCCCACAGGGCAGGAGAGGCACTGGGCTCATCAGCACAGGCTGGCTTTGCTGCCACCTCTGTGCCCACATGCCTGGAACAGCTGGGTCCTTCCAGGGGGTCCTCGTCATCCACCAAGCCCAAGGGTTTGTTCCAGTTGTTGTTCTGGATGGCTTCATCTCCTTGAGACACCACTGGGACTCCTTTGGAATGCACATTGAAATTGGTAGATGACATGGAGTCCAACAGCTCTTGCCTGTGGGCCTCTGACTTCTCCTTGCACCAGTTCAGATTGGACAGTCCTTGGTGTCTGTCAGCTTCATGCTCTTCCTCCTCCTCCTCAGCATCATAATCGTTGGGGAAATTGGCTTCCAGCCAATCCAGCACCATCTGAAGCCTTGACACTCTCTCCACTGGCAGCTTGAATCTCTGTCCATACCACCAAGCAGGGCCCTCCTTGTCAGATCTTTGTCCTCATGTTCTTCCCAGTTGCAGAGCTCTTCATCCTTGTGTTCTTCCCAACAGGAGAGCTCTTCATCCTCATCTTGTTCCCAATTGCAGAGCTCTTCATCCTCGTGTTCTTCCCAATGGGAGAACTCTTCATCCTCATCTTGTTCCCAATTGCAGAGCTCTTCATCCTCATGTTCTTCCCAACGGGAGAGTTCTTCATCCTCACATTCTTCCCAATTGCAGAGCTCTTCATCCTCGTGTTCTTTCCAATGGGAGAGTTCTTCATCCTCATCTTGTTCCCAATTGCAGAGCTCTTCATCCTCGTGTTCTTCCCAACAGGAGAGCTCTTCATCCTCATCTTGTTCCCAATTGCAGAGCTCTTCATCCTCATGTTCTTCCTAATGGGAGAACTCTTCATCCTCACATTCTTCCCAATTGCAGAGCTCTTCATCCTCGTGTTCTTCCCAATGGCAGAGCTGTTTGTTGTCATCCTCTTCCCATGGGGACATGTCTTGGACATCACAGTCTTCCCCACACCACAGCTCTGTTTCGTGTTGGACGTCTGCTGGGGAAAGCTTCTCATCCTCATAGTTAACCCCTTGGGACAGCTCTTTGTCACTGTCACTGTTCCCCTGGGACAGCTCTTTTTCATGCTTCTCTTCACTCAGGAACAGCTCCTTGTATCTCTTGCTGTCCCCTCGGGAGAGCTCACTGTCACCTTCCACTGGGGACAGCTTCTCGTCATTGCTGTTTTCCCCTGGGAAGAGCTTGATGGCCTCTTCCAATTTGGACAGCTCATGGTCACTTGTGCTGTCCTCTGGATCAACTTCGATATCCTCTTCCACTTTGACAGCTCCTCATCAGCTGGGCCATCCCCCGAAACCACCACGATGTCCTCTTCCACTGGGGACAGCTCCTGGTCATTTGTGTGGTCCCCTGGAACAACCTCAGTGTCCTGTTCAACTTTGGACAGCTCCTGGCCACTTGTGCTGTCCACTGGAAAGAGCTCACTGTCCTATGGGACCTTGAAGTGTTTGGGCTTTCTGGGTCCTACCTTTGGCTGCCCCAGGTGCACTGGTGGCAGCTTGATGGGCATCAGCGAGGAGCAGTAGGAGGATGAGGATGAGGAGGCGTGGGATGGAGACGGCTCCCTCGGCAGGACAAAGGTCCTGGCCCTGGCCCTGCACTGGCCTCTCTTTTCTGCCTCATCCCTCACTCTCATCATCATACATGGAATTCAAAAGGCATAACAAATACTAGAAAGGTATAATTAGAAATACATGGTTCAAAAGTCATAAAGAGGTAGTTAGGAGCAACATCTCTACTTACAAAAGAATTA
>JAHXMQ010012338.1:22133095-22147645 GCA_020466415.1 Ammodramus savannarum pratensis | reverse complement strand
GATAAACAACACCCTCAGGAGAAACACCCTGGAATAAAAACCAGCCCAGGAAAAACAACAGCCCCAGGATAAACAATACCCTGAGAGAAACAGCCCAGATTAAACAAGAGCCCCAGGATAAACACCCCCAGGATAAACAACAGCCCCAGGAGAAACAGCCTGGAATAAACAACAGCCCAGGATAAACAACACCCCCAGGACAAACAGCCTGGGATAAACAGCCCAGAATAAACAACACCCTGGGATCACCACCACCCCCAGGACAATCGGCCTGGACCCACAGCCTGTGACACACAAGGCTCACTCCTTAGGATGGTGACAAGTTCAATAAGGGGTGGCAGGGACAGTGCCAGCTCTGGGCTGCCTGGCAACTGCCACAAGCACACACTGACTGCAACAACTCCCAGGTACCCTCTCAGGGCATGGCTCTAATGCATTTCCATGAAAACTGTACCTATTCAACCTTCCCTGGAGTTCACATGCTCCAGGAGTTCTTTATCTCAGTTTGACCCATGATCTCATCTTCTCAGAGCACAATGCACATGGGATTTTGAGAGTTTTGTATTTTATTTCCTCATAGATGGCATTTTCAGAGTTTGGTATTTTATTTACAAACAGGATTTTGAGAGTTTTGTATTTTATTTCCTCACAGACAGGATTTTGATAGTTTTGTATTTTATTTCCTCACAAGGCCCCTGGTCTGTGGTTTGACAGCTATTGATAGCCCAAGGAGCAGTGGTGGATTTTAATTTGCTCTTTTGGTGCTATTTGCCTGGTTCTTTCCAATGTTTTCTTATCACACAGAATTCTAGCCAGTTTTACAAGTACTTTCAATCAATATTAGCTATCTCACTATTGAATAGATATTTCACTATTGTCAGTTAGTTATAAAAATAAAGGCATTATTTATTATTACATAATTACAACCATTATTTTATTAATTTTTATTTTAATATTACTATCAATATATTAATAAAAATAAGTTCTTATATTCATTACTATTATTATTGTCATTATTATTATTATTCCTTCACTACTACAATTACTTTTGCAGAAGTTAATGTTATAATACACAGTGCATAATATTTTGCAAAAGCCCAAACTATAATATATATTTATCACACTAAGACATACAATCCACATAGGGATTAGAGTATTAACTATAAAAGGCTGACAAATTATACTGTATCAAAAGCAGTTAAAAAGAGATTACAAACTGTACTCCATCAAGATAATTTACAAAAGCCAATAATAACAAAATACAATAACTATATAGTTATTTATAACACATCCCAGGATAAATAGCCTGGGATAAATCCAACCCACAACCACTGAAATTATTCTTATTTTCTTCTTAACTTTAATAAACATCACCCCTTTTCATGCTGCTTTATCAGCAGTGCAATCAGTGTTATCTCCTTATAAATTATCCTACAACTGCCAGGACACAGAATTACATCCTCAGGATTATTACATTCCCTAGCCTGGCAAAGATTTTATAATTGATGGGAAGGAATTTTAAAGTCTTGACAAAAGTGGTTACAGGAGCATAAAACCAGCAGAACTCCACTAATGATAACATGAGGCAGGAATGGAAATAAAGGGAAAATAAAAAACACAGAGGGGAAAAGTGGAGCTCAGCAATAATCAGCTTTTCAGCAACTCTTTTTTAATCAACACACATCCACACCTCAGTGAAGAAAGAGATTTACAGAGACATTTAAAATGTCCTGGCCAAAAAAAGGAGGCACAGTAATTGTTTATCCTCATCTCCTACCTTGTCTTTCAGAACAGTCTGATATTTTTAAAATAAATCTATTTTCAAAGCAGCTCCTCTTATCTACATATTGGAAAATAAGAGCTATTTATTTAAAACCCAAAATCCCAGAATGGTTTGGGTTGGGAGGCACCGTAAAGCCCATCCTGTTCTATCCCTGCCAAGGGACCTTCCATGAACCCAGGTTGCTCAGAATTCCAGTAAATTTATCTCAGAAATGTTTTTCAGTATTTACTTGTCAGGAAAGTGCCACAAAATGCCTGTGCTAATATGTGCAAAATAACTGGGATATGGAACAACTGAAGGAAACCAAGGAAATATTTAAGAACAGACCTTAAATTGTTTTGTCTGGGCATCTAACTTGTAGCTGAGAAATGTGGGTTAATGAACTCTGAGAAATTAGTTGGAAGTTATAGTGAAAAATCCCTCAAATCCTCTGTGTGTGGCCACAGCTACAGAAACCAAACAAACCAGACTAAATTTAGGAAGGACATTGAGACTCTTGAGTGCAGCCAGAGGGGCCAAGGAGGCTGGAGAGGGAACACAAACCCTGTGAGGAAGCCCTGAGGGAGCTGGGGGTGCTCAGCCTGGAGAAAAGGAGACTCAGGGCTGCCCCCATCACTCTGCACAGCTCCTGAAAGGTGCCTGTGCTCACCTGGGGCTGGGCTCTGTCTGCAGCAGCACTGACACAGCCAGAGCACACAGCCTGAGCTGCACCAAGGGAAATACAGGCTGGAGAGCAGGGAAAAGGTTTTTCCAGCAAGGGTGAGAAAGTTCTGGAATGGCTGCCCGGGGAGGTGGTGGAGTGCCCATCCCTGGGTGTGTTTAACAAGGCCTGGATGTGGCACTGGGGGCCAGGGTTTGGTTGGGGTGGGAGATGATGGTCTTGGAGGTCTTTCCCAACCCAGTGATTCTGGGATTCTGTAAATAAACCTAAATCCCACTTCCAAGTGTGCCAACAGATCTCCTGCAAGAACCCTGCTGGTGGTTCAGCATCAGCAGCAAGCTCTGTGTGATAAATAACCTGATTTATAAATACCCTGCCAGCAGTGAGACAAACCTGGGCCAGCAGGAGCAGCCAGGGACGGCTGCAGGGATGGCACTGACCACTGGAACCGTGCTGAGAATGTCACCCTGGGGTCATTCCCTGTGTAACCCCAGTGCCAGGGGTGGCTGCAGGGGTGGCACTGACCACTGGAACTGTGCTGAGAATGTCACCTGGGCTCAGTGCCCTGTACCCCAGTGCCAGGGATGGCTCCAGGGGTGGCACTCACCACTGAACTGGACTGAGAATGTCACCCTGGGCTCAGTGCCCTGTACCCCAGTGCCAGGGATGGCACTGACCACTGGAACTGTGCTGGGAATGTCACCTCAGGGTCATTCCCAATGTACCCTCAGTGCCAGGGATGGCTGCAGGGGTGGCACTGACCACTGGAACTGGGCTGAGAATGTCATTCCCCGTGTAACCCCAGTGCCAGGAGCAGCCAGGGATGGCACTCACCACTGGAACTGTGCAGAGAATGTCACCCCAGGCTCGCTGCCCCTGTAGTCCCAGCTCAGGCTGAAGTTGGTGTTCACCACGTGCACCTGCACGTTCTCTGGGCTCAGCAGGCTGCTCTGCCCTAGGAGAAACCAGCAAGCACAGAAATCAAATGTCACAATCAGGAGAAAGGAAAATATAGAGATAAAATGAAAATAAGATGTTAAAATAAAATATTACAATAAAAAGCAAAAAAAAAAATTAGGATGAAATTAAGATAAAATATTACAATAAAAAGCAAACAAATATTAAGATTAAATGAAAATAAAATGTTAAAATAAAGTATTACAATAACAAGCAAATAAAATATTAATATAAAAATTAAGACAAAACATTGCCATAAAAAGAAATTAAAATATTAAAGTAAAATTAAAATAAAATGTTAAAAAGCAAATATAATAAAAAGCAAATAAATTATCGGGATACAATGAAGATAAAATATTACAAGGAAAAGCAAAGAAAATATTAAGATTAAATTAAAATAAAGTTAAAAATAAAGGAAGTATTACAATAAAAAGCAAATAAAATATTAGGATACAATGAAGATAAAATATTACTAGAAAAAGCAAAGAAAATATTAAGATAAATTTAAAACAAAATGTTAAAATAAAATTAAGCATTATGATAAAAAAGCAAATAAAATATTAGGATAAAATTAAAATAAAATATTAAGATAAAAAGCAAATAAAATATTAAGATAAAATTGATGTAAAATATTACAATAACATAAAATCAAAAATAAATAAAATAATAGTGATTAAAAAAAATACAATAAAATTAAGTAAAATGAAAATAAAATAAATAAATAAAATAAAAAGTAAAAAGCAAAAAAAATAGATATAGAATTAAAATAGAAAACAATAAAAATGAATTCAAATAAAAAATACATAAAATAAGTAAAACACAATAAAATACAATAAAATATTAAACCACAAAATTTAGTAATAATAAAAATTACAACAAAGTACAATCAAATTTAAATATAATGAAATAAAATAAATAAAATTAAGATTAATTAAAAACAAATTAAGAACTAAACTAAACTAAAATACACCTCTTAGCTTTGATATTCTATTTTATCTGAAGTCATTTATTAATGACTTCCCAATGGTCACAATTTCTGAGCCACATCTGAAATTGCTGATTGGGGTCAGTCTGGTATTTGATGGAATGAGGAGGAAACCAGAGCCCAGAAATCCCATTTCAGCTGGGCACCAATGGCTCATCCTGAGCCTGACTTTGGGCCAGGCTCTGCATCACAAACCCAATTTATTTTTATACACAAGGTCCTGCCTACAAAGGGAATTTGTGGAAAAGCAGAATGACCAAATTCTGCAAAATCCTTTTGGAGAATTAAGTGGGATCCACAGGCTGCAGATTTTGGGAAATAACTCTTGAAAGCACAAGAACACAAAAGCCAAATAATTCAACAAACCCTTGTGGCTCCCACCACAGAATTTATTCCCACAAGGCAGGAATTTGTTGCTCTTCTGACAGAGCAGGACAAACCCAGAGAATGCTAAAGGACATTTGCTCAGAAAATAAGAAAACAAAGGAAAACCCAGATTTTCCCCAGATATTTATCCAACAGAGGGTTACAATTCAGCCAAAACCCTTAGTGACAACAAGGGCCCCACAGACTCCAACTGATAAATCACTACTACATTCCAATGATCAGAGTACTTTTGTTTGCCTTGGGCAGGAATTCAAATATTTAGTGTATCCCATCTTTTAAAATGCTTAACTTCCAGAGCATGAGGCTTTCCATAACTCCCTGTCAAACCTCAGGGGGCCAGATGGCAAAAAGGAGGAAGATCCTGTTCATATCCATGTTCTGAGCAGAGACTTTGTGTGTTTTAACCCAGCCTGTGTTTTGTGCAGCTGGGAAATACCCCAGGAAAATCATTTTCAACACAGCTCCCAACCAAGAGAAAGCTGAATGGCAGCAGCAATTCCTGAAGTTTTCCTTTTGAGCCAAATTTCAGCTTCCTGAAGGAATTTTATTCTCTTTTGTATTCATTCCAAACGGTTCAACTTGCTCAAAGCATTCTAAAAAAAAATCACAATAAACTGGCTGAGTTTAATTAATGGAGGTCTCATTTATGAGACATGACCTCATCTTTTCCTTCTAACCAGCACTGCTGTGCCCTGATACTGTTGGGGTTTCTAAAAACACCCAACAAAACAATGCTGTGTAATTTATGGGTAGAAGTTTGTGGTTTTTTCTGATGTTTTACCTCTCCTCTCTTTGCCTGCACATTTTCCTGTTCAACACCACTGTAATATTTCCTGGACTACTGGTCCAGTTTCTCCCAACAGACAGGAATATGTGACCCACCCTTTCAGGTATTTCCCTATTTCTAATGAGTTTTGTGCCTGCTTCCCTACATTAATCCCACAAATCATTAATTTCCCAATGAACACTATGCAGGAAGGAAGGAGAAAACTCAGTGACGTTTAATCAGCAGGGAAATTTTGTGATTTAGGCAGTAACTTGATATGCAAAAAAAGCCCAAAAATCAACATTTCTTCCTGGCTTATTTTCTGAATGATTTAAAGCCAGACACTTAAAACTAATTCCTGTTTGTCCACTTGAGCATGATGACACTTTGGTTCTGAGAAACCATTATAAGGGATTAGACTTGTGTGGAAAGAAGAGATTAAAAACCAGAAATGCTTTTAGCACATCTGCCCATCTCCTTCCCCTGTCAAATTCAAACAAACCAAACCAACCCAAACTGTTCCAATACACAAAAATTACTGCTTTGCTCAGGAGATGTTCAGCAACGTCGATGGTTGAAAATAGCGATGATTATATAAAAAAATCTATTCAGCAACAGAAAAAAGCAAGAAATGGCAACAGAGCAAAGCCCACAGTCAGGGGAAATCCCTGAGGAGCACATGATGCTCGATGCTTACGACATCCCTGGGTGCAGGAGCCAGCGGAAAATTTCAGTCAATATTTCAGCAGAAGGAGGAAGAGGAGGCCCCTTACATGTGACACCAGGAAAGGCTCTGAAGGACCCTGATGTGCAAAGAAACCCAGGGCCAGAGATTCACCCTGGAGCAGCAGCACAGGAACAGCTGGGCTTGGCCAGGGGAAGGCAGAGGGCACTGAGGCAGAGCTGTTGGAATTCCAGAGTGAGAATCATCCCTTAGGTGGGATCTCAGAGCCCACCCAGCCCCAGTGCCCAGCCTGGCCTTGGGCACTGCCAGGGATGCAGGGGCAGCCCCAGCTGCTCTGGGCACCCTGTGCCAGGGCCTGCCCACCCTGCCAGGGAACAATTCCTCATGGCCAAGATCCCAGCCAGCCCTGCCCTCCGGCAGTCTAAAACCATTGTGCCACATCCTGTCACTGTGCCAGTACCGTCCCTCTGCCCTCTTTTGTAATGCTTCGCAATCCTTCCTCTTCCAGCAACAGGTTTTGGGCAATAGTTTGTTTTTTGCTGTGTAAGGACAAAAGACAAGGCACAAGCTCCTGCCCTGCGAGCCAAAACCCCCATCCTGCCATTCTACCTCTCATTTCCTCCTTTATCCTTTAGGCTCTGCCAGACTGTGACTTCCAAGCCAAACAAAGGGAATCCAAAGGTGTTTCACCCACAGTGGCTGCAGCCGCTGCAATTCACTGGGAACGGCAGGGACTGGTGCAGAGGAGAGGGACAGTCCCCAGGGGATGGGGACAGCACCCAGGGAATGGCTCTCAGGGCTGGGTGGGACCTTGGCCATGAGGAATTGTTCCCTGGCAGGGTGGGCAGGCCCTGGCACAGGGTGCCCAGAGCAGCTGGGGCTGCCCCTGCATCCCTGGCAGTGCCCAAGGCCAGGCTGGACACTGGGGACAGTGGGAGGTGTCCCTGCCATGGCAGGGCTGGCACTGGGTGGGATTTGTGGTCCTTCCCAACCTAAACCCAGCTGGGATTCCATGACAATGCAAACACGACACATCCTCACCGACACCGTTATCCGGACCCGCATCCCCGCAGAGCTCCGCGACCGCAGCGGGACCCGCGCCCCGCTCCCCTCTCGGCCCCGGGAGGAGGCTCCGCACCGGCCCCGCTCCCTGAGGGCTCCGGGACCCACCTGCGCAGGGCAGCGGCACCAGCAGCAGGGGCAGCACGGCCGCCAGCCAGAGCCCGCCCGGCACCAACAGCCGCCACCGCTCCGCCGTCCATCCATCCCCGGGCTCCTCCGGCTCCTCCGTCCATCCCTCCCCGGGCTCCGCCGCCCCTCCAGCCCCCGGCCCCGCCATCCAGGGCAGCGCTGGCGGAAGCGCCGGCGGCGGCGCCTGCGCGGAGCGGCCCGGCCGCTGTGAGGGCGGTCGAGGTTGTGTGAGGGAAGTCGGGGCCGTGAGGGGCGGTCAGGGCTGTGCGAGGGCGGTGTCGGGGCTGTGTGTGGGCGGTCGGGGCTGTGAGGGCGGTGTCGGAGCTGTGAGGGGCGGTCAGGGTTGTGTGAGGGGCAGTCAGGGCTGTGTGAGGGCAGTGCAGTGTCGGGGCTGTGTGAGGGCGGTCTCGGGGCTGTGTCAGTGCGGTGTGAGGGCAGTATGAGGGCAGTGTGAGGGATGTGTCGCGGCACTGCCGGGGCTGTGTGAAGGCGCTCTGAGGGCGCTCAGGGCGCTCTGAGGGCGGTGTCGGGACCCTCCGTCCCTCCCGGCGCTCTCGGTGCCGCCCCAGGCCCTGGCCGGTGTCACAAAGTGACAGCACAGCCCCAGATGGGGACAGGCGGCGACCACCGGCCCTGCACGGCCCTTGGCACAAACCCAGGGTCACGGAGCTGCTCCAGGGAGAGCTGAGAGCCCCTGGCAGGGCCTGCAGGGGCTCCAGGAGAGCTGCAGAGGGACTGGGGACAAGGCCTGCAGGGACAGCACCCAGGGAATGGCTGCCAGTGCCAGAGGGCAGGGCTGGCTGGGATCTTGGCCATGAGGAATTGTTCCCTTGCAGGGTGGGCAGGCCCTGGCACAGGGTGCCCAGAGCAGCTGGGGCTGCCCCTGCATCCCTGGCAGTGCCCAAGGCCAGGCTGGACACTGGGGACAGTGGGAGGCGTCCCTGCCATGGCAGGGGTGGCAATGGGTGGGATTTGGGGTCCCTCCCAGCCCAAACCATTCCATGATTCTATGATTGTCTGGGGAGGAAGGAATCTCTCTTCAGCTGCAGTTTTTCAATTTTCAAATGCTGCAGTGAGCATTAAGTGCAGTGTGAGTGTTACAGCCCCTGAATCGGGCCTGGGGCTCAGCTCCCTTTTGCCAGCCACAAGTTCTGACCACAAGATTAGAGATCTCCTCTTCTCATTTTTTGTTTCATATTTTCCATGGGCCTGCCCAGCTGCAGGCTTGGTGAGTAAAGTCAGGTGTTCACCTTTCACTTCCCACCCCTCAGACACAGACTCCACAGTGGTTTCAGAGAGGAGGATTTGAAACTCTGGTGGGCAAAGGTGTGTGCCCTCAACATCCTGGCTGTTGTAATCAGGACAGGCTTTGCTTTTTAAGGAGAACACAGGCTGACTTTTGGATAAAAATGTTCCTCACTGCTGCTGCCTGCTGTGCCATGGGCTGCTGCACGTCTGCTGATCTCATTATCCCGGAATCCCAGGGTGGGTGAGGTTGGGAGGGACCACAGAGGGTCCCTGGTGCCACCTCCCTGCTCCAGCAGGGCCATGCCAGAGCAGAGGGCACAGGGTGGGCCCAGGTGGCTCTGGAATGTGCCAGGAGGAGACTCCAGCCCCTCTCTGGGCTCTGCTCCAGCTCGGGCCCTGCCCAGGGCAGAAGTTGAGCCTCCTGTGAGGGGAATTGCTGGGCTCAGGCCCTGCCCGTGGCTCTGGGGCCATTGCTGGGCCTGGAGCAGAGCCTGGGCCTGCTCTGAGCTCTGCACACAGGGACAGACACAGGGACAGACACAGGGACAGACACAGGCCCAGGCAGGGCTCAGCCCCTCTCTCTCCCTGGGCTCCTCTCCAGCTGAGCAGCCCCAGCTCCCTCAGCCTCTCCTGGGCACGGAGCTGCTCCAGGCCCCCGGGATTGTAGAAATTGTTCTGTTTGCCCAATTATCCCATCACAAAAAAAACCCCAAACAATATTAAAAATAGCAGCAATTTTAATTGAATAGTTAAAATTAAAAAGTATAAAATTGGATACAACATAATGTGATTAAAATAAGGGATAATTTGGTTCCAATAATAGTGCATAAGCAAACGATAACTGCGAGGTGTGGAGGGCAGGGTTCAATGACTCTTCCCACTTCATGTATGAGCTTGCCAGGTGAAAATCACCCGTTATATGCCATGTGTCACTGCCATCTCCTCCTATTTTTGGTTTGTCACATCTCTACTTCTGCCCTCATTTCCACCTTTACCACGCCTGCGCCAGCACTCGGTTTGGTGGTTGCACAAGTCTTTGGGGTCGTCACTGATGAAGGCCCTGTAGTCTTCCTCGTTGTCCTTTAATTCACCTTTGGGTTACACATGCACACCAAGCCAGTACAGTGTAAGCCAAGACTAACATATCACTGCATCTACATATCAAGGCAATAAATCCCTTGTAATTAGCATTTTCTTGGGCCCAACCAGGTTCTTTGCTCATTTTTAGCAACTGTATCTTCAGCTTCTTTCCTGTGGTCCTTGAGAACATCTGCTGAGAAGGAGGGGGTGGAGCTCCTCCTCTCCCTCTCTTCCTTGGCATTACAACTTTTAACTATTTTATTATTCCCAAATATTAATTACTGTATCGATATTGATTACTGTTTCAATTTTTATCAGCACGAATCATACCTATTGATCACAAAACCAATCCATGATTTTAACAGTGTGTGAGGGGCATTGCTGAGGCACTGCTGGGCCTGAGGCAGGGTTGTTGTCACCTCCTGCCCCAAGAGCTGATAAGGAAACCTGATTGTGGCATTTATTTATGTAACCACACCTCAGGGTCACCATTTTGAACCGAAACTGCTGAACCAGTCTGGCACTGCTAGAAACATTTGATAACCCATAAATATTTACAGTTTGTCTTGTGCTGGGTTTGAATGCAGCTTCCTCAGTGGTGTCACAGAGCAAAGCAGCAGCGCTGGTGCTGCCCAGGCTGTGGGGAGAGCAGGGCTATCTGCAGAGCACAGGCAGCCAGGGCGGACACTGTGTGTCCCTGTGCCACTGATGTCTGTCCCAAACCCCTCCTGTGACACAGGAAACGAGGCCTGCTGCAGTCTGCGCTCTGCTGGGTTTATTTCTGTTGGCTGACACACAAAGGAGACGTCATCTGGTGGTTTCTTCTCATGTCAGCTCTGGAACGGGATGAAAGGGGCAAATGGAGCGTTTCATCTTGTGTGAAAAGTGGAGGAACGGCGCTCCAGGAAGGAAGGACCTCAGGGAGCCCAAGGAGGGATCAGATCTATCTCCCCTTCCCAAAGGGTTTTTGTAATATCCCCTTGTCAGGCAATGCCACCTGTGGGGTTTTTGTTTGTTTGATCATTAGGAAACTTTCCTTGTCCCTGCTTTATTGCAGTCCTGGAACTGCTTCCAGCTCCCTCAGGGACACAGGTGATCCATCCCAGCCCTCAGAAGCCTTTCCCATGGTGGCTGTCATTACCCTGCCATCAGACTTCTGTCCCCAGACCACACAACAGCATCTCCTCTCTGCCCCTTGTGCTCCTCCTGCCCCCCAGCCCTGCTCACAGCTGTGCACTGGGCCTCAGCAATGCTGAAGGGCACAAGGACGATCCTTGGGTCAGGGTTGGAACGATTTCCCCAGGGAGCTTTGGAGTCACTGTCTGTGGGAGTGTCCCAGGACGTGGCCTTGGGGACAGGGTTTGGGGTGGCACTGGGTGATCCCAAAGGGCTCTTCCAGCCCTGATGATCCTGGGATTGGGTTTGGAAGGACAGAAGTGTCCCAGGTGCCATTGACCAGGCTGAAAGAGAGGAAAGCCTGGCATGAACCTCTTGTCACATCCTGTGGTGCCTTCCAAAGGTGCCCCTTTGAGCACATCTGCACGTTCCATCTGCATGGAGAATGTTCAGAATGCCAGACTGGTTTGGGTTGGAGGGACCCCAAATCCCACCCAGTGCCAGCCCTGCCATGGCAGGGACACCTCCCACTGTCCCCAGGGTCCAGCCTGGCCTTGGGCACTGCCAGGGATGCAGGGGCAGCCCCAGCTGCTCTGGGCACCCTGTGCCAGGGCCTGCCCACCCTGCCAGGGAACAATTCCTCATGGCCAAGATCCCAGCCAGCCCTGCCCTCTGGCACTGGCAGCCATTCCCTGGGTGCTGAACTCTCTGCCCATATAAAAATTTCAAAGCTTTTCTAGAGCTTGGTATGGATTTTTCTGAAAGCCTCTCTGGCTCTGCTGTTCAGTGGGACTCGTTCTGAATTGGGGGGACCTGCTGGGCAGGGGAGACCCCAAAGTTCCCAACAGGAGAGATGAGAATGTGCAGCTGGGGGTGGCTGTGTCCCTGACCCCGGCTGCTCCTGGGCTCCTCTTTCTCCCTCCACCCCCATGACTGGAATTCTCTGCACTGTTCCTTCCTGCCTTCCCTCACTGCCCTCTCCTGGAATCTGTTCTGCTGACCACAAGTTCAGACTCTTCTCCTTCAGTTTCCCCCCTTCCCTGTTCCTTAACCACCCCACTTTCCTTTGCATTTCAGGTCTGAAATCCTTTCCCAAGCACTCCCAGGCCTGTGAGGGCTCTGTTTTCTCTCTGCCTTTGCCAGAACACGCCGTGCCAGGGTGAGCAGCCTCCAGCTTCCCTCTGTACTTTCAGTTTGCATCAGCATGGTCAAAGTTCACCTGATTTATTGACTTGTTGTCACTGTGATGTCCACCAGCTCAGCTCAAGATGAACTCTCCAGGGAATTGCTGCTTCCCTCTAAATTATTGCTCCTCCTCTCAATTATTTCTGTCCTGTGGGGTCAGGCAGAGGGGACAGGCCCCTTGTCCCCAGGCCTGGCTCATGCTGTGGCTCTCACAGGAGCTGTGGCACAGGAAGAGGCCTCTCACCTACAAAAGCTTTCCTGGGTGTGGAGCAGGAAGATTTCTGCAGCAAGCCAAAGCACACATCAGCCTGAAAACCACATCTGGGTTGATTTTAGCAGCCCCTAAACCCTGGAAGTGTCCAAGGCTGTGGGGCAGGGCTGCTCCCAGCCCCATCCAGGCTGGCCTTGGGCACTGCCCGGGCACCAGGGGCAGCCCCAGCTGCTCTGGGCACCTGTGCCATGATGTCCTTGCAGACACTGCTGCTGCTTCCACCTAAAGTCCCCATGTCCCTGGGACAGCCCTGCTCTGCCCTGGTGTGCCCTGGCACAGCCTTATCTCTGCCTTATCAGCCCTCAGCAGGGCCTTGGAGCTCTGATGGATCCCCTGACAGAACTCACTGTCCTGTGCAGAGCAGCTGCTGGGGAGGGGAAAGCAGCTCCAGCAGCACTGAGGGAGGGCAGGCACCTCCAGCCCCCTCAGCTCCATGTGCACTGGGCATTTCACCACTCTGAAAGCCAAAAGAAAAGAGGAGAAAAGGAGGGGAAAGAAAATACAGAAAGAAGCTGTGGGAGGAGGGCCAGGGAGCACACAGGGAGCTGGGCTGGTTCCCTGGAGTGGTGATCCAGACCCAGATCAGCATTCCCAGAGCAGCCTTGGGGACAGGTGCAGAAAGGAGCCAATGAAACAAAATACCTTGGAAAAATTCAATTCAATAAATTCCACATTCCCCATGAAAGCAGAATGTGACCCAAATGAAAAAGTGCAGAAAACCCAGGTACAGATTCCACAGAATCCCAAATCCCTGGGGCTGGCACAGCCCTGCCAGCCCATGCAGTGCCAGCTGTGCCCACCTTGTCCCCAGCCCAGAGCACTCAGTGCCACCTCCAGGGGACACCTGCAGGGATGGGCACTGCAAAGCTCCCTGGGCAGCCCCTGCCAAGGCCTGAGCTCCCTTTCCATGGGCAAATTGCTGCTGCTGTCCCAGCTGAGCCTGCCCTGGCCCAGCCTGAGGCTCTGCTCCTGTCCCTGTTCCCTGGCAGCAGAGCCCTGGATTTCCCCTCCTGGCAGGGACCTGGGGACACTGAGGGTCCCCTGAGCCTCCTGTGAGGGGAGCTGGGAGATGAAAATGGATGGAATCAATTCCTGATTTCTTCCTGCAACCACTCCCAAAAAGTTGATATTTACCCATCAGTAACAGACATCACCCCCAGAACCGTGCAATTCCCAAGTTGAGACACAACTTCACTCCTGGAGGTTCCTTTGGTGACAGAATTTAATTTCTCACTCTCACATGGGTGCAGTGACACAAACCCAGTGCCAAGGTCCCTCCCTGCCCAGTGCTGGGTTCAGCCTTCACCCACCTGTGCAGCTGAGGCTGGGTTGGGACTCACAGCTCCCTGGATTTTTCAAATTAAGAATACACATCAGCAGAGAATTAAAATGAACCTCATTTAACTCCCACTTCAGCTGCCAAGTTTCCCACAGACATCAGTTCATCCCACCCTAAAAACTTCACAACTTTGCACCAGGGAAGAACAAATTCCATAGAAAGATGATACCAGTGGGGATATCCTTAAAAACATCATTTCTCATTAGAAAAAAATAAACAGGTCTTTTCTTAAAAATAAACCATGTCTTTCCTTACAAAATACAATTTTCTTTTATAAACAATTTGATTAGTTTTTGTAATAAATAGTTCATGAAAGTTAAATTAATTAGCATTATATACAAATATGACATTTCCTTTTTAGTGTCATAATCAGTGCCAGAATTGCTACAGCTGCTCAGGGAGCCACAACCAGCTGTAGAAAAGTTATGGATCATTTAATTCCTCATTTAGAGCCAAGTTTCTTGTACTTCAAAAAATAAAATTATTCAGTCAAAAGTCTGTGACGCCGTGTTTGTCTGTGGGGTTTTCTTGGTAGAAAACAGCAACGAGACAAACCCAAAAGTCCAAGGAAGAATGAGGAGGATATTGGGGCTTTTCCTGAGTCAGGGTCCTTGAGCAGAGTCCTGAGGGAGGTCTGCTGTCCTGCTGGCCCTGTCCCCTTCAGGGAGGGTTTGGGGGGGCTCTGCCACCACTGTCAGCTTGTCACAAACCAGGAGCTCTTCTCGGGGAGGGAGAGGCTGGGGAGCACTGGGTGGTTTGCTCAGAAACTGGGAAACAAAGAGGAAACGAGCATTAGGTGTCTGCAGCTGCCCCGTCCTGTTTGCTCACAAACACTGGGGTTATTGAACAACACTGGGTTATTAAACAACACTGGGGCTATTAAACAACACTGGGGT
>JAHXMQ010012338.1:22119709-22130568 GCA_020466415.1 Ammodramus savannarum pratensis | reverse complement strand
CCGTTCCCTCTGCTCCTGTCCCTGTTCCCCGGCTGTCCCCTCTGCAGACAGTGACACGGGGCTCTCGGGCCGCGGTTTCGCCGGGATTTGCAGCGCCCCGCTCCCGGCAGGACCGGCCCCGTTTCCCGGCACAGAGCCGATAACGCCCGCGGTGGCCGGGCAGTCTGGTCCCGCTGTCCCCGCTGTCCCCACAGGGCACTCCCGGGGCCGCTCGGTCCCTCACAGCCCCGCGGAGCCGCGCCGGGCCAGGGCAGCGCGGAGGCACCGCCGCCTCAGGCGCCCCTCGCTGCCGCTCCCCATGAGGGCACCGCCGCCAGCCGTACCCGCGGCCAGGCGGCAGCGGGAGCTCGCTCCGTCCCTCCGTCCCTCCCCGGCGGACTCACCGAGGAGCAGGAACCCGCTGCAGAGCGCGGCCCGCAGCGCGGCGGCCATGGCGGCTCCCTCAGCCGCGGCGGGGCGGCCGCGCCATGGCAGCGGAGCGGGGCGGCCCCGGCACCCCGAATCTTCCGCTTCCCCACAGGGCAGGGCGGGCACCGGGAACGCCGGGAGTCCCGGCACCCCGAGACTTCCACTTCCCCACAGGGCGGGCACTGGGAGCCCTGGCACCGCGAACCTTCCGCTTCCCCACAGGGCAGGGCGGGCACCGGGCATGGCGGCGGCCCCGGGCCTGAGGGTTCCCCCTCACACATCAGGGCTGTTCGCACCAATTTTAAATTGCTCATTTGGATTTTAAATGTCATAAAAATATTTTTAATATGAATCAGTAATTGTACAAAATGATACAAAAATAAATTCAAGAAGTGTATTAATGCCTCGATCCACTCTTTTGTCAGCTGAGCGTTCCTGTCTCTGCCCCCATTATTCCACTTGATCAGTGCTCTCTGCACAAATACAGTATCCAGTCAGCAGAACAGGTTTCACAAAAATCCAGTGACAGAGATAAAGAATAAAAAAATTATAAAAGTGGTCTGGTTGGGAGACCAACCTCCCACTGTGCCAGGCTGCTCCAGCCCCAGTGTCCAGCCTGGCCTTGGGCACTGCCAGGGATGCAGGGGCAGCCCCAGCTGCTCTGGGCACCCTGTGCCAGGCCCTGCCCACCCTGCCAGGGAACAATTCCTCATGGCCAAGATCCCAGCCAGCCCTGCCCTCTGGCACTGGCAGCCATTCCCTGTGTCCTGTCTCTCCAGGCCTTGGAAATTGTCTCTCCCCACCCTCACAGGGAACAATTTCTAATCCAAAATTGCCCTCTGTCAGTTTGAAGCCATTCCCTCTTGTCCTGTCCCTCCACGGCTTGTCCACAGCCCCTCCTTTGGAGCCCCTTTGGGCACAGAAGGAGCTCTAAGGTCTCTCTGGATGCTTCTCCAGACAAACACCCCCAGCTCTTTCTGCAGGAGCCACACCACAGGATGTTAATGAAAGGACAAGGTCTGTGTGTTCAGTCCAGAAATAAGAGTTGGACAACACTGATTCCTATGTTATAAAGCAAAAGCAGTTCTCCCTTCTTCATCTCCTCATGTAGCCCGTTACTTGCTCTGTGTCTGAGTCCAAAGAGTCGCTTTCCTCAGAGGAAGAGGAGGAGTTTTGCCACTCGTGGAAGTCATTAGCACAGGGTGCTCCCTGCCCACTTGCGGTGTCCTGCAGCAGCTTTGCCTGCTCACCATGAGCACAGGGCCAGTCCCCTGCATCCTCCTGGGCTGGGGGAGCAGCTGCAGGGCCATGCCCATCCTGCTCCAGGCTGCCCAGCAGCACCGTGTTCAGGCTGATGGTGAAGCACCCGCTGTCCCCCTGGGGCTCAGGGCTGTCCCCACACAGAGGGCTCAGCAGCTCGCTCCCCGTGTCCCTGTCCCCTGCAGGGTGACCCTGGGGCTCCTGGGGCTCCGCAGCTGGCGTGTGCCCAGCCTGGGGGCTGCTGTGCTCGCAGGTGCTGCCCACTGAGTACTGCTCTGGGCTGCTGGGGGTGTCACAGCCCCGGGGAACACTGCCCCTGCCCAGCCTGCCCCGCCTGGTGTAGTCGTGGTCACGCAGGGCACTGCTGTCACTGTCACTGCTGTCACTGTCACTGTCATCACTGGCACTGCCTGTGCAGCCCCTGGCCTTGCTCTTCACCTCTCTGAGGATGATCTCCACTGAGTTCAGTTCCACTGTTTCTGACACGGACACCCACGGGGAGTAGGCCAACTTCCTGATGAATGCCTGGAGAGTAAAAGGAATTCAATAATCAGCCACTTTTGCACATATGCACACAACACCGTGAAAAAAACTCCAAATAACCTCCAGCAATGAGGCTGTCAAACAAATGGTTCCTTCTGTGCCACACTTTGGGCTTTTTCTGCAGAGTTCAGGGTATCTAGGTATCCTAGGCTGACTATATGATGCTTTTATCTCCCAAATTTGCCCTAAACCAGGACAAATACAATTGTTCCTTCTTTTTCATTCCTGAACATCACAGAACCCCTGAAAGGTTTGAGTGAGAAGGGATCTTAAAAAATCATCACAGTCCAATCCCCTGCCATGGCAGGGACACCTCCCACTGTCCCCAGTGCCCAGCCTGGCCTTGGGCACTGCCAGGGATGCAGGGCCTGCCCACCCTGCCAGGGTGAGCTGAGTCTTGTCACTCTCCCAACTCTTGCAGTCACCTCTCTCACAGCTGAGCAACTTTAATGTCCTTTAGAAATTATCTTTTGAAGAATTTTCACCATTTTAACATCCCAAGCCCTGTATTCCCCCTGCACTTCAGAGGATTATTCAATATTTGAAGCATTCATCAAGCTGACAATAAAAAATAACTAAACCTTACATATTCCTTAGTAATGTGTTCAGCAATTGTTGGGATGTGAGTGATGACAAGGACATGATAAGCAAAGGACAGAAACATGTGGAAGAAGTCTTAGAAAAAAGTGACACCCATCTGCTCTGGGTATGTTTGTAGAAAATGGAAAATATTTGTGCTGAAAAACCCTACAGAATTAAATGTAAAAGAAATCAGAGACTCTAAAAAAAAGAACAAGTAAAAAAAATAGAAGATAGAAACAAAAAATCCTGTTATTTGTGATTGAAATTTAGTGGCACAATTATTTGTGAATGAAATTATGCATTTCAATTCAATCTATGGAAATAAACTAGCTGGCTCTGGATTGGCTCCTTCTGTGCTTGATCACAAAGAAAGTCCAAGAGAGATTATTTTATTATTATTATGAAACAGTGGAACAACTTCTCCTCCAGGCTCTCCTCACAGGGCAGCTTCTCCAGCCCTCTGCCTCCCCCTTGGCCCTGCCCTGGCCACACTTTCTGTGCCCTGTGGGGACCAGAACTGGGTGAAACATTCCTGGATGTTCCCCCTGAGCAGGGTGGGATGATCCTCTCTGTGAGTAACTTGTCACAGAAATAGCCAGAAGTGGTTTTGAACATTTGTTCTGAAGATCAGACAAAGCTTAACAGCCTAGAGAGCATCTTGGACTGAGGTAAACTACAAATGCAAACACTGTGCTGTTCCAGAACTTGTACCTAAAGCACAGGACTGGAAATCCAAGCTGTTAAACCTCCTGGGCCAGCCAGAGAGGGCAGCTCTGAGAGCTGTTACATACCAGGGTCTGAGGAAGGGAGAACTTTGGGAAAAGGAAACCTGCTGCATGCACACACTTCAGGACTGCAGCAATGATCAGTGAAACACAGACAGCACCTGCCACTGCAGCTTCATGGTACCCTGGAGTGAAAAAAAATCAAATAAACACACATGGAGGAAGTATCCCACCACCACATTCCACATCTGTCAGTCACAACTATCAGGAATCCCCAATAATTTTGGTTAGAAGGGATCTGTGGAAGCTAAAGTCAGAACAAGACCAAATCCCAAATTAGCTTCAGGAGCTACAAAAGAAGTGACTCCATCTTTCTGCAGAGCTAGTGGAGATCTGTATGGCTCAGGGGATTGCCAAGAGATTTGTTCCCTCTAAGTGCTGGGGGTTTATATTTCACTCCTAAATACCCACAATGGTTCTCTCTGGGGATGTTTCTCTCTGCCAGTGAGAGACAGCACCCAGGGAGCAGCTGGGGATGGGCCTGGAGGGATTTAGGTTGGATTTTAGGGCAAGGTTCTTGCCCAGAGGGTGCCCAGGCAATGGGCACGGCCCCGAGGCTGCCACAGCTCCAGGAGCTGCCAGGGATGCCCAGGCTGGGCTTGGTGGGCTCTGGGCAGGGCAGGGCTGGCACTGGGGGGTCCCTGGGAGTCCCTGCAGCTCAGGACATTCTGGAATTCTGTGATCATTTGTTTTTCAGGACTGAACTGTCAATGTCCCTACACCAAAAGAACACAGTGCACACCCAGCCCAGCCCCATCACCTTGCTGAGCCTCTGAGTCTGCAGTGACACATTTCCAGGGGGAGGGCACAGAATTCTTGTTCAGGGATGCAGTGACCCCCACGGACAGGCAGTAATTCCTGCTGGGATACAACTCCTCAATGACAACACTGAACACCTCTTCAGTGGTTCTCTGCCGTGGCCTCTGCCATGAAAAAAACAATGGTTTGGGGTCAGTGATATTCTGCTGGCCACACTCTCTTTTTTCTTCTAAGAAATCTGTTTCTATGTTTTCTTTTGCTTCTATCCACATATTTGGTTTTGGGAGCCTGTTAACCATCAGAGCCACTTCATGCCCTCTGTGTCCCTCCCCTAAAGCACAACTATTCCCAAATTTCCTTACCTTGTGCTCTCCATCCTGTGACTTCAGGGTGATATCATAATCCAGCTCTTGATAGATATCAATTAAAGACTGCAGCTTCCCATTCTGTCTGAAGTGAGAGGCTGGCAGCTTTATGGTGACATTGAGGCAGTTTAGACAGGAAGTGACATTCACTTCTGGTGGTCCCAGAATTGCTGTTGGAAAACAAGAAAGAGGAAAAAATGATGGAAAAAATACAGTTCTACTTTATCCAGTACCAATTCCATTTCTGTGATGCACACAGAGCTGGCTCAGCACACTCCAGAAGGGGCCCTGCTGTAAATCCACAAGGCCTTGCAACATTCAGCCTCCACAGCCAAACCATCAATTCCCACATGGCCAGACTTCAAAGGAACAGGAGTGGAAGGAAGAAGCAGAAAAGGAATAGAGGCTTTACTCCAGCTTCACAGAGATGTGATCTTTGTATCTACGTGAGATTAAAGCTGAGGTTAAAGTACAGAACAGAATCCTGGAATGGTTTGGGTTGGGAAGAAGCTCAGAGCCCACCCAGTGCCACCCCTGCCATGGCAGGGACACCTCCCACTGTCCCCAGTGTCCAACCTGGTCCTGGGCACTGCCAGGGATGCAGGGGCAGCCCCAGCTGCTCTGGGAATTCCATCCCAGCCCTGCCCACCCTGCCAGGGAACAATTCCTCATTGCCAATATCCATGTAACCCTGCTCTCCTTCAGCTGAAAGCCATTCCCCCTTGTCCTGCCCTTTTTATTAAACCACCTGAGGGACTGCAGGGCTCCTCCTCAGGGTGTTCTCCTTGTCCCATTCCCCCCATTCCCTCTGTGTTCCCTCACTGCTGACCCTGCAAGGGGACACAGCAGCTGCCTCTGCTGAGCTCGGAGGAACCATCACCAGTTCATCCTCCACAGCTCTCCAGCTGCTCCTCAACATCTCTTAGCTCTGTGAGCTCAAAACTCCATTTTCAGCAGAGCCAAGGGTGAAGCCACCTCTGGCAATAAAGACAAGGGCAGATGGATTGTTTGTCCATCAATCCCTTCCCTACACCTTATGCAGACCTGGCACTTTTTAACTCAACATTCACTATGTGCACACACAAATACAATGTTGCTCTTTAAGTTATGTAGCTTACACAGTCAAGAGATTTTTACTTGGTGTTTGTCAATGCACAACTGTATTTTCTTTGTAATTATAATGTATTTATTTCAAACCCAGAGCCTCATTCCTTTATCAGAACTACACATAAATACTACATACAAATAGCCACCAACACAGTCAGTGTGGAGCCTTACAGCAAAGGTAACAGAACACAATTCAGGATCAGCTGCTAATGAAAACCACAAAAAGAAGAAATGCAGAGACAGAACTTACTCTGAGCAAATGGCACAAAATGCAGCAGAGAAGAATTGAGCAGCTGAGCTCCTCCAGTGCTCTGAACAAATACAGAATACTCAGTGTATATGGCCTTGAACTCCTCTGTCAGCTCACAGGAGAGCTGGGCAATGCCTGAACACTGCTGAGCACTCCTCCAGTCCTGGCTCCTGCAGGAAAGAGCAAGAGTCTCACTTCTCTGATGGGAGAAGGCATGGGAGTGTGAGGAGAACAGCTCAAGGGAAAAACACTCAGAAAAACTAAGAAAAAAACCAAGAAAAACAGAGAAAACCTCAGCCTTACTATTTTCAGAGAATCCCTGGGGCTGGCAAAGCCGTGCCAGCCCATGCAGTGCCAGCTGTGCCCCACGGGCACCTTGTCCCCAGCCCAGAGCACTCAGTGCCACCTCCAGGGGACACCTGCAGAGATGGGCACTGCAAAGCTCCCTCCTCTTTGGGTCAATAACCATTAAAAGCAGAATTTCTGCCTTATGTTCTGTGACTTGCCTGTAGTCTTTGTAGAGCACGTTGTAGGATGCTGGCACAGCTGGGTCATGTTCTGCCTGCCAGGACAAAATGTGCTGGAAATTGTGGGAGTCCATCTGGAGGTTGTAAGGAAGCCCTTTTCTTTCTAGAAAGGAAAAAAATAACAAAAAAAAACAAACCAACAAACAACTCTGAGCTTTGCAACCATTCTAACAAATAAACAAACCCATTTAGAGCAGCTCAGGATTTGCCCCAAAAAGCAGCCACAGGGGAGAGCTCAGCACAGCAGACACAGCAATGCAAAGCACTGTGCACATGGATTACATTTCTCTAAGTTCTTTCTCGAAAGAGCATGAAGTTCCAAAATGATGATGGGTGAGGATGTGCAAGCTATGAAATGTGTTAGGAAAAGCATTTTAGAGACAGTAACACTCTTACCAGGCAGGCTGCAAACAGCTGCAGACAGAAAGGTGAGGCACACTGGAAAGTGAAACTCTGTATTAATGCTTTGGTGTATCCACAGCACCTGATTCTTACTGCAAGCACTCATTTGCAACAATTGGTTCATACCCAGCACTCCCTGAGGGAACTGCTACTTTCTTTCACACCTTCCTAGACTTTCCCACCCTTTCCCTGCTCCTCCAGAGCCTGGGAGAAGTGTCCATGAACCTGGGGCTCCACGGAGGAGCTGCTTCCTGGATCCCTCCCTGTGAGGTTCAGGATTCAGGGTCAGCAAAACCACCCAAGATGTTCTCATCAAATCATGGCTCAGAGGACTCTGACTATTTCAAACACCTTTTCAAGCCACCCCAAGAATTTTAGGGCTGAGCTGTGAAAATATTCCCTCGTTGTTTGACTGATCCTCATGGATCCCAGCAGGGTTTGGGTTGGAAGGGACCTTAAAGAGCACCCAGTGGCACCCCTGCCATGGCAGGGACTGCTCCCACTGTGCCAGGCTGCTCCAGCTGGCCTTGGCACTGCCAGGGACCCAGGGGCAGCCCCAGCTTGCCTGGGCAATCCTGCATTCCAGAGGTTCCTCCTTGTTCCTGTAGAACCTCCCCAGGAGCCTGTGACCCACCCTGGCTCTCACTGCACCCAGGACTCTTTTCCTTGATTAACCCAGCTTCTCATTGTTCCCATCTTTTCAACACAGTGCTCCCAAACACTTGAAGTTTTGTTCTGACCCCTCTAATTTTCTTTTTTCTCAAGACCCTTCAGCCTCCCTTTTGCTTTGAGTGCAATAAAAAGAAACTTCCTGTTCTTGTTTTAAGGCATTTTTGTGGTCATGCCTCTGACTCAGGAGATGCTGACTCCCACACCCAGTTGGCCAAAGCAGTCACTGCTTTAATTCCAAACACATTTCTGTTTTACATAAACTCCATGGGAAAATCTGAACAGTTCCTTCCTTATCTTCCCTAAAACTCTCTTTTGTCTTGGCCTGTTGTGTTACAAAGATGTGCCATAGTCAGCATGACTGTGAAAAGAGAAATCTGGGCCTTGAATTAGAGAATTTAAACAATCTTTATGTAGATTCATAAACCCTGGGTTTAACTGCAGCTAAATGTAGAACAATGGATTTCTTACCAGCTAGGAAATCACCCATTTGGAAAAAAAATCCAGTGGGGAGAAATCAAGCAATACTTTAACTATTGTTATCATCTGAACACAAGCTCAGATTCACAATGAATTGTGTCTGCTGAATTGCTGCTGCATTCGAGTGAGCATTATTTGATTTTTCAATGCCTCTTCTCCATCCAAACCAAATTCCTTTCATTCAGAGCTCAAACTGCCTCTGAACTTTGTTTCAACAAACAAGTTTAGCAAAGGAAGTTGAACAGTTGCAAAACTGTTTGTGCTACACTCTTACAAAGGAGACAGCCAAGACAAATATGTGAGAACAGTAACTGGGAATGTTCAGCCTGGGGAAACAGGGATGGTCTGGAATCTGCATGGGGAATCTCTGCAGCATCTCTGAGTGTCCACCACCCTGGCAGTGCCCAAGGCCAGGCTGGACACTGGGGACAGTGGGAGGTGTCCCTGCCATGGCAGGGGTGGCACTGGGTGGGCTCTGAGGTCCCTCCCAACCCAATCCAGTCTGGGGTTCTGGGATGATGATCTGACCCTTTTTACAGAATTAAAGGACCCTAACAAATCCCCCTCTCACAACAAGTACAGCTCAGCCAAACTGAGCTGGTTTCACCTGCTGATCCAGAAACTGAGGAGTGCCAGAAAAACTCAGAATAAAAAATAAAAACCCTGAGAGTTCCTGGGCATGCAAGGAGGCAGAACCATGGGATGGAATGGACTGGAAGGGACCTTCAAGCCCACTCTGGGGCCAGAGTCACCAGTTCAGGCATGGAGGAATCAGGCATGGATCCCAGACTGATTTGGGTTGGGAGGGACCCCAAATCCCACCCAGTGCCACCCCTGCCATGGCAGGGACACCTCCCACTGTCCCCAGTGTCCAGCCTGGCCTTGGGCACTGCCAGGGATGCAGGGGCAGCCCCAGCTGCTCTGGGCACCCTGTGCTCAGATGCTCTCTTACTTCATTAACTCAGCAGGATTATTAATGAATTAACAACCCCCCTGCAGTGCTGCTCTCTACCCCAAAGGTTCAGGTACTCACCAAGCTGACAGAGAGGCATTGGCACATCCATTGGGGTTCTCCTGGACATTAACAAACAAACCTCTCTGCTTGCAAAAGGAACATTTTGCTTCTGCTCCTACAAACATGAAAAACAAATGATTTTTTTACTTATTTTACTAAATGATGACATTAAATCATTTTACTAAATGATGACAGTAAATTACCTAGTAAATCACGTTTAACTAACCCAAGGTTTCTGTACAGAATTGTTTTACCCTCTCCAGTGGCTGAGGGAGGGCAGTGGTGCTGAAAGAGTTACTGGAGCATTGATCTTTATCATTTTATGGCAATTCTGGTCCATTTCCATGGCAACAGCGCTTCCCTTTTTCCACATGGAATGGGCTCCTACCACTTCAAATAAAGCAGAAACCACTGTATCATTATTTCTATTAACTTTGCATTTAGATAGTATCTGAAAATTCAATGCCACTCACTCCAACTTCATTAACACAATGAAAACAAACTTTGCTTGGCTTTGTTTGAAATAAACTCATCACTATTGTAGGAATTGTTTCCAAAAAGGGAAAAGATCAACAGAGCACTTAGAAAAAAATTAATTACAAAGAAGTTATGAAACTTGTTACAATTTTTAATGCACAAGGTCTATTAAAATAATCCTTCTCTTCACTGTTATTTTTTACTGTATTTAACATCCCCATAACATTATTATCCACAGGATGTGGTTTTGAGTTAGCTGGGCAAAGGTGTATCTATTTCTAAAGAACCTTCCCCTCAGCTTTAACAAAAATTAACTGCTTTTTAATTCAACACTATTTGCAAATACAACTGGAATTATTTTTCTACACAACAACTAGTGTAAAATCATGCCAGAGCACACTCTGTATATGAATATATGAATATATTAACATATAACCCTGTGTATTTATATATTAACACAGGATAGAAGCAATCTGTTAAAGTCAGGTAACTAAACCCTTTATCTGAGAAGTCAATCTCAGAGTGTAGGAAGGCACAGGGTAAGTGTTAGGAACTCTGTGCAAGTGACAGTCCCACAGCCTCAGGGGATGCTCTCCTCCCCTCACTCAGTTCCTTCATTCCAGCAGAATTCATTCCACAGAGCAGCAGCACCTGCAGGCTGGGACTCTGCAGGTTGTTCAGAGTTCCCTTCAGGAGCAGCCTTGGGCACGCTGCACTCCCTGGGTAAATCATTTCCTGTCCCTGATAACCCCTCAGCTCCCCCAGGCCCTGTCTGCAGCACTGCCTGCCCACGGGGATGTGCTGTGTGTACCTGGGATCCTGGCTGGCCATGCTGCAGGGATAGCACTGGGAACAATCCCACCCTGGGAAGCACAGCAGGCTCCTGGCTGCCCCTGCCTGCTGAGCACAGGGGGCTCCCACATGGGGCACCTCAGAGACAGGTTATTTGTTCAGCACCTTCCACTGCCTGGGAAAATGTGATGAAGTGTGCTCATCTCCAGGATTCTAAAGCTGGATGTCCTCTGCAGATCTACCACTGCCAGGGAGATTCCAGGGGAAAACCATTTCTGTCAGAACTCTGGTGAGCTTTTGTGGCTCCTCCTCTTCAGAGCTGCAGCAATCCCTGTGGAGAAGCAATGGAGAGCAGTGAGTGCAGCAGTGAGTGCAGATCATGTCACTCTCTGACTCATAAAATCATGGAATCACAAAAGGTTTGGGCTGGAGGGACCC
>JAHXMQ010012338.1:22092735-22110667 GCA_020466415.1 Ammodramus savannarum pratensis | reverse complement strand
CTGTCCCCAGTGTCCAGCCTGGCCTTGGCACTGCCAGGGATGGGGACCCCAAAGCTCCCTTTCAGCCCCTGCCAAAGCCTGCCCACCCTTTCCATGGGGAAATCCCTCCTGAGAACCCCCCTGACTGCTCCCATACATCCATGCCATTCCTTTACCATTTCCAGTTTGTAAATTTAGGATTTCCAAGCTGGCCACTGTGAGGTGAGGGCAGGAAAGGACTCAGGGCCGTTATTTGCAGGCAAACCCACCCTGGTTCCCTTGCTTAGGAATTCAGATGTGAGAGGGATTTTGAGACTCTCCTCAAAACGATTTTATTTAAGCTGAGGAAAAGGTGAAGGACAAAAGTGAGACAGTGCCTGTGAGTCTGAAAGGTGGCAGATGCTCGGTGTGAAGCAGGGGCACTGCTGCAGCCAAGGCTGACAACCAACAGCTCCTGCAATTTTGGGATGAATTGCCAATGGTGCTGCAGTGCCCATCCCTGCAGGTGTCCCCTGGAGGTGGCACTGAGTGCTCTGCGCTGGGGACAAGGTGCCCGTGGGGCACAGCTGTACTGCATGGGCTGGCAGGGCTGTGCCAGAATCCTCAGGGATTTGAGGATTGTGTGAAAGAGGCACATGGGGACTCACTGATGGTTCTGGTGCCTGTGGGCAGGGAGATGAGGAGAAGATTCTCCTCTGCTGAGGTGAGGAGCCTCCCTCCATCCCTCCCTGAATCCCCAAGTGCTCCTTGGCTCCATCCCTCCCTGAATCCCCAAGTGCTCCTTGGCTCCATCCCTCCCTGAATCCCTGCAGCTCCTTGGCTCCATCCCTCCCCATCTGCCTTGGAGCTCCCAAATCCACTCTGCAGCTCCTGCCTTTGCCGAAGCAGGGACAGGCACAGCAGAGCCACTGCAGGTGACACATCCCAGGCAGCATTTTCCTGGCACAGTTTCAGCTCCAGGGCCACTCTTGCTGCTTGCCCTGTCCTTGTCCTGGGGGGTGTCCCCAGTGCTGGGGACACTGAGGTGTCAGCAGGGGTGGGAGGAGCACAGGGACACAGCACAGGTGACACTGTGGGCTGGAATGGACCTGGGTAATGGGTGTGCAAAATAAATAAATAATAATTAAACCTAGGTAACAGGTGTATTAAATAAAGAAATAATAAATAAACTTGGATAGTGGGTTTGTAAAATAAAAAAAAAAATAGTAAATAAACCCAAGTAATGGGTGTATAAAACAAATAATAAATAAATAAACCTGGATAACAAGTGTATAAAATAAATAGTAAATAAACCCTGATAAGGGCTGTATAAAATAAATAAATAGTAAATAAACCTGGACAACAGGTGTAAAAAATAAATAAATAATAAATAAACCCGGGTAATGGGTGTATAAAATAAATAATAAATAAATAAACCCGGATAACATGTTTGTAAAATAAATAAATAATAAATAAGCCCAGCTAATGGGTGTATGAAATAAGTTAATTATAAGTAAACGCGGATAATGTGTGTATAAAATAAATAATTAATAAATAAATAAACCCGGGGATATATGAAGTAAACAGTAAATAAACCTGGATAATGGGTATATAAAAGAAATAAATAAGTGATAAACCCAGATAAGGAGTGTATAAAATTAAAAAATAAGAAATAAACCTGGGTAATGGGCATATAAAATAAAAATAATAATAAATAAATCTGGATAACGGATTTGTAAAATAAATAAATAAGAAAAGGACCTGGATGATGGGTGTATAAAGTAAATAAATAAGAAATAAAGCCGGATAACGCCCAGCACTGGGGGATGACGCCCTGCAAAGAGCTGCTCCTCCTGCCCTGAGCTCTCTCGGGAGCTCCTCTGCTGCAGCTCCACAGAACCCCCAAACCCCCAAATCCCCAAATCCTCAAATCCCTGGGGCTGGCACAGCCTTGCCAGCCCATGCAGTGCCAGCTCCTGCAGAAAAACAATATCACTCTCAAAAGGAAAAGGTTCAATTCCAAAATTTATTCATCTAAAAACAGAAAAATTGAAATTTTAGTGGAATCCAGTTGCCCATTCTCTGCCATGGGTTTCCCTTTCCCTGTGAATAGGCTGGGAATGAAACAATTCTGTGGGAGGTGTTGGGATCCCACCGGCAACCATCAGCACATGTTCTGAATGAATAAAACCAGGACATTCCTGCCAAGTAGTTCCACAAATGCTCAAATATCGTCAAACAAAGACTTAATCTGGGCTCAAAGACACGTATCTCAGCAGATGTGTGTAAACCAGCCCAAATCCCCCGGGAGCAGTACTTAGGAGTTATTCTTAGGCGTTGGAAGGACGAGGATGGTCCATCTGTGAATTTATTACACGAGACGAGAAGCATCAGATGAAAGTCATCGCTGGCCTGGAGGACAGCCTGGTTTGATTTTTCAGGAAGTTTAGAGGTCGTTCCTAAAATCTCAGTTTAATTGCAGCAGAATCGCTCAGAATCTGAGCAGGAAATGCCGTGTGGAGCCTCTCCTCTCCCGGGGTGTGGCACAGGTGATTCTGCTGCTGGATTCAGCGGGGCCAGCATTTTGTGGAGGGACTGCAGCAATACAGAAGCTTTTTCTGGCTATTCTGATATTTCCTCCCTTGTCAGAATAAATAACAAGCAGGAGCATCAATATTTGTGGGATTGATGATTTAAAAAGGTGTGGAAGGACTCTGGTGCAAAAGTCTCAGTGGTGCAGAATATTTAATATTATGGGGGATTTTAAATTTTTCCATACAAGGCGTCAGATAAGAAAATAAAATATGAAACCACCTGGAATTGCGGCATTTAAAAATCCTCCTAGACCTGGAGCTTTTTTAGAAACCTCAGGGAAGAAAGAGTTTGGAATAATGCTGCCTTCTGTATCCACAAATGTCTGGGAGAAGGATGGGACCGTGGGAAGCTTTCCACACCTCAGAGCTCTGGGAATGGGAACCAAACCAGGATTTTAACCTGATTGCAAAGGAGGTGCTGCCTTT
Organism: Ammodramus savannarum pratensis; assembly: GCA_020466415.1. Taxonomy (NCBI): domain Eukaryota; kingdom Metazoa; phylum Chordata; class Aves; order Passeriformes; family Passerellidae; genus Ammodramus; species Ammodramus savannarum. Next base: position 22,107,689 of record JAHXMQ010012338.1, on the reverse strand, counting down.
GGAGACCAAATCAGTGCTGAGGGTTCAGGGGGGGTTTGGCCAAAGAAATGTGAACAGATCCCAAATCTATCCCATGGGGCCTTTTCTTTGTACACTTTGCCTGGATATGGAGAACAGGAATTCAGCTCAGCGTCCCTCGATGTTTCTCACACCTCTGTCCTCACTTCTGCTCCTCTGGCAGGAGGCAGAAGCACCGTCCAAGAGCTCACCTGATCCTGCCCCTCTCAGCTGTGATTCTTCAGCACCAGAATCATCCTGAGACTGAGAAATGAGGAGCAGGAGAAGCTGAGAATGTGGCTGCAGTCATTTTATATATTAAAAAAAAAGTATTTCTATTTTGGAAAAGTGTTTTCAAATCACTCTGAAAGAAGGAGTCTTTAAACTCTTCACATTGTTTTACTCAGGTGGTTACTTGTGACCAGGGCAGACTTGAAGGAAGCTCAGATGTGTTTTGTGGGGGTTTTTTTTGCTTCCATTTAGGTAAAAGCACTAATCACAACTAATTACACCTTCCTCAAAGGCAGAGGCTCAGGAGCAGCCCCGGCTGCAGGCAGAGCATCCCTGGATTTCTGCCGGGAGGGCTGCACCAGTTTCACAGGGATGATGGTCTGAGGGAGATCCCACCACCGCACGCTGCTATAGATGATTTATTTTTAATTAAAAAGAGCTTTTTCAAGTGGCTAAGTGGCTTTTTAGCCTCGTCTCAGCCGTGCCCTGCCGCGGGGCGGCCCCGGCCGTGTGCGAATTTCCATGGAGTTGCATCCCACACCGAGCGCTGTGTGCTCAATGCGCTGAACAGATTGCGATCAAATTGTGATCGGATCAGGATCTGATCACACCACCCCGCTACAGATGATTTATTTTTAATAAAAAAGCAGTTTTCAGGCGGTTTAAAAGGAGTTTTAGCCTGGTGCTCTCCCCGGCGCTGCCTCGGGGCCGCTCCAGTGATGTGCGGGATCCGTAGAGCCGCACCCCGCACCGAGCGCTGCATGCTCAATGCGCTTTACAGCACACAGCTGATCACACCGCGCTGGTAGAGATGATTTATTTTTAATAAAAAACCGGTTTTCAGGCCATTTAAGAGGGGTTTTAGCCCGGATTTCCCCCCTGCGCTACCGCCGGGCCGCTCCGGCAGTGTGCGGGATCCGCGGAGCCGCGCCCCATACAGAGTGCGCAATGCGTGGTGCGCCATGGATCTCACCGCTCCGCGCTGCTAGAAATTATTTACTTTTAATAAAAAAATCCGCTTTCAAGTGATTTAAGGGGGCTTTTAGCCTGATCTCAACTGTGCCCTGCCGCGGGGCCGCTCCGGCGGTGTGCGGGATCCGTGGAGCCGCGTCCCGCGCTGGGTGCGCAAATGTGCTGAAGGGCGCGGAGCTGATCACACCGCGCTGATAGAGACGATTTGTTTTTAATAAAAAAGCCTCTTTCAGGTGATTTAAGAGGGATCTAATCACACCGCGTTGAATTATTTTTAATAAAAAAGTTTCCAGCCGTGATTTAAGAGGGATTTTAGCCTGGTCTCAGCCGCTCCGGTGATGTGCGGGCCCCGTGGAGCCGTGTCCCGCACAGAGCAATGCCGCGGATCTGATCACACTGCGCTGTTACAGGTGATTTATTTTTAATAACAAACCGGTTTTCAGGCCATGTTTAGCCCGATGTTCCCCTCTGCGCTGCCGCGGGGCCGCTCCGGCCGTGTGCGGACCCCGTGGAGCCGCGCCCCGCACTGAGTGCGCAATGCACAGCGTGGCACGGATCTGATCACACCGCCCTGCTACAGATGATTTATTTTTAATAAGAAAGCGGTTTTCAGGCCATTTAAGAGGGATTCTAGCCCCGTGATCCCTCCTGCCCTGCTGCGGGGCCGCTCCGGCGCTGTGCGGGATCCGCGGAGCCGCACCAAGTGCTGTGTGCGCAATGCACTGAACAGCGCGGACCCCATCACTCCGCGCTTCTCGAGATGATTTATTTTTAATAAAAAATCCGCTTTCAGGTGATTTCCGAGGGCTTTTAGCCCGGCGTTCCCCCCGGCAGCTGGCGGCTCAGCATGGAGCGGCGCCGTGCCCGGCCCGCGGCAGCTGCGCCTTCAGCTGCTCCTGGGGCAGAGCAGCGGCCCCGGGCCCGGGTCAGCGCGTCAAAGTGCCACTCTGTCCCCATGGCTGTCCCCTCCCCAGCCAGGGCGGTGTCAAAGTGCCACTCTGTCCCTTGGCTGTCCCCTCCCCAGCCAGGGCGGTGTCAAAGTGCCACTCTGTCCCCACGGCTGTCCCTCAAAGCGCCACTCTGTCCCCTGGCTGTCCCCTCCCCGGCCCCAGCCCGGCCCGCGGGCATCACGGACATCAAGGATGCCGCACTTGCACCAAGCTCGGCAGCTCCGGGCACTTCGGCTTTTGGAGTTTAAGGCCTCACTCAAAGCTCTTTTTTTAAAAAAATTATATATTTTTATATATAATTCCGCTGCAGTTGGTGCGTGCGGCTTCTGCGAGCGATGCAGCAGCAGAGGATCCGACTCTCCCAATCTAACAGCACATCACTTTATTAATTGCTTTAAAAAATTATACTCTGCACGGTGATCAAAATATTTTAGAGAGAGTTTTAGTGCTGAGGAAAATCTGCCAGAATCTCAGGTGGTGATGCTGGTGATCCCTGCCCAGCTCTGAGACTCTCCGTGGTGTTAAATTCCTTTCTGTCATCACCAAACGGAGATGAAACTCCTCGTGGCTCTGAGTGTAATGTGGCAAAAATCAGGGGCTTATGCCATAATATTTTTCTAATATTTATATACTATTTCTATACTATTTATACACTGTTTATAAAATATTTATACTATATAGTACAATATTTCTACAGTTTTATACAATACAATATAATATATTATTATACAAGACAATATAATGATACAATATTTAAATAGTATTTATACACTGTTTATAAAATATTTATACAATAAAACACAATACTATGTAATATTATCACACTATATTTTATAAATATATAAATATATCACACTATAATTATATAATATTTATACAATATTTATATAGTCTCTAAATATTAATGTAATATTTCTTATTTCAGTATGTAGAAATTACCCACACTGATCTTTTATCTGCACATTGCTGCACCAAAGCACCGCAGTGAAACATTCAGGAAAGCCTTGGAATTATAAACCCAGATTTTGACACCACCCTTTGACCATTTTCTCCTGCAGAAGTTAATCGGGAGGCTCTAAAGCATCATAGTGAAATCTTCTGGGCACTGCCCAGAGGGTGCTGAGCACATCCTCACGCACAAAAAGCTTCAACCCTTCCATCCTAAAATATGAAAATGTTTTAAAAATGAAATGTCCTTCTTTTCCTTTGTCAGGACAATCTTTAACAGAGTAAATAAAACCACAAAGGGAAATGCAGAGAAATCCTGGGCGAGGCAACAAGAGAAAGCTTCGTGATGGGGCAGCTTTAGGTCTGCATTAAAAGGCAACTTCTTTGGATCCTCAGCACTGAAGGGGCTCAGGTTTTATTTATGAGGGATCTGGGGATCAGCAGGGATTGAGGCATTGCTTTGCTGCTGTAGGAACAGAAGGGGAAAGGCCAGTATGGAATGGGTTCAGGGCCCTGCAGCTCCAGGTGCTCCTGTTGGAGCTGTCCCGAGAGCCCGGGCTGGGGAAGCTGTGCTAGGATCCCCTCCCGGCCCAGGGAAGCCCTGCAATTCCCTGAGTTTTCATTCCTGAGCACAAGCTGAGTGCTCTGGGTTTTTAAAGCCACATTCCCCTTTCTCTCGGCACCCCTGGAATTCTGTGGTGAGATCACCAGCACAGCTCACTCTAATTTAACTGCTGTGCCTTAACCCAGCCCATGCCCTGGAGCTGGGGCTGAGCAGCAGCACCCACCCTGCAGATCACATCCCTGATTCCTGGTACCTTCCTCCCTGAACATCATCCAGGAATGCCAGGGAGCTGGTGGGAAAGTGATCCAGAATTGAGTTTTAGAATTTGTCTGCATCCAGCGCAGGGAGGAGCTGGAGCTGCTGCAGAGAGCCCAGAGGAGGCTCCAGGATGAGCAGAGGGCTGGAGCAGCTCTGCTGGCAGGAAAGGCTGGCACAGCTGGCATTGTTCACCTGCACAGGAGAAGCTTTGGGCTGAGCTCAGGGTGGCCTTGCAGGGCCTGGAGGAGCCCCAGGAAAGCTGGAGAGAGACAATTGCCAGGGGATGCAGGGACAGCACACAGGGAATGGCCTCAAACTGAAAAATTACAGGTTTAGATCAGATATTAGAGACAATTTCCTGCCTGGCAGGGTGGGCAGGCCCTGGCACAGGGTGTCCCTGCACCCCTGGCAGTGCCCAAGGCCAGGCTGGACACTGGGGACAGTGGGACGTGTCCCTGCCATGGCAGGGGTGGCACTGGGTGGGCTCTGAGGTCCCTTCTCAAACCAGCCCATTCCACGATTCCGTGATTCCATGATTCTCTGACTTTTCCACTGCAAAAGAAAAGAAAAGTAAAACCAGTGAGAGCCTCCAAGCACCATCCCTAAATCCGCTTCAGCTTTGCCCTGCTGGCATGGATGGCCTGGTGAAATCTCTGCCAGAGCCTGAGATCCATGGCTGGTTCATGCTCCAGTTCTTCCCCTGATTTTTTGGCACCACCTCGGTCAGTGCAGATGCTGAACCTTCCAGGGGCTCCAGGAAGGTGGGATGTCCCCATCTCCAGGGGACAGGAGACCCAGAGCTCACAGGAGCCTTTTCACTGAATCCTGCACTGAATTCCCACCCAGGGAATCCCACCTTGGAATGCCCTGGCTGGGTTCTACCAGAGGGTGGAATTTAGGTTGGAAGGGTTCCAGCAGGGCCAGCTCTGGGATCAGGCCAGCTCAGGAAGGGCTGGAAAAGCCAGGATGGATCCAGCACAGCTCACTGGGGAATGGTTTAACCCAGAAAGGTGATCAAGGGCAGGAGGGGAGGAGTGATGGGGTGAGGAGCGCCCTGGAGCTGCAGGGAACGCGTTTGGGAAAAGGAGCCTGAGGGACAAAACTGCATTGCAGCCACGGGAAGTGAATTCCCGAGGGAACCATTGTCCTGAACAGCTGTTTCGAGGAGAATCCCCGTTTTCCAAAACTCAGCGCCTCCGTGGAGAATCCTGGAGCAGGGAACCCCTGAGCTCAGGCAGGATGGGGGGTCCTGGTGGAAAGAAATTGGATCCGGTGGGTGGAGAACATCGTGATGGGGGAGGTTTAGCTCAGAAATCGCCCATTTTTTACAATATCTGTGTATTCATTAAAAAAATAACCCGCGCAACGCATTCACAAAATATCAGGGAATTTCTTATGAAGGGATCCAGGAAAGCTCCGTTACAATCATGACACGGATGTGCTGGGCACAGAAAAACGCCCGAATTTTGCCCTCTTTTACTTTATGATATCATTTATTGCTACAGCCTATCTGCTTTTCTCTGACATTATTGCCTATTTTTTATCTGGGTTTTTTTGAGGACCACTTTAATTTAACAGCTGAAATTTTAATTCCTCCATACCCTTTTAATTCCTCCACTCCTCAGGACAGAGATGTGCTTTGCAATGCGTGAAAAAGCTGCGTATTTAAGAGCTCTGGAAATGTGGGAATTTCCTCTTCGGCTCCAGGATCAAGGAGCGGATCCGTTTGGGATTTGCTGGGAGCGAATCCCGGCGGCAGCAGCGGTGATGCCCAAACCCCGGCGATGCCCAAACCCCAGCAGTGCCAGAACCGGCCCGGCTCGGTGCCGAGGGACCGGAGCTCCGGGACGGTGCTGGAAATTCCTGATCCCGAGGGTTTCCCGATGGAAATTCCTGATCCCGAGGGTTTCCCGATGGAAATTCCTATCCCTCGGGTCCGGAATCCCGGGTCGGCGCTGGAAACACCCGGTCCTGAGGGACAGGAGCACCGGGATGGGGTTGGAAATTTCCATCCCTCGGGATCGGAGCCCCAGGCCGGAGCTGGATATTCCCATCCCGAGGGACCGGAGCTCCGAAACAGTGCTGGAAATTCCCATCCCGAGGGTCCGGAGCCCCGGGACGGTGCTGGAAATTCCCATCCCGAAGGTCCGGAGCCCGGTACCGGCCCTGGCGGGAGCACCAAGAGCCCTGAGCCGCAGCTGAGGCCGGCAGGGGCAGCTGGCCGAGCCGGGGCTCAATTAACCAGCCCCAGCTAATGAGGCTGGGCCAGCCCAGCGAGCGGCGGCCACAGCGGCACCGGATCGAGACACGGACACGGAACCGAACCCGGCACCGGCAGCGGCTGCAACAGGGCCGGGCCGGGCCGGTCCCGCCCGCTGAGCTCCGGTTCGGGGCGCGGTTCAGGGGAGAGCTGGGAAGGACACGGCACAAACGGAAGGTTTGTGGTTTTTCCGAGGGATAAATCAATATTCTGGGGGAAGAAAAGAGGGAATTTGGGGTGGGAAACACGGGAGATTTTATTCCCTCCCTGGCACAGGGTGCCCAGAGCAGCTGGGGCTGCCCCTGCATCCCTGGCAGTGCCCAAGGCCAGGCTGGACACTGGCGACAGTGGGAGGTGTCAGGGCTGGAATTTGGGGATCTTTGAGGTCCCTCCCTTCCCAAACCACTCCATGGTTTCATGAGTGCGAAAAAACTTCAGGAGTTTTCATGTGGAGGATTCTAAAAATCCTCATATCCAGCGTTACAGTTGGACTCGGTGATCTTAAAGGTGTTTCCAGCCCAAATGATTCCATGAAGAATTTCATTTCCTTCTCCTCTTAACTGCCCGACACCTTTTCGCTTCCCTGTGTCCTCCCTGCCGAGCAGGGAGAGCTGCAGTGACAATCACAGCCCACCAGAAAGCGGAATATCTGCTCTCCAAAATACTGATTGGGCAGCATTCACTGACGGCAGGGAAGCTCAAAAAAATTCAGATAATTCTAATTTTTCAAGTGAGGTCATTCAAAATGGATGCAAAAGATGTGCTACATAAACCCCTCGTCATTTTAGAAAGTAAATTCTATTATTTTTTGTCTTTCTATGTCACTCAGCAGTTTGCAGGTAGAGAAGAGACCAAGATAAGCCCAGAAAGGATTTTTGGTTTTAGCAGGACATAAATCAGCATTTTCCTTTCAATGAACCTCGCCACTTCCAATCCACATTTCCAAATGCTACCTCTTTTAACATTCTTTAAATTTTCCCTATTTAATTTACTTTTTTTTAAATTTCATGTTTAATTTTTCATTCCATTTCATTAATTTTAAGATGCTTTGCAGCTGATTTACAGCCGTGGGTATTTCTGTATGTGTTGGGTGTTTAAAATTCTGCAATAGAGATTTTTCTGCCAAACTTTAGTTTTCTGTAGAATTATTTTTTAAAAATAAAAGGAATTTTATTATTTGAATACCATGGACATTTTTTGCTGGGAGATAACAGTTAAAGCTTGAATGTCCCTTTGTTAATGGCTGTTACTCTTTACCTGCAATGCCTTCAAATGAGCTCAGTGCAAACCCAAATATTTCCTCAGCACTCACGGGATTCTCCACTCCGGAATATTTTTGGCTCAAAATCCCTTGAGCTCTTTTGTTTCCCTGAGGTTTTTAGAGGATTGTCCCAAAAAAAAGGTGACACGGAGATTTCCCCAACCCACCTGTTGCAAAAACACCATCAGAGACTTTGCCTTTTTCCTGGAAAATGGAATTCTAAGGATAAAATGGAGTTTTGTAGGATGGTGCTGAAATCAAAGCCCCGGTTCAAGGCTCGCTGGGGTTCAGATAATCCCAAGATAAAGTGAAAAATTTGGACCAGCTTTGGGGGGGGAATGGTGCTCCTGGACTGACGGGTCCTGTCCAGCCTCTCAGCCAGGACCAAAGGGAGCACTTGGGGTCACGGTGGGATTAAAACAATGGGTTTTAATGTGGGAGAACACTGGAAACGGTCATTGCTGAGTTCTGAAGAGGAGGGAAAGGCTCGGGTGGGGAAATTTCTCATGGAAATTTTATCCCAAGCACCCGGGAAAGGCCCTGGGGAGCCTGAACAGCGATGGGAGCCCTGGGCTGGGGAAGGGGCTGCTCCCTGTGGGTGCCACAGGAGGGAAAAAGGCTCAAATCATGAAACTGAGGAGGGTTTGGGATGAGCAAGGTGAGCAGGGATCCAGCGAGGAGGAAAAAAGGGGGAAAATCTCCGAGATGCTGTTGGGAAGTGGTGCTGGGCTGAGGCTGAGCACGGGGCTGTGGCTGCTCTGCTGCCTGATCCTGCCTGGGAACAAATCCCTCTCCTGCCTGGAAAAACATCCCTCTCCTGCCTGGAAAAACATCCCTCTCCTGCCTGGAAAAACATCCCTCTCCTGCCTGCAGGAACATCTGTCTCCTGTCTGGAGAAGCATCCTGCTCCTTCCCAAAGGAACATCCCTCTTCTGCCTGGAAAAACATTCCCTCTCCTACCTGCAGGAATAAATCTCTCTCCTTCCTGGAACATCCCTCTCTTCCTCCAGGAACAAATCCCTCTCCTTCCTGCAGGAACATCCTGCTCCTGCCTGGAAAAACATTCCTTCTCCTTCCTGCAGGAACATCCCTCTCCTGCCTGGAACATCCCTGTCCTGCCTGCGGGAATAAATTCCTCTCTGGCCTGGAACATCTTTCTCCTTCCTGCAGGAACATCCCTCTCCTTCCAGGAGGAGCATCCCTACTCCTTTCTGGAGGAACATCTCCTCCTTTCCTGCCTGGAAAACATTCCTTCTCCTTCCTGGAGGAACATGCCCTTCCTTCCTGCAGGAACATCCCTCTCCTGCCTAGAGGAACATCCCTCTCCTTCTTGGAATATCCCTGTCCTTCTTGCAGGAACATCCTGCTCTTTCCTGCAGGAACACCTTGTTCCTTCCTGCAGGAACATCCCTCTCCTGCCTGGGACATCTCTGTCCTGCCTGCAGGAACAAATCCCTGTCCTGCAGGAACAAATCCCTCTCCTCCTTGCAGGAACATCCTGCTCTTTCCTGCAGGACCATCCTGCAGTGCCCAGGGCTCAGGGGTGGGATCTGACCGGTGGGAGCTTCCCTGGAGGTGCCAGCTTGGGGACACACGGGATTCCCTGTCCCTGGTGGTTGGCACAGGTGCAGTGGCTGTGGGGAATTTTCAGTGTCCAGGTTAAAACAACCTCCCAGGTGCCAAGGAATGGAATCCTAATTTCTAACCCAGCTGCAGGGATCATTGATGCATTCCCCTCTCTGCCAGCACGGATTTGATTTCTGTTCCTGTTCCATCCTGGTGGATCCATTATCAAACTAAGCAAGGCCACTCTTCCAATTTAAGGAAAAAAATGTGGGTGTTTGGTTAAAATTCCTTTTTGGAGGGAAGATTGGACAGGTTTTACTGCAGGGCTGTTGCCCCTTGGATGGATTCCAGTGCTCTGGGAAAGGAGAGGGAAGGGACTGAGAGAAATGTGTAGCATCAGCATGAAGTGTTAAAAAGTGGGAAATGAGTGTTAAATCTCTCAATGGATAAAAATTTGGAAGATTATGAGGATGAGAATGTGGGAGATACTGAAGGATACGGCTGCATTTTGGGAATCAGGTGCACAAGCAATTCCAGATTTATTGGCTGTGCTGATTTACACCAGGGCTGAGCAAGGAGCCTGAAAGTTTGGAAGTTATTTGGCAGAAAAAGCAGGAATGGGAGGGGGTTTGCATCAAGTCAAGAGTTGGAATAAACATCTCTGTGCGAGGACAGCATGGAATAAACTCAGCTGAGGGGAGTCCCAGAGCTCTGATCAGAGATTGCACCTGAGACACAGCAATTCTGGGAGCTCGGGGTGAGTTTTCTGCTCCTGAGGCTCCGTTTTGCAGCAGAACCTTGTGAAAAATAATCCGAGTGATGCTCCCTCGGTGCCACCCCCTCACACACCCTGCGGGCACTGCCCTTCCCCGAGGGAAAACTTCCTTCTGGAAAGGGGAAAATACATCCAGGGCTCCAGACTGACACAGCAAAGCACGAGGGTTTTAAAGGGATTTAATCACCCCTTCCCCAGCTTCCTCTGCTGCGGACAGCTGAATATCCCCGCCTTTAAACAGCAAACCACGAGGATTTAACCATCCCTTCCCTGCTCATTTCTCTCCTTTGGAGACCTGAAACTCTGATGGAAAAGCTTTGGCTTGATTGGAGTGAGTGGGAAATGAGGGAGGGAGGTTTGCAGCACTGGGAAAGGGATAAAAATTAAAATAAAAATAAAGAAAAGTGGAATCCATCGCTGCTCCTTCCCAGCCTCAGAGCAATCCCCGCAAAGCTGGGCCTGAGAAGGAGCTGTCAGAGGCTCCCGGTGGGAAGCGGCCCCGGCTTTGTCCTTAATTGCCCCGGGAAGGCCGGGCCGTGCCAGCTGTACCTGCCCGGCCGCAAAAAGGCCCCATTAGGGATGGTTTGTTAAACAGACACTGATAAGTTGTTATCTTTCAGCATCTCCGGCTAATTAGACACCGCCAGCCGAAGTTAATTTGGTGGAAAACATTTCTCGACTTAATGACATTTATGGGCAATTAGGCGCGGAGCAGATTTACATTCCAGGCTCTTCCCCGAGCCTAACAAGAACCCACCTCTCCCTCCACGGGAACTTTGGGGTCTCTGGGGAGCTCTCCCGGTGCAGACACCGCGGGTCCCGCTTGTTTATGTGGGAAGGGCTGCTGTGAAACCAGGCACGGGCGGTAATGAAGCACAGCCAGGGAACTGGAGGGAAATAAAGGAGTTTATCCTGCTCAGGCCCCTCCTGTGGCACGGCCAGAATTGGGATTTGCTGCACAGGAGTGGGGTGTGGGTGATCCCTGAGGAATGGGATCCCTGAAGGGCTGCGCTTGGGAAAGCCTCTGAGATCTTCAAATGCACCCTGTGGGCCTCTGAGATCTCAAATCCAACCTTTGGGCCTCTTAGATCTCAAATCCAACCTTTGGAACCTCTCAGATCTCAAATCCAGCTTTCTGAGACCTCAATTCCAGCCTTTGGGCCTCTGAGATCTCAAATCCAGCCTTTGAATCTCTGAGATCTCAAATCCAGCCTTTGGAACTCTGAGACCTCAAATCCAGCCTTTGGAACCTCTGAGATCTCAAATCCAGCCCTTGGGCCTCTGAGACCTCAAATCCAGCCCTTAGAACCTCTGAGATCTCAAATCCAGCCTCTGGGCCTCTGAGATCCTCAAATCCGGCCTTTGGGTCTCTGAGATCTCAAATCCAACCTTTGGGCCTCTGAGATCCTCAAATCCAGCCTTTGGATCTCTGAGATCGTCAAATTCAGCCTTTGGATCTCTGAGATCCTCAAATGCAGCCTTTGGGCCTCTGAGATCCCAAATCCAGCCTTTGGAACCTCTGAGATCTCAAATACAGCTTTCTGAGACCTCAAATCCAACCTTTGGGCCTCTGAGATCTCAAATCCAGCCTTTGGGTCTCTGAGATCTCAAATGCAGCCTTTGGGCCTCTGAGATCCCAAATCCAACCTTTGGGCCTCTGAGATCCCTGAGTCCAGCCTTTGGAACCTCTGAGATCCCAAATCCAGCCTTTGGGCCTCTGAGATCTCAGATCCAGCCTTTGGCCAAGCCAGGCCTTGCCAGGCACCAGTTTCTGGAGGTGTTGGTGCAAAATCTGCCGGAGGATTTGGAGCAGCAACACGTGTACCTCACCTGTTCCAAACTCACTGAGGAGGGTTCAATGGGATTTGTTTCTTTCTAATTCCCCAGAAGGAAAATGAGTGTGGTCCTTGGTAATTACAGAAACATGGGATCAGCAGGGCTGGAAGAGCCTTTAGGATCAGCCAGTGCCACCCCAGCAGCACCAGCAGCAGCTCTGCACCCAAACCCTGTCCCCAAGGGGCACATCCAGACACTTCCAGTGACAGTGGCACTTCCCAAGCCAGCCTATGCCAGTGCCTGACCCTTCCTACCCTCAGGCAAGGACAGGGCAGGATTTCATAGAATTCCAGGAATGACCAGGCTGGGAGAGACCTCCAAGGCCATCGAGTGCAGCCCAGCCCCAGCTGAGCCCTGGCCCCCAGTGCCACATCCAGGCTTTGTCAAACACACCCAGGGATGGGCACTCCACCACCTCCCCGGGCAGCCATTCCAGAACTTTCTCACCCTGGCTGGAAAAACCTTTTCCCTGCTCTCCACCCTGGATTTCCCTTGGTGCAGCTCAGGCTGTGTGCTCTGGCTGTGTCAGTGCTGCTGCAGACAGAGCCCAGCCCCAGGTGAGCACAGGCACCTTTCAGGAGCTGTGCAGAGTGATGGGGGCAGCCCTGAGTCTCCTTTTCTCCAGGCTGAGCACCCCCAGCTCCCTCAGGGCTTCCTCACAGGGTTTGTGTTCCCTCTCCAGCCTCGTTGGCCCCTCTGGATGGGCTCAGTGTCCCAAGGTCCTTCCTTTGGGAGGTGCTGTGCAGCTGGCATCCCCTGGCTGCTTTTGCTTTTGCCTCAGTCCCTCAGCAGAAAACACCAGCTGGGATTTCTGCAGCTGCTGCTGATTTTCCCAAAAATTTGCCAGACCCTGGAAATGGCAGAGAGGGCCTGAGTTGGGTTAGAGTTCATATGGGTCAATGGCTCCAAAGATCACATGGACCGAAAAATCCCAGTGGTGCCATCCCTGTGCCCCAGGAGTCTGGGCTGAAGTGCCCATGCCAGGGTGCCCTGGGGCTCACCCTGGACCATCCCTGATGGACCCCAGAGCCATGGCCACAGGTGCAGAGAGGGAGAGGCCAAATCTCTGCTGGAGCAAAAAGGATCTTCTGTGTCCAGGGCAGGGAACGGAGCTGGGAAAGAGAAATCCTAAGGGAGCTGGGAAAGGGATAAGAGCTGGGAAAGGGGAAAGAGAAAAAGGGAAAGAGCTGGGAAAGGGGAGAGAATAAAAGGAGAAAGAGCTGGGAAAGGGGAGAGAATAAAAGGGGAAAGAGCTGGGAAAGGGGAAGGAGAAAAAAAGATAAGAGCTGGGATTCAGCCTGGAGAGAAGGAGCAGAGGGAAGCAAAGGGGAACAGGAAAGAGCGGAGGGAAGAGGAAAGGAGTGGAGGGCAGTAGGAAGGAGCAGAGGGAAAGGAAAGGAGCAGGAAGGAGCAGAGGGAAGGGAAGAGAAAGGAAAGGAGCAGAGGGAAGGAGCGGAGGAAGGGAAAGGAGCTGAGGGCAGGCCAAGGTTGCGAACGGGCTCGTCCCGGCCCGGCAGTGGCGCTGCGTGGCCCGCAGAGGGCGCTGCGGGGCGGCCGCGCCTCCGCTCCCCCGGGCCAGAGGGACACAGGGACAGGGGGACAGGGACAGAGGGACAGGGACACCCCCGGAACACAGAGAAAGCCGTCCGGCATCCCGGCACACAGCACAGCCCGCACAGCTGGGAGAGCTGGGGGGGCTCACCTGGGCAGGAGAAGCTGCAGGGAGAGCTCAGAGCCCCTGGCAGGGCCTGCAGGGGCTCCAGGAGAGCTGCAGAGGGACTGGGGACAAGGCCTGCAGGGACAGCACCCAGGGAATGGCTGCCAGTGCCAGAGGGCAGGGCTGGCTGGGATCTTGGCCATGAGGAATTGTTCCCTGGCAGGGTGGGCAGGGCCTGGCACAGGGTGCCCAGAGCAGCTGGGGCTGCCCCTGCATCCCTGGCAGTGCCCAAGGCCAGGCTGGACACTGGGGACAGTGGGAGGTGTCCCTGCCGTGGCAGGGGTGGCACTGGGTGGGATTTAAGGTCCCTCTCAACCCAAATCGTTCATTATTTTCATGATTTTATGAGTCAAAGAGAATGACATGAGACTTTCTAACTCGAGAACAAAACCCAGAACTCGTCGCTGAATTCTCTCTTTTCCATGCACTGCTCAGGGGGGATAAAAAGGGGATGGAGCCCTTTCAAGGCTTCCAGGGACATTTAACACCTTGAGTGGAAGTGACAGAAGAGTTGGACAGGAAAAGCGTGGCCAGGAAGGGATGAAGGGTCCAGGAATGGGTGAAATGTCCAGGAATGGGTGAAATGTCCAGGAATGAGTGAAATGTCCAGCACCAGATGGATGTCCCCAAGCAGACCCCAATCCCTGGCTGTGCTCCTGGCTGAGGATTGGCTCCTGCTCTCTTTGACCTTCTGTTTCCCATCTACAAAAGGTTAACAGGGATTCCCAGAGCACTGTGAGGATAAATCCTGCTGGGTTTGCACAGAGCCCCCACCCTGGCACGGGGCTGGAGAGCCCCATGGATGTGCTCCTGAGCTGGGGCTCCCTGTGAGTGTTTGGCTCCTTCTTTTCCAGCCCAAATTGCAGGGTGGGAGCTGCATCCTCAGCTTTGTGCCAGGAAGGGGCTGCAGGAGAGCTCAGCCCTGCAGCAGCAGGTGCTGGGGAAGCAAACCGGACAAAGGGAAGGTAGGATTCCTCCCCAGGGGTGCTCCTGCCTCGTCCCTGGCAGTGAAAAAGTTAAAACTCATAGGGTTATTCATGAATTCCGCTTTTTAAAAACATGTCCCATTAAAATGCAGATTTAGGCTTCCATTTGCAAAGAACATCGTTATTTCCAATTCTGTATGGGAATCCTTTTTGTATTTGTATCTTTTGGGGAGAAAGTCCAGCTGCCTCTTGTGAGATTGCACATATCTCTTCAGATGTCAACAAATCATTGAAAAGTGTCAGAAAGGGGGAAATGAAAGATAATTATTCAAACCATGGAGAGCTGCTTTGAAAGTGAATAGGATCTGTCAGATAGGCTTTGAGAACAGCAGTTGGCTGCTTGCATGGGATATATTAAATGGACATATCCAGAGGCAAGGGATGCTGGTTTAGATTCACATCAGTGGAAGCCTGAGGATTTATCAGGTGGAAGAAGCTGAAACCACCAGGAATTACTGAGGGAAATCAGATTTTTTGGGGGGTGGAAGAAGCTGAAACCACCAGGAATTACTGAGGGAAAATCAGGATTTTGGGTGGAAGGAGCAGAAACTAGGAATTACTCAGGGAAATCAGATTTTTTTTTTATAGGAAGCTGAAACCACCAGGAATTAATGAGGAGAAATCAGATTTTT
>JAHXMQ010012338.1:22076455-22089993 GCA_020466415.1 Ammodramus savannarum pratensis | reverse complement strand
GCCCTGCACCCAGGCCCTGTGCAATAAACCCCAAGTTCCTGAGCTGGCTGCAGAGATCTCTCATCTCCATCCATCCCTACCATCCTACCCCCAATGCTCCTACACCAGGGGCACAGGGAAGGGGCTGTGGTTCCTCAGCCTCAGCTCTGACACTCAAATAAAATCTGTCACAGACTGGGTTGGGTGGAGGGACCCCAAATCCCACCCAGTGCCACCCCTGCCATGGCAGGGACACCTCCCACTGTGCCAGGTGCTCCTCAGTGTCCAGCCTGGCCTTGGGCACTGCCAGGGATCCAGGGGGAGGAGAGGAGACCTCTGAGACCACCCCACATTGTTCTGAGCACAGCTCCTTTCCCCATCCACCTTTCACGTTTTCTGCCCTCTGTGCCTGAAGTTGTGACCTGGAAAAGGATTCTTCCTATCCCTTTTGGGGCTCTGGAATGGGTTTGGGATAGGGATCAGTTCCTGCTGTCCTGGTGTGCTCAGCTCCCAGGGGAAATCCTCCTCTGTCACTGGAGCAGCACAAAATTCATACAAAATTCTTTCTGTTGGGGACAGGAGAGAGGGAAACTTCATGGGCTCTTCAGCACAGCCCCAACCCAGGGCTGAGCACAAGGGGGGCTGAATTCCCACCTTCCAGGGGTTTCTCTCTCAAAGATGCCCCATCCCCACCCTTTGGAAGGAGTCTGGGGTCTCCCTGTCCTTTTGGGACATTGTGAACCTCCTCTCCTAAGGCACAGCACGTCAAACCTTGCTCCATTCCCTCAGGAGCAACAAACAAAACAAACAAAACTCTGCTCAGTTTTCACTCAAAAGCATTTTCCTCACGAGAGTGATTAACGCTGTGGCAGCTTTTCAGCGGAAACAAAACCAACAAGACCCACACACAAAAAACCCCAAAACCCCAAGAACCGTGAGTGTTTTTCTGTTCTTTTTTTTTTTCCTTTTCCAGGCAGACAAAGAGGAGTATAAATGCGTCTTATACATAAATGTATATGTCTTTCTGCAAATAGCATTTAACGCACGTCTGCGGGATGCTGCGGCAATCCCGACGCCGCGATCCATCCGCAGCGTGGTGATGCTGCTGCCTGACAGTGATTGATTGATTTTCCCCCAAATAGGACCAACACGGGGGATGCATTAGAGCCAGAGGCGCGCTCGTGGCTGCCGGGGAGCGCCCCCGGTTCCGATTGTGCCGGCCTTGGCAGCGGGGCCACGATGATTGATGAGGGCCCAGGAGCCCGATCCCCTCGGCGCTGTCCCCATGAGCGTGACACGGCTCTCCTGCCACTACGGGGACAGGGGACAGCCCTCTGGGGGGGACAATGCAGCAGGGTGGCCCGTCCCGATAACCCCGGCCGATGCGTGTGGGGAGAGCTGACCTGGCGGTTCAAGGAGAGCGGCCCAAAAGCTGATGGGAAATTGATTCTCAGGAGTTTGTCAAGACATCTCCAACAAGTGAAGATAAATGGCAGAACAAAACTTCTAAAGGCGATCCCAAGAATGGGCCTGAATGGCCAAGGGAAGCGCTCGTTTGCATTTACATCCATCTTTTCTGGGGGCTGAGCCTCCCGAGGATCCCAACCCTGCCCTGCTGGGGGCTACCGAGGGAATTGTGATATTCCAGAATCAGGGAATCGTGGAATAGCAATATTCAAAGGCTGGGAGAATCAAGGAATTATGGAATACCAATATTCAAAGGCGGCCAGGAGAGTCAAGGAACTATGGAATATTATTATTCAAAGACCAGGGGAATCAGGGAATTATGGAATATCAATATCAGTATTCAAAGGCCAGGAGAATCAGGAAATTATGGAATATCAATTTTCAAAGGCCAGGAGAATGAGGGAATTATGGAATAACAATATTCAAGGACCAGGAGAGTCAGGGAATCATGTATTCAAAGGCCAGGGGAATCAGGGAATTATGGAATATCAACATTCAAAGGCTGGGAGAATCAGGGAATTATGTATTCAAAGGCCAAGGGAATCAGGGAATTATGGAATATCAATATTGAAGTGCCAGGAGAGAATTATGGAATATCAATATCAATACTCAAAGGCCAGGGGAATCAGGGAATTATGGATTTAAAGGCCAGGGGAGTCAGGGAATTGTGGAATATCAATATTGAAAGGCCAAGAGAATCAGGGAATTATGGAATATCAATATTCAAAGGCCAGGAGAGAATTATGGAATATCACTATCATTACTCAAAGGCCAGGGGAATCAGGGAATTATGGAATATCAATATTCAAAGGCAGAGGAATCCGGGAATTATGGAATATCATTATTCAAGTGTCAGAAGAGAATTATGGAATATCAACATTCAAAGGCCAGGAGAATATGGAATGATGGAATAACAATATTCAAGGGCCAGAAGAATCAGGGAATTATGGAATATCAATATCAATATTCAAAAGCCAGAGGAATTGGGGAATTATGGAATATCAATATTCAAGAGCTAGGAGAATCAGGGAATTATGGAATATCAATATCAATATCAATATTCAAAGGCCAGAGGAATTGGGGAATTATGGAATATCAATATTCAAGGGCCAGGAGAATCAGGGAATTATGGAACATCCCAACTCACCAGGCTCCAACTGCCAGCCCTGCACAGGACAGCCCCCCAGATCCCATCAAGTCTGGAATTTTGGAGAGTTTTTATTAAAAAATAACATTTTCCTTATGCTGGTTAAAGCCCAGCTGCATTCCTAATTTCCAGAATGAATAAAATATTCCTGGCACCAATAAATGATCCATGTTTGCACTCAGTGGATCTCTGGACCAGAATTCACATGCTCATTTCCCTGTCAGGAGGCAGCCCCTGTGTGAAGGACCTGCTGGAGTCTCCTGATTCCAAAGCATTTTCCAGCAGAATCCTTTTCCAGACAAAAGTGCCAAGATATTTTTATTTCATTCTTCTTAATCTTAATCTTTTCCTTATCATAACTTCTGATGATAAATCACTTTGTTTGATGGACACCTCATGAAATTCCATGAAAGATTCTCCTCAGTTCTGAGCAGGGAAAAGGATTTGTGTTTTTATTCTGGTCTGGGCTGGCTGGGCTTAGAGCTCCCTCCCCACCCCAAACTTCCCGAAGAAAAACTTCCCAAAAAGTTTGGGAAGGTCTTGAGGGAGGTCTGTGTGCTCACTGTGAGCATCCCAGTGAAAGGGGAGGGATCCTGCAGCCCTGTGCAGGGGCTCTGGCAGCTCCCATCCCATCCCATCCCATCCCATCCCATCCCATCCATTATCCCATCCCACAGGGCTGCACTGGCAGGAGGCAGAGCTGGTGCCCTGCAGAGGTGCAATGCCTCAGTCAGGGATTTGCAGAATATTTTGGTCATCCTGGCATGAGATTTTCCAGGCAGAGGCTGAAGAAATCCCCTGTGGAGCGGAGAGATGGACAACCTTCCCTTCCTCTTGGGTTTCCTGGATGCCTTTTGGTCTCTGCCTGCAATGTGCTGATGGAATCATGGAATGGTTTGGGTTGGAGGGACCCCAAATCCCACCCAGTGCCACCCCTGCCATGGCAGGGACACCTCCCACTGTCCCCAGTGTCCAGCCTGGCCTTGGGCACTGCCAGGGATGCAGGGGCAGCCCCAGCTGCTCTGGGCACCCTGTGCCAGGGAACAATTCCTCATGGCCAATATTGAACCTGAATTTCCCCATCTCTGTTTTTCCCCCTTGCTGTGCCTGGTGAGCTCTGCCCGCCCCTCTCTCCCTTCTGGGCCTGGGCTCAGAACAGAGGGAGAAAAAGGAAAGAGAGAGAAGGGGAAGGAGGGATAGAGGAGGGGAAAGCAGGGAGGAGGCTGAGGGATGAGGAAGGAGAGGAGTGAGGGGGTGAGGAGGGAGCCGGGATGTGCGGGCAGGGCGCTGCTCCTGTCGGGACAGGTCGCGATAGACCCGGGAGGGCCCAAAACCCCGAGGCAGAGGGTGGAGGGAGGGAGGGCTCCGTGCGGGAGCGCTGCGGGTCCCTGGGGGTCCCGGCAGGAGCCCCGCGGAGCAGATGGAGCCCCCCCACCGTAACCTGACCCGGCTGCGTGGCCCTCCCTGGGCCGGGGGAACATATGGGGAGCTCGAGGGGGGGGGGGGGGGGGGGGGGGGGGGGGGGGGGGCGCAGGATGGCCGGGCTCGATCGCAGCTAGCTGTGATGGGGGGTTCGGGGGGCACAGGGTTGACTCGGTACCAACCCCGGTACCAACCCCGGTGCCAGCCCCGGTACCAGCCCCGATACCAGCCCTGATACCAGCCCCGGTGCCAGCCCCGGTACCAGCCCCGGGCATCCCCCGCTCTCGGGGCGGATGCGCGACCTCGGCCTGACGGGTAGGGGCGATTTGGGGTGGGGGCGATGCTGCCCTCGCTGCTTTCGGCCCCGGCAGCACAGCCGTGTCCCCGATGTCCCCCGCAGCAGAACCGTGTCCCCGATGTCCCCCGCAGCACAGCCGTGTCCCCGATGTCCCCCCCGGCCCGTCGGGGCTCCCCGGGGCCACCTGTTAGCGACAGGGCCAGGCCCCTCCGGGGGCTGGGCGGGCAGGCAGACGAGCAGGATTTACCGGCTTCTGGCCACTGCCGACTTTTGCATCTGTCAGGGTGCTAATTATTGCCTCTAATAGAGACAAAGAACAGCTCCTAATGATGCTCCCTCTAATTCTCACCTGCTCCTGCCCTTCCTCCGCAGCAGCGCTCCCTCGCCGGAGCTCCGCTAATTGGGAAAGCTGCTCTGCTCATCGCGGCCTCCCCGCGGACGGGGGTGCGGGGGGGGCTGGCACCGATACCGGGGCTGCGGGAGCCGAACCGGCCCGGGGGCTGCGGGAACCGAACCCGGGGGGCTCCGGAGCGGAACCGGCCCGGGGGTTCCGTCCCCGACGCCGCTCCCCATCGTGCCCGGGCAGCGTGGGCTCGGCGGCCCCGGGCACCGCTGCCCCTCCCGGCCCTGGCACAGCTCAGCCTGGCACAAGGCTCCGGCCCCGGGCACCGTCCCCAGGCGCTGGCGGACACCTGCCCGCTCCTTGTCTGGGCTTTCTCCCGCGGCGGGAGAGCAGCAGGGTGGCACCGAACCCACACCTGGGGCGGCCCCTAAAGCCGGGGGCACCATCCTGGGGTGCTCGCCGTGTGTGCCCTGGGCTGTGCCTGTGGCAGCGCCGTGCCGGCCAAAGGCTGCGGGAAGGGAAAGGGGAATCTCCGCGGGGCTGGGGCATCACCGTCACCATCGCAGGGTGCGGGACACGGCTCTGCAGCCCCCTCCGCTCTCCTGGAGGGGCTGGCAAGGAAGGGAAGGGAGGGAAGGGAGGAAGGAGCCGGCTCAGCCCCGCAGGAGCCCCGGGAGCCCCCGCAGCCCGCGGGGAGCCGGCCCGGCCCGGCCACCCGGGACCGCTCGGTTTGCAGGAAAAACCCGAACCAAACAAGGAATCCCCCGGGTCCGGCGCTGTTCTCATCCCCCGCCGGTGTCTGCGCTCCCCAAACCCCGAGCAGTCAGAATGGTGAATAATTGTGTATTTCTGCGGGTGCAGCCCGATATATGGAAATGGATGTGCTGCCGTTTGTGGGGCGGGGGACATGGGGACCTCACCGTGGGACCCTCAGCCCGTCCCGAGCCCCCCGAGCTCCTTTTCCCGAGAAACCCCGGAGCCCCTTCCTCAGGATGTGCGGAATATCTCCTGCCCCAACACCCAGAACTGCCGAAATTTCCCCGGGTCACAAACACCAGCGTCTTCAGGAGGGGAAAAATGAGGGGTTGTCCCCCAATAATTCCCTTTTGCGTGGATTTTCGTTGGGTGGGTTTTTAGCTGAAGGTCAAATGCGCCATGGCAGGCACCGAACTCCCCAGCGCCAAGCGGGATGGTTCCTCTCCCCGAATTAATATGTCATTAATATTTCGCTTTTGCCAAGCGCGGCATTCGACTGACAGACATTGTCACGTTACCGACGCGGTACCGCTCGGTTCTTCCTCGCCGCTGTCATCCTAAATGGAATAAATGAGGAAGGGGGAAAAAAAACAACAAAAAAAGCCCCAAACCCAACCCTCAAACCGTTTCGATTCGCCAGCGAGGCAAACTGACAAAAAACTTCGCGAAAGTCAAGGATGCGCCTAAAATATTCCCATCCCTTCCCCATCTGTCTCCGCCTCCCTGGAACAGCGAGGAAGAGGAAAAGGACATTTATTTAAAATGCTTTTCTTTTTATTTTTTTTTTAATTTTTATTTATTTAAAATTTCAACAGTGGATCACTTTTTTTCTTTTATTTTTCTTTTCTTTTTTTTTTTTTTTTTTTTTTTTTTTTTTTTTTTTTTTTTTTTTTTTTTTTTTTTTTTTGCAACCAAACAAGTAATAAATATTATTTAGCAACTTTTTTTTTCTTTTTTGTTTTTTTTTTTTTGTTTTGTTTTTTTTACAAAAATAAACAGATGATAAAATCTCTGCAAGGGGCAGCGATAAGAAAAGTTGTTATTTCAGAAACAAGCCCAAGTTCTCAGTATTGCAACACGGACAGCGTGAAAGTTCCTACACAGAAAGAGCATTAAAGAGTTCAAACTTTGTTAAAGGTGGCAGGAACGTAAAGAAAAACCGAAACAAACGTGTTATACGCTTAAAAAGTAACACAACCCACCAAACCCCAAAACCCAAATGAAGGAAATCAAGGCAAACCGACCCCTTTTTCACTCATGAGGCTGACACAGAACAAGTGCACGGACGGGAAGCTCAGGCAGAGCGGACTGGCGTCGTTATCGGTCTATTTACAAACCCCGCACCGGAGGGAGAACCGGCGCGGCCCCGGGGGGAGCGGGGCGGACCCCGCAGTCCCGGAGCCCCCCGGGATGGGCAATCCGGGGGATGCGAGCCGGGGGCGGCTCGGAAGGCTCCGGGTGTAGAAACGAGCCCGGGAAGGGCAGGGAAGGGGCGCAGGAACGAATAACCGAGCCCAAGCCCCTCCGCAGTTCTGGCTCCTCCGGTGGCGGCGAGCCCCGGCTCCGCCGCCCTCCCCTGCTCCGCGGCATCGGCGGAGAATCAAAATCGCGGGGGGTGCGCGGGGTTTGCCGTGCCAGGGGGGCTCCCCCGCGTTCGGGAGCTGCGCACACCCCGGGCCCGCTCCGTCCCCTCCGGCGGCCCCGGGAGCGGAGCGGGGCGGTCCCGCTGCCGTCTGTAGGTCCTGGCGGCGCCGGGGCGCGGCGGGAGGGACTCATTTGGTGTCGGTGGCCAGTCTGGGCAGGCTGGCCGTGCCCATGCCGGAGACGTGGTGGTGCGGCGGGGCCGACACCTGGCACATGCTGCAGGGGCACGGCATCCCGCCCCAGTGCTGGAAGCCGCTGCCCAGCGGGGCGGCGGCGGCGGCGGCGGCCGAGGGCGACTTGAGGAGCCCGTGCGGGGGCCGGATGGAGCTGACGGCCGAGAGGCCGGAGCCGGGCAGGGAGGCGCTGGACACGGCGGCGGGGGGCAGGATGGGGTGGTGCACGGGGTGCGAGGCCGGGTGGCCCGGGTGGCCGGGCAGCGGCGCCGAGTGCGCGCCCATGCCGCCGGGGCAGGCGGCGGGGTGGAAGCCGGCGTGGTGGCCGCCGTAGATCTCGCTGACCAGGCGCTTCATCTCCTCCAGGGAGTTGGTGAGCATGAGGATGTAGTTGCGTGCCAGGAGCAGCGTGGCGATCTTGGAGAGCTTGCGCACCGACGGGCCGTGAGCGTAGGGCATCACCTCCCGCAGCCCGTCCATGGCGATGTTCAGGTCGTGCATCCGCTTGCGCTCCCGGCTGTTGATCTTCAGCCGCAGCTGCTGCAGCTCCGGCTCCGTCATCTGCTTCTTGTCCTTCTTGGAGGAGGAGGACGACGACGACGACGAGGACGACGAGGAGGACTTGAAGCCCAGCTTGTCCACCACCACCACCCCCGCAGCGCTCATGGCGCTGCGCAGCTCGGCGCTCAGCTCCGGGGGCGAGTCGCTCTGCGTGGAGCTGGACACGGTGCCGCCCGTGAAGCCCCCGCCGCTGCCTTTATTCCTGGCCGTGAGGAAGAGGTCATCGGGCTCCGGGGAGGACGGGCGGCTGGAAACCAGGCTGGCGTCCGAGTCCATGGCCCGGCGGCGCGCACCGGGCAGCCTGCGGGGATGGGAGAGAGCCCGAGGGCGGCCCCGCGTCAGCGCTCGCCGGAGCACCGCGACCGCCCCGTCGGCACCGGAGCGACGGCCCCGGCGGGACCGGCCCAGCTGCCCGCCCTCGCCTCGCTGGGGGCGGCTCCCGTCCCGTCCCGTCCCTCCCGTGGCTCCGGGGCTCGGCTCCGCGCGGGGCCGCGGGCGCGGGGGGCACTCACTCACTCACTCACTCACTCACCGTGGCGAGCGGCGCCGGGACGGGCGAGCACCGTGGCAGCAGCAGCGCGCACCTTGCGGCGGAGCCGCGGCCGCTTTATAGCCGCGCCGGGGAGGAACGATGTCAGCGGCGGGAGGGCGGGGGGCTGCGCCAATCCGCGGCGGCGGCGGGGGCACGGCTGATGTCACCGGGGCCGCTCGGGCTCCGCGGGGCGGGGGGCGCCGGCCGGAGCGGCGCGGGGAGCCCGGCGGGGGGGGCGCGGCGGGGGGGAGGGACTTTTGTCAAATCCATAATAAAACGCAACAATGACAGCGCCGGGAACAGCTGTTGGGGGGGCGGGACGGGACGGGAACGGGGACGGGGACGGGGACGGGACCAAGCGGCCCCCGGCACGTCGGTGCTGCCCGAGGCCCGGCCCGTCCGGGCAGCGCTTCCCCCGCCCGGTGCCCCATCCTGCCCCGAGCCCCGGCGTTATTCCCCCGTCAAGCGGTGCAAGGAGAGGCGGAGAACAGCGCGGTTTCTGCCTCTCCGTTCCCCACGAGCGAATCGCCCCGAGCATCCCCCAGCTCCGCAGCCCCGGAGAAGTTCTTGGAGCGGCCGCGTAAATCTGCCCCAAAAAAGCCTTCAGCGAGAAGGGAGCGGGAGAGGGGAGAGAAAGAACGAAAGAAAGAGTAAAAGACGTTAACAAACGAACAAAAAATGACCTTCGGAAATGCCTCCCGCCTTGCTGCGCCGCTCGCCCGGCTCCCGGCGAGTCCCCTGGCCCCGGCAGCTCCGCGCAACAGGGTCGGAGCTTCCTCGCACCGGGGTAAATCCCCCGGCCGCCCCCTCCCCGCCGCCCCCCCGGCCCCTTCGCCTTTGTTGTATTATTTTTACACCCGTGTGTTTCCCAGCTGGCCCGGCAAGCCTCAACCATCCGTTAAATATGTATTTAAAACGTTAAGAAGTGAAGCGTGGAAATGTGTTTGCCAACGGTTGCGGGGATGATCCGTAACAGGTCAATTAGGAAAATCTGTCCCCGCGACAGCCGGGCCCGCCGCCCGGCGTGTGGCCGTGTGTCTGTCCGTGTGTCTGTCCGTGTGTCCCGCTGCCGCCCACCGGGGACGCAGGGCGGGCAGGGGGGACACCCGAGGATGGGGGGGTTGATCCCCGGGGGTGCGGAGCGGGACGGGAGCGGAGCTGAGCAAAGTTTGGGTTATTCTGTGGGGAGCGGCAGCCGCAGCCGGGCGGCTCCGAGAAAACAGGGCAACAGCGAGCACAACGAATTCAGCCCCGGAGCCGCTCCCGACCCCCGGCAAGGCCCGGCAGGAGCGGGAACGGGCCCCGGGCAGGCCGGGAGGGGCGGCGGGAGGGGGCATCGCCCCCAGGGCAGCGAGGAAAACGCCGCAGCGCTCGCCTGCTGTCCGCCGGGGCTCCGCAGTTTCCCTTGCTAAGGGCTGGGACCTTCCCTTCTCCAAAGACGGAGCTGTCAAACGCATGGGGGTCCCGCAGTCCCGCGGGGCTCAGCCCCGGGAGCTCCAGCAGCGGGCCCGGCCCTGCAGCCCCCGCGGCCCGGGCAGGAACAGCCCCGGAGCCCCCCGGGGGCCGGAGAGGGGCCCTGGGGCAGAGCTGGGGGTCACCGGCCGGAGGGGACAGCGGGAAACGGCGGGGAACCGCCCCGGCCATGGCGCGGCCAGCGGGATGGACAGAGGGGATGGAGGGGATGGACAGAGGGATGGACAGGGGGGACAAACAGAGGGATGGACAGAGGGGACAAACAGAGGGATGGACAGAGGGATGGACAGGGGGATGGACAGGGGGATGGATAGGGGGATGGACAGAGGGGACAGAGGGGATGGACAGGGGGATGGACAGAGGGGATGGACAGGGGGCACAGAGGGGATGGACAGAGAGCAGGGATGGACAGAGGGCGGGGGTGCCGGGGCGCAGCCGGAGCTCGGGGCCGCTGGCATCACCCGGTGGCATCACCCGGTGGCATCGCCCCGTCCTGAGGCCGTTCTGGCACCACCCTGGAGGCTCGGGAGGGAGAAATGGGCAGCGGGCTGGCTCCTTTCCCTTTTCCTTCCTTTTTCCTTTCCCCTTCCCTTTCCTCTTTTCCTTCCCCTTCCTTTTCTCCTTTTCCTTTCTCTTTTCTTCTTTTCCTCCCCCCCATTTTAATTTTTTTCTTTTTCCTTTTCTTCTCTTTTCAATTTTCTCTCGTTTCTTTTTTTTCTTTTTTTTTCTTTTTTTTTTCTTTTTTTTTTCTTTTTTTTCTTTTTTTTTTTTCTTTTTTTTCCTTTTTTTTTTTCTCGTTTCTTTTTTTCCTCTCACCCCTGCAGAGAGGAAACTCCTGCAGAAATCTCGGGATCTGAGCCCCTGAGGGAGCAATGTCTTTGGTGACCACTGTCTGTCCCTCGGGACACGAGCTCTGTCCTGCCCGCAGCCCGCGGGCCGGGATCGGGATCGGGATCAGGACCAGGATCGGGAGCGGGACTGAGATCGGGATTGGGATTGGGATTGGGATTGGGATCGGGATCGGGACTGGGATTGGGATCGGGATCGGGATCGGGACTGGGAGCGGGATCGGGATGGGGATCAGGATCGGGATGGGGATCGGGATCGGGATCGACGTGGGGATCGGGATCGGGATCAGGATCGGGCCCGCCCGGTGCTGCTCTGCGGTCCTTTCAGGGGGGTGCGAGGCAGAGGGGACGGTCCCAGCCGTGCGGTGACAAATGAGATGTCGCAATGTCGCACCTCCCCCTCGCGGAGCCGCCGCCGCCCCTCGGTGGCGCATCCCGGGAAGCGGCCCCGAGGGTTCCCAGAGGAGCCCTTCACCCGAACTTGATTTTGACACTAAAATGTGGAGCGGAGCCCATTTGCCGCCGTATGAATATGTATTTTTTTTTTTTTTTTAATAGCGTCTGTAGACAACTAAGGCGTGAATGAAGGCAATCAGGGAACATGATGAAGTGATAACTTAATAAAAACCAGACTATTGCTCTCGTGCTGGAGATCGCTCGAAATGCCACTGGGTTGTTCCTGGGTGGGGTTCGCTGCCCGTGTCCCCCCAGCCCGAGGGGTGCCCTCGGCCCCGCTGGACCGGGATCCCCGGGGATCCTCCCCTGGGTCACCCCAAACCCCTCCGGAGCGCAGAGCTGCGAGGAGAGGAGCTCAGGAGGGCAGATATCACAAACATCAGGGGGGCGAGGGCACAGACACGGAGAGAGAAACCCCAGCAGTCAGGTCTGGCCCCTTTTCCTCGTTGTTTCCCTTTTTTCTTTGCATTAATTTCCTTCTGGCCGCATCTCAATCAGGTACAGACGGATTTTGCTGTTCGGGTTTCCAGGTGCGGCCCAGCCCTGGTGCAGCTCCACCTGCCCAATTAACACATTTAATTGAGGTACCTGCGGGCTCGGGGAAGGAAACTCGAGTTCTGTGAGCGGGGCAGGCGCTGCTCCTCCCTCGGGGCTCTCCCCTTTTCCAGCGTTTGTTTGTGTTCACACTCGCTCCGTGCAAGCGCTGCAGACACACGCGCCCTGCCAAAATCGCAGCATGCCTTCCCATTCAGCCAGAGACGGGAAAAGCTTCTCATCTTCACAGCAGTCACCCAGAGGGAAGCCTCAGAAATACCAGAGCTGATGTTTGTGATATCTGCAGGATTAAAAACATGCGGGGAATTGGCCGTCTCCTGCTCTCGTTCAGCGGGAAAAAAAAACCTTTTTATTTATAAACTTTTGACACTCAAGAGCCCGCTGTCAGCGAGAACACAGTAATTAAATTGCTATTTAAAAGGCAGGCCGGATTCTGGGTCTGGTGTCTGTCAGGCCATCGCTGGAACCATCCTCACAGCCCGGGATTGACAGGAACGGTTTGGGATTGCTCACCTGGGCAGGAGAAGCTTTGGGCTGAGCTCAGGGTGGCCTTGCAGGGCCTGGAGGAGCCCCAGGAAAGCTGGAGAGAGACAATTGCCAGGGGATGCAGGGACAGCACCCAGGGAATGGCTTTAAGCTGAAGGAAGGCAGGGCTGGGTGGGATTTGGCAATGAGGAATTGTTCCCTGGGATGGAATTCCCAGAGCACTGGCAGCCATTCCCTGGGTGCTGTCCCTGCAGGCCTTGTCCCCAGTCCCTCTGCAGCTCTCCTGGAGCCCCTGCAGGCCCTGCCAGGGGCTCTGAGCTCTCCCTGCAGCTTCTCCTCTCCAGGTGAGCACCCCCAGCTCTCCCAGCCTGGCTCCAGCTCTTGGGGCATCCACAGCATCCTCTGGACCCATTCTGTGCCTTTCTTCCCATGAAATGCAGCATAAATTTCCCATTCTCATTTAAGTTTCCTGACCAAGGTTTTCAGAACCCTTTGTCACACTTTGCCACTTGTGTCACTCTTATACTCCCCTTCCTCTCTTTTCCACTTCCCATGGCTTGAGTTTGCCTGGCAGCTCCTTAAAAATGAGCCAGCCCTGGCAAAGCTTCAGTGCTGAGAGAGCCCAAACCCACGGGTGTGTTTTGCTTCCCTGCAAACACTTACTGGAAATCAGTTTCCCTCAGGTTTTCCCTTTGTCCTGTCCCTACCTGTGCTCGTAAGGAAAACTCCTCCAAACTCCTGAAGCTGCAGGTGGGTGCAGTGTGTGACCCTGGGGGTTTGCTCGCTGTGGGATTGGTCCCTCAGCCAGAGGGGCTGGTGCCCTCAGGGAGGGTTTGATGTGGAGGGAACAGGGGTTGGCTCATGTGGAAACACTCCCTGCCCAGGGCTTTGCACTGCCAGCCTTGTGGGAGGTGCTTGGGGTGGAGAAGTTGGAACTGCAGAATGTCCTGAGCTGCAGGGACCCCCAAGGATCCCCCAGTGCCAGCCCTGCCCTGCCCAGAGCCCACCAAGCCCAGCCTGGGCATCCCTGGCAGCTCCTGGAGCTGTGGCAGCCTCGGGGCCGTGCCCATTGCCTGGGCAGCCTGGGCAGTGCCAGCACCCTCTGGGCAAGAACCTTTCCCTGCTGTGCAGCCTGAGCTGGCCCGGCCCAGCCCCAGGCGCTCCCTGGTGCTGTCCCTGTCCCAGAGCAGAGCTCGGAGCTGTCCCTGCGCTGCCCCTCGGGAGGAGCTCTGAGCTCAGGCTGCTCCAGGCTGGGCTGCCCAGGGCACCTCGGGGCCCTCCTGGCCCTGCCCCAGCCCCTGTCCCTGCTCTGGGCCCTTTCCAACAGCTCCTGGTCTGTCATTGACACACCCAGAGCTGCCCCAGCACTGGGGGTGAGGCTGCCCCAGCCCAGAGCAG
>JAHXMQ010012338.1:22037344-22050719 GCA_020466415.1 Ammodramus savannarum pratensis | reverse complement strand
TCCTGTGGCTGCTATCTCGCTGGGAGTCCTTTCTTTAAAAAAGTATCTTACTTAGCATAGTTTCTATTCTAACATTACGTTCTAACCTAAAACTAGATTTAACACACTACTTCAGAAAATTAGCACAGCATTACTTCCTAGCACAACACACATAATATTAATTTGGATATTTGCCAAAAGCCAATCATAAAATACCCATTTTTGACAGCAGCCTGGTCGCAGCCCTGCAGGCTGGAGCCGGAGCAGTTTGACAGAGCTGAGGAAATCTGGCGCGCGCGGTGCCGCTGCCGTTGGGCCCTTTGAGCTCGCCCTCAGCTGTGCTCATTTTTTGTCACCATATTGGGGCAAGCCGGGCTGTTTTGTCACCGCACACTAATCTGACATCTGATGTCTGCCTCGCATCATTGTCTGGGGCACAGCTGGATCCAGCCCAGCAACACCCACCGCACTCGCACCCTTTAATTCTCATTTTCCAGCGCTCGGGGCCTTGTTTGTGGGAGGCCAAAAGGGCTGGAAAAAATCAATTACTGCTGCAACAGCCCTTGGCACCCACTCTGCATGGGCAGGTACGAGGGGGAGCAGTGTGGGGATGGTGCTGCTGCCCCTTGGCACACGGGGGGCTGAGTGTGGCCAGTTAAACCAGTCAGTTAAACTGGGGGAGCGCTTTTGGGGGTCCCAAAATATTCTGGCAGCTTTGCTTGTACAGGAGCAGCCTCTGAGTTGTGTTTCTTTGAGTTGTGTTTCTTTTAGATTGTTTCTTTTCCTCCTGTTCCTTTTCTCTCTCCCCAGCCTGGTAGCCCTAGCCCCACGGTGCAGGGGAGTCGATTATCCCAGTTATTAGCAGGAATCTCCAGTTGGACCTTTAAGGAAAGGCAGTGACTCCAAAACACCTTTCAGTTGTATTTCTTTGAATTGTGTTTCTTTGAGCTGTGTTTCTTTTAGATTGCTTCTTTTCCTCCTGTTCCTTTTCCCTCTCCCCAGCCTGGCAGCCCCAGCCCCGCAGCATGGCAGAACGCGATTATCCCAGTTATTAATGGGAAACTCCAGTTGGACCTTTAAGGAAAGGCAGCGACTCCAAAACACCTTTCAGCTGTGTTTCTTTGAGCTGTGTTTCTTCTGGTCGTGTTTCTTTGAGTTGTGTTTCTTTTAGATTGTTCCTTTTCCTCCTGTTCCCCTTTCCCTCTCCCCAACAGTGGCAGCCCCAACCCCTCTGAGCGGAGGACTCGATTATCCCAGTTATTAGTGGGAATCTCCAGTTGGACCTTTAAGGAAAGACAGTGACTCCAAAGCATCTTTCAGTTGTGCTTCTTTGAGTTGTGTTTCTTTGAGTTGTATTTCTTTGGGTTATATTTCTTTGGGTTGTGTTTCTTTTCCTCCCGCTCCCTTTCCCTCTCCCCAGCCCTGGCAGCCCCAGCCCAGCGGCACGGATGACTCGATTATCCCGATTATTAGTGGGAATCTCCAATTGGACCTTTAAGGAAAGGCAGCGAGGTGTCAGTTGTTAACTTAACACAGCTCTGCAGCGGGCTGAGAGCTCAGGTCGTGACCCTATAATGGCCAGCCAGCCTATTAGTTCAGCAAAGCCGGGCTCAAATGTCATTTCAGCACCCGGCGGATGCTTGAATTTATTACCCGGGAAGCTCCTGACTTGAAAATGATAGGATTTCTTCTCCAGCAGCTGCTGGAAGTCCCCTTTTTCAAAATAATAGCGACAAATCTGCACTTTCAAAGTTCTTAACTGGTGAGGTGACCTGTGGTGAACGAGGAGGCCGAGCAGGTACAGCAGATCATGGAACCTTCAGGAAAAGGGGGGGGAAAGGCAGGATAAAGGCAAAAAAAAAAGTGCCAATCAAATTGAAATGATGAGCCCATTAAAAAATGATTTTCACTCAGGCCTCACCTTCCGCAGTGCTCACATTTTTATGGTTAAAACCCACAGGAAGCAAACTCTGCCCCTTCAGGGCCCTCCCTCCCACCCGTTATTAATTCCTGATATTTGGTGATAATTTTAGTCGAGGGGGAGAGAGGGGAGAAAAAAAAAAAGAGAGGAAAAAAACCCAACCAAAAAAATCTCGCTGCATTCAGTCCCCTGAGAATGTTGGGTCGAGTTTTTTGATCCCTGTTGCTCATTGATTTGAGGGCTGATGTAGTGCAAGGGGTCCCTATTAGTGGCGTCTGTCACTGCTGTAATGTTTTTGTTATTTTTCCTCATTTGTTCGCTCTGACATCATGTCATTACAGAATGGTGCTGTTCAGGCCCTGCCTTGGCTGTTCGTTAGCGTGTGTTTAATGAGCAGCTTAATTGAGCTGTCTACTAGGCCACCTGTCACCCTCCGGACTTATTAACATACTAATGGCCTGACATTGTCCTCGCTGACAGGCAACAGGGTTTACTGATTTGATGTCTGGACATGGGGATTTTATGCAGGAATGAGAGAGGATATTG
The DNA here is from genome assembly GCA_020466415.1 of Ammodramus savannarum pratensis. Classification (NCBI taxonomy): domain Eukaryota; kingdom Metazoa; phylum Chordata; class Aves; order Passeriformes; family Passerellidae; genus Ammodramus; species Ammodramus savannarum. The sequence continues at coordinate 22,048,273 of JAHXMQ010012338.1, read as the reverse complement.
GGAAGGAGGTTTAAAAACGCAAATTAACTCTTTGGTATCTCTGTATTTATGGCTGGCTCGCAAAAGTTCAACACAAAGTGGCCGGGGGTGGGATGGGGTGGGCTGGGGGGAGCAGCCCTGCTTAGGCAGAGCCACTTTGTCACCGGTGGCAGCACGTTTGTACAGGGGAAAATCTGCTTGGGGTAAGAGGAGCGGGCTTTACTTCTATTACAGTATTATTGTTGGGGCTGCTTCAAAGGAGAAATCTCCTTAAGCCCACAGGAAAGTTTTGTGACTGGGCTTTTCTCCACTGTGGCTAAACAAGTGAAAGGCACGAAATTTTCCAGTGAAGGGATTTAAGTGCACGACATTGTCCCCACCTTTTAAAGCCAGATGAGGACATTCATCCCCGCTGAACGCTGGGCTGGGCTCTAAAGGTTCAAAGGGGTGCCTTAAGTGCATGCAAGTTTAATAAAAACGCTTGTTTTTGCTTGTTTCTGCTGGTTGCTGTTGGGTGGGTTTTTCCCGACCTTCTGCCAGCGCTGGGCTCGGCTTTACGGAGATCCCACATCCAGATGGGGCTTCCCTAAGCCTGGCCCGGCTGTAAACCCAGCTCTGGGGGTGTTCTTGCAGGAGGGAAGGTTCGAGCTGGTGGGGCTTGTGAAAAATGCCTATTTTATCATTGGCTTTTGGCAAATATTCAAATTAATATTATATGTGTTGTGCCAGAAAGTTATGCTGTGCTAATTCTCTTAAGTAGCGTGTTAAATATAGCTTCAGGTTATAATAAAATGGTAAAGTAGAAATTTTACTATGTAAGATAGTTTTTAAAGAAAGGACTCACACCAGATAGCAGCCACAGGACAGCTGAATCTTTCAGAGAAAGAGAATTTATTGCCCCATCATCAGGAGAAATGAACTTCTTCCTGCCTCACTCAGCCCTGGAGACACCGTCAGGATTCAGAGGAAGGAGCTGACACTGCCCAGCCAGAATCCTGTGTTTGAATGGAATTTATGCATCATGGATGAGGTGTATGAATATGCAACAGGTTATTGTTTTTAAGGGTTAACCCTCTGTTAACGTGGGGCCTTTTTTGGGCTTATTTTGCCCAGAAAGAGGTAGCTGGACTGTCTGTAACTCTTTGTTTTTATGGTCTCATATTGTCCTAATCCAAATTGTCCAAATTATAATTACTGTAATTATATTGTTATTTTTAAAATAATTTTATTACTATTAAACTTCTAAAATTTTAAGAACAAGTGATTGGCGTTTTTCACAGGCTCAGCTGGAGCTTCCAGGAACCAGAGGGAGCAGAGCAGGGGGAACCCTGAGGAGCAGTTTGCTGCTGGGCACTGGTAAAAACAAGAGCAGGCTCCCGGTGCTAAAGTGATTTCAGCGTTTATTAAGAATATAATAAAAGAAAGGCTAAAAGCAAGGGGTCCTGGGCTGAGCAGGAGCATTCCCTCAAGGATGTGCAAGGCCTGTAGCGATGTCCCAGGTGGAGCAGCACGGATTCCCTGGGTCAGAAGCCCCTTTTTATCCTGTTTTTTGTCCCTTTGGATTGGTTTCTGTTTGCACCCTTCATTTGGATAAGGGTTTTAGGCCCTGATTGGCCATTACAGCTGTGTCCAGGCTGGCTGTGGTGCACTTCACTGAGGGGTGTGATGGTACCTGGAGTACTGGATTTCTCACAACTACCCTTTAACCCTTTCACAATATAATAACCAAACTAACAGTTCATGTTAAAAACGAGAGCAGGCTCCTGGTACAAAAGTGAGTTCAGCATTTGTTATAATAAAAGAAAGGCCCAAAGCAAGGAGGAATTGAGAATCTGAGTCCATATTCTTAGAAGGGTAATTTATTATTATATATTATAATATATATTATATTATATTATATTATATTATATTATATTATATTATATTATATTATATTATATTATATTATATTATATTATATTATATTATATTATATTATATTATACCTGTACTACAGAACAGAGAAAGGATACAGACAGAAGGTTACCAAGAATGACAGTGAAACTCATGACTGCTCCCAGAGTCCTGACACAGCTGGACAGTGACTGATCATTAAGTCAAAACAATTCACATGAAACCAATCACACACCCCCCTGTTGCACAAACAATCTCCAGACCTCATCCCAAAGCAGCAAAACAAGGAGAAGCAATCAGATAATTATGGTTCTCATTCTTCTCTGAGGCCTCTCAGCCTCCCAGGAGAAGAACCCTGGGCAAAGAGGATTTTTCAGGGCATGTGATGGGGACAGGAACCTGCTGTCCCACAGGAGCCCTCCCAGCAGCAGCTGCTCTGCACAGGGACAGCCCTTGTGAGCACAGAGAGCTCATCCCAGAGGGGAGCCCTGTGCCCTCCTGTGCTGCAGGGCAGCCTGGGCCATGCTGAGGTCAGGCCAGGGCTGCTCCCTGCTCTGAACCCTGCTCTGAACCCTGCCTGGGTCACCATGTGCCTCTGGCTGGGAACAGAGCCCCAGTGACCCTGGGAGGGGCAGGGATGGGGATGCTCCTGCAGCCATGAGGGGGCTGAGGATGCTCCTGCAGCCATGGGCAGGGCTGGGGATGCTCCTGCTCCGGGGGACACGGGGACAGCAGATGGCAGGAGCAGCCAGGGCAGATGGCCGTGAGCCCTGTCCTGCTCCCAGCCCCACAGCACCAGGTCGCACTCAGAGGTGCTCTCAGGAAATGCTCAGCCTGGTGTTGTTTTTGCAGTTCCTGTGCCCAGGCAGCAGGAGCAAACAGGCTGTGCTATGTTTGGGTGTCATTTGGAAGAAAGGAAGTGGCAGCAATCTGTGATGTCCCAGTGCCCACCTTGTTCAGTGCCACAGCTGGGAGATTCATTGTCCCCACAGCTCGGGTTTGGGACCCTCTTGTCCCCTCCCTGCAGCCACCCTTTGGTCACAGCCCCTGGCAGGGCCTGCAGGGGCTCCAGGAGAGCTGCAGAGGGACTGGGGACAAGGCCTGCAGGGACAGCACCCAGGGAATGGCTGCCAGTGCCAGAGGGCAGGGCTGGCTGGGATCTTGGCCATGAGGAATTGTTCCCTGGCAGGGTGGGCAGCCCTGGCACAGGGTGCCCAGAGCAGCTGGGGCTGCCCCTGCATCCCTGGCAGTGCCCAAGGCCAGGCTGGACACTGGGGACAGTGGCAGGTGTCCCTGCCATGGCAGGGCTGGCACTGGGTGGGATTTGGGGTCCCTCCCAACCCAAACCAAGCTGGGATTCCCTGATTCCATGAATGACCCCATGTATGGATTTACCTCAGGCCATTTTCCTCCTTCCTCCTCCTCTTCCTCTGCCCTCCTGGACTGCCCAGATCCATCACTGGGGAGTGACCCAAAATTACCCATGGTGGTGGCTCAGTGCTCCTGTTCACCCCTGAGGATGGGGCCTGGCCATGGCAGCCCCAAGGACAAAGCTCCTGTCCCAGGGAGCAGCTCAGGGCACTGTCACATGCACAGGAGCCAGTGTCACATCCCCTCCCTTCCCTGGGGGCTGCAGGACAGAGGGACAGTGGGGACAGGGTGGGGTTCATCGTGGTGCCCTGTTGGGCTGACCTAGACAGAGCTACAGAATAAAGCAGGGATTTATTCACAGCATCTCCTCCATGGACCCACCCTGGGCAGCACCAGAGCCCAGCCAGGGCTGCACCCAAGGAGCACTAAAAATGGAGCCCTGTCTCTCTCTGCAAGGCCTTTGAAGGACAAACTGTCCAGTTAAGAAATGACACCTCAATTATTTTTACTTTTGACCCAACACCCACCCACCTGTGCCTGCAATGGGGACTTTTTTATCCAATGACACAAAACAATGACACAAAACTGAGCCCAGACTAACACTGAGTGCACCCCAAGCAATCCTCCAGCAGGAGGGGACGCTCAGGGGATGCAGGAGGCTGTCCCCATTGTATTTTCTGGAAAAATCCCTTTGCCAGGATTTCTCTCCTGGGAAGCTGAGAAGCCTCAGAGAAAAAGGAAAACAATATTACTTCATTTGCTTCTCCTGTGTTTTGCTGCTTGGGAATGTGGTTGGAGATTGTTCATCCAACAATTGTGTGAATTGTTTTTACTTAGGGACCAATCACGGTCAGGCTGTGTCAGACTCTGGAAGGAGTCACGAGTTTTTAGTCAGGATCTTGTTAAGCCTGCTGTCTGTTCCCTTTCTCTATTCTTTAGCATGGTTTAGTATAGGATTCTATCATTTAACATAGGTCATAAAATAATAAATGAGCCTTCTGAGGACATGGAGTCAGATTCATCATTTCCTTCCTGCCATGGGGGACCCCAAAAATACCTCAGGAGGGGATGCACAGGGGATGCAGGAGGGGATGCAGAGGAGGATGCAGGAGGGGATGCAGAGGAGGATGCAGAGGAGGATGCAGGAGGGGATGCAGAGGAGGATGCAGAGGAGGATGCAGGGAGATGCAGGGAGATGCAAGGGGGATGCACAGGGGATGCAGGGGGAATGCAGGTGGATGCAGGAGCCCGAGCTCGCTCCCAAATCCTCTCCCCGAGGATCCCAGCCATCCCAAACCCTGCCCGATCCCAAACCCTGCCCCATCCCAAACCCTGCCCGGCCGTCCCAGCCCTTCCCTTCGGGACCATCATCTCCCGCCCCTCCCGCTCTGACAATTAGTCCCTATCATTCACACTGTGCAATCAGCTGTTAAATCCTCATTTATGCTAATTGGAATGTGAATGTGCTGCTCGGCGAAATGTTAGATTGCCATGTTTACAAATATACTCCAGGTATTTGGAAATTTAGATGATCCAAACCATACTGCTTAAGCTTCTGGTGCTGCCAGTTTAAAGAACTTAAGCCTATTTATCGGTTATTTAACAATTCTTTGCACATTCCGCCGTTTTCTTCGTGCAGCCCCTTGCCACACGAGCTCGCTGCTTTAAAAAATCCATATATAATCTAATAATTGGTAATTTCAATGGCAGGATTTAATTGCCTGCAGCCTCGACGTGGGTAGCACGATTTACCCAAAACATGTTTTCCTAATCCATGAAAGCGTCCTTTAAAGCTGCTGCATTTGGAAATAAAGAGGAAAATCACCTCTTTGGCTTAGCTGCACCTCGGAGACCGCAATATGTCCGTGGAAAGTGATTTCCCCGAAGCTATTACAGCATAATAAGCTCAAGAATTAGTTTCAAGTGAAAGTTTATCTCATTATGAGCTCTGACCTGTGTGCAGCTCGCACTCCCATCAAAGGCTGAGCTCTCCTAATGGCTCTGCTGGGGTGGAGAGGGGAAGGTGAGGCCACCCAGAGCCACCGAGTGCCCTGGCACAGGAACATGCCCTGGCACAGGAACATCCCCTGGCACAGGAACATGCCCTGGTTTAGGAACCCTCCCCTGGTTTAGGAACCCTCCCCTGGTTTAGGAACCCTCCCCAGGCCCTGCTGCAGCAGCTCTGGAGCCAGGGCAGCTCCTGATGGGGGTCAGGGACCCATCGTGCTCCCCCCAGGGGGTTTGGAAGGTCCAAAACAAAATCCCAAATCCCTGGTGCTGGCACAGCCCTGCCAGCCCATGCAGTGCCAGCTGTGCCCACCTTGTCCCCAGCCCAGAGCACTCAGTGCCACCTCCAGGGGACACCTGCAGGGATGGGCACTGCAAAGCTCCCTGGGCAGCCCCTGCCAAGGCCTGAGCTCCCTTTCCATGGGCAAATTGCTGCTGCTGTCCCAGCTGAGCCTGCCCTGGCCCAGCCTGAGGCCGTTCCCTCTGCTCCTGTCCCTGTTCCCTGGCAGCAGAGCCCAACCCCCCCCGGCTGTGCCCTCCTGGCAGGGACTTGTGCAGAGCCACAAGGGCCCCTGAGCCTCTTTTGCTCCAGCCTCAGCCCCTTCCAGCTCCCTCAGCTGCTCCCCACAGGATTTACAATTCGAGGAGTCAGGGTGAGACCAACCTGCTCCTAATCCCCTCCTTGGGAAAACAATGAATTCAATAACGAGGAGTGGAAGCTGCATCTCACTCTGGAAGCTTCTGATAAAGCTGTAGGTTGTGCACCAGGCCCTGGGCAGCCCCTGCTCACTGGGGGTCCCACTTCCCTTTGTCCCTGGGCACACTGAAAAGAGCAAGTCCCAGATTCTGGCTGTGAATGGATCCTCACAGCAGCAGTGCCAGACCTGCCTGGCGCCCTGCTCCATCTGCAGCCCCACGGGCACCCCAAATCCCTGGGGCTGGCACAGCCCTGCCAGCCCATGCAGTGCCAGCTGTGCCCCATGGGCACCTTGTCCTCGGCCCAGAGCACTCAGTGCCACCTCCCCTCACACAGGGACAGTTTGCTGTGCCAGTCTCTGCCCACATTTGGGAGGGGTCTGTGTCTCTCTGTCGCCTGCAAACAGACACAAACCAAGGTCAGGTCACTCTCAGGGTGTTTTGGCTGAGCAGTGCAGGAGCTTTGGGGGTCCCAGCTCCGTTCCCACCTCGGGGTCTCTGCAGGAAGGACCCAGGCCCAGCCTGGCAAAGCTGCCAGCCATGGGAATGAGGAGGATGAAGATAAAAACCCCTCAGGGCTTCAGGCCAAGCCCTGGAAGCAGAACAGGGAGCTGGGATCCACCTGGGTGCTCTGGGATCTGTGCTTCCCACCTGGAGGGTTTCCCACAGCCTCTGTGCCTTTCCACCTGTCCCACAGGGGGACTGTCACCTGAAACTGGGACTGACCCCTGGCTTATCCCTGAGCCTGGCATCATCCATGCCTGGGATCATCCATGTCTGGGATCATCCATGCCTGGGATCATCCTGAGTCTGGGATCATCCAGAGCCTGGGATCATCCTGAGCCTGGGATCATCCATGCCTGGGATCATCCATCCCTGGGATCATCCATCCCTGGGATCATGCTGGGATCATCCATGCCTGGGATCATCCATCCCTGGGATCATGCTTAGTATGGGACCATCCTGAGCCTGGGATCATCCATGCCTGGGATCATCCTGAACCTGGCATCATCCTGAGCCTGGGATCATCCATGCCTGGGCCTCCAGGAGGGCAAAGGGGTGAGAGGAGCAGCGGTGCAGGGAGGAGGCTGCTGTCCCCTCTGCTGTCCCCAGCCCTCCCATCCCAGCTGAGTGACCACAGGACCATGGAACAGCCAGCATTGGAAGGAGCACACAGATTATCTCATTCCAGCTCCCCAGTGCCCACCAGAGCAGAATTCCTGCTGTCCCAGCACCCCCAGCCCCTGGCCTGCAGAGCCCATCCTGTGACACATCCTGGCTCTGCTCTCTGATGTTTTGGGACCATTTCAGGCCCTTCCTTGCCTCTGTCCTGGCTGGGAGCTGGGGCAGCTGAAGGTGCTCCAGGTGCTTTCTGTCAGCAAATCCCTCCCTCAGAGAATCCTCCAGCAGCCTCCCAGCCCAGAAACCGAACAGAACATATTTATTATCCTTATTTAGAAGCAGAACCAGGGGGAAAGAACCCAACAACTTTTTTTTTTTTTTTTCCCTGAAACCACCTCTTTTTTAAGGATGAAAAGTCAGTCATTCAGCCAACCTTCAAAGTGCTCGACTTAATCCTCGGGGGGACCGGGTCTCGCTTTTCTCAGCCCAGCTTTTCGCCCCTTGTTCACACACCTTGAGACAAAGGCCGCAGGAAGGAAGGAAGGAGGCGCGGGGGGGAGCCCAGGGGTGTTTTTTGTGCGGGGCTCGGAGCAAATTTATTCCGGAGAGCGCCTGAAGCGGCGCCCGGCAATGCGAAGTGTCCTCGGCGAGCAGAAAAGGAGAAAAGAGCCCCGAGCAAAGCGGCCCGGGCCATTCAGGAGATTTGCTCGGGCACTCGAGGAGCGGGGCGGGAAGAAAGGAGAAGCTGTTGTCAGGTTTGGGGTGTTTATCGGCTCCCCCCGAGACACTTGACCCGCGTTGGGACCCCCTAATCCGCGCTCTGCATGCGCGGCCGGCCGGGCGCTGCTGGCGCTGCCCATTGTGTGCCCATTGTGTGCCCATTGTGTGCCCATTGTGTGCCCGCCGCCCCCCCCGGGGGCATTCCGCTCACAAACGCTCCCACAAGTTGTTTGGGCTGGCTGTGCCGAGGGGATTGTGCTCCTAATGAAACAGTCTGGTCATTATACAGCGGGGCCGGGCCCGGCCGGGGCCGGGGACAAAGGGGCAGCGGCGGGGACAGCCTGGCACACAAACAGTTACTGCCTGTGCCGCGGGGTGTGGGGATTGTGCTGTGGGGCTCCCTTCGTGGGACGCGGTTGTGAGGACAAAGCGGCCCCGAGGTGTTTGCTGAAGGGGGGAAAGCTCCAAAAACCTGGTTTGGGCCAATTTCCTTCCCAAGGAAAATGAACAGGGGAAGGAATCACCTCCATTAGCAAAGAGGTTTGGCAGAACCCCCTTGGCAGAGCTGCTCTTCCCCTCAAACACCCGATTGAGTTAATTCCCAAAGCCCGGGGAATTGTTGTTTGCTGAAGGGGGGAAAAGCACCAAAAATACCTAGTTTGGGGCTGGTTCCTTCCCAAGGAAAAGGGGCAGGAGGAAGGAATCACCTCCACTGGATAAATGGGGAAAAGCACCAAAAATCCTTGGTTTGAGGCTGGTTCCTTGCCAAGGAAAAGGGGCAGGGGAAGGAATCACCTTTGCGGGAAGAAGGGGGAAAAACACCAAAAACCCCTGGTTTAGGGCAATTTCGTTCCCAAGGAAAAGGGGCAGGGGAAGGAATCACCTTTGCTGGCAAAGAACCCCCTTGGCAGAGCTGCTTCTCCCCTAAAACACCCGATTGAGTTAATTCCCAAAGCCCAAAGGGATTTGCAGCATTCATTTCCATGATTTTTAATACCTGCTGATCAAAACTGTTTGCAATATTTTTTTAGGTTTTTAATTGCATTAATCATTAGCTGTAATTATTTCGATTTAGGAGCTCCTTTGTTCAGCAGCTAAGCGCAAACTCGGGGGAAACAGCTTGATTTTCATGAGGCAGGGTGACTTGTTTCACTTCATGGATTGAACTGAGCAGAAATCCCAGAGCAGGAGCAGGCTGGGAAATTTTCACCAGGTGATTTATCACCGGAGGGACACTTTAAATCTGGATCAGTTTTATTAAATCTGCCAGGCATTTATTAAAGCCAGAGCAGGAATAATAGCCGGCTGCAATATCACATAATGACCATCATTGCACAAAGCCCCAAAATAGCAGCTGAATATGGTTTGGAAGGAACAAACAAGGATAATCCCGGGACGTGTCTGAAATAACTTGTGAGCTCCGGCCCCACCTGAGCCGGGTTGGGCTCCCAGCCCCTCCAGGGCAGGACCAGAACTGGGCACAGCCCTCGAGGGTTCCCAGCACAGGGGACAATCCCTGCCTTGGTCACCACAACATTTTGGAACAATTCTCCATGCCGGTGCTGTTGAGCTTTTCACCTCTTAATTTAAAGCATTCAAACCCTCTTGATGTGAATTTACCTTCTGGTTTGGAGCTCTCCAAGACCCTCAAGCAGCAGCTCCTGTGCCTGGGATGTTTCTGTGCTGCTAAACCAGGCTAGAACTCTGTTCCCACTAAACACAGAAAGGCAACGCAGCCCAGGGGTGTTTATTAGTGTGAGGAAGAAGGGAAACAGGGATTTTTATCCACTGCAGCTAAAGGTCTGTGCACAGGAGTTCAACAGTAGGATTTTTAAAATTGAAAACATAAGAATGAGCAGCACTTCATTGCAGAGTTGAAAGATAATTGTGCAATTAACGGTGTGAGGTCAATCATGCCAGAGCTGGATGCTTCTGACAGATAGGGATAATCAATCCAGCCTCCATATGAAAGGCTCGGAGGTAGCAATGGAAAAATAACACAGTGCCAACGTTTCTGTGCCCTAATGAACACCAGACTAGTCATTATTGACTGGTTTTTTACTTATTTTAAGTGCCAGAGCTGGGTGAGCCAGAATGCCCTGAACTGCTTTGATTAAACGGAACTTCAGAATTTAGCCTGCAGTCCAGTTTGTCTCCTGGTGTAAGGAGGGACATTAATTTGGGAATGCAGCAAACTCTCCCCGTGGCAGCCCCAGTGTCTGCTCAGGGAACAGCAGGAGAACCTCAGGAGAACATCCCAGGTTTGTGTGGAGGGAAGGGGCAGCACCAGAGCTGGGTGAGCCAGAATGCCCTGAACCCCTGGCACTGGATGGGCACCACTGTGGGGGCAGAGCAGATCCAGAGCAGGGAAAAGCAACCCCAACCCAGGGAGAGACACCAGGAGCCCTGAGCTGCTGGGTCAGGGCAGAGACATCTCATCCCTGCTTTGCTGTTCCTGTGGGAGCAGGAGAAGCCTCATGGCAGCATTGCAGGGAGAGCTCAGAGCCCTGGCAGGGCCTGCAGGGGCTCCAGGAGAGCTGCAGAGGGACTGGGGACAAGGCCTGCAGGGACAGCACCCAGGGAATGGCTGCCAGTGCCAGAGGGCAGGGCTGGCTGGGATCTTGGCCATGAGGAATTGTTCCCTGGCAAAGTGGGCAGGCACTGGCACAGGGTGCCCAGAGCAGCTGGGGCTGCCCCTGCATCCCTGGCAGTGCCCAAGGCCAGGCTGGACACTGGGGACAGTGGCAGGTGTCCCTGCCATGGCAGGGGTGGCACTGGGTGGGATTTGGGGTCCCTCCCAACCCAAACCTTTCCCTGTTTCTGTGATTTCACTGAAAATAACAAACCACCCCCCAAAGAAGGCAGTGTCAGTGTGGATCATTTGGAGGCTGGTGCTAAAGCTGGGCAGGAGCCTCATCTCTTCCATTTGTTCCCCTCTTGGCTGTGCTGGGCATTGGGGCCTGCCCAGCACCTGCAGAGCAGAGCTGGGGTCCCCCTGTGACCCCAGCGGGCTCTGAGGGGTGCCCCAAACCCCAAACGTTCCTGGGGGGGAGCTCTGGGCTCCCCTGGGCCACTACAACTCATCTCCCTCTCTTGGCACTCAGCTGGGACAGCAGCAGCAATTTGCCCATGGAAAGGGAG
>JAHXMQ010012338.1:21997733-22035431 GCA_020466415.1 Ammodramus savannarum pratensis | reverse complement strand
GGCTGCAGAATCCCTGAGGAGCTGGAAGGGGCTGCAGAATCCGTGTGTGTCTGCACCAGTGCAGGAGCTGCAGCAAACTCAGGATCATCTTTGGTCCTGAGCTTTCCCAGGGGTTTTGAGTGATTTTCCTCCTGACACTCTGTGAATAACCCCCCATGTTTGTATTTATTTTCTGTGCTTTATCCATTCTGCAGAAGGGATTTTCTCCAGAACTGGTCCCTCTGACTCGCAGGAATGGCACACAGAGGTGAGCCCCTTCCAGCTGGGAGCATTCCTGCTCTCTGAGGATCCACCTGCTCCCTGAAACTGGGAGGTTTTCCCTTCTCAGTCACTGTTTCAGCTCCTCACTTCTTGTGGCAGGTGGATTTGTGAGTGGGATTGTTCTTTGGTTGGGAATCGCTGCTAGGAGCACATTTGGGATCCGATAAACTGCAATAAACCTGAGTTTGTTCCTCTAAGTGCCTAAAAACGGTCACATCCAGAAAAACAATTACACTTGCACTAGTTATTCCAAAGGACCAGATGCAGCTCCACAGATTCCCAATCCCTGGGGCTGGCACAGCCCTGCCAGCCCATGCAGTGCCAGCTGTGCCCCACGGGCACCTTGTGCCCAGCCCAGAGCACTCAGTGCCACCTCCAGGGGGCACCTGCAGGGATGTTCCCTCAGTGTCCCTGTCCCATTTCCCCTGCCCTGAGCTGTCCCCTCAGTGCCCGTGTCTCCCTCTCCCTGTCCTATATCCCCAGTGCCCTGTCTCATTCCTCCCTGCTCGGGCCGGGAGGCTCGGGCCGGGCTGGCTCAGGTTCGGGGAGGTCAGGGAAGGTTCGGGGCCGTTTAGGGACATTCGGGGCCATTTGGGGACGGTCGGGACCGGGACACCCGGGGGGGGGGCGGGGCGCGCTCCCAACGGCCCCGCGGCGGCCGCGCCACCAGCGCCCCCCGGCGGCGCCGCGCGGAACTGCAGGAGCCGCGGAACCACTGGGAGCGGGACCGGGAACAGAACCGGGAACGGGAACAGAACCGGGACCGGGAAGAGAACCGGGACTGGGAAACAGAACCGGGAGCGGGGTTTGAGTGCTGGGGACAGAATCGGGACCAGGGTTCAAGTGCTGGGAACAGAACCGGGACCGGGGTCGGTGAGCTCAGGACAGAAGCAGGCCCAGCCTGGGGCCGTTCCCTCGGCTCCTGTCCCCTTCTCCGGGAGCAGAGCCCAGCTCCCAGCTGTCCCCTGCTGCCAGGAGCCGTGCAGATGGACAGAGGGACAGAAGGACAGAGGGACAATGTGTCCGTGCCCCTGTGGAAAGCAGCCCAGCAGCAGCAGCAGGAAGCTGTGAGCACAGCACAGATGCTCGGTGTCCATCCCCACCAGGAGCGTTCCCAACAGCAGCAGCCACTCCTTGGACATTCCGTGTTTTATTGAGCTGGGACTCGGGGTGGGTGAGGTCCATGAGTTCAATAAATACTGCAGAACTGCCTGAAGCCCCACGGAGCTCCAGCAGGGAGGGAGTGCAGGAGCAGTAAATTGGTGAGAGGTTTAAAAACATCTAACAACTACCTGAGGAATGGAGCTCCCTGAAAAGAGATGGCAGGTGACCTTCAGCAATGGCATGTGGCCCTCACAGAGTGGCACCTGACCTGTGGCCAAGGACAGCACTGGCTCCCCTGCCAGGAAACTGCCCAGCAATTAGATCAAATTAGTGAATTTAATGCAGAATTAAATGCAGGGCAGCAGCTCTGGCTTTGCTGGCCCCACTGGAGGACACTCAGGCAGTGCCAGGCTGTCCTGGCCAGCTGAGGGAGAAGAGCCCAGGAAGCAGCACCCCTTCCACCCATCTGATCCTTCCAAGGTCTGGAAAGGCAGAGGAGGGACAAGGAGAGGGAGCAGCAGTGGGACAGAGGCTCTGGCAGGGTGGGGACACTGCAGGCGTGCCAGCAGCACACAGCTGTCCCTGTGCCCTGGCAGACACTGAGCACAGCCACCCTGGGGGCTGCCAGCCCAGCAAAAGGGCCCAGCCAGGTGTGCTGCCCCTCTGGCACACCTGGAGCAGTCTCTGGTGACTGCAAGGCACAGTGTGGAGTGCCCAGGACAGACCTATGAGTGGCACCAGCACCTCCCTGTCCCCAGTCCCACTGCAGGGTTCCATGGAAGCCACAGCACCCCTCCCAGCCCAGCCCCAGCATCGTCACGTTGCTCCTGTCCCAGCAGCTCCAGCCAGGGGCAGGGGCTGTGCTGGAGCCCTGGGTGCTCCCCTAGGAGCCACACATGAGGCACTCCTCCCTGTTCTCCAGGGAGCACACCATGGCTGCCTTGTTCCTCTCCTTCTCCTCCTCCTCCCGCGACGCCTTCTCCCGCTCGCGCAGCTTCTCCTTGTTCAGGGTGAACTGGATGGGGTTGGCAGCCGGCTTCGTCCTCAGGTAGTACATGCCAGTCTTCAGGCCCTGGGGACAGGGGAGCTCAGGGCTGGGGACAGCACAGGGCCCCCAGCTCTGGGGACACTCCAGAACAGCACCCCCAGCTCTGGGGACACTCCAGGGCAAAACAGCATTCTTGGAAGGAAACAGCCATTTGCCCTTCCCAAAATCACTGAGACCAACTTGCTGTGCCAGAACCTATCACTCCCTGTGTGCCTAACTCACCAGGTCCAATTTGCTGGGAACAAGCTCCCCCCCAGTCCCAGGTACAGCTCTGGTTTTTTTGGGAACAAGCTCCCTAGTCCCAAACACTGCTTCTATTTTTTGGGAACAATCCCTTAATCTCAGGTAATGCCCCTGGTTTTGGGAACAAGCCCCCAGCCCCAGCTGATGTTTGTGGGGAAGGAGCTCCAATAATTCCAGCTGATGCCCCATTTTGGGGAAGGGGCCCCAAGAATCCCTGTTTATGGGGAAGGAGCCCCAGTAATCCCTGTTTGTGGGGAAGGAGCCCCAGTGATGCCAGGTGACACCCCATTTTGGGGAAGGAGCCCCAAGAATCCCTGTTTATGGGGAAGGAGCCCCAAGAATCCCCGTTTATGGGGAAGGAGCCCCAGTAATCCCTGTTTTGGGCAAGGAGGCAGCTGTACCTGTTTCCAGCCATAGAAGTGCATGCTGGTGAGCTTGCCGTAGTTGGGCTCAGCAATGTGGATGTTCAGGGACTGGCTCTGGTCGATGAAGGCCCCTCTGTCTGCAGCCATCTTCAGGATGGTTTTTTGGGAGATCTCCCACACGGTCTTATAGAGCTGCTTCAGGTCATCGGGGATCTCAGGGATGTTCTGGAAGGACAGGAGGAGTTGGGCAGGGTGGGAAGCACTGACTGCCCAGATATCCCCATTTATAACATGGAATTCTTCAGTGACTGCAGGGCTCCAGCAATCCTGACTGGAACTGAGGCCTGTACAGCTGAGCTCTGTCCCTGAGTCCAAACACAGAATCCCAGACTGGTTTGGGTCTGGAGGGACCTTAAAGTTCAGCTCATCCCTGGCAGGGACACCTGCCACTGTCCCCAGTGTCCAGCCTGGCCTTGGGCACTGCCAGGGACCCCCAGGATGTATCATGGAATGCCCTCAGGACATTCCATGATACTCCCTGCTATGAAACCAGCCCTTTATCTCTTCCTGCTGAGTGGGAATCCAGAAGAGCAGGAGGTGCCTGGCAGCAATGCTGCCCCTGTACCTGGATGGAGCCGTTGTTGGCGATGATCTGGTTCTTCATCTCCTCGTTCCACAGGCCCCTCTCTGTGAGATCCTTCAGCAGGTGGGGATTCACAACCTGGCAGGGGCAGAGGCCAAAGGTTTTTAAATGGCTGAACAAGATCCTGCACATTCCTGACAGACCCTCACCCCTGGGAGTGCTTCACAGCTCCTTCTCAGGACCATGGTCTGAGCTTCTCTTCCCATATCCCTCCCCTGACATCCCCACCCTCTCAGCAGTTATTCCTGCAGCCGACCCTGAGGCCACACAAAGGCTTTTCCCAGACAAAAGCAGCACTTGTTTATCATTTCTCCTATTCCCTGGTGACTGTGGGACACACAGAGCTGGACTCCTGCAGCCCCCAGTGCTCCAGGTCCCCTCAGCGCTTGGGCACAAACACCAGGCTGAACTGAGCCCCAAGGTGTGAGGCCTCCCCTTGTCTCCCTGAGCCACAAAACCTCAGGCAGGAGCAGAGCTGGGCCCAGAGCTCACCTGGAACTCCCCCGAGAGCACCCTGCGTGTGTAGATGTTGCTGGTGTAGGGCTCGATGGACTCGTTGTTGCCCAGGATCTGGGCAGTGGAGGCCGTGGGCATGGGGGAGATGAGGAGGCTGTTCCTGACACCGTACCTGGGGACAACAGGACACGTCAGGGACTGCAGCCAAGGGCCAGGGACAGCAGGGAAACCAATCTGGGATAACCTGCACAGCTCACATCACCCACAGGGAACAGGGAAGCACCGCTGAGTTGGCACTGGGGGTCATGTGCAAGTGGAATTAGGGGCTTTGCTGTCCTCATCCCTCACCAGAGGCTTTCCCAAATGATCCAGTCAGGGGTGGGGAGCAGGGAAGACAATCTGCCAGGCACTGCACCATCCCCAGCCCTGAGGCAGAGCTGAAGCAGCAGCCCAGGAAGAGGCTGAAACCTCTCCACACACAGGACAGGGGACAGATTTACCACGTTTAAAAATCAGAGCCAAACAGCCAGAATCAGTCCATGAGAGGCACTTCACACTTGAGTGATTCCTGTCCTCAGGATGTTCAAGGCCCAGCTTTTCCCTGGCAGCAGGGAAGAGCCCCAGGGCCAGCTCATGGCTCACTCCTCACTGTGTTTGTTCAATGGGAACACAAATCCTCCTGCTGGATGCATCCAAAATGGAATTTCAGCTAAAGCAGAGCAGTGAGGGTGGGCTGCTCGGTTTTGGAAAGACAAAAAGGAAAGAAAGCCACCCAAAAAACAGCTCAAAGGAAAGATCTGCTGGGTGGGGGGGAACACATGGGGCTGTTTGCACACTTGGACCCTGCCTGCAGCTCTCAGCAGACAGAACATAGCAAATCCATATCCAAAGCCAGGCTGGATGGGGCTGGGAGCACCCTGGGACAATGAAGGTGTCCTTGCCATGGGAGGGGTGGTACTGGGTGGGCTTTGAGGTCCTTCCCACCCAACCCAGCCTGGGTTTTATCTGACATCTGCTACAAACCACGCAGGGTTACTCACTTGGCAATCTTCTCCTTCAGAGCCTTCCAGTCCCAGAGGTCAGAGGGGGTGACATTCCACATGTCATACTGAAGGATCTGAGGAACACAGTTTGGTCCAAGTTAGAGAGGGCACTCCTTTCTCCATGTTTTATAAAGCCCATTGGAAACGGACCTGTCATTCCTCTTAATTCTTCTCTCCCATTAGATCTCAGTGAAGCTCTGGTATCACCTAACAAACACTCCATCTTGTGACTGCTCCAGGGCACAGCCAGCACAGGCTGAGTCTGATTTGTCTTTTCAAATCAGAGAATTCCAGAATGTCCTGAGCTGCAGGGACCCCCAGGGATCCCCAGTGCCAGCCCTGCCCTGCCCAGAGCCCACCAAGCCCAGCCTGGGCATCCCTGGCAGCTCCTGGAGCTGTGGCAGCCTCGGGGCCGTGCCCATTGCCTGGGCAGCCTGGGCAGTGCCAGCACCCTCTGGGCAAGAACCTTTCCCTGCTGTGCAGCCTGAGCTGGCCCGGCCCAGCCCCAGGCGCTCCCTGGTGCTGTCCCTGTCCCAGAGCAGAGCTCGGAGCTGTCCCTGCGCTGCCCCTCGGGAGGAGCTCTGAGCTCAGGCTGCTCCAGGCTGGGCTGCCCAGGGCACCTCGGGGCCCTCCTGGCCCTGCCCCAGCCCCTGTCCCTCCTCTGGGCTCTCTCTTGGATCTCTCGACTACTGAGACACCCAGAGCTGAGGTGAGGCCAGCCCAGAGCAGAGCAGAGTGGGACAATCCCTTCCCTCTGGGCAGTGATGGTGTCCCCAGGACAGGGATGTCCCTCCTGCTGACTCAGGAACCAGGTCCCTGCAGGTCCCTGCAGCAGCCCAGGCACAGGATCAGCTGCCCAGCCCTGGCACTCACCCCCTTGCTGACGGGCGAGCCCTGGTAGGTGTCGTAGGGGCCCTGCTCCCTGGCCAGCTCACAGCTGGCCTCCAGGGCCCCGTAGTAGATGGTCTCAAAGATGTGTTGGTTGAGGCGCTGGGCCTCGGCGCTCTCGAAGGGGAACCGCATCAGGATGAAGGCGTCAGCCAGGCCCTGCACGCCGATGCCAATGGGCCGGTGCCGCCGGTTGGAGCGCTCCGCCTGCGGGACAGCACACACATGTCACCCACGGGACATACAATGTCACCTCCAGCACAGGACATGTCACAGCACAGACAGTCACCTCCAGCACGGACACACCACCACGTCCAGCACAGCTCCCCAGGGAGCAAAGCCTCCTGCTGCAGCGTGCCATGAGCTGTGCATCAGCACTCCTTCCATCCTGCCAGAGCCCAGACTGAGCTTGTCACACCTTAGCACAGGCTGGGATTGCTTAACCCAGAAAAGGGAGCCAGGATTCCAAAGAGAACACTCAGCACTTTCTGATAAATGAAGACATTTAATAGGGCAGAATCACTGAGGTTGGAAAATCCCTCTGAGCCTACCAAGTCCAACTGTTCCCCAACAGAGCTAAGGCCACCATTGACCGTGTCCCCAAGTGCCACATCCACATGGATATTAAATCCCCTCCAGGGATGAGGACTTCACCACTGCCCTGGGCATTCTGTGCCAGGGCTAGACAGCCCTTTCCATTAAGAAATCTTTCCTAACTCCCCTGGCACAGGTCGAGGCCATTTCCTCGTGTCCTTTTCCTCGCCTTCTATGGGCAGAGTCTGACCCCCACCTGGCTGCTCTCTCCTGTCAGGGAGCTCTAAAACCAGCCAAAATGAGTTACACTTTCTCAAGATCTTTCCAGGATCCTTCCCTCTCTGGTCTGTGCTTCATGGAAATACATGAAAAATTCCAGTGGCAGAAGCAGAGTGGGAAGTTTCCTACAACTGCTCTGGGCTGAGGCTCAGGCAGGCACTGACAGGTCCCACCTGGGAACAGGTGGTTCACAGAGCTCCCAACAGGTCTATGGAATTCCTCTGTGACTCCTTGTGTCCCAGACTGCTCTGGGACTGCCCTGGGCAGGATTCAGCCCTACTCACCTCTGGCACAGGGTAGTAGTTGATGTCAATGATTTTGTTGAGGTTTCTGACGATGACCTTGGTGACCTCAGCCAGCTTCTTGAAGTCGTAGGTGTGCTCAGGGGTCACGTACATGTTCAGGGCGATGGAGGCCAGGTTACACACAGCCACCTGTGGGCAGAGACAGGGGATCACTGGGGATGGGCCCAGAACACACAGCTCTGCCCCAAACACATGGGAACAACCTGCCAAGCTGGGAAAGTGCACCCCTTGGTCCTCTGGCACGTCAGAACTTGTGCAAAAGGTAACCACAATTCAGGAAGGTTCAGTAGAAATTGGTATGACCAGAAAAATCCTGCCCTGGTCAGTCCTACTGCCTGGAAACCATCCTTACACAGAATCCCAGAGGGATCTGGGTTGGAAGGAATTTCCAAGCCTCATTTGTTCCTCGTCACTTTCCCTTTGAAGGGTGTCTCGTGTCATCCCAAATCCTCCACGGGAGTGGGAAGGGAACCCACAGTCAGTGGAAGGGCTGTGAGTTCTCATCAGGTCAGGAGTTTCTCAGCTGCCTGCTCCCTTCCTAAGCAACATCAGACATATCCCAGAGAGCTGCCCCAGGAGCCCTCCCAGCCTGCCCAGCACCCCCAGCTCCCACTCTGCACCCACCTCGTCCTTGCTGGTGTACTCCACGATCTCGGTGCACAGGTTGCTGCACTTGATGGTGCCCAGGTTCTGCTGGTTGCTCTTCCTGTTGCAGGAGTCCTTGTAGAGCATGTAGGGGGTGCCAGTCTCGGTCTGGGACTCGATGATGGCGTACCAGAGCTGCTGGGCCTTCACCACCCTGCGCACGCGGCCCTGCCGCTCGTAGCTGCAGCACAAGGGGAGGGAGCCCTGTCAGCCCCAGCCCCAACACCAGGGACAAGCTCTGAGCTCCTCAGGCCCTCCTCCCTGCTGAGCCCTGCCCTTGTTTATGGGAGCCAATCTCTCCCACAGCAGCCACACAAAGCCACGGAGTGCCCTGAGTGGGGATCACTCCAGGATGTCCCTCTCACAGGGACACTGTCCCCTAACAGGCTGAAATGGTCACCCACACACAGGTCACGGAGTGAAGGACACAGCCCCATCCTCACAGCTTTATCAATCTGACAGTGAGCCCAGTGGGCACCTCTGAGCCCTTCCCACAAACCCCTGCCACAGCCCCACATCCCAGGCAGCTCTGGGGGAGATGGCACCACTTACAGGTCTGCTCCCTCCTCTCACCTCTCATAGAGCTTCTCAAATTCCTCTCCCCAGACATCATCCAGGCCAGGACACTCATTCGGGCACATTAAGGACCAGTCCTGTATGGGGAAAAATATTCAGAGGAAATCTTTAGGCACCCTGTTAATCAAAGCTGTGGCTACCCCATCCCTGGAAGAGTCCAAAGCCTGGCTGGATAGGGTTTGGAGCAATCTGGCACAGTGGAAGATGTCCCTGCCCACAGCAGAGGGTGGCACTGGATGAGTTTTAAGGTCCCTCCCAAACCAAACCAGCCTGGGATTCTGTGAAAGCAGGCATAAGAACAATCTACTGTGAAAATGCTTATGTCTCAAGGAAACCCCAGAATCAAAAGAGCCCAAAACTCCAAGAACAAGTCATGGGCTGTGAGATGAAGGCCCGAAGCAAAACACTGAGTTGCAGCTGCCCAGTTCCATTCTCCACCAGCACAGCCAAGTTCTCAAACAAGGTGCAGCAGCTCCTCCAGGAAGGTCCTGGAAGGAACAAGGAGCAAAGCAGCTCTGCAGCCCTTGCTGAGCTCCTTTAGGGCTGCTCACCTGCTCCTCCACTACCAGACCTTTTCTGTGCCAGCCAAGGTCTCACCTGGTTGGTTTCCACTCGCTTCATGAAGAGATCAGGGATCCAGAGAGCAAAGAACAGGTCCCTGGCTCGCTGCTCTTCTTTCCCTGTGTTCTTCTTCAAGTCCAGGAACTCAAAGATGTCCAAGTGCCATGGCTCCAGGTAGATGGCAAAAGCCCCAGGTCTCTGGAACACAATCTGGGTCAGAACAAACTGTCCTTGGAAAGAAAGAAACCTCCTGCCCTGCTCCTGAGTGCCCTCAACACCCCAAACCAGCTGGGAACTGGGGGGCAGCACCAGGCACCAACACTAACACAACACAAGGGGGAAAATGCCCTTTTGTGATTATGTGTCACCCACAGCCACCCCATCAGCTCCCTGACGGTCGTGGGACAGCCCCTGCAGTGTGGAAGCTCTCCCATCACCCCAGGCTCCCTGCTGGACCTCATTGAAGGTACCTTGTTTCCACCTTGATCCACGTAGCGGGCGGTGTTGTTGTACACCCTCAGCATGGGAACGAGCCCGTTGGAATTCCCGTTTGTCTGCAGAGACACAGGAAAACCATCAGCAAAAATCCCTGCAGGGGCTGCCCTGCACCTCCTGGGGGTCCCTCCTCAGGCTGCAGAGCTCTGACACTGAGCACCACCAATGATTTCTAGTCCCTTCCCCACACCTTTTATAACAAATATGTATATATCAGTCACGTGTCCCTCCTAACTTCTTTGCCCTACATTATGTCACCTAAATGCTTGCAGGGTTTACACACACTGTGACAAGAAACCCCAAACACACCTCCATGGAAGGTCTGGGGCAGTCAGAGACACAGAAAGGCAAAGGGCTAGTGCACAAGTGTCTGGGCATACTCCTAGGCTGCTAACAGACAAACATGGAATTGTCTGACCAAACACTGCAATACGATCCTCTTTCTGGAAGGGTTTCTATGAGGAAGCCAAAACACCAAGGAAAACCAAGGCTCAGTGCTGTGTGAACTGAGAGGCAGCAGTGGTTTGGCATCTCCTGGGAGCAGCAGCAGTGTCCCTGTGCTGTCCCTGTCCCTGGGGTGACTCAGAGAGGGACAGGCACTCACCCCAGCAATGTAGCTGCCCGTGGCACGGATGCAGCTGACGGCAAGGCCAATGCCCCCAGCAGACTTGGAGATGAGGGCACACTGCTTCAGGGTGTCGTAGATGCCCTCGATGCTGTCGTCCTTCATGCACAGCAGGAAGCAGCTGAAGGAGACAAATGGTTTCAGCACACAAAGATGGGAAGGAAAAGTCAGAAGTGTTTCAACAGGCTGCAAAACCCAGGGCAAACATGGGACCTTTAGCGTGCTCCACAGAGCAACCCCACAAGTGTGGAATAAAGGACAAAACAGAAAACACTGTGAGCAGTACTTGTACTGCTGATACCTCTGCTACCAAACATTTTTAATCAGGGAATCATGGAATACCCTGAGCTGGAAGGGACTCACAAGGATCAGAGTCCAATTTATGGTCCTGCACAATCCCACCCTGGGCATCCCTGGGAGCCTTGGGGCTGTGCCCATTCCCTGGGGAGCCTGGGCAGTGCCAAGCACCCTCTGGGGAAGAACCTTTTCCTAATACAGTGACACAAACCTTTATAAAAATAGAATTATTTTCCTGATATATATGATATCAAAAACCTATCAGTTATGCTTACTGCTTTTAGGAAACTAAATTTTTAGAAACTGATTTTAATAAAATTACCAGGATTCATTTGGTAACCCATAGCAGACTGTGCACATCAGGAACTTTCTAATATAATAGAGTCATGCAAAGGTTTCCAATTTCTCTAGAGCTGACAGAAACCTGGGCATTTTTCCCTAAGGACAGGTAAAACTTGACAGCAGCCCCTTAAAACATCACAGAACACAGGCAGGAACTCAGCTGCTCATTTCAGAGGCTGTGCATGTGTCACACTTGAGCAGATGTGATCCCCAGGTGTTCCCTCCCTGTGGCCAGGTCACAGGCAGGCAGGGCAGAGCACCTGGAGAGCTGGGGGCGGTTGGTGCCGGCGTTGAAGAGCGTGGGCGAGGCGTGGGTGAACCAGCGCTCCGACAGCAGGTTGTAGGTCTCGATGGCCGCCTCGATGTCACCCTTGTGGATGCCCACGGCCACCCTCATCAGCATGTGCTGGGGACGCTCAGCAACTGCAGGGACACAGCCAGCAATGCCAGGGCTGCCTTGGGAGAGAGCTCACAGCCCACCCAGTGCCACCCCTGCCATGGCAGGGACACCTGCCACTGTGCCAGGCTGCTCCAGCCTGCCCTTGGGCACTGCCATTCCCAGCTGCTCTGGGAATTCCATCCCATTCCCACCCTGCCAGGGAACAATTCCTCATGGCCAAGATCCCATCCAGCCCTGCCCTCCTTCAGCTTAATGCCATTCCCTGCTGTGTCACAGCAGCAAGCTCCAAAGGCTGCAGTGGGACACCTGAGCCAGAGTTTTCATGAAATCACAGAGTGATCAGGGTTGGAAGGAACTTGAGTTCTCCAGCCCAGCCCCTGCTCAGACAGCAGCAGGCCTGTTTATTCAGGACTGTATCCCATCAGGCTTTGGAAAACTCAAGGAATAATCTGCTCCAATGCTCAGCTGCTCTCATGGAGGAGGGAAAACCCCCCACCTGTATTGACAGTTAAATTCAATCAAATATGCACTCCAGAATGAAATTATGTTTCAGCTTTATGATATTATAATTATCTCTGACCCTTCTGGTGTCCCAGGATAACCAAGCCAGGGGCCTGCATCACTGCAGCACAGTACCTAAACTTAGCTTTAATTTAATTTAAATTTACTCAGATTTTTTAAGCAGTGCTCAGCACTAGGAACAGCCCTTACCTTTGGAGTTGATTTTCAGCAAGTAGGAGCGTTCCAGAGTCTTTAAGAGAGAGTATGGATTTAAGCAAACAGGCAGATTTAAATTTTTTAAAAAACACTGTCAACTCTAAACTCAATCATCCACATAGCCCTCATCCCAGGCTTCTGCACTCTGCTACTCCTCTCTTTATCAGTTTAATGAGGTGATTAATGATTGAAAATACACAATTCCATTGGAAGATTCCAGCATTGCTTTGGAGTACAGAGTGTGGAACATGGCAGGAGGTCCCACAATGTCCTGGACCCACAGGAGCTCTCTGCCCAGAGCCCTAAACCACAGCAGCACAGCTGAGCTGGGTGTGGGGCACAGAGCAGCCCCTGGGGTGCTGTGGGGAGATGTTCCAGCAGCACAGGGAGGATAAATGTGTGGGGTGAGACCCTGAGAGAACTGCTCCACTGAACAATAGGAGCAGCAAAAATCCCTTCTTTGGCTAATTGAGGATTAGAGTATTTCCTTTAGGAAAGGCATCCAACAACACTGACTGGGATCTGCTGGGAAAGCCAGCCCAAGAGTTAAAATATTCCAGCAGCAAGGAAACTCCATGACTCATCCCACTGGACATCTTCACAGCCCCACTGATGTCCCACCCCCTTTGCCCCACTCCTGATGATTCCACAATGATCCCACCCTTCCCAGCAGAGCAATGTGCTCTTTACCTTAAAGCCAAAGTAGTTGTAGGAGAAGTCTCTGTCGTAGATGATGGCGGAGTTGAGGCGCTGGCAGGAAATAAGAAAATTGATTTTTACAAGGTGTAACAATGTTGTTTACACTGTTGGCATCCCTGGCCCCAAAGCTCGGGTGTGTGAGGGGCACCAGAGCACAGCAATGAAGCAGGAACAGCACTGCCCCTAAAACAACAAGAGTACAGCTTCAACAATCTTCACTCAGTTTTTGGCCAAATTTACTGAAATCCAACTGGACAACAAGAAACAAAACACAGAACCAAAGGAACTTCCCAGTCAGAACACAGACCTGGAATGACCTGGAAACTGAACCCAAATCTTTCATCTTCCTCCTGTGCTGCCTCACTTTGCTGCAGCACAAGGCACTTCTTCTCAAATTAATTACTTGTGCTAATCATGGCAGTGGAAACATCCAACAAAACAAATTTTACTACAGAAACATCCATAGAGGAAGAAAGCTCCGGTATCCCCTCTTACACTCTCCACTCATGCCCTGCACTGGTTTCTGTGTTGGCTTTTTACCCTAAAACAAACACGGCTTGCTTAAAAAATTAGAAAAGCAAATGATTTAGGTTTTCAAAATTCAGTGCAATGGTTCAGAAGTGAAAAGAACCCCAGTACTTACATCTTTGTTGGCCAGAACTATGTCCAGAGTCTCTTTGGAGATCATAGGGGAGTGCTTCCCGTTGTGGGGGTTGATGTAGGTGTAGAGATCCTCCATCACATCTGCAGGGAAAGGGATGTGAGCAGGACATGTCCAGGCCTGTCCCTGCAGTACCTGGCACTGGGATTCAGGGATGGGCAAGGCAGGAAAGCCAGGGAAATAATCCCTCCAGCCCCTCAAACACACAGCTGCTCTTGTGCAGCTAGGCACTGCCAACCTGAACAATCCCCTTCTACAAACTGTGTCAAAACCCCACTGTGAGAAGTAACAAATGGGGAGGAAGGTGGCTACAACCAGATCCCAATCCATCACATTCCTCACCATGCCATTTCTACAACTGCTTTTCACAAACCAGGCAACTCCGTTTGCCTTGGGAAACTCGTGGGTTTCATCCCCATGGCATTTTCAGGCAGCCTGGGCTCTCAGGAGCTCCCACTGGAGAGATTTCCCCATTCCTGTGCCCCAAACCCATCCCTCTGTGTTCCCCCCAAGCAGATCACCCACCACTGAAGACTTTCTTGGTCTCCTTGTGCAGGTTGGAGACGGCGATGCGGGCGGCCAGGATGGCGTAGTCGGGGTGCTTGGTGGTCAGCGTGGCCGCGGTCTCTGCGGCCAGAGTGTCCAGCTCCACCGTGGTGACCCCGCTGTAGAGCCCCTGGATGACCTTCATGGTGATCTGAGCCTGCAGGGGGACAGGGACAGGGAATGGAGCAAACTGGGACAGGGACTGGGACAGGGACTGGGAATGGAGCAAACTGGGACTGGGAATGGAGCAAACTGGGACAGAGACTGGGGATGGAGCACACTGGGACAGGGACTGGGAATGCTCCTGGACACAGACTGGGGACAAGGCCTGCAGGGACAGCACCCAGGGAATGGCTGCCAGTGCCAGAGGGCAGGGCTGGCTGGGATCTTGGCCATGAGGAATTGTTCCCTGGCAGGGTGGGCAGGCCCTGGCACAGGGTGCCCAGAGCAGCTGGGGCTGCCCCTGCATCCCTGGCAGTGCCCAAGGCCAGGCTGGGCACTGGGGACAGTGGGAGGTGTCCCTGCCATGGCAGGGGTGGCACTGCGTGGCTTTAAAACTTCATTCCATCCATGGAGAATGGATCATGAGAAGCTGGGAGATGGGAAGAGCCTTAACTGGTGACTCCAAATGGCCAGACTGGGTCTGGAACCTGCATAAAAATGTCACAGACACCAGTGGATCCAATGGGGAGTTATCCTGGGCATAGGCTTTGGAAGGAGAAGCCTCCATGAGTGGGATCAATGCCCACCCCAAATCAGCTCAGAAAACCAAGCAGGGATGTGGCAATGGCAAGGAATTCTGTCCTGCTGCTTGACCAGGAGGGGATCCAGAGCCACTTCATGTGGCATTGCTCCAGCTTTGCAGACACTGGGAGCAACTTACCAAATCCAGACTATGGGATCTGGAGCAACACAACTCGTTCTTTTAACTACCAGGGGCTCAATGGCTTCTCCAAGGTGGGAAAGGGATCTATGGCAGGGAAAGGGGATTCTCCCCTCCACAGTCTCTGCAGCTGGGAAGCAAAACCCCTCAGAGCACCAAAATTCCAACAAATCCATTCTGGATGCCTCTGCCAAGAGTTGAGGGAACCACAGAACGTCCTGAGCAGGAGTGGACCCCCAGGAACCCCCAAACCCAACCTGGGACACCCCGGGAATTCCTGCCCAGGAGAGAGGAGGGGTCAGGCAGGGGATGGCACTCACGGGATCCACGAAGTCGGCGTTGAGGCCGTAGCAGAGCTTCTGGATGCGCGAGGTGATCTTGTCAAACATGACGCGCTCCTGGCGCCCGTCTGCGACACACACAGACAGACAGACAGACACGGGACAGCCCAGTAAGAACCAGTTGAGAACAGAGCACCCCAGTGCAGCCCCTCCCGTGGGGGAATTCGGTGTGGCAATCACCAG
This sequence comes from Ammodramus savannarum pratensis, assembly GCA_020466415.1. Taxonomy (NCBI): domain Eukaryota; kingdom Metazoa; phylum Chordata; class Aves; order Passeriformes; family Passerellidae; genus Ammodramus; species Ammodramus savannarum. The sequence continues at coordinate 22,020,291 of JAHXMQ010012338.1, read as the reverse complement.
GGAGTAGGGTGGGGTGCTTGGGTGGGTACAATGAAAAGGGAGGTTCCCCCTCCACCCCAAGAATCCCCACCTAAAACTGCACCAACCCAATGCCCAGGGTGGGGACCCAGCTGAGGGTCACCCCCCACCTCAGCCTGGGCACCCCTGGGACCAAAAGATGGGGAGACCGACCCAAAGCTCCTGCCATGGCACCCAAACCAAAGGAGAGGTCTCACCCCTCACTCCATCTCCTGATGTGCCCCATCTCCTCCCAGCGGGGCCATCAGAGCTGAGGGGATCCATTGTCCCATGGAGGACAGGGGGGGCACCCACTCTGCTCTCTGTGGTGCCATGAGGGGGACCCCCAAAGCCAAAGGGGTCACACCACACCATGTGCCATAGGGTACCCCCAAAGCTGAGGGGGACCCATCCCTCACATGCCATGAGAGACCCTTCCAAAATTGGGAGATTCCCATCTGCTTAGCTTGGGTGCCACGCAAGGGCCCCCCAAAGCAGAGAGAATCCCAGAATGGGGCAGGGATTCCCCTTCAGATGCCCCGAGGGACCTCTAAAACCGAGGGGTCCCGTGCCCACACCCTGGGTGCCCTGGGCAGGACAGAGCCCCCCATCCCCGACACTCGATACCCCCAGGGCAGCGGGGTTCCCCCTCATGGGCCCACCGGGGCGGGGGGAGTGCTCACCCCGCTTCACGACGTGCATGGTGGCGGCGGGTTCCGCTCAGTCCCTCTCGATGTCCCCTCAGCCCCTCTCGGTGCCTCCGCGCCCGCCGCTTCCCGCGCCCGCCGCGCGCGCCCCGCCCCGCTGAGGCGGCCGCCGCCATCTTTCCTGCGGGCACGGCTCCCTGCCTGGCCCCTTCCCGCACCGCCCGGCTCCCGGCGCTGCCCGTGGCCGCGGGCGGACACCGAGCCCGGCCCTCATACCGATATTGTCCCCGCTTTCCCCCCGGTAATCGCCGTCGCGCCGGGGAACAATGCGCATCCTGCCCGCTTCAAAGATGGCGGCGCCAGCGCTCCCCCCCCTTCGCCGGGGAGGAGCCGGAAAGACCGGACGGGGTTGAGGGCGCCAAAGACGGAGCCCGCCGAGGGACAAAAAGCTCGAACTGAAACGCCAACACAGTAATTCTGTTAAATTTAATTATCCTGAATCTAGGCCCAGGCATGAAATGTGTGATTAAACTTTGAGTCCCACTGCCCAGGGAGGTGGTGGGGTCCCTGTCCGTGGGGGTGTCCAAGGAACAACTGCACAGGAGCAATCTGAGGCTCTGCTGTGGAACGGGCCCAGGGCACAGGAGAAGAGATCAAATTACAGAAAGTTCTGTCCCAAAAGCAGCAGAGCTGCACCTGCAGAGCCTCCAGCCCTGGGACACCAACAGCAGGAGCACCTGGAGCCAGGCTGGGAGAGCTGGGGGTGCTCACCTGGAGAGGAGAAGCTGCAGGGAGAGCTGAGAGCCCCTGGCAGGGCCTGCAGGGGCTCCAGGAGAGCTGCAGAGGGACTGGGGACAAGGCCTGCAGGGACAGCACCCAGGGAATGGCTGCCAGTGCCAGAGGGCAGGGCTGGCTGGGATCTTGGCCATGAGGAATTGTTCCCTGGCAGGGTGGGCAGGCCCTGGCACAGGGTGCCCAGAGCAGCTGGGGCTGCCCCTGCATCCCTGGCAGTGCCCAAGGCCAGGCTGGGCACTGGGGACAGTGGGAGGTGTCCCTGCCATGGCAGGGTGGGATGGGATGAGGTTTAAGGTCCCTCCCAACCCAAACCATTCCATGGATCTGCAGGTCCCGTGAGGGCTCAGGGTGGCAGCACCAAAGCCCTGCTGAGGTTCCTGTGCAGAGCCCGAACTCAAACCCCATCAGTTCCCCTCCAATCCCACTCTGAGTGTCCCTGTGGCCCTGGGGAGCCCGGGCTGGCAGGGAACACCTCCTGGCTGTGCTTTGCAGCCTGTGGGGTGACCCTTCCCCATGAAAGGTGGAACAGGGGGCACAGCCAAATGTAGCGCCACACCAGAAATGCTGGGGTTTGCTCCATGACAGGACAATGAACCATCAACCCTTGGGCTGAGGCCGATCCTGAGGGGCTCAGAGAGACATCCCAGGACTCAAAGGGGCTGGAAATTCATTTTTTTATTGCTTGGGGATGGGCCTCTGTCCCTCAAGGTGAGGGCATTGGTTCAGATTCCAAGTTCAGATTTCAAGCCAGAACCACTGGGGGTTCCTCAGCCCCTAGGGTGTGTGGGAAGTGCCCAATGCACCAGGTGAGCCTGGTCCTGCTCAGAGAGAGCCTCCTTCAAAGATGGGACACAGAATGTTTGGAACTGACCAGGAAATGGCAATGAAGCTGGGCTGGTGCCTCTGTTTTACCAGAAAAGGGCCTGCAGAAGAAAAATAATGCCAAATGGCATTTTGGGCTGGCTGGAGCCCAAGCTGCACTCACAGATATTTGCCCCCACGTTCTTCTCTGAGTTTTGTTCCCCTGCTCTGAAAAGACAGCTCTCACGGGAGGGCCCTGGGCAGGAACTGGAGCCACAGCACCGCCTCTGAGCCCTGCCAGGCCTCAAGCCCTGGGCCCTGCTCCCACAGCAAAATGGAGACGTTATCCCTGCCCAAAATCCCTGCTGGGAGGGCTGGGGACAGAGCCAGTGCCAGCAGCACGGGCACTCTGGGAGCAGGACCCAGCTCTGGCCTCTCAGTTTGGGAAGGACCTTGGGACACTGAGCACATCCAGAGGGGCCAAGGAGGCTGGAGAGGGAACACAAACCCTGTGAGGAAGCCCTGAGGGAGCTGGGGGTGCTCAGCCTGGAGAAAAGGAGACTCAGGGCTGCCCCCATCACTCTGCACAGCTCCTGAAAGGTGCCTGTGCTCACCTGGCCCTGGGCTCTGTCTGCAGCAGCACTGACACAGCCAGAGCACACAGCCTGAGCTGCACCAAGGGAAATACAGGGTGGAGAGCAGGGAAAAGGTTTTTCCAGCCAGGGTGAGAAAGTTCTGGAATGGCTGCCCAGGGAGGTGGTGGAGTGCCCATCCCTGGGTGTGTTTAACAAAGCCTGGATGTGGCACTGGGGGCCAGGGTTCAGCTGGGGCTGGGCTGGACTCGATGGCCTTGGAGGTCTCTCCCAGCCTGGTCATTCTGGGGTTCTGTGACCTGCTGCCCACAGAGCTGTCCCATCTCCTGAAGCACTTTGGGGGTGGCTGTCCCTGTCCCAGCTGTCAGCAGTGTCCCCATGGCAGTGCCAGTGCCAGGATGTCCCCGGGGTGGATCCACTGTGCCTGTGGATCCAATTCCCACGGCAGAGGACAATGGCAGGGCCCTGGTGCAAGGGGGCAGCCAGGGTGTCCCTCTGTCCCCACTGACCTGGCCAGGAACACATCCCCAGCAGCACAGAGTCCCAACCCCACTGTGCTGCAAGCCTGGCAAGGGCTGCAAGGAAAAAGCAGCAGCCATGGGCTCGTAAAATAGACTACATGCTTTATTGGATTGAAAAGTTTTATGAAATGACAAAAAACAAAAACCACCTTAAATCAAGAGTTGGCAGATGTGTCAACAGTTGCCGTTTGCTGGATCCCCAACCCCTTCTCCAGAAGCATCCACAGGTCTCTGCCACCACAAGCAGCTCTGGCCCCGACGCCCCTGGCCCCGCTCCCAGGGGCCCTGCCCGTGAATGCAGGGTGCCCACAAATTGGGGTGCCCATAAATCATGGTGCCATTAAATTGAGGTGCCCACAGATTGGGGTACCCATACATCAGGGTGCCCATAAACTGAGGTGCCCACAAATCAGGGTGCCCACAGATCGGGGTGCCCACAGATCGGGGAGCCAATAAATCAGGGTGCCCACAGATTGGGGTACCCATAAATCAGGGTGCCCATAAACTGAGGTGCCCACAAATCAGGGAGCCAATAAATCGGGGTGCCCATAAATCAGGGTACCCACAGATCAGGGTGCCCACAGATCAGAGTACCCATTAATCGGGGTGCCCACAGATTGCGGTGCCCACGGATCAGGATGCCCACGGAATCGGGATGCCCAGGCAGCAGCCCCTGTTGTGGGGCCGAGAGCGTTTCCCCCATCCCCAGGGAAATGCAGGCACTTAAAGTCATTGAGAGGAATTTTTCACTTATCCCAAAGCAACAGTGAAATCGTTTATCTCCCGCCTACGGAACATAAAACACCTTTGCAGCCCTTCCTGAATTGTCAAGACACAAATATATTACTCTGGCATAAAGCAAGGCCCCGGGGGCTCCCGGCCTCTTCTTCCTCCTCCCCCCCTCGTGCATCCTCCTCAGAGAGCAGCCCGTGCCCACCCCCAAGCACATGTGGGATGGTGGTCTGGGGATGGAGAGGGTGCTGAGGACAGGGACCCCGGACTGGGGAGTCCTGTGGTGCCAGGAGGGGGCTTGGGGGTTCCCCTGGCAGCCCTGGGCTGGGGGATGCTCCTGGAGGAGTTGGGAGAGGGGAGCAAGGGATGGGGTAGGACCCAGGGATGGGGCAGGGCCCAGGGATGGGGCAGGGCTCACCCCGAGGTGCTCAGCCCTGGGGATGGGGCAGGGCTCATCCCTCGGGGTGGAGCAGAGCTCATCCCTTGGCCAGGCTCGGGCCTCGCCACAGCTGCTGCCCTCAGTGGGGACCCCGCAGTGGCCGGGGCTGTGCTGGGGGCTGTGAGCAGCAGGGTGAAACCCCCAAAGTGCCGAGGGACAATGGGAGAGCCCCTGGGAGCGGCTGGCACAGCCAGGGACACCCCAGTGTGTCAGGGCAAGGGGGACACTGACACTGCCTGTGTGAGCCTCCTGCGTCCCTCGGGGGGCACAGAGCCCTCAGCCCAGCCTGCTCTAGGGGAGGACTCTGTCATGGTCCTGCCCCCCAGGCACAGCCTGGCCCCTGCCCTGGACAGCCCTGTTGTGTCCTGGTCCCTCCCTCTGGCCCTGCCCAGCCCCGACAGGGGACACGGGACAGGCCCTGCTCCCGGGAGCCTTCTCCTCTCCATGTGGATGTGGCAGCTGGCCCTGGCTCTGCACCCACATCCCTCGGGACGGCCTTCCCTCACTATCGCTGTCACCAGGGCCCTTCCCTCCCTGTCCCTGTCACCAGGGTGGTTCTCTCACTACCCCTGTCACCAGGGACCCCAGCATGGGCCAGGCGTGTCCCTGCCCCGTGTCCCGACCTCCCCAGGCACCGGGAAGGGCAGTGCGGGGACAGCCCCGTCCCCGCGGCCCCCGGTGGCACCGGGAGCACACAAGTACCGGCGGCAAGGGCAGAGTCCTCCCAGGACGGGATCCCCTCGCCAGGGCCGCAGCCAGGCTGGGAAAGTGACTCGGAGCAATGAGGGACAGAGAACCGCTGCGAGCGCCGAGCGGCCCCGGCCCGCCCTCAGCCTGTGCAAAAGTCGGAGGAGGCAGGAAAACAATAACAATAATAAAATTAAAAAAAAAAAAAAAAAAAAAAAAAAAAAAAAAAAAAAAAAAAAAACCCACATTGAAACCAAACCCAAAGGCCGCGTGGCTGAGCAGAGCAGGAGTAACTGGAAGCCATGCACAGCAAAGCCGGGACCGCAGCGGTCGGAGGGAGGGCAGGGGCGGCTCTTGTCGCGGGGAGCCGGCGGCGTCGCGCTTCTCGTCTCGGAGATGAGGAAATAAATAAGTTTAAATACTCCTGCCGTGCCGGCGCCGGGGTGACGCGGGGAGCGGAGGGAGCCGGGGCCGCGCTGCGTTCCCGGTGCACGGCCGGCCCCGGGCCTGGCGGGACGCGTCCGGGGGGCTCCCCCCCTACTTCTTGGGCTTCTTGAAGATCTTTAGGGGGAACTTTTTCTTGCTCTGGCCGAGGTCAACCTCGTCGCCCGTCAGGCTGCTGTCCTCGTCCCCCGGGCTCTTCTTGGCGGCCAGCTGCGGGATGCGGGTGTTCCTGGCGCCGCTGGGCCGGCAGTCAGAGATGGGGGAGGGGGTGTCGGGGTCGGTGGAGCTGGGGCTGTGCGACCGCGACGAATCCGAGTGGCTGGGCTTGCCGCCCGTCGGCTGCTGGCTGATCTCCCCCAGGCTGGAGGACTTCTCCATGCCGTGGTTCGCCGTCATCATCTTCTTCATCGCCATGGGGCTCTCGGGCAGCCGCTCCTGCAAGGCCGCCAGCGCGGAGGGCTCCCCGTGCCGGCTGCCGCCGTTGGGCGTGGGCGCGCCGGGGCCCGGGGGCCCGGGGACAGCCTCCTCCATGGACCTGGTCAGCAGCGTGGGCCGGGCAGCCAGCAGCTTGGGCGCCGAGCTGGGGATACGCTGGTGGTCGCTCAGGTGCGGGATGGAGGAGTCGGAGTCGCAGCGAGTTAAATCTCTGCGGTGGAGAGAGCGGTCAGTGCCCGCCCGGCCCGGCCCGGCCCCGCACACACGGACGGCAGCAGCGGCTAAGGGCACCCCAGTGACCCCGAGGGGCTGGCACTGAGCCCCCGAGCCCCTGCCCGCCCAGCCCCTCTCTGTGCCCCAGGGTCGGGGATCCCCAGGCGGGGGCTCACCTCGAGCAGCTCGAGGGAGTGAGGACATGGAATGGGCATGGAGGCTCAATCCTTCCCATGGATCCCAGGGGATCCCTCAGTCTGTGATGGGATCCCTCAGTCTGTGATGGGATCCACCCCTCCCCATGGATCCCTGGGGATCCCTCAGTCTGTGATGGGATCCACCCTCCCTATGGATCCCAGGGATACCCCAGTCTGTGATGGGATCCATCCTCCCTATGGATACAGGGGGATCCCTGAGTCTGTGATGGGATTCATCCTCCCCATGGATCCCTAGGGACCCCCCAGTCCAGGATGGGATCCCCCCCTCTCCCTGGATCCCAGCTGCCCCCAGCCCCGGTGTCCCCCCACATTCCCCGCGGGTCCCTCAGCCATTGCCCCATCCGTGTGTGCCCGCGCCCCCCGAGCCCCCGCCCGTGCCCCATGCCCGGCCCAGCCGGTGCCAAGCTCCAATCCCGGCGGGAGGAATTGCAGCTTGGCCATGCCCACACGCAGCCATGCCCAGCCCCGCCGCTGCACGAGGTTTGTGCCCAGCCTGTGCCTACCGGTGACGGCCCACGGAGCCCCTCTGGAGAGCGGGAGGCAGGAGCACAAGGGAAATGACAAGTCACAGCTCGCTCCTCCCGCCTGGATGCTGCTGGGCCCCTCCCCAGGACCCCTGTGCAGGTGCCAGCGTGCCCAGGCAGCCAAACCAGGGGCTCCAGTGCTGCCCACGGAGCCCAGGGCACGGGCAGAGCTGCCCCTGGGCACAGGATTGGGTGAGGGACCCCAGCCCTGCCCACGCACAGGAGGGAGCAGCGGAATGGGAGGCAATGGAAAGGAAAGGAGCAGGGGAAGAGAAGCGAGAGGGGGTGGGAGGAGGTGGGAGGTGCTGACCTGTCCCTCCTGACCCTGGAGCCCCCCTGATCTCTGTTCCTGGCACAGACCCCTGCACATGGGTCACCAAACCTGCCTGGCACTGCACAGAGCCCCAGATCATCTACAGTAGCATCACCGTCAGCCTGGAGGCAGCCAAAGAGTCCAGCAAGACGAGGGAAAACCTTCTCAACAGAGCTGGGGACATCCAGGGAGAACTGCAGAGATGGTCAGGAGTCCCAGACTGGTTTGGGTGAGAAGGAACTGGGAGGATCATCCAGTGCCACCCCTGCCATGGCAGGGACACCTCCCACTGTCCCCAGTGTCCAGCATGGCCCTGGGCACTGCCAGGGATGCAGGGGCAGCCCCAGCTGCTCTGGGCACCCTGTGCCAGGGCCTGCCCACCCTGCCAGGGAGGAAATTGTTCCTGAAATCTGATCTAAACCTGTAATTTTTCAGTGTGGAGCCATTCCCTGTGTGCTGTCCCTGCATCCCCTGGCAATTGTCTCTCTCCAGCTTTCCTGGGGCTCCTCCAGGCCCTGCAAGGCCACCCTGAGCTCAGCCCAAAGCTTCTCCTGTGCAGGTGAACAATGCCCACAGGTTGGGACACCTGGGGATGCTGCCAGTGCCTGCAGACAGGGTGGCACTGCCATGGCAGCCTCCAGCTCCTTCAGGGAATTCGGGAATCTCCTGCCCTTCCCAAATGTTTCTACTCGTGGCTCACCACACCTGCACAGGGGAACTGCTGCTGGAACTCCTGCCTGGACACTCCTCTCCCAGGGAAGGTGGCAGAAGGCCTCACCTGCACATGCTGAGCCCTTGCTGAGAACACCCAGTTCCAGTTGTGAGCTCCACAAACCCCTGGAAGGTGCCCCTTTCCAGGGGAACAAAGCAGCCTTTGGCTGCAGGGGCTGGCACCAGCCCAAGGCCGGGAGTGGCCGGTGCTGGGTCCCAGCAGGGCTGCAGAAGGAGCCAGGCTGTGGGGCAGAATGGGCACAGGAACGGTGCTGGGCAGAGCCAGGGTCAGGATTGGATCCTGGCAGGAATGCAGGGCCCACTCTGGAGCCATGGAGGGGTGGGAGAGCCCTGAGGGGCCCTGTGTGCCCTGGCTGGGGATGGGGGCACAGCAACAGCCGCTCCCTTCACAGGCAGTGCCCCAGCTCCAGCAGGGAATCTGCCTCTCCAGGAAATGCAGAAATCCAGCCCATCCCTCCTGGCTGCCACAGTCCCACAGGGAGAGAGATCCGGGTCAGGGTTCGTGATGGAAATCCTTTCCAACAGCAAGAGGGCAGCAAATACAGGAGAAAATGGATTTCCTTCCAACTGAGGAGACTCCAAGGGTGTGTGGGGAGGGTGAGTGCTCCCTGCTGGGCTCCGTGGAGCTGCTCCCTCTCCTGCAGGCCTGGCAGGCTTCAGTGCAGCAGGCACCAAAGCAGCAAAGGACAGCAGCAGATGGGAGCCATGCTCTGCTCCACCAGGCTCTTCTGTCTGGAGAGCAGGGTGGGAACCTGATCCCAGCACAGCTGCTCCCACACTGCAGGAATGGCCTTGGTGACACCAGGGCCACCGTGTCCCCTCCTGGGGCCGCTCTGGCTGCAGCACAGGGTCCATGTCCCCCATCCTGGTGTGCTGTTCTCTGGGATCTCATCCTGGAGTGGGTGCACCACATGGGTTCCACCTCCTGGAGCCCCAGCTCATCCCTCTGGGCTCATCTGGGGGGGCTGAAGGAGCTGATGCACAAGAGAACACAATTCCCAAATATTCCTGCTCTGCTCTACACAATCCCTCCAGCTGTAAGGCAGGACAATATTCCTGAAGGACACAGGGAAGAGCTGGTGACAGCAGCACCCACCAGAGCAGCTGCAGTGTCCACCCTGCTGTGCCAGGCTCTGGGGACATCCTGGCACACAGGACACAGCCACCACAGCAGGGACAACCCAAGGGACACCTGGCACAGGCACAGGGACCTCCTGCATTCCTGCTGGGGCACCCATGGGCTGATTTTGGGAGCTCAACACCAATGGCCAGGAACTTCTGGGATTTTCTTCAGCCTCAAATGAGCCTTTTCCACAAGGAAGTGCACAACGGCAGGGACAGGATTCCTGGGATCACACTCACAGCAAGAGGAGTGGACACTCCTGAGTCCATGCCAGGACAGCAAGGAGGAAAGAGCATTCCCAGGATTCTGCCATCATCCCAGATGAGGCTCAGCAAGGCCTGGCATATATCCCACTGATTTCCATGAGGATTATGCTCCTGAACTGTTCCAGCACACTTCCAAGAGGAAAAGCTATCCCAGGACAGGCTGGCCTTTGATGGGATCCCAGGCAGGGATCAGAGGAGGAGTTTTTGTGGAGCAGCAGGAGCCCCTGACAGCTCATTCCTCCTGGAAACCACAGAGCAGCAACTGGACAGGGAATTACCTGGGATCCCGAGCTTTCCTCCATGCCAGCAGTGCTCCCTGCTCTTTTCCATGGATCCAGGCCCCCAGCACCTCCAGAGTGACCCTGCCTAAGGCAGGATGGATCTGCTTCCTCCTGGCTCCCTCCCACCCCACCAGGATCCACCTGAGCCGGGAGGGAGGGAGGGAGGGTGAGGAGATGGGGATGGTGAACAAAAGAAGCAGAGAGCAAAGCATGGAAAAGGAAAGCCTGGAGTACAGGAAGCCTGGGAGGGGAGGAGGAGCAGGGCAGGAGCAGTAGGAGGATGGAGAACAAACACCTATCTTTCCCCAGCCCTGCAGCCCATGAGGGATTTCTCTGGGTGTTCCCACTGGGGTGTAGCCCAGCATGGCCCAGGAGCTGCCCTGGGTGTGCTGCAGCAGCCACAGAGCCCTGGCTGCCCCATCCCTCTGTGTCTGGCTGTGAGAGCACCCTCAGCTGCTGGGCTCTGTATGTGTGTGGCACCAGGGACCAAGGCTTTGAGCCTGGCTGCCCCATCCCTCTGTGTCTGGCTCTCAGAGCACCCTCAGCTGCCAGGCTCCGTGCCTGTGGCACCAGGGACCAAGGCTTTTCTTAAGGCCAAGTCCCAAATTTGATGTGGGGCTGAGCTTGGCACAGCCTCAATGCACACCCAAGAGCAGCTTCCTCCCTTTCCACCCTGCGAGAGCTGTGAGTTACTCATTTCCCTGGGTTCCTGATCTCTCCCTTCCCTGAGCTTTGGCTGCCGCCTCCCTTCCTGCTTGGAGCAGGGCCCGGGCATTTGGTGCCACGCTCCCATCTCCGTGGGTTTCATGCACCTGAGGCAGGCACTGGCAGCAGAAACCCCTGAGCACACACAGCCCCTCCAGCCCCTCTCCCCCCGATCCCGCAGCCACCTCGGGCCCGGAACTGCTCTGACCTTATTGGCGCCGGATCCTCTGCAGCCAATTGCAAAAGAGAAGCAGAGAGTGAGGAGGTGAGGGAGAGGCTCCCTGCCAGGATAGCCCAGCAGGATCCGGAGACAGCGATCCCCAGCCTGGCTCCTCGCAGAGGATTCTCCTGCGAGCTCTGCCCAGCTCGGGCTCTGCTGGCTGTGCGAGAGGCTAAAGAGCTCCAGCAGCCCCAGGGTGGCACTTTGCTGCCTCCTACCAAGGGAGCCAGGACTCTCTGGGGCTCTGCTCCTTGCAGTGGCTCCCTGGAAGGCCTTTCTGAGCTCCCCAGGAGGCTGAGGGATGTGAGGAAAGGCCTCCAGGAGCGGGGGTGTCAAGGAGGGGCAGCCATCCATCAGCGCTTTGGGGGTGCATCACAGCAGGCTCTGCTAGTGATGCAGCTGGATAAAACAGTGATCAGCACACCCACATCCTTGGGCACCCAGCTCCTCATTCCTGCTGCTGGCCTGAGCAGGGATGAGGAGGTGGGGGAGCTGCCTGCTGAGGTGCAGCTGGAGCAAGTCCCAGCTGGGAGGTTCTGACTCCATCCCCTCTCCTGCATCACCAGCTGGCTTTGCCATGGAGCAGGGACAGGACAGTCCTGCTGGCACCCAGTGGTGACCAGCTGGGCTCTCACCAGGGCAGGCCCCACTTATTCCCTCCTCTGGCACCGTCCCCTGCCCTTCCTGGGGTCCTCACACTGGATCCTGTTTCCCTCTGCCACTCTCAGGCTGTGTCCTGGGCAGGAATTCCACATGCCATGGGCCTCAGTGGAAATAAATCACCTTTAAACAGCTGTTTTGGACCCAGGACATCATGAGCCCCAGGCTGCCAGGATGAGCCCTCCCTCCTGCAGAGTCAGGGAGGCAATGGAAGCAGGGACCAGCAGCATTCCCAGCTCTTACCAGTCCAACTGGGACAGCTGCAATTGAGCTCCCACTGGCAGGAGTTAATTAATTACACTGCTTCTCATCATCCCCAACCAACCATTAGTGAATTAACTGAGATGCTGCTCTTTAATTCTCCATTGTGGAGCAGGTGCAGCAATTTCCCTCTCGGTATTCCAGACTCCAGATGTGCCTGGGGCTGCTCAGCTTGGAGACACAGGGGCAGGGAGGGAGTGGAACATCCAAACCAGAGACTGTGAGCAAGGCCAGGACAGATCCCAGCACCTGAGGGCAGGGGAACCCACAGGCAAGGGGATAATGGGACATTGTGCTGGGATGGGTGAAGATGTGGTGACTGGGAATGTTTCCCTGCCTGGAGAAATGATGGTGGAAGGACATTTCCCCTCTTCTCTGCCTCACCCAGGGACTTGCAGCCTTCTCCCAGTACTGAGGGTCAGCAGACTGGTTTTAACTTTGCCATGGAGAAAGCATGGAATGGAGATGGAATGACCTGGCAGGGACAGGATTCCCTGGCCCATCACAGCCTCCCCACTGCCTGCCTCCAGTGCCTGGCACAGCTGAGGCCACGGGCACACATCCCAGTGCCCAGGGGGATCCCACAGGGACACATCCCAGTGCCCAGGGGGATCCCACAGGGACACAACGCCTCGGGACTGGCTGCACCCAACCCTGTGGGACCAGGATGTGTGGGGTCTCACTGGGGTGAAAGCCACCCCAGGAGCCTGACCCTGTGCTTGGGACACACAGCATTCCTGTCAGGGGCTGGGAGCACCAGGCAGGATTCCTGCTGCTCCCTGTCACCAGCACCATGAACTGGGACAGCTCTGGCACTGAGGGACACAGGATAAGCAGTCCCTAGGAGGTACCAAAGATCCAACTGAAAGGGACCAAGCTAAAGCCAACAGGAGCAGCTCCAGCTCCCTCCTCAGACATTCCCTGGCCAAAACACCCTGCTCCTCTCATCCCTACAGACCAGAGGGGGAGTCACTCCAGAACACATGCCTGAACTGCCACTCTAGCACATCTGAAAACATCCTAGACTTCTCCAGCTGCTACCTGGTGGTCCCCACCCACCAGGTTCCCTTTGCAATTCACTTGTGAGGACCCCAGGGAGGTCCAGGCTTCAAATCAGGTCAGGTTTGGTGCTGAGCTCTGTTACCTCCTCACACGCCCTTGTCCAGGAAACACTGAGCACCTGGGAATTCTCGCTTGCTCAGCTGCAGTAAAACAGCAGCAGAGCACCTCGGGAACGCCCCCTCTGAGCTCCTGGGCATGGGGATGGCCCACGGAATCCTCCTGAGAGGCTCCAGCGGCTCGGGAGAGCAGCGGGAGGAACATGAGTGGATAAATCACAGAACAAAGGCCCAAAAGAAAAGGGCAGAAGGAAGGTGAGAGAAAGAGCACCCCAGCAAGCATCAGCTCCGAGGCACGGCAGGCAGGAGGCAGCTAGAAAAGAAACAGCAATATACCCAAAGCTCCCAGTGCGACAGCGAACTCCAGAGGTGACATCAGGAGGGGGCAGGTCGGGGATGGAATCCATCTGGAGGAAATAAGAGGTGGTGTGATGGTAATAGATAGGGTGGACATGGCAAGCAGGAGCAGGTGCGGTGGTGGCGGATGAGGAGCAGGAGGTGGAGGAGGTGGAGGCAGGCGATGGGCCGGAGCCGGGCGGGTCGGAGCCGAAGGACTGTCCGGAGGTGAGGCTGTGCATTCGGCGCAGGGACGCTCGGCCCGCGCGCAGCGGGGCCACGGGGCCCGCCTCGGGCTGCCCCAGCACGAGACTCTCTACCAACCTCTGCGATCCGTGGCCGTGCTGCGGCTCCACCAGGCGCTGCCGGACTGTGCTGGGCAAGGCCGGAGCTGCAACGACACGGGGGCACAGTGAGGGGAGGGCACGGCCCGCGGAGCTCCGCCAGGAGAGAGCCAGGGCACCCACCGCCTGTGGAGCTCCACTGGAGAGACCCAGGGCACCCACCGCCTGTGGAGCTCCACTGGAGAGACCCAGGGCACCCACCGCCTGTGGAGCTCCGCCAGGAGAGAGCAAGGGTATAGCCCAGCCTGGCCTGTGGAGCTCCACCAGCAGAGAGCGAGGGCACGGCCCAGCCTGTGGAGCTCCACCGGAGAGAGCGAGGGCACAGGCCAACCTGCGGAGCTCCACCAGGAGAGAACAAGGGTATAGCCCAGCCCAGCCTGTGGAGCTCCACCAGCAGAGAGCGAGGGCACAGCCCAGCCTGTGGAGCTCCACCAGGACAGAGCAAAGGCATGGCCCAGCCTGCGGAGCTCTGCCAGGACAGAGCGAGGGCACGGCCCAGCCCAGCCTATGGAGCTCCACCAGGTCTGGCACTGGCCCGCTGGCACAATGAGAGCAGCACCACCCCATTAGCACCACCCCACTGGCACCATCCCCATCCCACTGGCACCAACCACAGCAGCACCACCCCACTGACACCATCCCAGTCCCACAGACACCATCCCACTGTCCCCGTGCCACCAGCACTGTCGCACCTCGTGCCAGCAGTTAAGGCCTGTTTAATGCAGAAGCAGCTTTAAGCTGGTGCTGAACATGCTGGATTAATGCCCAGCCCAGCCCATGGAGAACTCCAGCATTGCTGATGTAGGTGCCTCTGAACACCTTATCTGAGCATCTTGCCTGACGCAGAGAGCGGCTCTGTGTGATTCATCCCACCTGGAGCCACCAGCCTGGAGAGCCAAGAATGGGGCACTACCACAGCCATTCACCCTCACAGCCCTCATGGCTCCAGTCCTGCTCCTGGCTGGGACTGCACAGCCCAAAGCAGGAGCCCCAGGGGAGCAGGGCAGTGTTGGCACCTGAAGCTCCACTCATGGAGCTCAGCTCTGCCCAGTTCACTGTGCAGGGGCAGCACCAGGAGCAGAGCCCTGGCAGCATGGAATCATTCAGGGATTGGGTTGGGAGGGACCTTAAAGATCACCTCTACCCAGCCCTGCCATGGGGTTGGTATGTCCCCAGTGTCCCCAGTGTCCAGCCTGGCCTTGGGCACTGCCAGGGATGCAGGGGCAGTTCCCTGGTTGGTTGAAAATATTGGGGTTGAGGATATTGGCAATGAGGAATTGTTCCCTGGCACAGGGTGCCCAGAGCAGCTGGGGCTGCCCCTGCATCCCTGGCAGTGCCCAAGGCCAGGCTGGACACTGGGGACAGTGGGAGGTGTCCCTGCCATGGCAGGGGTGGCACTGGGTGGGATTTGGGGTCACTCCCAACCCAGACTTTCTGGGATTCATGCCTGATTCCCCTGTGCCTGAACTGGTGACTCTGGCCCCAGAGCTCCCAGCCTGTTCCATGACCACTGTGACTGATCAGGGACTCCCTCAACCTGAGAAATATTCTCCTGTGGTTGCCAATTCCCCTTGTTTTGGGGAACCCCACAGGAATGTCCTTTGGAGCCCCAGCACCAGCTCCTGAACTGCCTGCAAAGCTCCCTGGGATCTCTCCAGCCCTGTGGTCACACCTGGCTGGCACTGGAGCCCAGCACCCCCTGAGCAGCTGCCTGTGCCCCACACCTGCCCCAGGGCCACCCCCAGAGCCAGGGGAGGCCCCTTCACCTGCCTGGAGCCTTGGGAATGCCCCCCTGCACCATGAAGGGCTGCAGCCCATCCCCAGCTGGCTTTATTCCATCCCCATCCCATCCAAGATTATCTCCTCTGGCAGGAGATAAGGTGTTCAGGATTGCTCAGGATTTCTTATGTGCATGAGAAATTAATGTACAAATGGGTTAAAAAGATGCAGAGACAGGAAAGCTCAGAAAGGGAGGAGGAGAGCTCCTTTGGGAGTGGAAGAACCAGCAATCCCTGCTCTGGAATATCCCAGCTGGGCACACAGGGCTCCTCTGGCAGGACTGAAAAGATCCACAGGGACATATTTCCAGTGGAAGGAAGAATAAGAAGAAATAATTCTGGCAACTTGGCTGTTTCCACAGCCCCAAGGTGAATCTCAGTCATTCCCACTGCTCCTTGCTCCCTACAGTGCCCATCCATGAACTTGGAATTTCACACCATCTATTCTATTCCAAGATTTTTTAAATTCAGCTCCAGAGCTGCAATTCCAATTTGGGAATCTCATCGTGGAGGGTTCACAAGGATCTGACTGCAGAGTAGCTCACTGGAGTGATGGGTTTCTGCTACACTTTTTCTTCCCTTGGGCCAAGCTTTTTTCCTTAAGGATTCCCCATTTTTTCCTGGTGTTCCACCCCTCATTTCCCAATGAGGAATGGAATCTTCCCACCTCCATGCTCTCCTTCTCCAAGACTTACCCTGCAATGAGCTCTGGAGCAGGGGCTGGGACCTCACTTCCCAGACCCACCACTTCCCTCCAGACCCACGTTTTACCAACATTCCCCAAATTCCCTGCCCAGCATTCCAAGGAAAAGCCCTCCCAGCTCAAGGCTGGCACATCCACCTGAAGGGGAGGTTTCCAAAGGAAGCCAAGGCCTGGAGGCTGTGTGCCATCCCCAGGTTCAGGATTCCCTAAGAGTGGCACTGCTCAGTTAATTCAGGGATTCTGAGGGAACAGGGCACCAGCAGCACCTGCAGGGAGGGATGGGGCAGCAGGGAAGGAGGTGGGATGGGACAATGGGACAGGCAATGCTGTCACCTCCTCCTGGCCTCACTGGCTCCTGCATCTCCTCCTCAGGGGTCAAATGGAGTGAGTCCAACCCCCAGATTCCCCAGCTGCTCCCAGCAGCACGTGGGAGCTGCAGCTGAGATTCTTCTTCATCCCACCAGACTCTTCCCGGGGTTAGTGCAGGTGGTGGTGGCTCAGTGAGGACAGATACATTCATTAGTTCCCGTGCCAGAAGGATGGAAAATTGGTGGATGTATTTTAGTCCAGAAAAAGGCCAGAGGGCAGAATAAAAACATAATAGAGAATAAAACTGAAGAGAACCAAACCAGGGTATTTCCAGAGGGACTGATCCTCCGAGGACAGCGAGGAGCGGTCGCTGAACCTGCGCCCGAAAAGCCAGGCTGCATCTGGGGGGGCAGCCAGGGGGAACAGGAGAGAGAGAGATGGGATTTACTGGGAGAAGCACCACAGCTCCTCACACCACACCTGGGCAGCACAAACACTGCTCTGCCGAGGCAGGGACTGCACACAAAGCAAGGAAATCCTACAGGGAAAGGCTGCCTTGCTTTGGGAACTGGAGCGCCCAGTGTGTGCCACAGGTGTGTCACCTGCAGGGAGGAGGGG
Source organism: Ammodramus savannarum pratensis (assembly GCA_020466415.1). Classification (NCBI taxonomy): domain Eukaryota; kingdom Metazoa; phylum Chordata; class Aves; order Passeriformes; family Passerellidae; genus Ammodramus; species Ammodramus savannarum. The sequence goes on along the minus strand of JAHXMQ010012338.1, from coordinate 22,003,478 downwards.
CAGGCAGGTGAGCAGCTGGGCACACAGGTGGGCACCAGGCTGGGCAGGCTCTCTGCCCACCTCTGGCATGATGGAGCTGGAAGTGCTCCCTGGAAATGTCTCACTCAAGTCATCTCAAGTGCCAAGAAGCTGAAATTGGGGCTGGGGGCTCACAGCTGGGCCAGCTCAGGGCCTCAGGTGCCACCTGGGAGTGTCCAAGCATCCCTGCCACCAGTGCCCAGCTGGGGCTGGGCCAGGGCTTTATCAGAGATGTCCTGATTCTGAGGGTGACTGGTAATGAGAAGGAGCAGGATGTCTCCATTCCCTGCAGCTTCAATGGCCCCAAGCACAGCTGATTCCACAAACCGTGGCTGCAGCCCCCGTGTCTGCAGAGCCCTGGGGACACACAGGTACCCCCCTTTCTCCTGCCCTACCCAAAGCTTCCAAGCTCTGCCTCCCCTGGGCCCTGCCCTAAGCTTGGATTGAATTGTCCAGAGTGGCCCAGAGCAGCTGGAGCTGCCCCTGCATCCCTGGCAGTGCCCATGACCAGGGGTTTGGAGCAGCCTGGCACAGTGGGAGGTGTCCCTGCCATGGCAGGAGTGGCACTGGCACTGGGTGGGCTTTAAGGTCCTTCCAAGCCAATCCACTCTGTGATTCCATGATTCCATGGCAGGGCCTGGATCAGAGCTGTGCCCTGCCAGGTGCTGCTCCTGCGCCCCCAGGCCCTGTCCCTGCTCTACCCAAAGGGAAACTATTTGGAAAATGCCTTTTGGGAGAAGGAGGCAGGATCAATTAATCCCTCCTGATCCAGGTGAACTACAGATCCTGGTCTGCTCTGTGCCACAGCCCCAACCCCAGCAGACACAGCCCCTGTTCTGAGGGGGAACTCCATTCCCAGGGAGGTCCCCCATTCCCAGGGAGGTCCCCACAATCCCAGGGAGCCCTCATTTTCAGGGAGCTCCCCATTCCCATGGAGCCCTCAGAGCCCCCATTCCCAAGGAGCTCTTCCATTCCCAGGGAGCCCTCAGAGCCCCCATTCCCAAAAGCCCCCACTGCCCCATTCCCAGGGCCCCCATCCATTCCCAGGGTGCCGTACATTGCATGGACATGGGTGACACCAGCTCCTCGTCCAGGTCATCCACGTCGTCGGTGATGATGAAGTGGGAGGGGTTGGGCCGGGGCGTGCCCATCCAGCCCGGGTCGATGTTGAGGGCCGAGGCCAGCGAGGGGATGCCGGGGTTGTTGACGATCTGGAAGCCGCAGAGCAGCTCGATCTGCTGCCAGCGGTGCAGCCGCTCCCGCAGCGCCGCCGTCACCTCGCTCAGAGCTTGTCTGGGGGGACAGGGACACGGGACACTGCAGGGAGGGCATGGGGAGATAGCCCCTGCACTGCCTGGGGACACAGGGACACGGGGACACTGCAGGGAGGGCATGGGGACACAGCCCCTGCACTGCCTGGGCTGCACTTGGATTTTGTACAAAACAAGGCCACAACTGAATTTTCTTTTGTTAACACACAGATGTGAAGATTAAAAAAAAAAAAGCTAAAAAAATGTATTTTTAGTTTTTAAAATTTATAAATAAAATTATTTATAATTGTATAAATATATATTTATATTATATAGATATAGATATCTATAAAATAATGTAAGAATAATGAGGTTGGAAGAGACCTCTAAGATCATCAAGTCCAATCTATAATGTAATGTAATATAATATAATACATATAAGATATATATAAAAATATATAAAATGTATATACATTTATATATAATGTATATATAAATATATATATTAAAATTTTATCTAATCACTCAGAATCTGTCTACAAAAACATCCCAACAAAAATGTATCAAAAATTAAAGTTGATAATAAAAGTTAAATAGCTGATTTAATAAATAAAATTTAAGTAAAAAAACTTAAATTTTGGCAGGACTTTTAATTACTCCATGTCACTGTGATCCCATTTCTCACAGGTAAAATGAGGTTATTGATGAAGAGGAGCAAGTCCAAGCCCAGGTCACTGAGGACAACAGAAGCTCAGAAAATGAGCCCCAGAGCCCCTGCAGAGGTGAGGACACTCCTGCCTGGGACAGGGGAGGGGTGAAGAGGGAGGTGCTGAGCAGACACTCACTTTGCAGTTAGGATTTTATGATCCACATCATCCAGAGAGGAACTGTGAGCGACGTGGAACGTCCCAAAAAGGGTGTTTCGCTTCTTTTTGATCTTTTCAGCCTGGAATATCAACACAGAAAGGTCACAGGAAGAAGACAACCTGAGGTTTCCTCCAGGCCATGGACATCCTGGATGGGCTGAGACAGGAACAATCCCTGCAGCTGCCTGCACACGTGGGAATGGTGGGAATGGTGTTGTTACTGCTGCTCTCCCTGGCACTGGGGTGAGGAATTCCCCAGCAGCAAGTAGCAGGTTGAGGATTTCATGCTCCCTTCTCCCAGCTTCCCAAAAAATCAGAGGGAGTTGAACTGAAATGCTGACCTTTCAGAGCAGAGCTGGAGCCCCCATCCCTGGAGGGATCTCACAGCCCTGTGCATGTGGCACCTGGGGACACGGGGCAGTGGTGGCCTTGGCACTGCTCAGGTGGACATGAAGGTGTCCCAGGGTTTCTCCAACCCAAACCATTCCATGATTCCATGAGGCAGCACCTCACCCAGTGAAGGGCTCACACACTGGCTCATCCCTCCCTGAATAACCAAACACACCCAGGGCGTGGGCCGAGCAGGATTTCTGCTTTGAGGCTGAGTTTGTGCCATTGTATCAGAAATTAAAGTCTCCTCCCACAGCTCTTCCACTCCCAGCTCCAGTGCATGAACCTGGCACTTAGGAGAGCCAAGGATGCGGGTGCAGGAACTGACACAGCCCAAGGAAAACTGTTGGAACGTTAAAATGTTCCCAGTCAAAGCAGATGAAGGCAGACAGATTTCCTCCTGTCAGCTCAGCTCCATGTGGCCATGGGGATGGGGACGAGTCACAACAGCTCCCTGGGCTGATCCCTCAGGCTGGCACACAAATCCCAGACCAGGAATACAGTGATGATTCAGGACCTGGGCTCCACTGCCTGTGCATGCCCATCACTTGGAGCAAGGATGGTGCTGAGAGGGCAAAGCCTCCTGCTCACCCCAGCAACCCCTGCTTTAAATTCCCAGGGCTCCAGGCTCCATTGTGGGATCTGCCCACCCTGAGAGCCCATGGCTCAGGAGCACCATCCTCATCCTCATCCCGCTCGGCCCCTGCTCACACCTCTCTTGTGCTGCACTTTTACAGACATAAATTTAAGGCATGAAGAGAGAAACTGCCTTTGAGCTGAGGGAAGGCAGGGCTGGATGGGATCTTGGCAATGAGGAATTGTTCCCTGTGAGGGTGGGCAGGCCCTGGCACAGGGTGCCCAGAGCAGCTGGGGCTGCCCCTGCATCCCTGGCAGTGCCCAAGGCCAGGCTGGACATGGGGCTGGGAGCAGCCTGAGATAAGCTCAAAGGTGTCCCTGCCCACAGAATGAGATGAACTTTGAGGTCCTTCCCAACCCAAGCCACTCTGGGACTCCACAAAGCCAAGAAGATGCAGAGGATCCATCTCTGCAGGTTCACCCCCCAGACCTGCCCAGGACCCAGCCTGAGGCTGCTCCAGCTCTCACCCCTTCCTTGGCCACCAGCAGCTGCTTCTCTGCGTTCTGCTTCTTGATGTTGTAGTACTGCACCTCCACCTCGTGGGTCAGCTGCAGCCACTTCTGCAGGGCCTCGGGGGCAGCCCAGCTGCAGTGGGACTCCAGCTCCTTCTCGGCGTTCTTCAGCGCCATCCGCACCTGGGGAGAGGCCCCGGGACACGTGGAACAGCTGTGGGGACATGGTCATCCCACAGCTCATCCCCTCTGCTGCCCACGCAGCTGCACCATGCCTGGCAGCAGGAAACCCCTCTGGAGGAGTGGTGGCATCCTGGGGGCTGCAGGAGAGGAGCCACCCACAGGGCAGGCTGCTGCTCCGAGCACCAGAACCTCCCACGGATCATTCCTGCCACCCTGAGCTGAGCTCCTTCCCCAGAAGTTCCCAGCCAGGACCACGCTGAGCTCCCTCTCAACCCCTCCACATCACCAGGAGCCACAGGAAACCCCTCTGGAGGAGTGGTGGCATCCTGGGGGCTGTGGGAGAGGAGCCCCCACAGGGCAGGCTGCACCAGAGCCTCCCACAGACCATTCCTGCCACCCTAAACTGAGCCCCTTCCCCAAAAACTCCCAGCCAGCACCGTGCTCTGAGCAGCAGAACCTCCAGAACATCCCACAGACCATTCCTGCCACCCTAAGCTGAGCCTCTTCCCCAAAAACTCCCAGCCAGCACCGTGCTGAGCTCCCTCTCGACCCCTGCATGTCACCAGGAGCCACAGGAAACCCCTCTGGAGCTGATGGCACGGTGCAGGAAGTGGTCAAAAAGGAATTAAGCTGGCAGAGGGGATGCTCTGGGGTTTCTGCAGCCTCTGAAGCTCTGCAGAGCTTGCTGCCTGTCTGTAACTCCCCCTGCGGAGGCAGAGCCCCTGACAGGCAATCCCTGTCTCACCACAGCTCCCAGCCAAGCCCAGGGAGCTCGTCAGGAGACAACTTCCACACTGCACAAAGTGAGAAAAATATTTAGACACAAAACATGTGCTGCTGGTCAGGAAAAGAAACAGCCTGGCTGCATCAGCCACTCCTGGGGTGTCTCCTTCACACCCTGACAGCCCACGGAGATGAGGATGAGGATGAGAAGGGACTGGCTGAGAAGCCAGCTGAGCACACTGCAGCCCCCCAGAAAAGCCTGCAGTGGTGCAGACCCCCAGGAATGAACTGGTGTGCTTCTCACAGCCTGGCAAGCCCTGCAGGAAGGGAAGGTGTGCCAGCCTGGAGCAGCAGCAGGATGGCACCACAACGCCAGGGCACACTGCAGGGATGGGCACTGTGCCACCACAGCTTCCTGGGGCTCAGGGGGGCTCTGTGGGTGCACCCAGCACAGCAGCTCTGATGCCACCCCAGCACTGCCCTGCTCCTGCAGCTGCCAGCCCACGGGCACGGCCGTGCCTGGCAGCGGTGGGCGGATGCAGAGCAGGGTTTTTGTGCAGCATTGCTCACTCCTGGAGCTTTTCCCTGCAGCTTTTCCCTGGATGTGCTCTTCTTCGACGTTCCATCCAGCCCAGCCTGGGGGTTTAGGGAGCCCAGAGCCCCAGGGTACAGGCAGATCTCTGAAATTCTGTATTTTACCCAGAAGCAGCCCAGAGGCACCACACACCACAGGTCAAACACTTGTACCACTTGTGATACCACTTGTACCTGTGTGCTTTAGGGCTGTTCAGTACAAAAATGCCTAAATCAATCCCAGAGTCCCAAATTCAGTCCCAGCCCCTGGCTTTTCCCATTGGGTACCAGCAGCACCAGTCAGGTGCTGCTCCCACCTCAGCAGAACTCTGACAGGCATCTGGGATTTGGGAATACAGAGGAAACACGGGTAGGAAATCTGTCACTGGTTGTTATGGGTAGAGGAGTGCTCACAACACTCACAGGAACAAGGTTTTTAGGGAATGGTGGGAAAGGGAAGTGCTGTGGAACAGGCAAGGACCAGTGGCTAAAATGAGTGTCCACAACCCAAACTCTTGTGGTTCTGCAGGGAATCTGTGCAAACAGGAGTTATTGTGTGTGTGTCTCCATTCTCCTGGGAAGACCTTTAAGACCCCATTTGGATCACTAAGAGCAACAATTTATAGGGAAATTTATATAAAGGTTATACTCAG
>JAHXMQ010012338.1:21979900-21997633 GCA_020466415.1 Ammodramus savannarum pratensis | reverse complement strand
GGTGTCCCTGCCATGGCAGGGTGGGATGGGATGAGATTTAAGGTCTCTCCAGCCCAAACCAGTGTGAGATTCTGTTCCACAATTCCCTCAGTGCTCTCTGTGGCCCCACTGGGGTCTGTGGAGGGTGCCCCAGTGAGGAGGGAGGGATGAAGATGCTGGGAGCAGGACACTGTCCATCCCATACACCCAACCCTGCAGCATGGCCTGGGTGCTCAGAACCCTGGTGCAGAGCAGGTCTGTGTTCACTCCCTGGGAGCAGGGGCTATGCTGTGGGGTCAGGGGGTGACAGGTTAATGTCACAGGTGTCCTGGGCAGTGGGGGCAGTGCTGGGGTTATGGTCACACAGTGCTGTGGGACACTGCAGTACTCACCTGCCTCCGGCCTGGGCAGCTCTCAGGTCACAGCAGCTCTTGGGCTCCTTGATGGGAACGCAGGGCAAGGGCAGGGTGAGAGCTGGGCTGCTCCAGAGCTGGGCCCAGGGCACCCAGCCCACTGTGCCCAGCACACTGCCCAGGGTCTGTCTGTGCCAGCAGGGACACCCCAGGCCACAGCAGGATGGACAAGGGCACTCCTGAGGGGCTCAGGGCTGCTGCAGCCCCAGGCAGGAAGGGAATTTGCTGTCTGTCCCCCTGCACTGCCCCAGGGCTCCCAGCACAATTGCTCCTGCCTTGCCAGGGGAAGCCCTGGATTCCTGCCTTGGTTTCCTCCCCGCCCTCCATGGTGGCAAAAAAGACTGGACACAGCTGGGAGGACACACACATGGCCTTGGAACCCCCAAGGAACCTGCCTGGCCCCTGCAGGTCTGGCTCCAGACTCAGTTTAAACTGATCTGTAACCTGCAGCCAGGTGAGAACTGTCCCTCAGGTGAGACAGGAAGCAGCTACTGGGATTGTGAGTTTGGGCCTCCTTGTAGGTTTGGGGAGGTTAAGGTTGGATAATGGGTAAATTTCCTCATGGAAAGGGTTGTCCAGGCCTGGCACAGCTGCCCAGGGCAATGCTGGAGTCACATCCATAGAGGGATTTAACAGGATGTGGCAACTAGGGACATGGTCAGTGGTGGCCTTGGTAGTGCTGGGGAATGCCTGGACTGGATGGTCTCAGAGGGCTGTTCCAACCCTTACACACCCTCTGATCCATGAGAAAACATGGAAAGCAGAACTGAACTCATTCTAAATCTGTCCTAAATCCATGAACACAGATACAGAGAGACTGCATGGGCTGGGGAGGGTCAGAAATGCCAGAGGCTGCAGCTCCAGGGCACGTCCAACCCCTCTGCTCCTGCTGGGATGTCACAAGGTGCCAGCACCTACCCTGTCCAGCACCACAGCAGTGACTGGGATGTGTAATGGACACCATGGAAAAGAGGCTTAGGGCTTTTCCACCACAAAGGAGAGTGGGAAAGCCAAGGCAGAAGAGCAGCAGCATTGCTGGATTCAGGGGGTTGGAGAGCAGTGAGGACTGGAGTCCCTCAGGAGCCAGGACTGGCACTGGAAATGTCTTTGTTGGTGACAGGGACAGGGATCCAGGGCAGCCCCAGCCTGGCAGTGACACAGAGCTGGTGCTGTGGGCACACCCTGCAGGGAAGGGATGGGGCATCCAGGGGCACCTGGGTGGGCTGCAGAGCTGGGAGCGTGCCAGCCTCGTGCAGCTCAGCAGGACCAAGGGCAAGGCCTGCAGCTGGCTGGGGGCAATGCCAGCACAAAGACAGCCTGGGGAGCATGGACTGGGAGCAGCCCTGGGAGAAGGAGCTGGGGATTGGTGGGAGAAGCTCCACAGGCCCTGGCCATGAGCAGTGGGACCTGAAATCCCTGTGCAGGGTGGGCAGCAGGAAAGGGATTGGGATTGTGCCCCTGTGCCCTGCTCAGGTGAGAGCAGAGCAGCTGGGGCTGCCCTTGGATCCCTGGCAGTGCCCAGGCCTGGTTGGACACTGGGGCTGGGAGCAGCCTGGGACAGTGGGAGGTGTCCCTGCCATGGCAGGGGTGGCACTGGGTGGGCTGTGAGAGCCCTCCCAAGGCAGCATTCTGTGTTTCTGTGACTCCCCACGGGATGCAGCAGCACTGCCCTCAGTGCACAGGTGCCTGCCCAGGTGAGGCTCACCTGCTCCAGCTCCTGCTCCGCGTATTTCTGCCGGCTGAGCTCGTTCTCGGTGCCCTCGCGCAGCTCCCGCAGCCGGTGCGCCTCCTGCTTGGCGATGCTGATCTCGTCCTGCAGCTTCTTCTCCAGGTGCACCTTCTCCACCTCCACTGAACGGTGCTCCTCCTGCGCCTTCTGCAGCCTGCAACACACCCACAGGGACAGGGACAGTGCTGGGACAGCTCCCCAGACCCTGCAGGGCCAGGGCTGCTCTGCAGAAACATTTCTGCTCTGCCCTCCAAAGCCAGCTCTGCTCTGCCCACCAGTCATTCCTGCTCTGCTCTGCCCACCAAAACCAACTCTGTGCTCTGCCCTCCAGAGCCAGCCCTGCTAACCAAAACCAGCCCTGCTCTGCCCACCAAAATCGGTTCTGTGCTCTGCCCACCAAAACCAGCTCTGTGCCCTGCTCTGCCCTCCAGGTCCAGCCCTGCCCTGCTCTGCCCACAGGGATGGCAGGGAGAGTTCACCATGGCTGGGAAGAAAGGAAATTGTCAACTGCTTGGTCTCAGTTTGATTTGTTTATCAAATGCTCAGGATGCATTTTCTTCATTTCCCACAGCACACCCAGATTTCCTCTAACGAGTCTCTCAAATTAAGCTCAATTTTTGGTATTTTCACCCAAGTGAAGACTTTGATAAAGCAAAGCAGGGGAAGATCTGCCAGAGCCCATCAGACCACCTGGATGGGATGGATCCACTTTACTCCTACAAAATCCTGCAAATTCAGCCACAGCTTAATCCTGCCTGGACATTCTTTTTCCTCCTCATGACAGACTGAATCAGCAGGAATATATGGCAGCAATGAAAGCCTGGATCCCCATGGATCAGTGGGATCTTCCATGAGGAGCTGGCCTGTGCTGGGGCTCCCTGCAGGGCTGTGAGGCTGGCAGGGCACCAGCTGTGCCAGGCTGCTCCTCAGTGTCCAGCCTGGCCTTGGGCACTGCCAGGGATGCAGGGGGCTCACATTCCAGGAGATTCCATACAATTCACACATCTCCAAAACAGACATGCCCACTCCTTTCAGTTAGGATGTGCCAGGACTTGATGATGCTGATGAGTCACTTAATGGCCTGGGAAGTGTCACTGCTGCAGGGTGTTCTCCAAGGTGCTCTGGAGATGAATAAAGGCTGGGCTTTGGTAGGAACGTTCCCAGCTCCTCAGGAGCATGTCTGAGCTGCTCAGCACATTCCAGCAGCACTGGCACTGCAGAGGCACCCAGCCAGCACAGCAGGGCCCTTCAAGCTCTGAAAGTGAAGTCTCTGAGCAGAACTGCAGCACAACTTCTCCACAAGTCCTGGAGCACTGGGGCTGTCTGGAGTTTTCACTGCTCCTGGGGCAGCTGAAGATCCCAGCTGGACCCCTCTGGGCAAGGATGAGGAAGGGAAGGGACATTTCCCCCTGGAGGCCTCCCAAGGCCCCCAGTTCACCTCTTTTCCTCCCAAGGATGAGGAAGGGAAGGGACATTTCCTCCTAGAGGCCTCCCAAGGCCCCCAGTTCTCCTCCTTTCCTCTCAGGGATGAGGAATTAAAGGGACATTTCCCCCTAGAGGCCTTCCAAGCCCCCAGATCTCCTTCCAGCCCCTGATCTCTTGCTCAGTGCCCTCTGTGGAGGACAAGCCCAAGCTCTGCTGAGCTGCTCTGGCTCAAGGCTGTGCCGAGTCCCAGAGGTTTTGTGTTTCTTCCTGAGGGGCTTTAGAGCATTAGTTGAACTTCCCAGGAACATCCATCCCCTTGTTTACGTGGCTGTGCCCTCAGCAGCAGGGCCCAAGGTCGTTCCTCACAGGCACATTCCCAGTTTGGAGCTCAGAGGGGACACCCAGCCCTGGACAGCGCTGCTGCAGGGATGGACACAGACAAAGCATTCCTGTCTCCTTCCAGATGCAGGAAAAATCACTCAAACCTTCTTTGGGAGCGCTTCCAAGCTGTAAAATAAAACTCCAGGAGGCTGTGTGGAACCAGCTGTGGGCTGGAGGCACAGAGGGGAGTGGGTTTGTGCCAGGGGAACGTGCCCAGCGTGGCTCCATCACCTGGGAGCTCTCTCCTCAGGGACACCAGCTGGTGCCACCTCACTGGGGACAGGAGCCCTTCAGGGGCAGGGTGAACCCCTGCAGGTGTAATGGGCTCCTAGGCCATTACAGGGTGCACAGCACAGATTCCCAAAAGCTGGCTGGATGCAGGTCTGACACCCTCAGGACCCTGGTGCCTGCACAGGGCACTCCTCACACCCCCTGACTGGCCTGGCACCAAACTCATGTCCACAGAAGGCACTGGAAATGCAGCCATCAGCTCACAGGGCAGCCTAGTTAATGTTTATCCTCCCAAATTCCACTGAAACCTCACAGAAAATAGCTCAAGGCCCACACCATCCTGCTCTGTTATTTGCTACATCTGACCTTAAAATATTCCATTACCAGAGCACTCCACGGGTTTGTCATCACCAGGGCTGAAGGCTTTTCCCTGTCCCAGAAGACCCCTATGTCCAGAGGCTCTCCTGCAGCCTGTTCTCCCATCAGTAGCTCTACTGGAACCACTGCAGTGATTCCTGTAAGCAGAGACCCCGTTCCTGAGGCTGCAGGCTTTGATCCATATGCCAAGAGCCCAGATATTCCTATTTAATACTCTAAAATGATCTATTTTTTTCACTTTCCAAGCAACACCCCTTGACTCAGGTATTGCTTCCCCACACAGCTCCAAGAATTCAAGAGGGGATGTGTAAATCCCTGATTGCCCCCACACACTTTTTCCCCATCAAAAGCCAAGGTGAAACAAGCTTGGATAACAAATTCCACATGAGCTGGAATGGGACTGGACAAGCTGTAAGGCCCCTTTGAACCCAAAGCATTCCCTGGTTCTGTGACTAGGAAAGAACAGCCTGGTCCAGGAGTCCCTGCAGGAGGAGCCAGGCCCCATCTGAGCTCCAGAGGCTGCTGGCAGCTTTGCCAGTCCCTCAGGAAGGGGCTGACTCTGGTGTGAGGCACCAGGACAGCTCAAAACAGCTCAAAACTGGCATTTCCTGAAAGCTGAAGGAACAGAAGCGTGCAGGAAGAGCTGAGTGCTCCAGCTGGATGCACAATGGGAACCTACCTCTCCTGCAGGTCGTGGAGAGACTGCTCAGCCCTGTGGAGACCCTCCAGGTCCTTCATCATCTTCTTCATGTGCTCCTTGGAATAGCGGTTCTGGATGTAGGCGAACCAGCAGCCGCCCACGCCGATGACGATGGACACCACCAGCATGAAGTCCTTGAGGTGGTTGTGACGAGTCACTGCAAGAGAGCAGAGACACTGCTGGGGCCAAAGGAGCACTGGAGAGCTCCAAAGGGCTCTGCTGAGCCAGAGCAGGACAGCAGAACTCAGGGCAGTCCTATAAGGAATTGCGGCACAGGATTCACTGAGGGGAAAGTTGAGCTGGGTCAGTATTTCAGAGGGAAAACAAAAGCTTGACGACACTTATTCAATTTAGAGACAGCAACAACAACAAGAAAGGTGAAATTGCAAATCTTCCAGCTCCAATTAGCCTGGCAATAAGTGATACAGGGGAAACTGCACAGAGGAGCCCCTCCAGAATGGCTGTGATCTCACAGGGCAGCACAGGTAACTAAGAACAAAATAAACACTTGGAAAAACACTGCTGAGATGACAGAGCTGGGGCAGCTCAAGTGTCCAACTGTCAAGCTGCCAAGCTTTCCATCAGAACCACAACTCAAGTGTGGAAATTCCCTTATTCAACAATTAATTCAAAAAAAGGTGTTGATGCATGTGAGAGGATGAAAGTAATTAAGTGGGGGCTCAAGTGCTAAACAAAGCCCAAAAGATGAGTCAAGCAGATTTTTTCCTGTAACTCAACCAAGTGTGTGGTAGAAAAGCCACAAATGAAAGAGCAGCTCAGTCCAGGAGCTGGGACCTAATGATCAGTATCCACTGGTTTTGAACAAACAACAGGCAATTCACACCAGATCCAGGGAAAAAATATCTGTGCTGAGGGGGAAGGCCTTGGCACAGGGAAGCTGTGGCTGTGCAGGTGTCCCTGCCATGGCAGGGGTGGGTTAGACAGGAGCTGAAGCCCCTCCCAAGCCAAGCTGTTCTCTGGTCACAGCTAAATCACATCTGGCAGAGCTGGGGGGACAGGAGGGGACCTGGGAGGTGGAAACCCCAACTGGGCAGGCAGAGCACAGCACGGACTGACCTGGATGGACACGAGGGGACAGGGCTGCTGCTCCCTGCCCACACTGCAGAGCCTTCCCCTCACAGGGAGAGGGACAGAGCCCTCCCCAAGGCCCAGAGACAGGCCAGCAGCACCTGTGATCCATCAGTCCCTGCAAGCAGCCAGGGTAACTCCACACTGAGAACTAAACACGGTAAGTGAGCGCTGGCCGCACTCCGCTCCGGATGGAGCAGCACAACATCCTCTTCCGAGGGAGCAGATCCTGGCAAGGGCCTGCACATCCCTCAGCCCCTGCAGCTCCCACCTGGGGAGAGCTGTGTGCTCCACATACCCACAGCCCTGCTCTCCTGCCTCCCCAGGGCCATTCCCTGCCAGCCCCAGCCCAGCTGGTCCCTGTCCTGCCCCTGGTGCACAGCAGCATTGCACTCATCCTTCCTCTGCACCAGCCCTGGCCACAGACACGTGTCTCCCTGATTTCTCAACATTTTCTAAGCTTCCTAATGTTTACATTCTTGTAGCAAACTTCTTCACACACTTTATGTAAATAACTTATTCTTTTATGGAGGAAGAGAAATTGATGGACTGTTGGTTTGCCCAGTGTCATTGGAGAGGTGGCACTGTCACCCTCCAATAGACTGTCACTTTTAGAAATCTATAAATGGAGGAGTCAGAAAATAAACTTCCCTTTTTTGCCTTGAGAACAGCAGTGTGTATGCACATTGTGTTATTTTGTGTCCTACAGTCACAGACATGGGTATGAGGAAACTGAGGAAAACTCAGCTTGGAAGGAAATGTAGAGCATGAAATGCCAGGATGGTTTGGGTTGGAAAGGACCTCAGAGCCCACCCAGTGCCACCCCTGACATGGCAGGGACACCTGCCACTGTCACCAGTGTCCAGCCTGGCCTTGGGTACTGCCAGGGATGCAGGGGCAGCCCCAGCTGCTCTGGGCACCCTGTTCCAGGGCCTGCCCACCCTGCCAGGGAACAATTCCTCATGGCCAAGATCCCACCCAGCCCTGCCCTCTGGCACTGGCACCCCAGAGCAGAGGGGCCCTAACCCTGGCAGCATCTCCATTTTCTCACCTTCATTGTAGATGCTTTTTTCTGCTATCTAATCCCAACCAACCCTCCTGCAGCTCCAGATCTTCCTCCCTTGTTCAATCATTTCACTTCTTTCAAACACCAAGTCCAGGCAGACCTGCAAGCCCAGCAGGACATCAAGTCCTGCAGCAGAGCAGAACAATCAGTCTGTGATAAAACTGTGCCTGCTGTGCCTCCTTTCCCAAAGCAAGGCAATGGCAAAGGTGGAGCAGCCTGTTTTCCATGGTGCACGTGGCTGTCCCTGCAGCCTGTGCAGGTGTAAGGTGAGCCACGGCCACACGGGTGCAGGACAGGCTGTGCCAGCCCTGCCGAGGGCCAGGGACAAAGCCAGGGGATTTAAATCCCAATCCAGTGCACAGGAACAATCTGAGGGTGCCCTCAGTCTGTGGCCCAGGGCACAGGAGCAGCAGGGAAAGAGATCAAATTACAGCAAGTTCTGTCCCAAAAGCAGCAGAGCTGCAGGAAAGAGCCTCCAGCCCTGGGACACCAACAGCAGGAGCACCTGGAGCCAGGCTGGGAGAGCTGGGGGTGCTCACCTGGAGAGGAGAAGCTGCAGGGAGAGCTCAGAGCCCCTGGCAGGGCCTGCAGGGGCTCCAGGAGAGCTGCAGAGGGACTGGGGACAAGGCCTGCAGGGACAGCACCCAGGGAATGGCTGCCAGTGCCAGAGGGCAGGGCTGGCTGGGATCTTGGCCATGAGGAATTGTTCCCTGGCAGGGTGGGCAGGCCCTGGCACAGGGTGCCCAGAGCAGCTGGGGCTGCCCCTGCATCCCTGGCAGTGCCCAAGGCCAGGCTGGACACTGGGGACAGTGGCAGGTGTCCCTGCCATGGCAGGGCTGGCCCTGGGTGGGATTTAAGGTCCCTTCCTACCCAAACCAGTCTGGGATTCCATGTTTCACCTGAAGTTGTGCTATTGTGTGCCAGATTAATTCCTGAACCACAGGAACAGGACCCCAAAGGGACAGACACAGAAGGAATCATCTCATGTTGCTCAGATTATAATTGCACCACGCTCCCTTGCACTTGGATTAATTACAGAGCTGAAGTGGTCAGACCTGTTTGCTGGAGGAGATGGCAGGGCTGGAGCCTGGCAGCAGGAACCAGACCTGGAGGGATGGCAGGAGCCTGCAGATCCACATGGAAACTGGCCATGGAATCTGGCTGGAGCCTCTGCCACGAGCCAGACCTCCACCCCTGCAGGCCTGGGCTGGGAAAGCCTCCCCCAGCAGCAGGAACAGCACAATGAATCCACCTGCTGTGATCCCCATGGCAGCAGGGTCTGGATTTGGGAGCCTGCAGGAGGCCTGGGGCTCCAATGAGGCTGCTTGTACATCTGTGGTGAACAGAGCTTCAAGGGAGGAGACAAACCTGTGCTCCACATCCCACTGCCAACAGCTCAGAGACCCCCAGAGCCCAGCTCCCCTGGCCATGGGAAGGGGGTGTAAAGCAGCTTCTGCAGCTTGAAAGGTCACTGAGCACTGCCCAAGCTGCCACTTGCTGCTGGCTCCTGAAAGCGTTGTGCAATCCATTCCTGCAGGAATTGGTTCAGATAAACAACCTCTCCCCTTGAGTGGAGACAAAGCCATTTAGATGACCAGAAACCAGCCAATTTTGCCTTCTGAAAAGGGATCCATCTCTCCTTCAGCTGCAGATCTAAAGTGTATTTCCACTTCTAACACACCCTGGATACAGAACCTTGGCATGGTTTGGGTTGGGAGGGACCTGAAAGCTCATCCCTCTCCACCTCCTGTGAGGTGCTGTGAGCAGGGCCACCTTCCAGCAGCCCAGGCTGGCCTGGAGAGCTCCAGCAGGAGCTGGGAGGGTGTGAGCAGCACCACGGCTCCCTGCACACTTTGATCTCTGTGCCCAGGGAGCTGCAGGGCAGAACAAACAGCCCCAGCGTGGCAACAGCCATTAATTCCCAGCCAGTACAAGCCATTCACTCTGCCCTTTACACAGCACAACAGATCTGGAGAAGTTCTGCCCCCAGCACAGGAGTCGCTGGGCTGGAGCCACCCAGGCATCAAAAAGCTTCACATTTACCACAGGCAATAAATAAACACCAAACTGTGCCTGTGCAAAAAGAGGCTTGTCAATAACTGTGAGCAAAAAGGGCTGATTGTACAAGGCAGGCTGGTGATTTGCTCCCTGTGGCTCTGCCAAGCCTCACACTGTGGCTCACATTGCTCAGGCAGTTTCCCAGCACTGGGTGGGAATGGCTGGAGAGCACCCTGGGGAGAAGGACTTGGGGGTGCTGGGGTGGGAGAGGCCAGACATGCCCCAGCCATGAGCACTGGGACACCAAAATTCCCCAGCAGGGGGATGATCCCCCTGCATGGGCAGCAGGAAAGGGGCGTTCCAGCCCTCTGCACCCAAAGCCCAGGAGAAAGCCATGCCAGAGGAGCAGAGAGACAAAAGCACCTTCAACAGGGAGCAGACAGGAGCCAGAGGCAGCACCTGGAGCATGGAGACACACATCAGAGAGCTTCAGATCCTGATAAGGCATCAAAGGAGCCCCGGGCCTCCCAGCACCACCCTAAACTCCCCATGCAGCCTGCTGCTGCTCCCCTCCTCCAGAGTTGGGTAGTTCACAGCCTGAGCCACCAGCAGAGCCTCAGGACAGGACAGTGGAGCCCCAGGAAAGCCC
The DNA here is from genome assembly GCA_020466415.1 of Ammodramus savannarum pratensis. NCBI lineage: Eukaryota > Metazoa > Chordata > Aves > Passeriformes > Passerellidae > Ammodramus > Ammodramus savannarum. Next base: position 21,987,595 of record JAHXMQ010012338.1, on the reverse strand, counting down.
AGGAGATGCTGACAGAGCTGCAGGACATGGCAGCAGCTGCCCTGGGAGCAGCCAGGATTGCTGCCCTCCAGCACCATCAGCACCACAGAGGGGCAGCAGGCTTTACCCTGAGGACACAGGAGATGCCAGCAGCACACTGGGAGATGCCAGCTGAGACTGGGAGAGCCCTCTGAGATGGGAATGCCAGCCCAGGATGCTCCAGGCTACAGAGCTGCTCCCAAAGCCAGGACCAACCATTGCTGCTCATGGGTATCCGTGCTGGGATGACTCCCCTGGGCACTCTGTGTCACCCAGCAGTGGCTGTGGTGGCCCTGGGGTGGTTCCCAGGGCTGGCAGGAGGGTTTGGTACTCACACAGAGGAGGCCCAAAGAGCACCGTGTCCAGAGCCTTGAGCTGCAGCTTCTGCCGGTGGCTGCGGTCGGTCATCTTCAGCACTGTGCCCATCATGGTGGCGTTGTTCACTGCCAGCCTGCACAACAGGGGACAAAAACTGCTGTGGGCACAGCCACCAGGGCCAGCAGGCACCAGGGACATGCAGAGCAGGGCCTGGAGCTCCGTGCTGCCAGGGCAGATCCCTCACTGCTGCTGTCTCTACCCAGACACTTTGCAGCAGCATTTCCAGGACTGGGAGAGAGCAGGAAAAACCAGGGCCAGGCCTAATTCATTACCTGACAGCATGAGGAACTGATGTCCCATCAAAACCCATCTTTTGGTGTCCCACCAATCACTATGAAGTATTTTTTAACCAAATCTCCATTGGCTTTACATCCTGTGTCACAGACCACAAACCACAGTTCTCCCTTGGAAGGGATGTGGACACTCATTGTGCTGCCTCAAAACCATCCTCATTCTATCCCCAGCTCATCCCTCCTTCCCAGTCAGCTGAAAAGGCCCTTTTCCAGCAACAGGAACCTTTATCCAAAAAAGCTGCACTGAGGGTTTTCAAAACTGTTACAAGTTTAGGTTGACTCCCAGTCAGTGCTCCTCTTCCACAGAATCATGGAATGGTTTGGGATGGGAATCCCACCCAGTGCCACCCCTGCCATGGCAGGGACACCTCTCACTGTCCCCAGTGTCCAGCCTGGCCTTGGGCACTGCCAGGGATGCAGGGGCAGCCCCAGCTGCTCTGGGCACCCTGTGCCAGGCCCTGCCCACCCTGCCAGGGAACAATTCCTTCCCTATATCTAACCCAAATTTCCTCTCTTTTCACTCAAAGCTGGAGCAGAACTGGGCAGTGCACAGGCCAAGGAACTGCAGGTGATGAGAGGAGCTGACTCCTGCCAGGCCCTGGTGCTTTCCCTGCACATATCCCATGGGGACACTGCGGGCACTGACCTGGGCATGGCACTGACCAGGACTGGCACTGACCTGGGCATGGCGTGGCCGCTGAGCTGCAGCTTGCGGAAGGTCTCCTCGTACTGGGGCAGCTCCACGTAGGAGATGAGCCACTGCACCACCTCGTCCACCGTCCAGTTGTACACTGCAGAGAGCACAACAGCACAGCTCATGGGGGGCATGGGCACCAGGGAGCCACAGCCTGGGGCTGGCAGGGACCTCAGAGCCCACCCAGTGCCATCCCTGCCATGGCAGGGACACCTCCCACTGTCCCCAGTGTCCAGCCTGGAGCTCCTGAAGTTTTGCTGCTCCTGAGCCCCCTCATGGCATGGCAGGAGCTGCCTGGAGCTTTCCCTGGGACAGTACACCTTTCCCAGGGCTGCTTTGCCCCTGTGCTCCCAGTTCCCAAAATTAGCACATGCAATGAGGCCATCAGATAGAGGAGCAGAGGAGGCCCCACCTTGTGCCATGGCACCAGCAGGGCTCGGGCTGGGCACCCTGGCAGGGCCAACACCCAAAGCGCTGGCAGGTGACCCAAAGCTGGCATCACTGGGGTTCCCATCAGCCAGGGGATCCTGCTGCCTCCACACTCCAACAGGGAAAGCTCATCCTCAGCACATGCCCAAAGGCCCTGAATTGTGGGGTCAGCTCCCAAAGCCTCACTCCCTGCTCCAGGCCCTGGCACAGGGTGCCCAGAGCAGCTGGGGCTGCCCCTGCATCCCTGGCAGTGCCCAAGGCCAGGCTGGACACTGGGGACAGTGGGAGGTGTCCCTGCCATGTCAGAGGTGGCACTGGGTGGCTGTGAGGTCCCTCCCAACCCAAAGTAGGACCTCTGTGATTCTGGGATTCCCTGAGCATTGACTAAGCAAAGCTGACAGAGCTGTGCTGGAAAAAACCCATGGGAAGCAGCTTGAGAAAGGATCTGTGGGAGGAGGTGAAGCAGGTGCTGCAGCCCGAGTGAACCAGGTGAACTCTGCTCCCTCTGCACACTGGAAGGCTCCCTGCCTGGCTGGGATTTGAGGTCCCTCCCATCCCAAACTCTCTGTGATTCCATGACATCAGGGCACTCTTCAGAAAGCAGCCACTCATTCTATCAGCCAGATCTAAAGATGATGAAAGGGAAAACAAGAGCAGGAGCTGAGTGCAGCACTGGGCACCCACAGTGCCACGGCAGCCCTGCCAGGTCCTGGGTGTGCCAGGGGCAGGGACAGAGCCAGGGCAGCTCAGCAATTAGGGGCCTGCTGAGTATCAAGGCATGTTCTCCTGCGTCCCTTAATGATTTCTGCCCTTTCCCAGCTGACAGCAAAACACACTCCAGGCAGAGCCATGTGTAAACAGCCTGTAATGGGATAAATATTTCTTACAGGAGACACTCCTGGCATACAAGAGGCACAGGGACTCAGTCATGGAATCACAGCATCCCTGAGGCTGGAAAATCCCTCTGAGCCCAGAGTCCAACCACCCTCCCTGGGTGCTGGGATAAATAACAGTATTTTGGAACAGCTAAAAGTTATTTCCACGTGGACTGCACTTATGACACTTCCTGAATTTTATTCTCCCTTTTCACTGTGAAAGAGCTTTTCAGGTTAAAAACATTTCTTTTAAGGAAAACACAACCTGCAGAAAAGCTCCCAAGCAGCTCTACTGAATATTCAGGATATCTACTGAATATTTAGGATAAATCACTCCATTACAATTCCATCTGGAACTGGGTGCTTGAAGAACCTGAATTTGGCTGTTTTTAACACACATTTCCAGGGCAAAGGAACAAAACAAGAACTGATCCTTTGGTGGCCACCCTCAGGTGCAGCAGGGACAGTTTGGAAGGATCAATCCTGAGGAAATCCTGGGAATCCACACCTCAAAAAGGGAGCTGGAAGGGCACAAGGCCTGGAACAAGGGAGGAAAAGCAGCACAATCCTCCTGAGAGCTGCACACCCTGCCCAGGGCATCTGCAATCCAAACTGTCTGGCACTCTTGGGAAAGGACTTCTTGGCTTTTTGCCCTTTTTTACCTTCTGATGTTTTCCAGGCCTTCCAGAGGTCCTCCACACTGATGAGCTTGTCCTCTCCATGGAAAGTGCTGTGCTTGACTGCTGGGTCATGGTAATTCAAGTCTTCCCTCAAGAACTAGGAGAGGAATCAACAGCAGGTTTAAGCTTTGGTTCATCTTTCAGGGAGATGAGGAGCATAAAAAAAAGTTTAAAATAGTAATAATTTTGATGGGAAAGTCATAATAAATCTGAATTCTAAACAGCCCATATATATATTAGATATATACATCTATCTTTTATACAGATATAGGTATATTCCCTGCAGTATCCCTGAAAATCTCTGTTCCTGGGAACATGAGCCAGGAAGTACTCAATAAGTAAATACATTAAATTCCTTTTAATACAGAGAAGGGATAATTAATTAGAACCTTCAGTCTTGGGATTGCAGACTTTTCTCTGAATTACAGCAACACCAAAAATTCACCCAAGTGGCACAATGAAACCAGCTTTATGTCACTGGGGAAATGTGGAAACTGGAGAATTGGGGAAATGTGGAAAATGAGAGAATATGGGGAAATGGGGAAAATGAGAGAATTTGGGGAAATGTGGAAACTGGAGAATTGGAGAAATGAGGAGAATGGGAGAATGTGGGGAAATGGGAAAAGTGGGAGACTTTGGGGAAATGTGGAAACTGGAGAACTGGGGAGAATGGAGAATGTGGGGAAATGTGGAAACTGGAGAATTGGGGAAATGTGGAAAATGGGAGAATTTGGGGAAATGGGAAACTGGGAGAATTTGGGGAAATGTGGAAACTGGAGAATTGGGGAAATGGGGAGAATGGGAGAATTTGGGGAAATGTGGAAACTGGGAGAATTTGGGAAATGTCTGTTTCAGCAGGGGTTGAGCCTCGGGGCTCCAGCTGTGCCAAGCCCTGTCCCCATGGGTGCCGCCGTGACGGAGTGGGAACATGGCAATGTCACCAATGTCACCGATGTCACCAATGTCACCGGCCCTGCTCCAGTTCCCACCACAGCACAGTCAGCTGCTGCTCTGTATATTTAGCTCGGGTGCACAGAAAGGAAAGGTGATCCCTCAGCTTCCCTTGGGCTCAGAACAGACCCAAGGACTCGGCGCAGGGACGGTGCTGGGCTGGGGAATGTCCCAATAAAGCAGCAGGATGGGGCTGGGGGAGCTGGGCTGAGCACACCAAAGCCCAGACAGACCTTAAAGCACATTTGCCACCTGTAGCTTCTGGGGAAAAGACAAAATCGTGGAGTCCCAGACTGGTTTGGGTTGGGAAGGACCTTAAGGTCCACCCAGTTCCACCCCTGACATGGACAGGAGCACCTTCCACTATCCCAGATACTCCAAATGGCTCTTCAGGCCAGGCAAAAGAAGCACTGTAGAGAGCACTGAGCTCCTTGCAAAGCACTGGCAAGCAGCACTTCCAAGAGTTAAAGATCCCACTGATCACCTGGAGAGGAGAAGCTGCAGGGAGAGCTGAGAGCCCCTGGCAGGGCCTGCAGGGGCTCCAGGAGAGCTGCAGAGGGACTGGGGACAAACCTGCTGGCTGAAGGCACACTCAGAAATTAGCAGATCTTCGAAATGGGATTTTCTGGAGGGTTGTTTTTTTATCATAGAATCACAGAATCTCCTGAGTTGGGAGGGACCCAAAAGGATCATCAAGTCCAACCCCGGCTCTGCACAGCCCCAACAACCTCACCTTGTGCCTGAGAGCATTGTCCAACCTCTCCTTGAACTCTGTTCTGTGGTTTTTTTATCTGCAGAAACTGCAGCTACAGGAGTGATTTTTCAAGGCTTCCCATCCCTCCCACACCCCTGGATGTGTGCCACCCTCCTCCCTGAGCACCAGCTCCTGCTGAGAACAGCCAAGGGCCAGACCCAGCCACGTGCTGGCAGCTCCCTGTGCTCCCCAACCCCAGAGGGACACAAAACTCCTGGCTCCAAGGCCTTCCCCAGCCAGGCAGCCCAGGCAGCGGGACCTGGCTCTGGGAGGAGCCAGGGAAAGGCTGGGCAGCAACACAAACCCTGTTTCCTGAGGAAACCAGGCTGGCAGCATCCCAGAGCCCTGGCACCGGGCAGCCACATCCCAAAGAGCCAGAGCTGCCTTTGCTGTGAGCATGCAGACAGGAATAGATCCCTAATTAGAAGATTTCCCCATGAAGGACAGTTCTTTCTCTTTAATCGAGGCCACTGATGTCATCTGAAACTTCAATGAAACTGCAAGGATGATGTATGGACAGCGTGAAGCTGTGGGACACAAGCCCACCCATCATTTATTTTAAAAATACCTGTGCTGTCTGTGTGTCCCCTTCTGCCCAGGCAGGGGTGTCAGCCCCAACAAAACACTCCCATCACTGATCCCCAAAGGGCAGGGGCCAAAATAATAAATGAAAAAATCAAGTTCTCAGCCAATCAGGAAAATGCCCATCCCTGCAAGTGTTCCAGTCCAGGCTAGACCAGGCTTAGTGCAACCTGGGATAATGGAAGGTGTCTCTGCCCATGGCAGGTGGTGGGGCTGGATGAGGCTTAAAGTCCCTCCCAAGCAGACCATCCTGGAAGCCCATGAACCCCGTAAAAGGTCTAAATTTGAGCCTCCTGCATTCTTCCCAATAATCCCCCAGCAGCTGTCCCCCCAGAGCCCAGAGTTAAACCTGACTGCAGGGTCCATGTGGGGGACAGTGATAACCTTGACAGGGAGAACACAGCAGAGCCAGCTCAGAGAGGGAAATTCCTGCAATGCCTCACTGAGAGGCTCCAGAGCTCACTGACAGGTGAGCCCAATGCAACTCCAATAAAAGCTTAGCAGAGGTAAAGCAGCAGCTGCATGGATGGAATCAGGGACAGGGAATCACTGAGGTTGGAAAAGACTTCTAAAATCATGGAGCCCAACTGTAAATGCAACAACCTGAGTGCTCCCAGCACAAACACAGCCTGAGGGGAATGGACTGGGAGCAGCCCTTGGAGAAGGAGCTGGGGATTGGTGGGAGAAGCTCCACAGGCCCTGGCCATGAGCACTGGGAGTGGGGGCAAGATTTGCTCAGAGACATAAAACTGCCAGCTCTGCCCAGCCCCAAGGACGTGAGGCTTATTCCTAATTTAATGCCAGGGAACAGCACACTTGGGCTGAGCTGGGCTGCCCGAGTCCCTGGGAGAGGCTGAGCCACCCAGAGCAGGGAGCTGCCTCCAGGGAAACACCTCAAGAGGTGGAGGAAACGCAATTGGAAGCCTTTCAATTGTTTTCATTGCTCAGCCAAGTGGGACTGAGGCAGAGGGAACAGCCCTGCAAGCTGGGAACAGCCACCCAAAACCAGCAGCTCCTGGCACCAGGGGCCTGTGCCGTGTCCCTGGGGACTGGTCACTGCTCCAGAGGGACACTGGGATGGCTGGGGCTGCCCCTGGATCCCTGGCAGGACTGGACACTGGGGCTGGAGCAGCCTGGGACAGTGATGGGAGGTGTCCCTGCCATGGCAGGGGTGGCACTGGGTGGATTTAAGGTCTCCTCCAGCCCAAAGCAGTCTGGGGTTCTGTCACCTGAGTGGCAGCACATCCCTGCACCCACATGCTTCTTTCAGCTTCCAACACTCTGTCTTTCCTGTTGAGCTGCCAGTCCTCCCCACAAGACAGAATTCCTCACCTCCAACGAGCACCCACCACAACTGAGGCAGCACTGCAAACAAAGAGCTTTCCCTCTTCCTGCAGACTCTTATTTCCATCGCTGCTTGTGTAAACAAAGAACAACAACTTGCTTTCTCTTCAATCTTTTATCAGCTAAAATCTCCAAGGCTAACACAACAAAAAGCTGCTCCTTTTTTAGCAGTGAGCACACATGGACTGAAACTGCTTTAGTTGGCTGCTGCAAGAATGCAGTAAACATAAAATAATGGAATGGTTTGGGTTGGGAGGGACATTAAAGCTCATTTAATTCCATCCCCTGCCATGGGCAGGGACACCTTCCACTATCCCAGGTTGCTCCAAGCCTCATCCAACCTGGCCTTGGACATTTTTAGGGATAGGACACCCACAGCTGCTCTGACAACAATGAAGTGACTACAAACCCCCAGCAGGGAGGAGAAGCCCCAGCCAGCACTGGTGACAGTGCTGAGACACCCATTGGATCATCTCAAGGTGACTCTGTGCTGAGGAGGAGGCACCAAGCCCAAGTGCAGTCCCGGCCACAGCAGCCTCAGTGTGAGAGCAGGCCCTGGTGATACCTTGGGTTTTAGGTTTCTCTGTTCTGTTTCGGTGTGCAGATTTTACCTTTATATTAAGTGTTACTAGGATCTTTTCACAGGGTGAGGAAGACAAAACCATCCTATTCCAGCTGGAGACTCAAGGACAATCTC
>JAHXMQ010012338.1:21946610-21979800 GCA_020466415.1 Ammodramus savannarum pratensis | reverse complement strand
GTGGGCAAGCGAGCAAGGAGGATGAAACTTCATCATTTGAAGCTATTAGTTGGACAGTTAGCTCCTGTGTGCAAATGGACTAAAACTTATAAAAATGTTACATCTCATGACCAAGCTCTTTTGCTTCCAACTTGGAGCCACCTGGACAGAGCCAGGACTGTGGCCTTTGAAGTCCCTTCAATAAATACCCTCTTTGCTGCCCAGAACTCCATGTAACCCCTGTTCCAGCTGCCCAAGGCCCCGCCGGGCACAGCTCAGCCCTGCACCAACCTCGTCGCTCTCCTCCACGTCCACGTTGCCGTTGGCGTCGTCGTCCATCTGCTTGTGGATGTTGCGCACGGCCTCGAAGCTCAGCTGCTCGTCCTCATCGTGGCACAGGGCCTTGTCGATGCGGCAGAACTCTGTGGGGCAACAGCAGCACAGTCAGGGAGCAGAAACAGCCCCTGAGGCAGCACTGACCCTTCGGGGAGCAGCACCAACTCCTCAGGGACCAGCACCGACCCCTCATGGAGCAACACCGATCCCTGAGGAGGCGGCATCACCGACCCCCCTCAGGGAGCAGCACCGACCTCCCCTGAGGCAGCACCGACCTCTCAGGGAGCAGCAATCCCCTGGTGGGTCCCTGCAGCTGGCTGGGCATGGAGCCTGGCTCCAGACGAGCAGGGCAGGGCAGGTGTTCCTCTCACCCCAACCCTCCCAGCAGGGGCTGGCTCCTGCCCACAGCCCCAGCTCCACATCTCCCCTTGGAGGCTGTTGGTGTTGGCACCAAGAGCAGTCAGGGCGTTTGGGGAGGAAGAGTTGTGTGTTTATAAAACATGGCAATTAAAACCCTTCCCTCTTCCTGATTATGGAACGGGCTCTTCTGGCTGCTTTTCACATCATTTTCTACTTTCTAAGACTAATACTTGATGTTTTGCTGTGTGTCCAAGTCCATGTAAGCACCAAAAGGGGCTGATCCAGCCCTTCCATGGCACTGCCAGGTGGTGACAGAAATCCAGGTATGGGCAATCCTCAGGGACCTGAGCAGGCTGGAGAGCTGGGACCATGCTAAGGCCATGGAGTTCAGCAGGGCCAAGCGCAAGGTGCGGCAGGGGCTGGGAGAGCTGGGGGTGCTCACTTGCAGAGGAGATACCTGAGAGCCCCTGGCAGGGCTAAAGGGGCTCCAGGAGAGCTGGAGAGGGACTGGGGACAAGGGAAGGGCTTCCCACTGACCAGAGGGCCTGGACAATGGCGCAGCCTCCTGCAGAGGCAGGGCTGGTGTCCTGCTGCTCCCAAACCTCGGGGAGTTCACTCCGTGCTAACTCAGGTCTGCCCATGTGGACTGGGGTGCCAGCAGTGCTGTGAACTGGGGACCAAAGCAGGGAGTGAACTGGGAACCTTCCCCAGGGCTCTCTGCTCCCCCAGGCCACTCCTGAAGGGTCACCCAGAACCAGTGAGTGAACTGGGAACCTTCCCCAGGGCTCTCTGCTCCCCCAGGCCACTCCTGAAGGGACACCAGAACCACATGGACCTCGGAAGAACACTGCATGCACTGGGGCTGATGTGGGGAGATCTGGGGCTCCTCTCCTACCCTGCCAGAGCTCTCTGGTGGCTCAGAGCTTTGGCCGGGCCTTTCTGTGCTGGCTGCTCCCGTTATCTCCGAGGCAGCGAGCAGGGACACGAGATGCTCTCTGTGTTTATGCTGCCCTTGGACACGACTCCAGAAGGAAAAATGAAGCCAGGCTAAACGATATCTCCCAAAATATGACATGGTTATCTTGTTCCGAGACTGTACTTGTTGTTGCAGGGGAGAATGTGGCAACGCTGTAGCAAAGTTTGGATTATAGGAAGGGAAGGTCGTGTTATTGTAAAAGTGGGTTTATTCAGATTAACCCCCTCCTGACCACGGGACTCCTGAGCCTTGGCTCACATCTGTCCAAGGGTTAAACCAGGGAGAGACCTGAAGGGATGAAGGGTTGGGGGAGTCAAGGATTGAGGGGATCCTGCCCTGATGTCGTGCCACCCCAAGGACAACCCCTGGGTATTTGCAGCACAAATGCCAGGAATGAAGATTGACTGAGAGCAGCAGCGAGAGCAACAAAACAAAGCTTTCAAGAGCTGCCAGGTGCCGATAATCAACTGCACCATCAAGAGCAATCAAACCAAACCCGAGAGGAATCTGGTGCTTTCATCAAGACCAAAAGGAGCCTGAATATGGGCCATAAGTGATTTAATCAGCAGACAACCCTGAAGTGACAACAGAACAGTCCCAACATTTCAGCAGCCACTCTGGGCTCTTCATTCCCCTCCCTGTTATCTCCCTTCCTCTCCCTGTTATCTCCACGGGCAGGAATACCCAAATGAAGGAACAAAGACCAGCACCAGCCACTTTGCCTGTGACTGATGATAGACTAAGCCCGAAGATCATAGCACAGAATCGTCCTTTGTGTGGGAAGGGACCTTTAAAGCTCATCCACGCCTTCCACTGCCCCAGGCTGCTCCAAGCAATACAGCAATCAGGCTGTTCCAACACACCTTCAGCGAACAAAAGCCTCAAAATGAGTGCGAACTTGGCTTTGTTTAAGTAAATCTCCCTCTCCAGAACATCAAAGGACCCTGAGGCCAAAGTGCTAAAGCAGAGCTGGAATTTCACCGAGCCATCGAGCTTGGAAAAGCCCTTGGACACCATCGAGTCCAGGTGCTCCCCAGCACTGCCAAGGCCACCACTGAATGTCCCCAAGTGCCACCACACCTGTGAAATCCATCCAGGGATGTGGCTGCACCTCTGCCACGGCTGGACAACATCTTCTTCCATTAAGGAATTCTTCCCGATATCCACCCTGAACCTCCTCGGTGCAGTTTGAAGCCACTTTCACCTACCATGGAGCGCAGTTTGGGGAGCTTTTGTACCAGATGACAAAGATGTGCCCTATGGCAGTTCTGGCTGGCACAAGTCACCCAGACTCGTTTTGTTACTCTTGTTTTGGGGGGGCTGCAGCCATTAGCCACCCAAAACTCCACAGGACATGGACATGGCCCTGGACCAGCAGCTCTGCCTGGGGAGGGGTGGAGTGGACAATCTCCAGAGCTCCCCTGCAACATCACTTCATCCCAGACCTTCCCTTTCTCATGGGAGAGTCTCTCTAACAAGGATTTTGTTTGTTTAATTCCCCTTGATTTCCTTCTTTGAGGTCCCATTATCTCCAATAATGCCCCAAGCCCCTGCAGCTCCAAGCTCAGCAGCAGCAGCAGCCGCAGCCGCAGCCCTGGGGACAGCACTGAACAGCAGCTTAATTATTACAATTGTCATTTACATAACTGGCTTTTATAAACACCGGGAGGGCAGCCAAGGAAAAAAGCCCTATATTTGGGGAAAAAGAACTGTTTACATATTTCACCCGTGTAAACAAGGGCTCAGTTGAACTTCCGTGCTCAGGGTTCCTCCCCTGGAACTCTGGGTTTCAAGTAAAAAATGCCAAGGACAACTTCAGGAATTTTAACGAAGGCAGTAAGCTGTGAGGGATGCATCCAGAGATTTCCATTCCCTCTGGAGGGGTAAGGAATAGCAAGGGGAACCCTGGAAATTCTGACATCTTGCAAGGCTGCAGAGCAGCAGCACACAGAGCAAGGCTAAAAGGGCACAGCAATAATCCTGGGTTTGCAGCTCTGGTTCCCAAACATCAGAGCCTGATTGAGCTAGGAGAGCATCCAGCCATTCCCACTGTCAGAAAAGTCCTCAGAGGGGTTTTATACTTCAAGCTGACACTGACAGCTTGTTTACTACAGAGACAACTGTCAGACCACACTGGGCCACAAGCACACGTGAAATTCACATATAAACACTTCCTGTCGGAAAAAGAAAAAAGGATTTACCAAACAGAATCGGTATTTTAGCACATGCTCCTTCTCCTGCTCCTTCTGACCTACTTTCCCTGGCAGACTCCTTCCCTGGGAGGTGCAGTGCCAGGGCACAGAGTCCAGAGGGCAGGGATGGATCAGGAATTCTTGGCCATGAGGAATTGTTCCCTGGCAGGGTGGGCAGGCCCTGGCACAGGGTGCCCAGAGCAGCTGGGGCTGCCCCTGCATCCCTGGCAGTGCCCAAGGCCAGGCTGGACACTGGGGACAGTGGCAGGTGTCCCTGCCATGGCAGGGGTGGCACTGGGTGGGATTTGAGGTCCCTCCCAACCCAAAGCAGCCTGTTCCCTCATCCATGTTCCCACCTCCCTCCTAGTGTGCAAACTCCTAGAGTGACTGTCCCAGCAGTTTTGGGATGTAGGACCTGGCAGCTGAGGGGAGTTTGCTCAGCGCAGACCAAGGAGAGCATTCAAGTATCTGCTCAACAGGGAATTAACCCAGTGCTCCTGCTCCAGGGTTCCCTTCACCCTTGGGACAGACAGGGACTCACTGCACTCAGCCAGCTTTCCATGAATCCCACACTGGTTGGGGTTGGGAGGGACCTTAAAGCCCATCCAGTGCCACCCCCAGGTTGCTCCAACCTTCAATGACTGTTGAAATTTCAGCAGGACTTCAAGGAGACTTTTTTCCTCTAAGGGAGCTCCTTGCACAATGCAAAAAAAACAAATCCTTGTACCCAAGTCAGATTAAACAGTCTAGAAAAAATGTAAATCCAAGCAGAGGTTGGGCTGTTTGATCTCCCAGAGACTTTCAAAGAAGTACCAACGCCCTCGGGTGTCTCTGCTGGAAGGGCCAACCCTGAATGCTCACAAACCATTTAATAGCAGTGCCCAGGGAACCAGGCTGTACCCAGCTCCTGGGGCCAAAGCTGTCTGTGCTGGGAGTGCCCCAGTCTCAGGATCAGCATGACAAAGCCACACAGGGTCACACACATGCAGGAGGAAGCCCTGTGTGATGCACGGAGCCCTCTGCACCACCACAGCTGAACAGAGCCCCAGGAAGGAATTAAGCAGCCAAGGGAGGTTATTGTACAGTCATGAACTTACACTCAATTAAAACCTTAAAATTCCTTCCCCAAATGGGCTCCTCTCCTTGGCACACGCTCAGCATTTATTTACTACCATCAATTCTCTCACCACCGAGTGCAATCAGCCTTTTTCATCCTCTCCATGCACCGATTTACTGATTTAATGTCAGCCCATTGCTTCCAGATATCCTCCCCCTTCCCCTGCCTGCAGCAGCAGCACAGCCCTTCCATCCCTGGCTTGCACCCAGTCCCCCCACCAGAACTCTGTCACCCCACTTTTCATCAAATGCTTCTCTCTTTGCCCCCCATTAAAACAACACAAACCCCAAATCACACACGACCCCCAAAAAACAAAGCTGTTTTCTGTTGGAGTGGGAACACACGGCCCCATGCCATCCCCAGCCTGTCCTGGCAGTGCCCACCCCTCCTGCCCATGCTGTCCCAGCACACCATCCCCTCTACATGGGAACACCCCCCTCGTGTCCAGCAGAGTTTTTGGGACTGACTTCACCCTCACTGTGGCTCCCAAACCTCCCCAGCTCAGACCTGGGCATCCTGGCCTGGGTGCTGTGGCCTCCCAGTGCCAGCTTCACCCGTTTCCTTCCCCAGGGATCTCAGTGTGCTTTCCTCAGCCCAGCCTGGGGGACATTTCTCCTGGGCTGAGCAAATAAGATAACAGAGGTGGTTCTGGTACCACCCTGTCAGGCACAGCGGCTCTGCCCACGGGCAGCTCCAAATACCACGTCAGGGCCTTCTCTGAGGAGCAGCAGAAGCCAAAATATCCCGTGGGCAGGGAAGTTCTAAGGAGCTGAAATAACTGGAGATTGGGTTACTTCATAACCATAAAGCAAGTAATCTGAGTGCTGACACATTCCTGCCCCACTGTGTGGAACAAAACTGAATCATTTCAACTGCAGCCACAGCCAGGGCCATCCAAAGCTGATGGGAGAGGGACTTTTTGCATGGGCAGACACTAACAGGACATGGGAAATGGTTTTAAAGTAAGAAAAGAGACTTAGATTGGAGACTGGGGAGGGTTTCCCCTGTGAGAGTGGGGAGGCCTTGGCCCAGAGGAGCTGTGGCTGTCCCTGGATCCCTGGAAGTGCCCAAGGATGGGCTTTGGAGCAACCTGGGGTAGTTGAAGATGTCCTGCCCATGGCAGGGGTGGCAGCAGATGAGCTTTGTGGTTCCTTCCAGCTCAAACCACTGGAGGATTCTGTGATTCCACGTGTTGGGAATGCTCTGCAGAGCCCTGGCAGTGCTGGGCACCAGAGGAATCCACGGGACTGCACAATCCTGAGGCACCTGCTCCAATTCCTGGGGACCCAGGATCAACATTGCCACTCTGCAAAGAGACAGGATTATCCCATGGCCCTCACCAGCTCTCCAGTGATTTTCACAAAATCCCAAAATGGTTTGGGCTGGGAAGAACCTCAACAATCATCGAGTCTCACCCCCTGCCATGGCAGGGACACCTTCCACTGTGCCAGGCTGCTCCAAGCCCCATCCAAGGTGGCCTTGGGCACTTGCAGGGATCCAGGGGCAGCCAGAGCTGCTGTTCAGCGTGCTCTGACAGGCTCCCAGGGAGGGGTGGGAAGGGATCCAAGGCCCCTGAGCCCCCGTGCCAGCCGTGAGTCACCGCTCCAGGCAGCCCCAGCCCACTGCTGCACGCTGGGATCCAAAGCCATAATCATGGAGTGAAAGAGAAATCTGAAAGGCAGGAAACCACATAATGGATGAGTGAGTCATCCCTGCCTGAAAAGCTGAAGATGCCAAAGAAAGCTTAGGAATCAAAGAAAAACCCACACCACTATTGCTGCTGTTCCATCCTGCCACCCCTGAGCCAGGAGATCCATCCCTGCAGCTCTGCCTGCCCAAGGCCAGCACTCCAGGGACAGCCCTGGGCCAAGGACACCTGGAGCAGGAAGAGCTCAAGACACAAAAGCAAAAATTGTGGTAGCTCTGACAACATGATGGAAGTACACAATTCTTCTCTTGCTGTCAGAATTTACTGAGAAACCACGGAATGGCAGAAAGGCTCATGTTGGGAGGGACCTCAGAGCCCACCCAGTGCCACCCCTGCCATGGCAGGGACACCTCCCACTGTGCCCAGTGTCCAGCCTGGCCCAGGCCCCAAGGACTGCCCTGCTCCCTTCCCAGACACTCTGCACAATTAATGCAAGGGCAGCAGCACCATTCCCACGCTGCCGTACAAGGACAGCTTCTCCCAATTCCAGCCTTATTTATCCCTTGTGTGCCTCACCAAGAACTGATGATTCCCATGTTCACAGGAGCCCTGCAGAGCAGGAAACAGGGTGACAGCAGCCCCTGCCTTGGCCATGGCACACGCTGCACAATCTACTTTTCCTCCAGCCAGAAGGAACGAGCTGCTCCCCAGCCACCCACACTCTTGCCTTTCCCAGCAAAGCCCTTCCCTTCCACTGAAGAACAGGATTCCAAGAGGGCAAGGTGCTGCCTGTCCCCAGATTGCTGCAGCTCATCCCACAGGAAATCCCTAACCTCACTTACCCAACCTCAACAGCAGCCTGCAGCCATCACCTTGACTTCTATGGGAATGGAAACCCTTCCCAATGATCCCGTTATCCTCTACTTCTCCAAACGCCAGCAAAGCCACTCTCCTGCATAATTCCCTTCCCACAAGGACCAGGACAGCAGCAAAGGGGGACCCAAGGCAGATGTGGATCCTGGCACACAGAGGAGGAGAAAGCCAAAGGCATGGGAAGAAGGCAGAGGAAAGGAGGAGGAAGAGGAAGGAAGGAGCTTGAGAATAACACAAGTCCACAAAAAAGCCAAGTTCCCAAGTTCTTATTCTTGGTGCTCAGGGATGGGTTCAGTTCCAGGCACAAATGGCCACAGTGGGAATCCCAGAAGAAGAACAAGATCCTGGATTTTCCCTTCCTTGCCAGCCACACATAAGCACTTTGAGTTACATCAGGACCACGAGAATGAGAAAATCCTTGAATATCCTGAGCTGCAGGGCTGCCCAGGGACCCCCCAGTGCCAGCCCTGCCCTGCCCAGAGCCCACCAAGCCCAGCCTGGGCATCCCAAAGGCTCCTGGAGCTGTGGCAGCCTCGGGGCCGTGCCCATTGCCTGGGCAGCCTGGGCAGTGCCAGCACCCTCTGGGCAAGAACCTTTCTCTAAAATCCAACCTAAATCCCTCCTGGCCCAGCCCCAGCCCCTCCCTCAGGTAGAAAAGAATCCCCCATGGATGTGATGGGCACACAGCACTGATCCCAAACGTGCTGCTGCAAGGCAGGTGTTCCTGAATTCCAGACTTCTGCCCCAAAGTGAGACTGCTGGTTTTGAATCCAATGGGGAAATGAGAAGCCCCCCCAGCTCTGAGTGGCACCGTGCCAGCAATGAATGAGCCCTGCCTGCCTGGAGCTGCCTCACTGAAAAGGTTGTTACTAAAAAAACAATTTAAAAAGAAAGTCTTGAAATGAGTCACTGTGGGATCAGGATTAAATTGTGAATTTTATACTTTGCTGCACTGGAAGATGGAAATGCTGCTTTTGGAGGAGGCAGTGGGGAGATTCACCCCTCGGATAAAAAGCACCTCCTAAAGTGGCTGTTTTCTGAGGGTGATCAGGGGAAGAGGAACTTTCTAGAACAGATACAGACCAAGAGCAGCACTGGAACCCTGAGGCTCCTCATCCCAGCAGGGTCCTGGCAGTGCTGGGGCAGCAAAAGGTGACACAAAACGTCACCTCTAGGCCATGAAACCTGGGGGGTGAGAGCAGGAGCTGCCAAAACCAGAAGGGAATCCCCAAATCCCTGAGGCTGGAAAACACCCCCCAAGCGCCCATGGAGTGCCAGTTGTGCAGATTTTCAGACCCTTGGTCTGAAAATCCCACATGGAGAGGCAGCTCCCACACCTGGCTTCCCTGAGGAGCAGGAGACCCACGGCCACTCGTGCTTTAGGAACAGCAGGGATTCCAGAGGGATCCCAAACCTCAGATGCTCCTTCCTTAAACCCAGACTGTCCAAAATCCTCCAGGCCCTTTGCAGTAATGAAGAGGCTTCAAAAGACAAGCTGGGAACTCGAACAACATGCTCTTCACCCTTAGCACACAGGGAAGAGGTCTGGTGTGATGTAACCCCTGTTGCAGTTCAGCACCTTAAAATGAAGTTGTGTAAGAAAAAACCCAAGGAAGGAAACCCTCAATCCTTCCCTGAGCCCAGCTCCAGTGCCATCCCACAGCTGCTGGTACTCTGCCTGTGCTAAACCCAGCTCAACCCTCCCTGAGACTGCCCAGAGTCACCTTGGAACACTGAGTGTAGAACGTCCAGAAAATCCTCAAATTTGAGCAGATCTGGGGTTCCCCCAGAAGGGCAGCTCACCTTTTCCCCACCATTCCTAAACCATTGTTTAGCTGTGGCTTTCCCCAGATAGCTGGAGAGGCACTGCAGGGTTTGGAACGTGTCCTTGTTCTGAGCCCTGTGCAGAGAGGAGTTGGTTTTAGGGGAAGCTGAGGCTGGAAAGGGGCATTTTCCAAAGCCCAGTCACTGGGAGTCAGACTGTGATAGCCCAGCCATGGAATGCCAGATTGGTTTGGGTTGGGAGGGACCTCAAATCCCACCCAGTGCCACCCCTACCATGGCAGGGACACCTCCCACTGTCCCCAGTGTCCAGCCTGGCCTTGGGCACTGCCAGGGATGCAGGGGCAGCCCCAGCTGCTCTGGGCACCCTGTGCCAGGGCCTGCCCATCCTGCCAGGGAACAATTCCTCATGGCCAAGATCCCATCCAGCCCTGCCCTCCATCCCTTGTACCACATGCTTGCACACGCACCTTTTACTGCCCCAAGTGCCCCTCAGGGCCTGGGATGGGGGCTCCAGGGGCTTCTTTTCTACCTGTCTCACACCTCACTGCATGCCCAGACCCCACTGTGCCGCTGCTTTCCCCACAGCCCCACGTCCCCCGTGGTTCCCCAGCGCTGAGGGGGACGGCGCCATGCAGAGCACCCCAGGAGCAGCCAGGCCAGCGCGGCTGGCTCTGCCCCCACAGCACGGGGCGAACAAACAGATCCTTCCCACAGGCAGTGCCTCGCTAAGGAAATGCCCCCTGGAGCTTCAGGGAAGGGACAAATCACTCGGAGCTCCAGTGAGGGGATAAATCACTGTGCAGGGAACGGCACAGGCCGGTGTGAGGGCCCGTCCCGGAGCCGCCGGCCTGCAGGGACCCGCAGCACAGGCAGTGCTCGGAGCAGCACTCCAAGGGCAAACAAATAAATTCCTCAGGCGCCTTCCCCAGCGCTCCATAAATCCTACAGGCACCCAGGGGCAGAAGGTGGGAGCTCTGTGCACGGGAGCGGTGCCCAGCAGAGCTGCAGGTCTGCTCTGGGAGCAGTGCGGCTTTCCCCTCATGGCCCTGGCCCTGCCTCACAAAGCACAAACCCAGAGCTGAGAGCCATGGAGAGGTCTCTGGGATCCCTCTCCTCCATGGACAGGGCTCTGGGATTCCATTCCTGCATGCACAGGGCTCTGGGATCCTATTCCTGCATGGACAGGGCTCTGGGATGCCACTACTGCATGGACAGGGCTCTGGGATCCCTCTCCTGCATGGACAGGGCTCTGGGACCCCTCTCCTTGTTCCCATCCCGAGGCTGAGCAGCTGCACTGGAACATTCCCCGTGGGAGCAGTGCCCTGGCACCTCAAAACTCACAGCCCCTCAGCAGAGCACACAGAGCACAGAACAGACAGCTCAAAGTGCCACAAACTGCAGCCTGGAAGGGTTTGGGACCACCCTGGGAACACAGCACAGTGTCTGTGGCTGCCATGGACACAGAACACTTCGTTTAGCAGAGTTAATTACAGACCAGCACAGCTTCCAGCGAGCTGAGGCTGCCTCAGAGATGTGCTTCAAATCACACAAAGTGGCCTTGACTTCTTTAAAAAAGGGCTCCTCTGGGCTCTTTCCAGCAGCTCCAGGTCCCTCCTATGCAGGGACCCCCTAAACTGGAGCAGCTCTGCTGTGGGGTTTTGGAACTGGAGGAGAGCAGAGCCCATCCCAGCCAATCCCACTCCCAGATCACCTGTCTGGAAGCTTTTTTTTGCCCAGAGTTTTGGGCACTTCACTTGGAGGGGGAAAAAGCACTTGTAAGGAAAAACAAATGTTACTTTTTCATGTAAGTCTTGTATCTTCTCAGGCTACATCAGCTGATCTGAAAAAAGTCCCCAAAAGCCAAAAAAGGAAGCTGAGTTTCTCTCTATCAGCTCTCCTGCCCAGTAGCAGCACAGGACACAGGCACTGGCTGTACTGGTGGTATTTCTTTCCCAAGAGCAGAAGTGTCACCTCTGCAGCACTTCCGTGCCCAGCCACAGCACACAGGACTAAGTTTAGCCATCGTTAGGCCACAGAGAAATCCCTCCTAAGCCCTGTCCCCTCCCAGAGCCAAGGAGGCACCAGCAAACCAAACCATCTGCAGAGGGCTCTGCATTCACCCCAATCTGACTCCTTAAACTCATTATTCAGGGCTGATTCCTTGCAGCTCTTCCAGGAGCAGAGGAGCAGCAGCCCTGGGGTGTGAGCAGCAACACTTGGGGATGTTTGGCTGCAGAAATCCTGTCAGAGTGTGAAATTCTGGGTGATTTCTGCCGGGCTGGGCTGTGCTGAAGGACTGTGTTTACCAAAGGGATAACTCTGGCTACCAGGGAAGCTCCCTGCCAAATCCTAACACAAACACTCAGGTGACTCAGGAGGATGAGCCCAGACTCCTCTGGATCTTCTTTAATACCTCATTAATTCAGGGAAAAAACACTCCATACCCTGCAGGCAGAAAATAATCTTTCCAGCAGCTGCATAAAGGGGAAAAGGAGCCACGAGCTTTCTTTCCTTCCTCCTCTGCTGCAGACAGGGAACTTCCCTGCAGCTTCCCTGAAAATTCTTGTCCAAACCAATTGCAAGTGGCCCAGGTTGTCAGAGCAGGGGTGGAATCACATCCCTGGAGGGATCTAACAGCGCTGTGGATGTGGCACTTGAGGACATGGCTTAGCTGAGCTCTGCAAGGGCTTTCCCAACCTCAGTAATTCCAGGACAGTCCCCAGTAAACCCAGCCCTTTCTCAGCTTGTGCACCACAGCCTGCACAAGCATTTCTACCAATGCTCGCACAATGACTCTAGAATAATAAAGTCTTTTTGCTCCTCCTTTCCAACACAGGTTCCCTTGTTTCTCTGGGACAGAAGGTGCTGGATTCCCTGCCAGGGCCAGGGCAGGTGTCAGTGAAGCCTTCCTGGGAATGCTGGAGGGGAGGGTCTGGGGTCCCTGCTCTGCCAGGTGACATCTCTGCACGTCACTCCTGCCTCAGGAACAGCAATCCTGGGGCTTCCACCACCCCACAGCACCACCAGCTTACACACCCAGAGCCCGTGGGGAACTCCAAGGAGCTGAAGTGACATTCCCAGCACAGGTGGTTGGCAGATGCTGAAGAAGCCACCTGAGCTTGAACCACAGCAACTGGAATTTCTCCCAACCCCACAGGAATCACGAGAATGAACCCATTACACATTGTCAGTGGGAATAAGGATGAGCTGAGGTTAAATGTCCCCTTTTTCCACATCTCAGGCAATCTCCACCCCAGTTGCAGTGCTCCTGGAGGACCCAAGAGCAGCACATCCCACACCCCTGTGGGCACACAGGGCAGGGCTGATCCCTGGCTTTCCTGCTGCTTCTCCCACATAGAGTTCAGCTTTGTCCTGGATCCTGCCATGCTCCCAGCCTCAGGAGGGCACCAGGGCCATCACACTGCTGGGACCTGGGGCTCCCTGTGCTCTGGGGGCCCGTGCAGAGCCCCATCCAGCACACCTCTGCAGATATCCATCTGCAGGATGGCACAGCAATGCCAGACTTTCCCGGTAAGGATGTGACAAACTCCAAGGGCTGAGCCTCACCCTTTGAAGCATGAAGCATTTTTTCTCCTTTCCCAAGAGGAAAAATAAAAGATGGGAGAAAAAAATTACCAGCAATCCCACTTATCACACCAAGTGCTGTCAGGAAAACTTCTCTAGGAATCATCCTGCAGTGTGGCAGAACAGCACTGCATGCCCCCAAATACCCCTTTCCACCCTGTTTTTGTGTTAATGATATAGCAAATGAAATGAACAGGAAAACCTGTTTATCTCCAAAACCCAGCGTGCAAATCTCTAGGAAACAGTGTGGTCCATGAGAAACCTCTCAGAGCAGCAGGAGCAGAGGCAGGGATGGGATGGGATGGGATGGGATGGGATGGGATGGGATGGGATGGGATGAGCCTTGGGGTGGCACAGGGATGGCACCCATGGTGGGATGAGGACAGCCCCCATCACTGCCCCTCCAAGAGATCCCTATGCTAGGTGTGCTGTCAGCACCATTCCCATAAAACCAGCAGCATTCCTACTCAGCTTCAGGTGCCAAACCTGAATTTTTGCCTTCCAACTGCCAAACTCCAGAACAAACCCAACCAAGCACCCTGAACAACAGCAGCTGCTTGGAGCAGAATACTTCCAGAATTATTGCTGTCCGCCCAGAAATTCGTTTCTATCCTCCATCCATCTCTATCCAGTTAAAATAAAAACTTTTTTTGCCTTTGGCTTACTCACCCATTAATTATGTCCTGGCACTCTTACAGATCTAAACACATGCATTGCTTAGCAGCTTTAATCCTGAATTATTCCTCCCTTTCCTGCAATCCAAAGCCTGCCTTGCCTAGGAAGGGGCAGGCTGTTCCAACCAGCAAGCTGTTCCTTTGTAACTCAGAGAGGAACATTCCTCAAGTTCTCCTGTTTATTGCGTTCTTATCCTCCCAGAGCAGCCGAATTTACGGCACCGGAGCTCCAAACCTGCAGAGAAGAATTAAACTGACCTTAAACTCCATCCTTCAGGGAAAAACAAACACTGGGCTACAAAAATAGTGCCTTTTCCTGCAAAACATGTGTGTGTGTTACCAAACATCCCCGTTTCCAACTGCACTGCTGCTGCTTCCACTGCCTGAGAGCTGCTGGGATCAGCAAGTCCCAGAGGAGGGGAAGGGGTGGTGGCACTGAGAACAGGCAGAGCTCCTTGCTGGGATAAAGAGCTCTGTGCATCCTGCAAGTGTCTCTTGTGGCAAACCTCAGCAAGGTGGGGATAAAAACATATACACAAAATAATATATATATGTGCCAGAGGCAGCCCCTCTCCCCCTCAGGGTGGTGAGAGACTTGCAAGGAGCACTTGGTGGTTCCCAAAGTCAAACCCCACGGATGTCCGTGCCACACAGTGAGTTAATGCATTTTCCAAAGTGGAAAAAATAGGTTACTTAAAAATAGGTCCATAATCCAAACAAACAAGCACCCCGGTACTATTTCACAGAGGGAAAACAAGCAGGCAGGGACAGTCTGGGACACAACCAGGCATGGCTCCCCTGTGACTTGTCATGCTCCCTTCAAGGCTTTCCATCCACTGCAGGGCTGGGCACTTGGGCACAGTCCTGCCATCACTCCTGACCATTAATTGTATTAATTAGGATTATTGCAGAGAGCTCAGAGCCCCTGGCAGGGCCTGCAGGGGCTCCAGGAGAGCTGCAGAGGGACTGGGGACAAGGCCTGCAGGGACAGCACCCAGGGAATGGCTGCCAGTGCCAGAGGGCAGGGCTGGCTGGGATCTTGGCCATGAGGAATTGTTCCCTGGCAGGGTGGGCAGCCCTGGCACAGGGTGAGGCAGGAGCTCCTCAAGGCTCCCATGTGCTGCAGGAGTGACAGAGCAATGGCTTTAATTAAAGAGTCCTTGTCCCTGCCAGCACCAGCTCCTATAACTGAACCGGAGCTCGGGAGGTGCCACAAAATTAATCAGGCACGGCTGCAGGGGCTGGGGAAATGAAGGTGAGGGAAAATTAAAGTGCTCCAGAGAGCCCAGCGTGGATCAGCCATGGGAGCAGAGCAGACTCAGCATGACAGTGATGCCTCCACAGGAAACATCCCCAAATTCCAGCAGCAAAGAGTCTGGAGAGCAGGAGGGAGAAGCAGCAGGTCCCAGGCTGCACCTGGCAACAGGGAGAAGGCAGAGAAGAGGCCAAAACCCCCACTACTCACAGCATCCCACACTGGACTGGGCTTAGAGGCACCTAAAGTCCACCCCATCCCACCCCTGCCATGGCAGGGACAGCTCCCACTGTCCCCAGTGTCCACCCTGGCCTTGGGCACTGCCAGGGATGCTCTGGGCACCCTGT
Source organism: Ammodramus savannarum pratensis (assembly GCA_020466415.1). Lineage (NCBI taxonomy): Eukaryota > Metazoa > Chordata > Aves > Passeriformes > Passerellidae > Ammodramus > Ammodramus savannarum. The sequence goes on along the minus strand of JAHXMQ010012338.1, from coordinate 21,964,673 downwards.
GCCAGGGCCTGCCCACCCTGCCAGGGAAGGATTTCTCCTCAGTGGGACCTGACTGACACAAGGAGGGCTGATGGAATCTCCTTCTCCAGCTGGGGGCAGGGGGATCCCCCGACCCTCACCCAAGGACAGTGAAGGTCCCAGCTCCTGTTTCCAGCACCTGCAGGTGCCCACAGCAGGGCTGCACACAGCTGGGCCAGCCAGAACAGGAACCAGCCTGGGCCCAAAGGGCCTTTCCAGAGGCAATCCCGAGCTGCCCAGGGAGAGCCACAACTCTCCTGCCTGCCAGGAGTTTATTCCTCCCTCTCTGGACTCAAAGCAAAGCTAATTAATGGAGGAAACAGCCTTTTTAACACTAATAAGTTTGTGCAATTAGGGCTCTGAGGAGCAGGATGCCAGGCTGGGCACAGTCCAGCACCGAAGGGTGGCCAGGGCTGGCACTGCCCCCGGGCTTGGAAGCACCAGGGATACGAGGCACTGCCAGCACAGCCTCCAAGTGGGACAAGCAGCAGGACAGGGATAACCCCAGGGAAGTGCTGCTGTTCAGCCCACACAAGGGGATATTTTACTAAGAAATCCCCAAATCCCCGAGGCTGGCACAGCCCTGCCAGCCCATGCAGTGCCAGCTGTGCCCCACGGGCACCTTGTCCCCAGCCCAGAGCACTCAGTGCCACCTCCAGGGGACACCTGCAGGGATGGGCACTGCAAAGCTCCCTGGGCAGCCCCTAAATACCAGGATGGCCTTTTAGCTGCCCTCTCTCCCCAGATGCAGGCAGATCATGAACCTCAGCTCCCTGGGCTGTCCCCAGACACTCACCCATCCCTCCAGCCCCTGCCCCAAGGAGGAGAGAGCTCCCTGCCCCACGGTGGGAAAGGCCAACTCAAAGCCCAGTTTGGAGCAGGAGCTGCAGCTCCAGCAATGCCCCAGCAGCTCCCCCTGCACCCTCCTGCAGAAAGAGACCACCCCAGGGGCATAGCAGACATGGAGACAGCTGCTTTCCAAGGCAGCAAATAAATAAATCTAACAAGAAATTAAATTAAGAGCCTCTCTCTGATCCAGCTCAGCACTGCTCCAAGTTTCTGGGCCAAGCAGGGAAGGGAATGAGCTGGAGGGAGCCAGGAGCTCCCCAGCAGCCCCAGCACTGCCCAGCCAGCCCTGCTCCTCCTCCTTCTCCACATGAGGCCACTTTGCTGCCAAAACACGATTTTTCCAGCCCTCAGAATGGCAATTCCTCGAGATGAGTTCCATTCCCGAAGGAAGCCGAGGCTGTGCTTCCAGCTGAGCCGGGGAAGAACATGGACTTTTCCCTGGCAGAGCCTCCAGGTATTCCCACAACTGCTTCCTCTCCCTCATCCAACCCAGAGCTGCTGCTCACAGGTGCAGCTTGTTAAATTCCCCTTGAAGGAATGAATTTAACAGCAGAATCTCCCTTACAAGGTGCTTTATCAAAGCAAGGAGGGCACAGTGGGTCACTGTGTCCCATGAACTCCCCCAGGTGTGTGGAAGGACAGAGACCCAGCCTGTCCCACCCTGCAGGATGAGCCATCACTGAGCTCCCCACGGCTCCACTGAGGCCTCTTCCTGCTCACAGGACAAAATCCCTCCTGCTGGTTTGCAGCCCAAACCCAGCACTGCCCAAGGCAGGGGTTTTGCAGGGAAGGATTCACTTCCAATTAATCCCTGGGCTCTGGGATGGCAAGGACAGACAGGGCTTGGGCACAGCCTCCTTACACAGAAATTCACATTGTCCCCTCGGGAATCACTGACAGTCACCAGCCTGTGGCTGCAGCCCCCCTTCCTCACCCTGACTTTGTCCCACAGGATGTGATTTCAACTTGTTCTTTGAAGCACTGAGATAAGAGCAAAGATGACTCAAGAAGGGCTGTGTGAAGGAATCAGCGAAGCAGGAGAAGGAGCAAGGATGAGAAAGAGGAGCTGCTGTGGAGAGAGGAAAAGGCACCAAACCTGCGCCAGCCCTGCACCAGAGCCCAGCCCTTGCCACCCTCTGAGGCATCACCCAAAAATGCCTCCACCCCACACAGAACTCAGAGCTCACCTCTGAGCTGCTGCAGGAAAGAGGGAAAATCCACACCACGATCCCTGACCTGCCTCAAGGATGCCAGAACAGGGACCCCCAGGAGGCCCCAGATCCCTGTGGATGCCAGGAAGGAATTCCCTGCACAATGAAATAATGCTCAGGGCAATGCAGACTGGCACGAATTACTGCAGGGGCATCTGGGCGCAGGAGACACTGTCACCATTGAGGGAGCCAGGTATGAGCCCCACCATCCAAACCCCCAATCCTGCACAGCCAGCTTTCCTTGGATCCCCTACAAACACACCTGGGAGTGCCCACCTGTGCTGGGATGCACAGAGGGCAAGCAATTAAAATAAAAACAACCCTAAATCCCACACACTGGTTCCAGGTGATGTGATTCAAGGAGGAAGAGCCTGCTGAGAAAGATTAGTATTTTAAATGAGATGAAGTTTAAGACATTTGAGATGAAGTTTAAGACAATTAACACAAACAATGGGTCACATTTTTGACGGCCCACATAAAACTCATGTAAAACACTAACCGCAGCCCCGGAGGATGTTCTGATAAGGGCCAGAAAAAGCATCAAAACCCGGCTGATCTGGGCAACAGCCAGAGTACAGCAAATGAGCAGAAAGAGGGGGGAGATTCCTGGAAGTGCAGTTTGCCCCCGAGGAGCCTGGTTTGCCCCCTTGTAGGGAGTGTGAAAAGGTCCCAGGCCGGGCTGCAGCCTGACAAGTTCGGGCTAAAAATAACCGGGGCCGGTGCAAACAATGCCGCGGGGCCGTCACACATCCTGTGACAGCGGCAGCAGCCCAGAGCGGGCTCGGGCAGGGCCAGGGGCTCCAAAGCCCCCACACCTGCTCACAGGGCTCCTGTGCTGCCGAGTGGAACCCAACCTCAGCGTGATCCCGGCAAGAAAAGATTACAGATCAGAGATTAAGGCCAGGAGAAAATCTGGTTTTCCCCGGGGTTCAGTCACCAACTCTTATCTTCCTGCATGGATAAACCCACCCATTTCAAACTCTTGCTTAAAATATCTCCCATACTATGAACCGGGATCGTTCATAATACTCTATAAAACCTGCTGATGCATCCATCGCCTGAGTGTGCAGAGCAACCCCAGCAGCCCAAGCAGTGCTGCAGCTCAGGCTCCTGCTCTCTGCAAGCACTTCCCTGCACCGCCTGAGAAACTTCCCCAGCGCTGACATCTTAACGTTAAAATGCTGCTATCCTAATAAAGAATTAAAAAAAAAGAAACCTTTGACGTTGGAAAACGTGTCAAAGCCGAGCACTTTCACTTTCAAAAACATCCAGCACTCACCTCTGCCTCCCACCGAGCAGCCAACACCTTCTGCATCCAGGCAGAACAGCGGGAAAAGCGTGTCCTGTGCCGGCTGGGGACATTCCCTGCTGGGAGCCACCACAGCTCAGAGAGCTCCGAACGCAGCGGCCAAGAGGCCTCGGGGGAGCCGCGGCAGCAGAGGGCACGGAGCCGGCCCGGGGCACAGGACACGGAGCAGGGAACACCGATCCCTCCCTGGCCCCATTCCTGCACTTTGCGGCTCCAGCCCAGCCAGCCAGGAGTCCCACGGCGGTTCGGAGCCGAAGCACGGCCCAGCGTGACCCGGAGCGCCGGAGCAGCCGCGGCGGGGGCAGCGCTGCCGCCCGTGCCGGGGCTGCCTCCGCTCGCCAAGAGCGCAGCCAGCAGCTGAATCACCCAGGCTGCCACACTTCTGCTGGGCCTCCAAAAATAACCGCGCTGGAAATTCCTTGGAGGCACAAACCTTGCTTCACAAGGACTGCGGAGATCCAGTTTCCTTAGTGGAGCACACTGGATGCGAACGGGCCCGAGGGTTCAGGGGCACGGCCAGAGGGGATGAGAAGCCCTCGTCCCGGGGACAGCGAGTGATAGACCCCATCCCGGGCCGGGCCGGACCCACCGAGCTGCCGGGGCTCCCACCCCGAGCAGCCCTTGGTTCTGCTGCTCCCCCGCTCCAGTGCCGGCTCCTTGCCCCGCTCCGTGCCCCCGGCAAGCCCCAGGCTCAGAGCCGAGCCCTTCCCAGGGCTCCGCTGCGGCGCCTTCCATCAAACAGCAGCATCCGAACGCCGCCGCAGCCCCTTCCCCGCGCCCACACCCCGAGCCGCCCCCAGGCAGGCCTGCCCGGGCCGGGCTGCACCCGCGGGTCCCGGCAGCGGGGCTCGGCACTGCCGGTGCCCGGAGCCGCCCGGGGCTGGGCCCGGCCCGGGCTCACCGCTCCGGCTGACCTCGGGCACCGCCACAAGGACACGGAGCCCACGGAGCCGGCTCCGGGGCAATCCCGCAGCGTGCGGGGCTCGGCTCCCGCTGCCCGCCCGGCTCTCGGGGCGGAGGGGATGGGAACGGGGCGAGCAGAGCGCCGGGGCTGCGCTGCCCGTGCTCCTCAGGTGGGACTGCTGCTCCTGCACCGCCGGGCTCCCACAGCGGGAACGGCCCCGAGCAGCTCCTGCGGAACCCTCGGCTCCCCAGCTCCCCGCACCGCTCTCGTTACCGCGGGGCGAGCGAGTCAATAACACTAATTATCCTAAATCCCGCCAACCGCTCCCACTCGATGCCATTTAACGAAGAAGAGCGCAATACTGTAAATGAGCTGAAATTTCAAACTTTTGACCCAAACAGCCGGAGCCCGCTGCAGGAACACCCCGGGGTTATTTCGGTCCTTGCGGGGTCCCGAAGCGGGGATCACCGCAGCTCTTGCCCGAAAGGCGGAGGAATGGCCCCAAAAGGGAGTGCGGGGGGGGCTGGCACGGCCTTCCCCGGGCAGCGCCCGCGCCCGGCGGGGCGGGCAGGGCACCGCGGGGCCCGGCCGGGACTCACCTGCGATGGCCGAGTCGTCCAGGTGGGAGCCGGGGGCTCGCTCGGCGCGCCCGGGATGCTGCAGGACGAGGAGGAGGAGAAGGAGGAAGAGGCCGCACAGCGCCCGCACGGCCCGGCCCGGCCGCGGCTCCATTTCCGCGTCCCCGCCGCCGTCAGCTGCTCCTCGGCATCGGCACCGGCTGGGGGCCCGCGGGGTGTCCCGGTTATCCCGGCTATCCCGGCTCCGCCGCCGGCTGCGGCCGCGCAGTGGCTACCGGAACCCTCTGCCCCCCTCGCCCCGCAGTGGTCTCTTCCAGGACAGCCTCCCCCCCCGCCGCAGTGGTCTCTCCCGGGACAGCCCCAGTCCCCCCGCCCTCAGTGGTCTCTTCCCGGGGTAACCCCGTCGACCCCTCTCCGCTCTACCGGGATAATCCCGCTTCCCGCCACCTCCGCTAACGCCTCCCCGGCCCGCTCCGTCCCTCCGCCGCCTCCTGTCAGCGGCACCTCCCGGAAAATCCTGCTCTGTCTGTACCGGGACAGCTCTGCACCCCCCCGCCCGCCGCCACGGTGGTCTCGTCCGCCCCCCTGCGCACCGCCCTACGGACCGGGCCCTGACGCCGCCGCGCGGGCTGGCAGGGGGCGTGGCCAAACGCCACCGGGTCACACCCACTAAGGGGCGGAGCCAAAGGGGCGGGCGCGTGGCTACGCCCCCCTTCCGCCCACTCGCGCACGGCGCTGGCCCGCAGCGCTCTCTGGTGGGCGGAGAGGGGAATGGCAGGGATGGGGGACAGGGACACAGCGGGACAGGGGACACGGTGCGATAGGGGACACAGTGCGATAGGGGACACACCGGGACGGGGGACACACCGCGACATGGGACACAGCGCGACAGGGGACACAGTGAGACATGGGACACACCGCCATAGGGGAGACAGCCTATAGGACACAGCGCACAGGGGACACATCGCAACATGGGACACAGCGACAGGGGACACACTGTGACAGGGGATACACCGACGTGGGACACACCGCAATAGGGGACACACCGTGACAGGGCAGACAGCCCATGGGACACACACGGACATGGGGCACACCGTGACATGGGGACACACACCGACAGGGCACACACCAGGACAGGGTACACACCTAACATGTGATACCCCACATGTGACACACTGCAACATGTGACACATCACAACATGGGACACACCATGACACAGGACACACCCCAACATGTCACCCATCCCATGTCACCCACCCCGGCTCTCTACGCAGTGATACTTTGGGGTCTCAGCACGTGGCTCCTGGTTCGCAGCAGGGCTGAGGAGATTTCGACACCTCCCAGAGCTGGGACACCTCCAGGGCCACCAGCTCCGGGTGGCACGGCTGCAGCGGTGCCACCAGCGTCACCTGAGGCCACCAGTGTGTTCAGAGGCCAACCAGTGTGCCCAGAGGCCAGCGGCTGGGAGGGGACAGGGATCTCACATCTGTCCCACCCCTCACATCTGTCCCACTGGGCCGGGGTGCTCTGAGAGGTGACAGCCCTGTCGCTGTGTGTCCCCTGTCGCTGTGTGTCCCCTGTCCCCGGAGCAGGCTGTTCCCAGCCAGGTGCCCACGCCCCCGCTCTGGGCTGGGGGTCCCAGGCCAGCCCCACAGGGGTCCCCCAGCCATGGCGGGTGGCCAGGCTGGGACAGACAGCTGGCTTCTGTCCAGTGTCCCTTGGGTTCTGGTCCCCGTGCTGGCACTGGGGAAGATGCTGGCTGTGGGCAGGGTCCCACACCTGCGGACCCCAAGATGAGGATGGGGACAGGCCACTGGAATGGGGACGGGTCACTGGGATGGGGACAGGCCACTCTAATGGGGACAGCCCACTCTCCCCCAGGAGCTGCCTCCCCTCCATCCCGGGTGTCCCTCACAAGCCCCTCCTGCCCCAGGGACCCCCATGGGCTGTGGGCACTGCTGGGGGGACCTGGCCCTTGTGGGGACCCCCAGAATGGGCGACCCAGCCCTGGGGGGGTCCCTCACAGCACCCGGGCTCCTCTGGCCTCGGGGGTGAGGGGGGACACTCCCACAGCAGCCCCGGGACCCTGTGCTGTCACTCCCTCAAGGATGGGGGGCTCAGGGATGTGGGGCTCAGGGATGGGGGTCTCAGGGATGGGGGGCGAGGGCGGAGGGTCCCTGCCCCACCCGGCCCGGGATCCCCGCCCGGGGCGGTGCCGGGGCCGCGGGGGCTGCGCTGCCCCGGCCCGGGCCGAGGAAGGAAGCGGCGGGCGCGGGGGGCCGGGCGCGGCGGGGGAAGTTTCTCCGCGGGACCGCCCGGGGCGGCGGAGGAGGCGGCCGCAGACTTCCTCCTCTTCCTCCTCCTCCTCGTCCTGCTCCTCGTCCTGCTCCTCGTCCTGCCGCCCCGGCCCCGCGCCCGCCTCCGCGCCATGCCCCGGGGTGAGTGCGGGGCCGGGGCACCGGGCTTTGGGGCGGGGGTCCCGCGGCCGGGGGGCCCCGCCGGGCTCCGGGCGGGGGGCGGGAGGAGCCGCCGGTCGGGGCCAGGGCGGGGGCGGCGGGACCAGCCCGGAGCGGGACCACGGGGGATAACGGGACTGCCGGGATAACGGAGCTGCCGGGATAACGGGGTGGGATAGCGGAGCTGCGGGGACCGGGGGAGCGAGCACTGGGGATAACGGAACCGCCGGGGATAACGGAACCGCCGGGGACAGCGGAACCGTCAGGGATAGCGGGGCCCGGGGGTAACGGGACAGCCGGGGATAACGGGGGACAGCGGTGCCCCGGGAGGAGCGGAGCTCTGGGCGGGAGCGGGTCCGGCAGCAGCCGGGACAGAGGGGGGACAGAAACGGGCCCGGCCCGAGCCCCTCGGCGGAACCCCCGCCCCGCTACCGGCCCGGCGCTGCGGGGGCTGCGCGACACCGGGGGGCGCTGCACGGCCCGCGGGACCCCGGCCCCGTCCTGACACACCGACCCCCTGCACCGACCCCCTGCACTGACCCCCTGCATTGATCCACCCTGCACTGACCCACCCTGTCCCTCCTGCACTGTCCCTGCACTGTCCCCTGACCCCCCGTGTCCCCCCACACGTCCCTTGCAGGCGCTGCCACACGTGTGCAGCAGCCAGGGCGTGCCGGGGGCTCCTGCCGGGGGTGCTCGTCATGGGGTCCCCCCGGGGTCCCTGGGTCACTCAGTCAGCGTGGGGACACCCGCGGATCCCCTGCAGCCTACGAGGGGCTGGGGGCTGCTGGGCTTGCCCCGCTTGGCTCGGGGCAAGGAGAAGCCACTGAGGTACCATTTGTGGCCCATGGGGACAGGCTGTGGTGAGAGAGTGGTGGGAGGGGGCCCAGGGGATGGGCTGTGGTGGGAGGGGGCCCACGGGGCCAGGCTCCAGGAGTGTCTGTGGGCAGTTGTGGAGGTGCTGGGCTGTACTGGCCACGGTGCAGGTGTGGGCTGTGCCCTTGTGCGTGGAAATGGGTTGGGATTGGCCCAGAGAGGTGTTGGAGCAGCACAGTGCTGCCACCCAGCACTGGGACCTGCAGGAGGAAATGGGGCCTGGCCTGGCCTGCCTGGCTCCATCCATCCTTCCACCCATCCATCCATCCATCCATCCATCCTTCCACCCATCCATCCATCCATCCATCCATCCCTCCATCCATCCATCATCCATCCATCATCCATCCATCCATCCATCCATCCATCCATCATCCATCCATCCATCCAACATCCATCCATCCAACATCCTTCCATCCATCCATCCATCCATCCATCCATCCATCCATCCATCCCCTGGAGGCTCTGGCTCTGGCCGTGGCCGTGGTGAGGAGCAGAGCAGGACCCAGCCTGGGAGGGAAATAAAATGAGGAAATTACTCACGACAGCTGGAAAATGAGGGAAATCAAAACCCTTCGAGTCAGCACGGAGCTATTTTAGTTATTGTGGCTGCTACGGCAGAGCCTGGGGCAGAGCTGGGGGGCCCTGGGTGGTCCCTGCATCCCCACCACGGCCATGGACCCCCGTGGAGTCCCTGCTCGGGGTCCAGAGATTTTAGCAGGTTTATTTTAGAGATTTTGGTAGTTTTATTAATTTCCTCTTTTTGCTGCTGAGCAGGCTGCAGGGCTGGGGGGGACAATGCTGTGCCTGCCCCCCCAGAGCAGGAGTGACCCCAGTGCCAGGGGCTGGTGCCCTCCAGCCCTGGGCACATCCCTGGGGCCGGGATGGACCCGGGGCAGGGCACGGTGCCAAGGGCAGGGCACGGTGGGCTGCGCAGTGCCCGCATGGGCTGTGCCGCTGCTATGGGGCAGGGAAGGGATACCTGGGGCGGGCAGGGTTGGTTCGGGGCGCTTTGGGGACCGTGGGACACGGAGCTGACGGGGGCGGCTGCTCCACTTCCCCGGCGGAAACCCCCGGGGGCTGCCCCGGCCGGCAGCGCTGGCAGAGGGTTTTGCTTCCCTTTTCTGCTGAAGAGATGAGTCGCTTTTCCCGTGCCAGGGGTGGCCATGGGAGGGGGGACCTCTGTGTGTCACCCACAGTCCCCCTTGCCGCCTGCCCAGCCCCACAGACGGTACCCGAGTGAGGAGCGGGGCCGGGGGGCTCGGGGTGCCTCAGCCCCATGAGGCTGCTTTGGCCCCGGCATCCCGGGGCACAGAAGGGGTTAAATGTGCTGCGGGCCGCGGATGTCCCGGAGAACAGAGCTGGCCTTGTGCCGGCAGCGGCAGCGGGGCTGGCAGCAGCCTGGGGGCACGGCAGGGCCGAGGCACCCACCCAGTGTCACCAGGACACCCGCCCAGTGTCACCCAGGACACCCGCCCAGTGTCCCCGGACACCCGCCCAGTGTCCCAGGACACCCACCCAGTGTCCCCGGACACCCACCCAGTGTCCCCAGAGCGGCCCAGCAGGGCCCTCGGGAGCCCCAGCGTGGCTGCGGGGACACGGTGACCTCCAGCCCCTCCCTGGCACCTCCGGGATGGCACCGGGCAGCCCCGGGCCTGTCCTGGAATGGGGTTCCTTTGGCACGGCTGCTGTCCCGTGCTGGGGGACACAGGGGCTCAGGGGGCAGGGCACTGTCCCTCCTCATCCTCCCTGGGAAGATGAGTGTGAGTCGGGGGCTTGGCTGGGGCTGGGGGGGCTGGTTGGGACTGAGATGTGCTGGCTGTGGCTGCAAACCTTGGCTGTGACAGAGCCAGAGCCCCCCCTGGCACCCACATTCCCTCCTGGGGCTGCTGTGGGGGCTCTGCCCTACACAAAGCCCCCTCCCCACTGAGGCATTTGCCCTGTGAGTGTGGGCCATGCCTGTGGGTCCCCTCGTTGTGCCACAGGCTCCTTGTACCTGGTGTGGCAGTGCCAGGGCTGGCAGGAGCCAGAACGCTCCTGTGTGAGCCCTGTCCATCCATGGGCACCGTGGTGTGTGCCCACGTTTGCTGTGTGCTGGTGACAAACCTGGGGACACTGGGGCTCCACACCCCTGGGGTGCTGGGTGATGGAGAGGTGACCCCTGGCCTTGAGCCCCTCCTTCTCCTCCTCTTCCTCCTCCTTTCCCTCCTCCTCACCATTTCCCATGAAGTGGTGATGCCCTTCATGGGCACAGGTGTTTCCTCTGCTGGGATGGGAATGGGATGGCATGGGATGGGATGGGATGGCATGGCATGGCATGGCATGGCATGGCATGGGGATGGCATGGGGATGGTTCCTGCCCGGTGCAGCTCATCCCGAGGTGCCCGCAGTCAGTTTGGGCTCAGCATCAGCAGCGTGTGCTGTGTCCCACTGTGGGATGGGCACAGGGCCAGGCTGGTGCTCAGGGCTGCTTTGGCTCCAGACTGAGTCACACAGACCAAATGGGGCCTTGGGGTGGCAGGGACAGCTGTGTCCCACCCCAGGGGCTGCCCTGTGCCAAGGGATGGGGTGGCTGCAGGACAGAAGGGGCAGAAGGGGTGTGGGTGGCTGTTAGAGCCCCTGTGGAAGGTGCGTGTCCCTGAGGGTGGCCCTGTGCAGCCACGGAGGGACCTCAGTCTCCCACAGTCCTGATCCTGGTCCCATGACCCTGTTCCTCCCACTGCCCTGCTCCTTCTCCCTCTGCTGCTGCTGCCATTGCTCTGATCCACTTCCTTCCCCCACCGTCCTGCTCCTGCTCCAGCTGCTCCTGCTCCAGTTCCTCCTCCCACTGTCCTGTCTCCTTGATCCCGATCCCATGGCTTTAATGCTGGTCCCGTTCCCATCACTGTCCCTCTGCTGCCACCCCTCTGTCCCTTCTCCCACCTCGTGCCCCCCAGCCCAGCAGTGCCCGTGCCTGCCCCAAGCGCTGTGAGGAAAGCTCCGGGCCGTGTTCGCTCCCGAGCTGGGGGCCAAGGGCCGGGGCTGTGTTTGCGGCCCCCGGGGACCCTGCAGGCCTTGCTGCGGGGTGGGGATGGCGATGGGGACGGGGCCCCGCTCGCAGCCCGGGGATGCGGGGGTGCCCTGCCCCGGGGAAACTGAGGCACAGCGCTGCCCGGGCACCCCCGTGCCTGTGCCGGGGGTCGGGCACGGCCGGGCGGGGCGGGGGTCACGGCACAGCCGCAGGAAGGAAGCCGCGTGTCAGCGCGGGAAGGGGAAGAGCGACTTCCCCATGCGAGGGGCCGGGGCCGGGCCGGGGGCTGGGGGCCTTCCCCCCCCCAGCGCTGCGGGCTCAGCGGGCTCCGGGCAGCGGGACCCAGCTCAGGGCTCCGGGACACCGCGGCTTCTCCGCTCCCTGTCCCTGGCACACCAGCGGGGCTCCCTGCCATCCTCCCGCAGCCATCCCGTGGGTGGGCACCGTGCCCACGGCCGCATCCCGGCGGGAAAGGGGCTGCGGGCCCAGGGTGGGCACGGCCCCAGCGCAGCTCCGTGGGAGCAGGAAGGGGAGCAGGATGCGGCCCTTAATGGGAATCGCAGAGGGAACCTGAGGAAGGAAAACGCGCGCCGGGGTTGGGGATAAACACAGCTGCAGGAGCGGACACTGGCTCCGGGGCCACGCCAGCCACAGCGCCGGCCCTGCTTGCGGTGGGCAGGGACAAACGGTGACAGCCCGCGGGCTGCCACAGCCCCGGTGTGGCCCTGCTGCCCTCTGTCCCATTCCGGGCTGGAGGCACAGCACAGCATGGCACAGCATGGGATGGCACAGCATGGGATGGCACAGCACAGCATGGCACAGCATGGGATGGCACAGGATGGCACGGGGTGCTGCCACAGCCTGGCTGCCATGGATGCAGCACCCTGGGGACGATGTGGTCCTCATGCACTGGCCATAGTGGCACATGTGTGTCTCTGGGTCATGGTGGGCAGAACCCCACTGGGGGTCTCTGTCAGGGGTATTTCCCTGCCTGGGGTGCTCATCTGGGCACTGGGTTGAACGGTGAACCAAGGGGATGTGATCCTTGTGATCCTCGGGGTGTCAGAGCAGGGGGAGCACACTGAATATCCCCTCCCTGAGCCTGTTCTCTCCCCGCAGGCTGCTGAGGGGACACCAGGAGCGCCGGCATGCAGAGCATCAAGTGCGTGGTGGTGGGAGACGGGGCGGTGGGCAAGACCTGCCTGCTCATCTGCTACACCACCAACGCCTTCCCCAAGGAGTACATCCCCACCGTGTTCGACAACTACAGCGCCCAGAACACGGTGGACGGCAGGACTATAAACTTAAACCTGTGGGACACGGCCGGCCAGGAGGAGTACGACCGCCTGCGGACGCTTTCCTACCCCCAGACCAACGTCTTCATCATCTGCTTCTCCATCGCCAGCCCGCCCTCCTACGAGAACGTCAAGCACAAGTGGTACCCCGAGGTGTGCCACCACTGCCCCAGCGTGCCCATCCTCCTCGTGGGCACCAAGAAGGATCTGAGGAACAACCCCGAGACCATGAAGCGGCTCAAGGAGCAGAACCAGGCGCCCATCACCACCCAGCAGGGCATCAGCCTCTCCAAGCAGATCCGCGCCGTCAAGTACCTGGAGTGCTCGGCGCTCAACCAGGAGGGCATCAAGGATGTGTTCACCGAGGCCGTGCGGGCCGTGCTCAACCCCGCCCCGGCCAAGCCCAAGCGGCCGTGCGTGCTCTTGTGACGGGGCTGCCGAGGGACGATGCTGCCCTGCCCCGTGCCCCCACAGCCCCTGCCCCAGCCCCCGCCGTGCCTCCCCAGCCGCGGTGGGAGCCCAGCCTCCAGCTTTAATAATACAGACCTTGTTTGCACTAACTGGCCGCCCGCCCCGGGGCACCGGGCTCCCCGCCCGCCCCGCCTTTGGTGCCGCCTCTCCGGCCCTGGCACAGCAACGCTTCCTGAGAAGGGGATGCCCGGGGTGGGCACCCCCACTGCAGCCCTGAGCACCCCACGGGGACCTGCCACCCCCACCCTCCACACCAGCTGGGGCACAGGGGGTCCCGAGCCCCTCTGTGCCAGTCCTGGCACTCGCCCAGCCCGGAGCATCTCGCTGGCACTGCCCCTTCCTGCCTGGGGGTGTTTGGGGTGAGCCCCACACCAGGGACCCCCAGCCCTGCTGAGAGCAGAGCCAGCGTGGCCAGACCAGAGAGCTCCTGCCCTGGCTGGTGCTGGAGCTGCACAGGGCAGCAGGACTCACCTGTAACCAGCTGCCCCCAGAGCTGCTTCTCCTGAAATAAAATCCTGCCCAGGCCCCCCGTGTCCTGTGCTCTCCCACACGCACCCACCTTTCCTGGCCATGGGGACACTCCCCAGACACTCCAGGGCTGTAACTGGCCTGAGCTGGGCTGGCACCCCTCAGCGTGCCAGGGCCGAGCTGAGGGTGCTCATGGTGCTTGCCAGGGCTCTCCTCTGCGGGCAGCTGCCAGGGAACCTTGGCATGTCCCTGCCATGGCCAGCCCTGACCATCTCTGTGCCCAGCTGAGCTCCCACCCGGGGCCTTGGGGACAGTGCAGGAGGTGGCCATCATTGAACTGTGTAGCAATGGGGACACTGAGGATGGGGACATGGCAGGAATTGGCACATGAGTGTGGTCCCCCCTGGGCAGCCCCCAGCCACCCCAGCCCCAGTGCTGCCTCTGGGGTGGCAGGTGGAGGGCAGAGCCCTGTGCTCCTGTGCCCAGGGGTGTCCTGGGTGTTCCTGTGTCCCATGGCTGGCCATGGCAGCAGTGATGGAGCAGTGAGGGAGCAGCAAGGGAGCAGTGGCATCCCCGGCCGCCCTCGCCACCCCCTCGGCACCCCCCTGGCACGTGCTGGCGGGCGGCCATGTCCGGACAGGGCCCCTTGTCCGGCCCCGGGGCTTCCTGCAGGAAGGGCAGAGAGCCGGCGCCCGCCACAAGCCGCCTTTGTTCCCTGCTCCCCCTGGCACCAGATGGCCCAGCCCAGCCTCCTGCAGCCTCCTGGGGCCCAGCAGAGCCCGCCCTGGCAGCCCAGGCCAGGGGACACAGCCCCAGCGACGGGCTTGGGGTCCCTGCTGCACCAAATCCTGCTCCCACCGTAGGCATCCAACAGCGCTGTCCTGGTCTGCCTGCGGGATGGTCCCCATGGCCACATCCTGCTCCCACAGGGGGATCCCCACAGCCGTGTCCTGCTCCCATTGTGGTGGACCTCCATGGCCACGTCCTGCTCCCACAGTGGTGGATCCCCACATCCAGGTCCCGCAGTGGGGATCCCCAGGGCCATGTCCAGGTCCCACAGTAGGGCTGGCAAGGTGCCACCCTGGTGGGGTTCGGTGTAGCAGTGGGTGCTGGGATGAGGAGGGGGCCCTGTGATGCCATGAGCAGGACACAGCCCTGCCCTGGCCCGGCACAGCAGGATGAGCTCACGGCTCTTCCCCTCCCAGCTGCTCCTGGGGCGGCTGCAGCGAGGGCAGGGCCCCCCCACGGCCTGGGACAGGGGGAAGCAAGGCTCCAGCAGCTCCCCTGCCCAGCCCAGCCCCAGCAGTGCCAGCCCCAGCAGTGCCAGCCCCAGCAGTGCCAGCCCCAGCCCTGCTGGCTCCAGGCTCTGTCCCCGGGGCTGGGCTGGCCCTGGCCCTGCAGCATCCATAAGATCTGCAGGATCTGCAGCCAAGTGCGCGGCCCCTGCAGCTGGGCGGGGAGCAGCTGTGGGGTGGGCTCAGTCCCACGCCTCCAGCCCGGCCCCTGGCCACTGCCCAGCCTTGCTGAGCCTTCCCAGGCTCCATCCGGCACCCAGGGACACAGCCCACGGCCCCAGGAGCAGGATCCAGAGCCCACACCCCAGCCATCCACAGCCAGCACCCAGGATTGAGATTCCACACCCCAGCGACCCACACCCAGCACCAGGATGCACATTCCAACCCCAGAAATCCACACCCCACACCCCAGAACAGGGGGTCCCATCTTGCACCCCAGCTCCATCACCCAGGGTCCACATCCCACACTCCAGCCCCGTAGCCCACGGTCCGTGTCCTGCACCCCATTCCAGCCCCCAGCCTGCCCATGGTGCTGGTCTGGACCTGCTGGGTGCTCCAGGGCTGTGCCAGGTGGAAGTGCTATGGAAGTTGCCAGGAGCTCACAAAAATACTTAGTGCTTTATTTCCACCTCAAAGCCAAGGCGCCACACGCATGCAGGGACACGGATGGAGCCTGTGGATGGGGACACCGACGATGGACACGTGCAGCAGGACCTGCTCAAAGCCAGGGCCCTGCAGCTCCCGCTGGAGGAGGCTCTGCCCAGCCCTGGGATGAGCCCTGGGACATCCCAGGGGACTCTTGGTGGTGGCTGTGCTCAGGTGAAGGGCAGGGAGGGACCCACACTGGGGTGGGACAGACCCTGGCAAGTGCAGACCTCCCCAAAATCCAGACAGCTCCAGGTGCCCCTTCCAGCAGCACTGCAGGAGGAGCTTGGGCAGACTGTCAGCCCCCATCTGCCATCCAGCTCCCACCCTGCTCCAGGCAGCCCCTGCACGGCCCAGCACCTTCCTGCTCCCCTCCTGGGCACTCAGGCACTCATGGGCCAGCACCCTGCCCCTGAAGCCAGCCCAAAAGGCCACCAGCCCCTTCTGAGGACCTGCCCCAAGACCCCCAGCCTGGAGGAGGAACTGTGAGATCCCCCAGGCCAAGAAAGGGCAGGGCAGGGCTGGACCCCCATGCCCCAACACTGGGAGCGGCATCCTGCCCTCCCTGGAGCATTCTCCAAAGCAACAGGTCCCTGTTCCTGCTCTGTCCTGCCCTCCTGGAGCTGGAGGCAGCCAGGACAGGGGTCCCTGGGAGAGCCCCCAGCTCCCCTGGAGCAGAGCTGCGGGTGCAGGAGGGACAGACACTCAGGGACCTCAGCAGCTCCACAGCAAACAGGCAGCTCCTCCAGCAGGACAGGGCAGCGAGCCCCCAGGCTAGAAGTGCTTGTCCTCCAGCAGGGAGCTCACCACCAGCTCCTTGTTGCCGAAATCCCAGAAGGCAGTCATGTGGAAGGCCATGTTGGAGAGCACAACCAGGTACTCCAGGAAGGCAAAGACAGTGTACACTGGGGGAGGAAACACAGCAGGTGAGGGGCACCCACAGCTGAGGGGGGTCTGTGGGCCCTGCCTCTGTTTGGGACAGCAGAGCAGGGGCTGGAGGGCTTGGACCCCACCAGGGAAGAAGCGTGGCTGGAGCTTTCCTGGGCTGGGATTGGAAGGCAAGGCATCACATTGGGAGGATGTCAGACATCAGGAGGAATGCCTGGACATCAGAAGGAATTTTTTCATAGAAGGGGTGGTCAGGCATTGGAACTGCCCAGGGAGGTTTGGAGTGCCCATCCCTGAAAGTGTCCAAGGAAGGCCTGGAGGTGGCACTCAGCGCTCTGGGCTGGGAACAAAGTGGGCATGGGGCACAGCTGGGACTTGCTGATCCCGGGATCCCTCCCAACCTTAACAATCCTGATTGATTCAGTGACTCTGGGAGCACCCAGCCCCTTCCCCACATGCCCCCAGCAGCCCCCTCACCTCCAGGGCCGCAGTACCAGTTGTGGTGGAAGTAAACGCACACGGCGAACGCGAACGTGACAAAGGTGAAGAAGAAGAGCAGCTGCTTCCACTTGTATGACTTGCGCTCCTGCAAGAGGCCAAGGGCTGACTGATGCCAGAGCTGCCATGCTGTGCCATGCCATGCCCATGCCAGGGAAGCTCTGCCCTGGCCCTGCACAGCCCTGGGGGTCTCTGCACTGTGGCTGCCCGTGCAGAACCCCCCAGGCCAGCCCCAGGAGAGAGGGTCTCACACCTACATGGAGATACAGGGCGTGAGGGAGCCACAGAGCCCCAGCAAAGATGGTGCCCCCAGTGCTGGGGGGCTCAGGGGACCCCTGGAGGATGGGCCCAGGTGGCAGCAGGTGGCCCCAGGGCACAGGGAATTCACTGGGTGCTGCACCCCCTCACCCACAACAGCAGCAGGGAGGAGGAAACCACATGAAGGGCGGCAGCTGGGGCGGGTGCTGTGCTGGGGAGCTCGCCCAGCACGCCCTGGCACTGCAGGGGCCCCATCCTGCCCCCCAGCACCCCCTCTGATGGGGCAGGAACAGAGCAGCTCACCGCTCTGTCCCCCACGAATCAGCCTTTGTGACAAGCCAGGGCCAGGCCTGTCCCCTGTGACAGGCTGCCAGCCCTCTGCCCAGCACCCCAAAGCTGCAGTGACCCCCGGCAGGCACAGCAGGTGCTGGCCCCAGTTCCCTGCCTCTCTTTCTCCCATCACCCTGAGGGTCATGGATAAGGATCCTCCAGCCTGGAGGGCACAGGAACCCCCAAGTCTGGAGCCCAATGAGCATGGGGGGCTGCAAGGGGGCACAGCCCCACAGGAGGAGCTGGGGATACCACAGACAGCCCTGGCTGTTGCAGGTGGGAGGGGAATTTCCCCCTCGCCTGACGCTTCACATGAGACAAAGATTCCATTGTGCGGGAGTGCTGATAACAAGGAAAATTTAAATTGCCCCATCACACTTTCCATTACCCCCATAAGGCGTGCCAGGGAGAGAACCCAGAGAGGAAGGACGGATTGACCGTGCGGGGACACGCGGGTGCCGCCGCCTGCAGCCCACGGGCACCGCCGGTCCCCCGGGCCAGCAGCAGCGCAGCCGAGCGGCGGCACCGGGAGTGCAGAGCCAGCCCCGGTGGGCGCCGTGCCGAGTTTCACACCGGAAAAGTGGCTGGGAACGGCGCTGTCACCGCGCTGCCACCGCGCTGCCACGGCTGCAAACGGCTGCGCTGAGCCCGGCACGGCCCCGCCGCACCCACACACCCACCGGGGACACCGGGACCCGCACGGGAC
>JAHXMQ010012338.1:21930950-21946510 GCA_020466415.1 Ammodramus savannarum pratensis | reverse complement strand
CCTGTGAACACGGTCACAGGCCACCCTGCCCAACGCCCTGGTCCTGCTGCCACCCTGTGGGAGCCACCCCGGGTCCCCAGAGTGCCCCTGCACCCCTGGGTGCCCCCTGAGCTCCCCCCATGCCGGTCTGGGCCGGGGATTATCACACGGATAATTGGGTGTTAATCCCTAATCCCAGGGCACAGCTGGCTCAGCCCGGTGCCAGGGGATCACAGGGCACCTGGTGGCATGCCAGGGTGCTTGGAGGAAAAAGGGGAGTCAGAAAATCCCCAGGATGGGCGCTCCAAGCTGAGCTGGTGCCAGGCTCCACTGTGGCCTGCCTGGGGCTGCTGGGCTGGCACAGCTGGAGCTGCCAACTTCCCCCTGGCACGGCAGACTGGGGCAAGCAGTGTCACAGAGCCAGCCCAGCATGTGTGTCTGGCTCAGAAAAGCACAGGGAATTATATTTAGTGCCCAGCTGGCTGCCTGAGCTGAGGCACATTCCCCAGCAGGCAAAGGTGAGGCAGGAGCAGGAGGCTGGGACAGCTGGGGAGGAGAGAGGGCTGCAGCAGAGAGCCTGGGGACACACTCTGGGACTCTGTACCCAGCCCATGGGCACACTCTGGATGCTGCTCCCAGCCCTGGGCACACTCTGGATGCTGCTCTCAGCCCATGGGCACACTGAGATGCTGTTCCCAGCCCATGGGCACACTCTGGGATGCTGCTCCCAGCCCTGGGCACACTGAGATCCTGCTCCCAGCCCACAGGAGGCACTGGGGGTCTCATTCCCCCACCTTGGAAGAGCCCCCAGCCCTGCAGATGCAGCTCTGAGGGCTGCTGTGAGCTACCACAGGAGCCTCCTGCTCCTTCCACTGCCTCCAGGGAGCAGAAGCACTGTGCCTACACCCAGTTCCTGATGGGGACAGGGCTGGCAGTGATCTGAACTCCAACAGCAGCAGCTCACTCTGCAGGGAGCGCCCTGGCTCTGCTCGGGAGCCATCCTCCCTTTGTGAGGCACAAGTGGCACCTGCAGGGCTGTGTCACACACAGTCCCCGCTCCCTGGAGGGTTTCCGGGCGTGTGCAGAGCCCAGAGGGCCCCACACGGAGCTCAGCTGCTCACAGAGGGCCCGTCTGAGCCGCAGCAGCGCTGAGGGAGCTGGGGTGAAACCACGCGTGGTCACCAAGGCGCTTGTGGTGCCTGCTGCTCACAGGGCAGGGACACAGCTCACACCCTGCTCCAGCAGACAGGGGGCTGTGCCCCACAGGCTCCTCCTGTGCCTCTGCACTGCTGCAGCCTGGGCTGAGCTCAGCACCCAGGGCCAGCCCTGCCATGGCAGGGACACCTCCCACTGTCCCCAGTGTCCAGCCTGGCCTTGGGCACTGCCAGGGATGCAGGGGCAGCCCCAGCTGCTCTGGGCACCCTGTGCCAGGGCCTGCCCACCCTGCCAGGGAACAATTCCTCATGGCCAAGATCCCACCCAGCCCTGCCCTCTGGCACTGGCAGCAGCCCCAGCAGCCCTGGAGCAGCCCCATGGCTCCTCTGAAGGGCTTGAGGCAGCCAGCCCTGTGCTCACCTCAGGCACACTCTGGTGTGTGCTGGGGCCACCAGCCCTGAGCTGGGGGGGTGAAAGTGTGTTTGCAAACAAGAAGTGAAACTGCTCTGCCCCAGTGCCCAGCTCTGCAGCTCAGGGCTGGGGGAAGGAGGGTTTTAAGGGCGAGCAGGCAGCCAGGAACAGCAGAGCTGCCAGCCCAGCTGGGCACTGCTATGCCACGGCTGAGCACCAAGCACAGGGTGCAGTGATCAGCAATAGCTGAAGGCTGCCAGGCTCCATTTCCCTTTTCCACAGAATCTCTCCCCTCTGCTTTGCCCCCTCCCCTCCTTTTCTCTGTCCTGCTTTCTCTTTTCTCCCCTCCCACAGAGCTTTATTTTCCTTTCTCTCACCATTTGCCACCTCGAAACTGGAAACCGCCTGTACTTCCCCATTACAAACCAGTTCCTCTGCACCTTCCTGCCCTCACACAACACCAGTTGCAACAGGAGCCCCGTCGGACACGAGGAGCTTTTGCAAGAGCAATTCCTGTCCCTCCTATCGTGCCAGACCTGGGGGCTCAACCCCCACCTAAAGCAGTGCCAGCTGTGGGGCAGGGCAGGCACAGCCCCCCTGCTCCCCTCTCCTTGCAGCTCCCCACAAGGAGCTTGTCCTGGTCCCAGGTTTGGCCTGGAGAGCCTGAACCGTGCTGGGACCCTCTGCTGGGGAGGAGGGAAGGACAGAACACGGTGGGACCGGAGCCATTCCTCACCTGTCCCCCCCTGCCACTGCCAGCTCCAGGGCTGGGGCAGCACATGGGCACAAAGGCCCCACAAGGGACACCAACCAAGCCAGACTCTGTCCCCAAGGTGATGTGCACAGAGGGATCAGCTGTGCCCTGGCCTAAAACAGCCCCACAAGCACTGCACAGCCTTGGATGTGGCAGGGACGTGGCAGTGGCACCTCCTGTGTCCCACCCTGCCGAGCCAAGCAAACCACGGGTGTCACAGGAGCTGTGCCAAGCCTGCCAGGGCCACCAGCCCTGAGCAGAGGGCTTGGAGCCTGAGGAACCCAGGCAGAGATCCCACAGGATCCATGGCAGGGATGGGCAGCACCAGCCCAACGCCACCACCGGACACGGGGACGCGGCAGCTGCAGTGACCCGAGTCCCTTAGCCAAAGGGGACACCTGGTGGTGTGACAAGCACCGTGCCACCTTCACCCCGACACAGCCGGGCTGGGAGCTGTGTCACTCCGCCGCACCTTCCTCCTCCTCCTCCTCCTCCCTTACCCGCCACCCTCGTGCCCTGGGCGACAGCGCCATCCTGTGGCCGCGCATGAGGCGGGCGGGGACACCAGAGTGGCACAGGGACACCGGGGCTGGCACAGGGACACCAGAGTGGCACAGGGACACCGGGGCTGGCACAGAGACACCGGAGTGGCACAGAGACACCGGAGTGGCACAGGGACACCGGGGCTGGCACAGGGACACCGCAGCCCCAGTGGCCTCGGGTCAGGGCTGGCCCTGGAGGGCTCCTGTCGCCTCGGGGACCCCCCCAGCTTTGGGGGGACCATGCATGCCGAGGGCGGCCCCTCTCCACCAGCAGGGGTGTGCCAGGACGGCAGGAGGAAGTGAGTGGTGGCACTGTGCCAGGTGGTGGCATGCTCAGCCAAGATGTCACCACGCTCGGATGTCACCCTTCCCCCCTCGGATGTGCAGATTCCTTCAGGCCATGGGTAGAGCCACAGAAAACAAGGAGGCTGCAAAATCTCTCTGCACCCCAGCAGAGCCAATGTCACACTCACACAGCTGTGAAATACCTCCAGGGATGGGACTCCACCCTGGCCTGGGCAGCTGTGTCAGGGCTGGACAGCCCTGCCGAGGAAGTGATTTTCCCAATATCCAGTGTGAACCTCCCCTGGGACAGTTTGAGGCTGATTCCTCCTGTCCTGTCCCCGTTCCCTGCGAGCAGAGCCCAAACCCCATCTGTCCCCTCCTGTCAGGAGCTGTGCAGAGCCACAAGGTCCTCTCTGAGCCTCCGTTTCTCCAGGCTGAGCTCCTTCAGCCCCTTCCCAGCTCCATTCCCCTCCCTGCACATGCTCCAGCCCTCCACAGGCTCTCTTGCCTTGAGGGGCCTAAAGCTGAGCCCAGGATCTGGGATGCCTCACCCCTGTCCATAGCAGGGGAGACGAACCAGCCCCAGTGGGTGACGTGGCAGGGGAGGAGATCTGGGGCCTTGGAGGTCTCACCCAGAAAAAAGAGAAGCCAAAACAATATGACAGAAAGAAAGGAAGCCGTGGGAAAGCTGCCAGGGATGACTGTGAGCTCCCACTATTCCCACATCAGCAGGGAGAACAGATCACTTCCCAGGGAGAGAGGAGACTCTCAGAATCTCCACAAGCCCCCTTACTAAGGAGACTTGCAGCCAAACAGCTGCTGGAAGCTTCTTTCCCAGGTCTCTGGAGTCAGGCAGCAGGGACAGGCTCGCTGAATTGGCGGAAGGGGAGGAAAAGCAGTGGTGACAGAGCAGGAGCTGCTCCAGGAATGTGGAGATGGGGCCCACAGCACTCACCCTGACAGGGCTGGGCCCCACAGCACTCATCCTGACAGGGCTGGGCCCCACAGCACCCATCCTGACAGGGCTGGGCCCCCCAGCACTCATCCTGACAGGGCTGCAGAGCTCAGCCCCACAGCACTCACCCTGACAGGGCTGCAGAGCTCAGCCCCACAGCACTCATCCTGACAGGGCTCAGCCCCACAGCACTCACCCTGACAGGGCTCAGCCCCACAGCACTCATCCTGCTGGGACACAGACCCCAGGCACAGCACCTGCCCTGCAGCCCTGCTCACAGTCCCTTGGGAAAAGCTTGTCCAGCCCTTGGCATCCTCCCAGCCAGGGCCACAGGCACACACCTCCTAGGGGCTCTGCTCTACAAAGTGTTATTTCACAAGCAAGGACAGCCAAAGCCCCTCAGTGCCAGCCCAGAGCCCCCTCCCAGCTCCCAGCACGGCCCCAGAGCCCCCTCCCAGCTCCCAGCACAGAGAGAAGAAAGGAAAGTGTCTGTACCTCGGGACTTACTGTGTGTTTCTTAGTCATTCTCCAGAGGATGCAGGTGAGCAGCATGTGGCCCAGGGCCGACGTGATGAACACGATGAAGGCATTTTCGTGGATTGCTGGGGTGACAAACAACAGGTTTCTTGTTCAATCCAAGCCAGGAGCACGAGGGGAACGTGGGGCAGGATTTGGGAAGGCTTTGTGCTTTGCTGAGAGCCCCAGCACTCCCAGTGGTGCTGGGACTCCAGTGGGGTCTTGGCAGGAGACAGGCACAGCACGGCTCTATAACCTTCTCCTGCTGCCTCAGGCCCCCCTGGAAGGGGATAAAAGGGCCTGGAAGGGGATAAAAGTGCCTGGAAGACTCATCCCAAAGTGCCTGGAGGGTGTTTCTGTGCTTTGGAACCACACTTCACACAGCTGTAAAGTAACACTTGGGAGCAGCTCAGCATTGCCACTGTTGTTCTAGGGACAGAGAAACTGAGGCATGGGGAGGGGGTACAGAGTGAGTCAGTCCAAAATCCAGAAAGGCCCATCTTCTGTCCCCCTGTATTACCTGTTAGCAGCATCAGCAGCCTCATGTGCAGGCTGAGGTTGCCTTGTGCACAGCTGGACTAGCCCAGGTACAGGATCAGGCTAGGAAAGCAGCTGGAGCAAGGCTAAGGCAGAGCTGCTCCCAAGGCCCCACACAACCCCTGCACCTTCAGGTGAGAGATTTCCATAAGTGCTGCTCTGAAGAGAACTTCCCTTCCCGAGAAGCTGAACCTCAGGCTGAATTCCCAACCATGTGAGCACCAAGAATGCCCATCCCTGCGTGCCCTCTCCATGCCAGGGGAGGGAAGCACGTGAGGAGTGAGGTGCCAGCAGGTGGGAGAGCTCAGAGCAGGGTGTCCTGCAGGGATGATTAACCTGAGCAGGCAGCTCAGGGCTGAAACTTTCCCCAGAGCTGGGATTAGTCTGGGGTGAGGATCCCAGTGAGGAAGTGGGTCAGCCTCAGCCCCCAGGGCTCTGCACCAGGCTGGCCCTGCTGGCCAAACCTCACAGCAGCACCTGCCTTTCCAAGGGCAGGGCCCTGGCCTGGACAAGCTAGAGAAGGCCCTGGGGTGGGTCAGGCTGCAGAGCCTGCCATGAGGGGAACATGGGACACCTCACCATGGGGACAGGGAAGGCTGGCAGGGGACAAGGGGGGTGAGTGGGACAGGGACAGGTCCCAGATCACAGACCTCTGTTGGAGTGTTGGGGGACACAAGACAGATGATGCACTTTGGAGCTGGTTAACATAAGAGATTTCAACCAAGCATCAGCAACCAAGAACTGTGGGAAAAGCAGGACTATTCACATGCCATGCACATTCATTTCTCTGCAACCACTAACTCCAATGGACTCTCTGGAGGCTTTGAACTGTTTTCTCTCCCATCTGCAGGGCGAGGGGTGCGCAGGGGGCTGACACGTACCATAGTTCTCGGTGGAGGACACGTAGGTGAGGATGAGGAGGGCGAAGTTCTCGATGAGGTTGAGCAGCAGGGTGGCGTGGCACAGGCGCAGGTAGCGCGGGTGGGGGCAGTGGCAGCTCTGGTAGTGGTTCCAGTAGGCCACAGCCACGAGCAGGCGCGGCGCTGAGTGCAGGCCGATGCACAGGCGCCACACGTAGCGCTGCGGGGTCTCGCCCCCGATGGCCGCGCTGATGGACGGCAGGTAGTTGGGCACCTGCGGGGACACGGGCTGGTGGGGACAGGCACGCACAGCCAGCCCTTCCACACGCTGGAACTGTCCTCTCTGTAATGCTCAACGAGTTAATTCCCAGCCCCAAAGCCAGGGAATGTATTATGGCAGTGTCCTGGTCCGTCCCATGGCGTTGTGGATCCCACAGCCCTGCTGGGGCAGTCCTGGGGGGTACCTGCCCAGGTACCTGCTCAGGCTTCTCGCTTTTACTCTCCTGATCGTCCAGAGAATCCCAGAATGGCTTCGGTTGGAAGGACCTTAAGGCCCAGGGACACCTCCCACTGTCCCAGGTGCTCCCACTGTCCCCAGTGTCCAGCCTGGCCTTGGGCACTGCCAGGGATGCAGGGGCAGCCCCAGCTGCTCTGGGCACCCTGTGCCAGGGCCTGCCCACCCTGCCATTGCCAAGATCCCATCCAGCCCTGCCCTCTGGCACTGGGAAGCCATTCCCCCTTGCCCTAGCACTCCAGGCCCTGTTGAAGTTCCCCTGCTGGAGGGAGATGTCTCCTGCCCTCCATCCCCAGCTCGTGTTCAGCTGCTCAGCCTGAAAGCCCTGAGCCCAATCCCATCTCACATGGAGCTCCAGGCCCTCCTTCCCTGACACCTGTGGCTCTCTGAACTCAGCAGACCTGGGGCAGCAGCTCTGCACCAACCCCTCCCCAGGACAGTGTATTTCCCTTCAGCTTCCCCACCTTTATTCCTCACTGCAATAACCCCCAGCACACCCAGCCCAGACACCAGCCTGACCAGTCTGTGCTGCCTTCAGTCCCAGCACAAAGCCAAACCTGCTACTGCCCGTCCTGAGGCACCACAAGGACAATGAAACAATGCAGCTTGCTCTGGATTCTGGAACACTTTGGTGGGAAAGCCCAAGAGAAGAACCCAGAAGGAGAGAGGAATCCAGAAGATGGAGAGGAGCCCAGGAGCAGAAGGGAGCCCAGAGAGTGGGAGAGGAGGTCAGGAGAGGAGAGAGAAGAGCCCAGGAGGAGGGAGAGGAGGCCAGGAGGACACAGGAGCTCTGTCACCCCCCGGGAACATGGGTTTCCCCCAAATATCTCTCACCCCACAGTGGGTCGCAGTCGTCTCACGGAAGTTGAAGAGCAGAGACCAGATGACACAGAAGAGGAAGCCAAAGAGGGGGCAGAACACAGTGCCGAGGGCCAGCGTGGTGAAACGCAGCCGGAACAGGATCCCGTCCCGATCCAGCGGCAGCGGGACCTGCAGCATCTTGGAAACCTGGAAATCAATGAACCAATGTCTGACTGGGGTGCTCTGTCCTGCTCTGGGCAGGGTGACAAGGTGGGGATCAGTCACAGGCTGGGCTGTGACCCCACAGACACACGGCTCAGCCCCTCACACCCTGAGTGACCCCACAGCCACAGGATGGGCAGCCAGAGAAAATCCCATTGTGAGGATGGCACCTCGAGACTCACAGAGAACAGGGAGCAGGGCAGGGCAGAGCAGGGCAGGGCCGTTCCCTGCAAGCCTCCAGAGGGATCTGGCAGGCAGGGCACGTGAACCCTGTCCCGTGGCTTCCATCCAGACCATTCCCTGTGCTCGGGGCAGCGCTGACACAGTCAGCTGTCAGTCCCGCCGGGAGCCGCTCCTCCAGCACAGCCCAGCTCCACAGACCCGGCTCCCCCGGCCCGGATCCGCAGGCCCGGTTCCCCCAGGCCCCGGTTCCCCCAGCACCGCCTCTCACAGCCCCGGCTCCCCCAGCCCGTGCTCGCCCCGCCGCACCCGGCCCTGCACGGGCAGCGCTGCCTGGAGCTGGGCCAGGGCAAGGTTTGGCTGGATATTGTGAAAGGTTCTTCCTATCTTCCTGGCACTGCGGCTCCCTTCCCTCAGGACATTCCATGGCTCCGCACACCCCCGGCTGCAGGGTCAGGGCAGCACAAGCCCCACACAACAAAACCGGGCTGTCAGGTCGGGAACGCCGGGACAGGCACAGGGATCCCCAGCCCCAAGGGATCCCCTCAGCGCCAAGGGATCAGGCTGGGATGGATCCCGGCTGCGGGACAAATCGGATTTAGAGACAATCCCTGAGCCGTCTGGACAGTGCCCCAGGGCAGCACGGCCGCTGTACCCGCACCAAAAGCCCCCCACAACGGGGGACCGAGCCCCAGGGAAGGCACCGACCCCAAGCACCGAGGGGCCACAGAACGAACGCAGAGCCCAGCCACACCCGCGGTGCCGGGCACGGAGACAGGGAGTTATTGAGGATAAAAGCAAAGAGAAAGGGAAGCTCCAAAGGGCCGGGTGTGGAAGGGGGTCCCCGGCCGGCCCAGGCTCCCCTCCCCGGGACCCCCCGAGGGCTCCCCACAGCCCGGGCCGGGGATTTGGCCCCCAAACCCTGCTCGTCCCTCGGAGCCACAGCTCCCCGTGCCGTGGGACACCCCGGGGACCCCACGGCAGGAGCCCCACAGCCCCTGCCCTCCCTCTCCGCGGGGGTCTCGCCCAAAGAGGGCAAATAAAAGGCAAAGCTTTTGTACCGCGTGTTGAATGGCCGCGACCTGTCCTGCAGGAGAGGGGCTGCAGCACCCCGAGAGCTGTCCCGGGTACCGCACACCCTCATAGACCCCTCTCCGGGCATCCCCCCGTTCCCCCGGGGTCCCCGCAGGCGCCCCCCGTCCCAGGACCCCCAGGCTCCCGCAGCGAGTGACCCCTCGGGGCACCCCACATTCCCCCAGAGACCCTCCCTGGGACCCTTCCCCAACACCCCCATGCCCTCGCTCACCGCTCAGCCCCCGTGGCGCTGCCCCATGGCCCGGCCCGGCAGCCCCACCACGCCTCCTCCGCCTTTTCCGCCTCCTCCTCTTCCTCCCTTTCTCCCACCTCTTCCTCTCCTTCCCCCGCCCCAAAAACGCGCTGCGGCCCCTTTAAGAGGCGGGGCCCAGCTCCCGCGCGCCGCCACGCACGATTGGCTCTCGCGGCAGAAGCCCCGCCCCCTCTAAACGCCCCGGATGTCAGGGTGGCGCTGCGACACGGGCCGTTCTGGACCCTTCCGCGGCGCCGAGCCCCGCCCTCTCCGCCGCCCGTTCGACCAATGGGCGCTCAGTGCGCGGCGCCGCTTTGCCCAATCAGCGTTGAGCACGGGGCGAGTGCGGGGGGGCGCGGCCAATGGGAGGCGGAAGCGGGGCGGGGCCGAGGCGGCGCGCGGGGGAGGCCGGGAGTGCGCGCGCGGGCTGTGACGCAGCTGCGGCCCCGTGAGGCGGCGGCGGCGGCACCGCGGGCCCGACCCGGCCCGGCCGCTCCGAGCGGCGCTTCCCGGCACCCGCGGTGAGCACCGGGGCCTGCGGGGGCTGCCCCTCGCGCCCCCCGCGCCGAGCGACGCGGCCCGGCCGCCCTGCCCTCCCGGTGTGGTCGTGGCGCCGCCGCCAGGCCTTTTGTGCCGGGAGACCGGGCGGTCCCCGAGTGGGAGGGGCGCGGGGAGGCCTCGGGACGGAGGGAGGGCCGGAGGGAGGCGGAAAGGCCGTGAGCGGCTGGGATTTCCCGGCAGCCGTGCCGCGGCTGTCTCCGCAGTACCGGGCCGCTTTGGGGGATTTTAGGCCTTTGTGGTTGTCCCGGTGCGGGTCCGGTGGGAGGTTCCGGGTGTTTTCCACGGGGGATGCGCGGCTCTGGATGCGGGTAACGGCCCGGCGCTCCCCGGGGCCGGGAGTTATTTGCTGTCGTGTGAGATAGTCGTAGTTTAAAGTTAGGTTGGTTACATGTGACTTGAAGTTGTGTTGGTGATGTGGGTTTGTTTGCGTGGTGCTGGGGGATTTTCTGCTGTTGCTGTTAAACTTCAATTAGAACTTTTTGGGGCGTGGGGTCCTTCCTCAGCTGGGGCTGCAGCGAGTGGGAGGGGGGTGCTGTGTAAACCCCTCGAGTTTTACTAATTCGGGTCTAGCTCTTGGGTTCACTGAATCCCCAAATCCCCGGGGCTGGCACAGCCCTGCCAGCCCATGCAGTGCCAGCTGTGCCCCACGGGCACCTTATCCCCAGCCCAGAGCACTCAGTGCCACCTCCAGGGGACACCTGCAGGGATGGGCACTGCAAAGCTCCCTGGGCAGCCCCTGCCAAGGCCTGAGCTCCCTTTCCATGGGCAAATTGCTGCTGCTGTCCCAGCTGAGCCTGCCCTGGCCCAGCCTGAGGCCGTTCCCTCTGCTCCTGTCCCTGTTCCCTGGCAGCAGAGCCCGACCCCCCCGGCTGTGCCCTCCTGGCAGGGACTTGTGCAGAGCCACAAGGGCCCCTGAGCCTCCTTTGCTCCAGCCTCAGCCCCTTCCAGCTCCTCAGGGATTCTGCAGCCCCTTCCAGCTCCTCAGGGATTCTGCAGCCCCTTCCCAGCCCCATTCCCTGCCCAGACATGCTCCAGCCCCTCCAGGTCTCCCTTGCTCTGAGGTGCCCAGAGCTGGGTGCAGCTCTCCAGGGGCAGGGGAGGAGGGCTGGGTTTGAAGTAGAACAAAATGCTTGTTGTGGGAGGGGGAATCTTTCCATAACACGTTTTCTCCTAAAATATGATTTTTAGTTTTCTTCTTAGGTAGAGTTTGGCGTTTAGTGATCTCAGGACAATGTGACAGCTGTGACTTAGCAAGGAGGAGCCACAGAAAATGAGTGACTTGTGAGTTTGCAGATAAAGCTGAGAGTCACAACATCGGACAGCAGGAAAGTGCAGGTGATTTTTATGTGGCCTGAAAGGGAAACTTGGACTGGCACAAGGGGAGGTGCCTGAAAATATTCCATAGGAATGGAGGGGTGTCTTTGGGAGCAGATTCTGGTGGAACCTGGGGGTTTCAGCCTGGAGAAAAGGATGTGCAGGGTGGACTTTTCCACTCTCATAACTCCCTGACAGGAGGCTCAGCTGGAACAGCAGCAGCAATTTGCCCATGGAAAGGGAGCTCAGGCCTTGGCAGGGGCTGCCCAGGGAGCTTTGCAGTGCCCATCCCTGCAGGTGTCCCCTGGAGGTGGCACTGAGTGCTCTGGGCTGGGGACAAGGTGCCCGTGGGGCACAGCTGGCACTGCATGGGCTGTGCCAGCCCCAGGGATCCCATGGAAGAAGGTGAGGAGGGCTCAGGGTGCAGTGTTACCCTCTCCCAGGAGCTCCTCTGAGCTTGAGGAGCTCTGAGAGTGTGTCAGAGCAGCTTTTCCTGGCTTTTACCAGGATCATTTCACTGCAATTCCTCTTCCTGGGACAAATGAAGCCTGTAAGGATTTACCTGTGCATGTGTGGAGACCCTTAACCCTCCAGAATTGTGTGGTGTGTCTGTTGGAGTAGTTGGAGGTGACACTAAAAATCATCATTTTATTTCTGCTGCCAGGGGAATGTGAGATTGTTCTGGGCTGCTCAGGGATGGGGGAGCCTGTGGCTGCTCCCAGCCTGGATTTGGCCATTCCCAGGAAGGGCTGCTGGTGCCAGGGAAACAAACACTTCAGTTTCAGGGATGGGCACATGGCCGTAGCAATTTCCCTGGGGGAGGCTGTGCTGGGCAGTGCCCAGTCCCTCTGTGCTTGCCTTGGGCTGTAGCTGGGACTGTTTGCCTTGGGAATATTCCTGCTGATGGGCTGCAGTGCTGTGTGTTCCTGCTGCTGCCAGGAGTGCCTGGGAATGTGGGGAATTCCTCATTTCCTGCTGAATATGGTGAGGGGTGGGGTAGCACTAGCTTCTTTTTTTATTATTGGACATTATTTTGGTAATGTGTATTTCTTCTGGTTAGTATTGTCATTTTCTTCTGGCTAATATGGCTTTTGATGGATGATTACACCCATTGTTTTTTGTCAGCATGGCATTTTTGGGGTAATGCTGGCTTTTTTAACTTTGGCTTCTTCTTGCTAATATGGCTTTTTTTGGGCATTTTGTTTTTCTAGTTCTAGCTTTGTTTTGTTGTTGTTGCTAGTACTGCTGTTTTGGGGACAATATGAACATTATTTGGGGTAGCACTGGCTTTTTTTGTTAATCTGGCATGTTTTTGGCTAATCTGGAGCTTTCAGTGGTGAAGCTGCAGGAAAACACCCCAAAATCCCCCACAGTGTGCCTGAGGAGCTGTGGGGATTATTGTGCTGGGTTTGTTGACAAACTCAGCGAGCTGGAGCAGAGTTTGTGTCTGTTTGAGCTGGGGGAGGAGAGGCAGCAGGGAATGTGCTGTGAAGAAACCGTGGGGGCTGTGGAGGGAGCTGGGCCCAGCAAAACTCCCCTGGAACAGCAACTGCTGGGAAGGGGGGAGCAGAGGGAGGCTGGTTCCTGTAATCCCTGTGCAGTGCACTGCTGTGCGTGAGGCAGCTGGCAAAGAGGGTGGGAACAGGAAAATCATTCCTGGAAAGCCCCAGGATTGCTGTGGGATCGCTGCAGCCCAGGACACAGGCTGAGATGGGCAGGAGCTCCAGTTGTAATTAAGGGTGACACCTTAATTTTAGGGACTCTGATGTTTAGTGGCACTGGAATGTTGGTGCCCTTGGCCCTCCTGGGGTCGTGGCAGGGTTTGGAGCCACACAGTGCCATGGGGCTGGTGCTGAAGGGGTCTGGTGGGATTGCTGCCCTCGGCAGTGAGGGAGGTGGGAAATGAGTTTGCAGGGTGAGCTTTCAGTCAAACCTGAATTCTGCTTTCCAGGTCTAGGAAGAAAACCTGATACATCCTGAAAATGTTCAACAAATCCTTTGGAACTCCGTTCGGAGGCAGCACCGGCTTTGGGACAACTTCAACTTTTGGGCAAAGTGAGTGAAAGATCCAGGGTGGCTTTGATGAGGTGGCTTTTCCTGGAGTGCAGCTCAGAGAACGCCAGGGAGGTGGTGGGATGGAATTGGGGAGCTGCTGGGTGCTCCAGCTGCCTTGGAAGAGGTTCAGGAGCCTGAGGCTTCACCCCTAAGCCAGCTTTGAGTTTGGGCAGACAGCCAGGGCTCCGTGTCTGCTGTGGGAAACGCAGAGCTTGGGGAAGGGGTGTCACTGGGGTGTTTTGGGGCCAGAACAAATCCGTGGTGGGTTTGTTGGGAAGGCCTGGCAGGAAGAGCTGTGTGTTCTGGGGCTGGAACAAATCCATGGTGGGTTTGTTGGGAAGGCCTGGGAGGAAGAGCTGTGTGTTCTGGGGCTGGAACAGATCCGTGGTGGGTTTGTTGGGGAGGCCTGGGAGGAAGAGCTGTGTGTGTTGTGGGGCTGTTTGGAGCTGCAGGGGCTCTCTGGGCTGTTTGTGGAGCTGCAGGGGCTCTCTGGGCTGTGCTTGCAGATGCTGGCTTTGGTACCACCAGCGGAGGAGCCTTCGGGACCTCGGCCTTTGGCTCCAGCAACAACACGGGCAGCCTGTTCGGGAGCACACAGAGCAAGCCAGGTACTGCCCAGGGGCTGGGGAGGGAGGGAGGGCAGAGAGGGAGCAGCCTGAACCGAGGAATCGTCAGCAAAAACACCCAAAAGGCCCAGGACAGCAAGAACTGTCCAGGCTCCCCAGCAGGGGAGGTTGTGAAGGATTAACAGCCTGTTTCTGTCTGCAGGAGGGTTGTTTGGGTCCACCACGTTCAACCAACCAGCCACCTCCTCCACCAGCACTGGCTTTGGCTTTGGAACATCCACTGGCACATCAAACAGCCTCTTTGGAACCACCAGCACTGGTGGGAGCCTCTTCTCATCCCAGAACAATGCCTTTGCACAGAACAAACCAGCTGGTTTTGGAAGTGAGTGAGACCAGCACCCCTCTGCTGATGGGTGGGAGAGCAGTGGGAGCTGGGACAGGGGCCAGGGTGGGGCTGGGGGGTTTCTCCTGCAGGATACAAGGACATCCTTCTGCCCACAGCAGCCAGGGGGGAGCCCACATGCTCCTGAATCTGTAGCTGTGATTCCAGCCCTGCATTTTAAAATAAAGTGCCAAAGGTTGTTGGTTGGAATTGTTTATCCTGAATGCTGTTTTGGGGCTGTTTGATTTTAATTTGGTTTGTGTAGCAGGAGAGGACAGGCAATGCTGTTAAACTCTTCTGTAATTTCACGAGGCAAAAGCAACTGCTGGCAGCCCCTTCTGAAAAAAGAGAAGGAGCCTTGCTTGATTCTCTTTATTATAAAGTTATTGTGTTATTTTCTTCCTACTTGGAAGAAAGGAAACTGACTGCTGTAGAAGGAAGCTGCTGTGGTTTGTCTGGTGTTTCTGGGCTGCTGAGTTCAGGACACTTCTGCAGCAGAGAGCTGCATTAGCAGCACCATCAGCTTCCACCTTTGCTGTCAGATTCTTTTTCCCAGCAGTTTTTTGCATTTTCAAACCAGTTTTTAATTTGAATAGAGTATTATGGTTTAAGTTTTAAACTTTGGGTTTGTTGTAATACTGATGTTGTTATTTTTTATGCTTTATTCAGACTTTGGTACGAGCACCAGCAGTGGGGGGCTCTTTGGGACCACTAACACCACTTCCAACCCCTTTGGGAGCACATCTGGCTCTCTCTTTGGCCCAACCAGCTTCACTGCTGCTCCAACTGGCACCACTATTAAATTTAATGTAAGTTCTGCTCTTTCTTCTTGCTCCAGCCTGTTTACTATGGGAAGTATTCAGTTTGTGTGATGTCTTGGTCACTGAGGTGAAAAAATGAGTTCAAGTGTAAGTGTTCTGAACTGATTTGAGAACACATCCCTTCTCAAACACTGTAGAATTCCAGGCTTGCTGGGTTTAGAGCCCACACTGAAGGAGTGAAGGAGCTCCTAAAGCTGAGCCTTCCCAGCAAGTGCTGTGCAATTCAGGGTGATCCATGGCAAGTGCTGGCAGCAGTGAGAGTTAGAGGCATTTTGGGATGGGTCAGGATCAGCACAGCTCTGCTGAGCCAGCCTGGAAGGAGAGCAGGGCTGTCCTTCCTGCCTCCTCTGGACGAGTCCCCTTTAAGACAGGATTCAGTAACTGCTACAAAGTTCCGTGGCAGTTGGGGCTGGAGGGGGCCCAGCAGAGAGGCCTGGAGGAGCTGGGCTCCCTGGGCCTGCTGCAGCAGAGACTCTGTTCCCCAAAACCTGCTCGTGCAGATCCCAGCCCTCTTCATTTCCTGACTGAGGCTGTGGGGGCAGAGCTGTGCTGCTGCCTGGGCTCTTGCAGTGCTGCTGATTTGTGCTTCCATAGCACTGTTAAAAAGTGGGGGATACTGGAATTCATGCAGAGCTCCAGGGTTTGAGTCAGAGGCTGAGGGAAACTGCTTTAAAAGTGAAACCGAAAGCAGAATTGCTGGGAGTTGTTTTGAGTGTTCCTGAGAGTAATTCCACTGTTGATCATCATTAAACACACCTGGGTGAGGCCTCAGCTGTACAAATAATGAAGGAATCATAAAACCATGCAATCACACAAGGTTTGG
>JAHXMQ010012338.1:21919381-21930850 GCA_020466415.1 Ammodramus savannarum pratensis | reverse complement strand
GTGCTAGGTGTGGGATTTCCCAGGATCTGCAGGGAGCTGTGGCTGTGTTCCCCCAAGTGTGGCTGGATTTTAACCTGACCCTTCCTCCCTTCCTGCAGCCCCCGACCGGCACGGACACCATGGTGAAATCCGGCGTCAGCACCAACATCAACACCAAGCACCAGTGCATCACTGCCATGAAGGAGTACGAGAGCAAGTCCCTGGAGGTCAGTGCAGGGCCACACAGCCCTACCTGGGGCCTTTTCTGGGCCTCAGCTACTGTCTGTGCTCATTAATGAACCTGCAATATCTGCATCACACACCAGAGGTGTTGTCAAGTAAAACAATTAATGCAATGCCACATTAATTGCAGTTGGGTTTAGGTGCTTGATGCAGGTCTGGAGGAACTGAAATTCCATCTTGTGAGAAGGACATGAGATCCCATTGGGAACAGCCCTGCTCTGCTGAGATAGCAGCAGGATCCCAGGCAGAGCTCAGTTGTTTGATATAAACTAATATTCCCAAGGATTTATCCTGAGGCCTTCCCGTTTGGGCTGGTTTGTTTGACCCTTCAAATCAGATAATTTATAAAATATCTGAAAAGGCTCTGGGATGTCACATTGAAGTAAAAACATGGATCTAAGTTCAGGTCCCATTTTTATTGTCCTTATTTTTCAAAATGTGGGTGTTGCAGCTTTTCTTGAGCCTTCACTTTGGTGAAGATGGGGTGCTGGGTGAGTGTGGTAAGGACATTTGCCTGCCCTTGTCCTGGGTAAAAAGAGCTGGATTTTCCTCTAGGAACTCCGTTTGGAAGACTACCAGGCAAACAGGAAAGGGCCCACGAATCCTGTAGGAGCAGGAGCAACTGCTGGCTTGTTTGGCTCTTCCACTGCCACGTCCAGCACGGCCACGGGACTTTTTGGCTCTTCCACTACCAATACAGGCTTCTCCTATGGGCAGAATAAAACTGCTTTTGGAACCAGTAAGTACTGCCTGGCCCTGGTGTTCCTGTGAGTGCAAATATTCTGTTAAACCACTGGGAATTCTGTCATGCAAAATGCTGAAACCTTGCTGTGAGCTCAGAGTTGTGCTGGTTGTATTGCCAGCATTCGCTGCTGCAGCTCCTTGCCATAGCAATCTGTTTTCTTACTTTCCCTTTGAAAAATTGAAACAGCTTTTGGATTTTTATTAGGTTTTGGTGCAAATTGTAAAGTAAATAGATCATAGAATCCCAGAATGGTTTGGGTTGGGAGGGGACCTCAAAGCTCAACCAGTGCCACCCCTGCCATGGCAGGGACACCTCCCACTGTGCCCAGTGTCCAGCCTGGCCTTGGGCACTGCCAGGGATGCAGGGGCAGCCCCAGCTGCTCTGGGCACCCTGTGCCAGGGCCTGCCCGCCTTCCTAGGGAAGGATTTTTTCCTAGTACTGGATGTTTGTGTTTGTGGAATTTGACTGTAAACAGATCCAAATCCTGCAGGCTGTAGGAATAGAGGTGGTTGTTGGATGAGCAGAGACAGGACCAGGGAACAGCTGGAGCTGGGCCTGCAGGGATTTAGGTTGGATTTTAGGGCAAGGTTCTTGCCCAGAGCGTGCTGGCGCTGCCAGGGATGCCCAGGATGGGGTTGGTGGGGATCTGGGCAGGGCAGGGGTGGCACTGGGGAATCCCTACAGCTCAGGGTGTTCTGTGACCCTTTCTGCTGGGCTGGCTCTCTAACTGCCCTTGGTGTCCCAGGTACGACCGGCTTTGGCACGGGCACCACCGGGGGGCTCTTTGGGCAGCAGTCCCAGACCACCAGCCTGTTCAACAAACCCTTTGGCCAGGCCACCACCACGCAGAACACCGGCTTCTCCTTCGGGGGCACCAGCACCCTGGGCCAGCCCAACACCAACACCATGGTAAGAGGGGCTGCAGCATTGGGGTGGGCCTCACATTCCACTGCCATGGGGTTGAAGCAGCCTGCTGAGCTCTGGAGGCTGTGGGGCAGTGAGGAAGCTCCTGGCAGCAGCTTTGTTCTGACAGTTGGAGAACAGCCAGCTGTTCACAAATCCTGTACCCACTCACCTCCTCAAGCAGCTGCTCTCTAGCAACTCTTGTGCTTCTGATCATTTTCACACAGACAATGTCATTGCATTGTCAGCCTTCTTTGGGAATTCAGTCTTGGGCTTTCTAGTGACAAATGAGCAACACTTGGGGGCTTTTGTGACAGACAGATTCTATGTAATTGTAACTTGTATGACTAGAGGCTTTGGCTCCAGGTATCCTGTGTTCTTTGTGAATTTTTTGTGACTTCTCATAGGAAACCCTGTGAAACGTTTCTTTTCCATCTCCCTTGCTCAAAGCAATGAGGAAATTCCAATATCCTTTAAATCTTGGAGCATAAATTTTTGGGGTTTTTAAATTTCCTTTTAGTAAATAATTTTTTGAAGGAGGACTAAAGCTTCTGGAATGCTCTTCACCTGTCCTCTTCCCCCAGCACGAGGGCAAATGCAGCATTGTTTTATTGCCTGATTCTGTGTGTTGGATCTGTTGTTGTCAGTGCTGGACTTGGAAAAGCCTGGGAGCATTACCTTAACCTGGTTCCTTTTTGTAGGGTCTCTTTGGGGTCACCCAGCCCTCGCAGCCTGGAGGCCTTTTTGGGACAGCTGCCAATACAAATGCTGGGACTGGATTTGGAACGGGAACTGGCCTTTTTGGACAAGCCAACACGGGATTTGGTGTTGGTGGTTCGGTATGTCTGTGCCTCTGTAACAAAGAGAAAACCAAGCAGAGCCCTGTTCTGGGGTGCTGACTGCACAGAAGTTGTGTCAGCTTAGGAGTTAGGATGTCTGAGATATAAAAGTCAGGTGGTTTGCTGGAAACTGGAGGATAAACAGGTGTAGTAGAGCCATTTTTTAAACAAGTGATGTGTGGAGTGATAAAAGCAGCAGGCCATACTGAGGTTCTCAGTGACTGGGGTGCCTCAGCATAGGGTTGTAAGTTGTGATGGACCAGAACTAACCTTGGTTTTGATACTCAGTCATTTTGGTTCTGGTGGAGCAAAACTCACAGGATCACTGAGATTGGAAAATTTAGCCCCTTGAGTGTGACCCTAGCAGCTGCTGTTGGGGATCTTGCAGGTGGCTTGGGATGACCCCACTCATGGGAGGGTGGGCTGGGGGGCTCAGCTGTGCTGGGCTTTAGTTCTGCTTCCCTGCCTGCAGCCAGACACCCATACAATTCCTGTGGTGTCAGCATCCCAGGTTTCCACACTGCTGTTGTTTTCCTTTCAGACCCTGTTTGGGAACAAGCCTGCTGGATTTGGAGCCACCACGACCAGCGCTCCCTCCTTCGGTACCACCACGGGAGGGGGCCTCTTCGGTAACAAACCTGCTCTGAGCTTAGCAACCCTGCAAACCCTTCCAGCCTGGAGACAGGGGGAAAAAGTGTGGTTTCAGTCATTTAAATCTGTGCTGTGTGCACCACACACTGTGGAGAGCACATGCTGGGGACTGTAGTGTTGGAATTGTCAGGCACAGAGGAATGTGCTGAGTACTGGGTTGTGCCTTTCTCTTGGTGGGGCTCCCAGGCTCGGGAAGTAGATGGTCAAATGCCACTGTTTTGGTGAGTCCTTAAGGGAATTTTCAGCCTGGGATGGCCAGGAGAGCCCCTGGATCCAGGGGAGCTTTGGGAAGGGCATTCCCAGCAGGTCAGGGAGGGGATCCTGCTCCTCTGCTCGGCTCCAGGGAGGCTCATCTGGAGTGTCCTGTTCAGTTCTGGGCTCCACAGCTCAAGGAAGACCAGGAGCTACTGGAGAGGGTCCAGAGAAGGCCACAGAGATGATTTGGGGTCTGGAGCATGTGCAGTAGAACTGAGCTGATTTGGGGTAGAGCTGATAGATTTGGGGTGGCCTTGTTGCAGCTACAGCTATGCCCTTGAGCTGTGCAGATCTGAGTTCCCACCTGCTCTGTGGTGAGGGTCAGAGAAATGGCTGTGTGATATAAACAGGATGGATTGAGGTTTGTTCCCTCCAGGCACTCAAACCACCCCAGCACGTTTCACTCCATTGCCAGCTAGAGCAGCATCATGTCAGCTCTGCCTTTCTGGGAAACTCTGAAGTTTGTAACAAACTGAAAAGCCTAAGAAGGCAGACACACATTTTTCTGTGCTGCTTTAATGCTATATTTATAACTTAAAATGTGTTTATTACCAGTAAAGTGCCTTCTTGCTGATTGCCAGTTTAACCTGCACTGCTGGAAACAGTGAGAAATTTGGCTTTGGCAGGGCTCTTGGACCCTGTCAGGCTCATTTATTTAAATACATGGTTTTAATTTCATCTCTAATGAGCTGCTCATTCTGTTGTTGAAGGTTTTGGTGCCAACACTGCTGGAAATAGCTTGTTTGGAAATAAGCCTGCAACTGGGACTCTGGGCACTGGGCTTGGAACAGGGTTTGGAACAGGTAAGCAGCTTCCCAGCTCATTCCTGGGCTGCTCCAGCCCTCAGGCTGCAGTGCAGTCCAGCTGAGTTAGAAAAGGCTGGGTGTGTTTGAGCTTCAAGCCAGGCTGGCTCAGGGCAGCTCCAAGGGGAGCTTCTCAGCACAGTGCCAAGTGGCCTGGCAGAAACTGGGCATGACTGGTGAGGTCCTGTGTGCCCAGAGCCTCTGCTGCCTGCAGCATCCACGGGCATGGAGAGTGTTTGCTGCAGTCCAGCAAGGAGCTCTGTGTTGTGCCTGTGAACTGGTCAGGGTCTGTGGTGACTGTGCCCTCTCTGTCACAGCTCTGGGGGCAGGACAGACATCCCTGTTCGGGAGCACGCAGCCCAAGCTGGGGGGAACGCTGGGAACAGGAGCCTTTGGAGCCCCAGGATTCAACACATCCACAGCCACCCTGGGCTTTGGGGCCCCTCAGCCTGCTGTAGGTGAGTGCTGTGAGCCTGCTGCCTGCTGCCCATGTGCCTGGACACAGGAGCACTCCCCTCCCAAAGGGTTTGAAATGACAAAACATCTCCTTGGGGCCACTTCTGTTCTCAGTCACAGTGCAGACTGTTAATGACCCTTGTTTTGCTAGTTATAAAAGGAATTCCAAGTTGCTTTACATGCTCAATAATTGCACCTACTTTAGAGCATTGTCTTGAAGATTAGTAAATTTCCCAAATTGAATTTAGGGCAGCAAGAATAGATGTGCACATTGAAAAGTAAGGGAAGTGCAACGTTGGATTTTTCAGTACTTCCAGATAGGAGAGGCCTAGAGGGCCTTTATTAACAGGAATGCTGTGCCTTTGGGACAAAAATCAGACCCAGTTGTCTCCAGCTCTCCTCCTGACTTCCAGCAGACCCTGACAATAATAAGCTGTTGTTCTGAGAGTGGTTTTGTTGTTCTTTGGGAGTGCCCACATCCATCCTGATTTTCTTGGAATTAGGATTAAGCTGCTTTTAGTGGCTTGAATGTTTCATGGGGTGGGTGAAGTCTTAGAGCATTTCAATGGGAATCAAAATAAAATGCTTTAAGACAGAGACAAGATTTAGAATCCATTGTAGAGGGGACTCTAGACCTGTATGATTGTAGTAGCAGTAATATCAAAATTCTGCATGAAATATTTTCCCTGCACACCCTTTCAGAAGCCAGCTGGATTAGTTGAATATTCTGGCAGGCCAGGCTCTTGCCACTGCTCTGTAGCTCTGTGCCCTCAGCTTTTCACCCATGAGAACTCAGTGAATATGGTTGGACACTCTGATGGAGGAAGGAGATATTCTGGGCACTGCTGTGTTTCTGCCTGCCCTGGTTCTGTTCCCAGGGCTCTAAAACTGCAATGCTGCTCCTTTTGTAGCTCTGACAGACCCCAACGCCTCTGCAGCCC
The DNA here is from genome assembly GCA_020466415.1 of Ammodramus savannarum pratensis. NCBI lineage: Eukaryota > Metazoa > Chordata > Aves > Passeriformes > Passerellidae > Ammodramus > Ammodramus savannarum. The sequence goes on along the minus strand of JAHXMQ010012338.1, from coordinate 21,925,035 downwards.
AGCAGGCTGTCCTCCAGCAGCACCTCAACAGCCTGACCTACTCCCCCTTTGGGGACTCCCCACTCTTCAGAAACCCCATGTCAGACCCCAAGAAGAAGGAGGAGGTGAGTGCCCATCAGCACTGGACTCGTTTTATGGGTGGCAGTTGGAATTGCTTGGCCTGTGTGCCATCCTCAGTGCACACTGAGCAGCCAAGGAAGTGCCCTCTTGCTCTCCCAGTGGTGCAGTGGCTTTTTACCCTCTGGGACACAAAGTGCTTGATTTTATCCAGTGGAAAGTGCCCTGTCCATGGCAGGGGGGTTGGAAGGGCATGATCTTCAAGGTACTTTCCAACCCAAACCATTCCATGATTTCCTGCTTTTGCCTGCACCACAGCCTTGGCTATGGAGTTCCTGGGCTCCCTGCTGCTGAGTGGGAATAAAGATGGATCATTGTTAATGCTTGGAAAATAATTGTAGTGCTTTGCTTAGGACATCCCTGACAGTCTTTGAGAAACCTTTCCCTGTTGCTTTTTTTCAAGAGATGATAAAACAAAACACTTCCCAGGCTTTTGAGGGGGTAGGGGAGGTTCTGAGTGTCTGCTGCCCCTGAGCAGATTCCAGGGGCTGGAGGTGAGTCCAGCCTGGCAGCTGGAGCCCAGGGTGCCCACGGATCCAGGCTGATGGCAGGGGCTGTGCATGGATCCCAGGGTGCCCATGGATCCAGGCTGATGGCAGGGGCTGTGCATGGATCCAAGGCTGCCCATGGGTCCAGGCTGCCCATGGCAGGGGCTGTACATGGAGCCCCCTAACCTGGGTGCAATTATCGTTTCCCTTTCCTTACCACCCCCTTTGCCTTTCAGTGCCTTTTTTAGGGCTGGAGCACCCCAAAGCTCTGTCCCCACACCTGAATTTCCACCTGTCCCTCTCTCTGTTGCAGAGGCTGAAGCCAACGAACCCAGCAGCCCAGAAGGCCCTGACGACCCCCACCCACTACAAGCTGACCCCCCGCCCCGCCACCAGAGTGCGGCCCAAGGCCCTGCAGTCGGCGGGCTCGGCCAAGTCCCAGCTCTTTGATGGGCTGGATGATGATGAGCCCTCCCTGTCCAATGGAGCCTTCATGCCAAAGTGAGTTCTCTTTTGTCTCTGTGTGACAATCTTCTGGAAACTCCTGTGTATTACTGTGAATCTCATGATTTTGTGCTCTGGTTCATATTGGAAGAACAATAACAAGTTGTCTGTAAGGCTTCACTAGAACTGTTTTCTGTAGAGGAGAGGAAAAGGTTCAGCTTAGACTCTTAAGGCCAAATAAGCTGTAAAATGAGGTCAGTCCATGATGGGAGCAAAGCTCCTATAAAGTCACTGAGGAATTCTAACAAGGAAAGCTTGCACAGGATAATACTTCCTGCTCCTGAACTGGGAGTGTCAACAGGTTTGCTCATGCCCTAAGTATGGAGGCAGATTTCTGGTGGTTTTATCCCAGCCCTAGTGCTGTTTCAAATGCACAGATGTTTCTGTGAGAAATAAATCATGGATCTGCCCCAGTAAAGCTTTGGGTTCAGTTTTGAGGTACGTCAGTGGCAGTCAAATAGAAGAGGGGTTTTGAAATGTTTGGAGTTGAGTAGAAACAAAGGGCTGAAAGATTAAAGTGCCCCTGCTGTAAAATGAACCTGCACCTGTGGGCCAGACCTTCTGTGTTTCTAGAAAGGCTGATTTGGGAAACAGGGAGCAGTGCTGTTTGCTGAACTTGGGCTTTGAGCCTTTCACTGGCTTTTGCTTTTTACACCTCTATATAAACCAGAGCCTTGAATGGAATTCCCCAAAAAATTTTAGGATCTCTTATGGGAGACTTGAAATGTCCTGTGTGGGGGAACAGGTCTTAGAGCTGGTTCCTGGTCCCTGGAGCATCTGAATTAAGTACAAAGTACACATGTATGCAGTGGATAGATCCACATTTCCCTTCCTTGGTGTTGTGTGTTTAGGAAGAGCATCAAGAAGCTGGTTCTGAAGAACCTCAACAGCAGCAACCTGTTCTCTCCCGTGAGCAGAGAGAACGAGGACCTGGCGTCGCCGTCGGAGTACCCGGAGAATGGGGACAGGTGAGTGAGTCACCCTGCAGGGCTTGTCCTCACAAGTGCAGACTGGTTCTGCCTGTCCCTGAATCACTGCTGGACAGCAGCCCCTCCTTCTCAGGGATGTCACTTCACTGTTCATTGAAAGCATTGACCAGCTGGGAGGTGCATTTCCTCCTGCACTAACCATGTGTTCTTGCTGTGTGGGCACTGCCAGGTCACCCCACCCAAAATCCAGGTCAGGGAGCAGGAACTTAGGTTCTGGATGAGTCTGTCTTCCTTGCCTGTAGCAAGAAACCAGGATATTCCTTGGGGGAAGTGCTAAACCTGACTCTGAGGGGAGAGAAACCTCTGCTGGTCAGTCCTCAGTGATGTGGGAATTGTAAGGGAGCTACACTGATCCTCATGTCTCATATTTCTGTTTTCTGTATATGTCTTTTGTACAGATTACACTGAGGAGCCTCTAAGGCTGTATCCTCCCCCACCAAAATCCAGAAATTCCAACCTCTAAAAAACCTGTGGCCATATTTCAGTTGAACTCTGATTTTTGCCTTGGTTTTCTTTTACTCAGAGTCTGGAAAAAACCTGCCCAACCCACCATGTTGTTTTTATTGAAAGCTATAAAATAGGAGCTGCTGTGGGAGTGAGGTCACCCTGGCCCTGTGGGCAGAGGGTTGGGAGCTGTGGGGTTGCTGTTACACTCCCTTTTGAGGCTTCTCTCCATCCTGAGCTCCTGTTCCACTCAGCTCTGCTCAGGGCACGTGCCTTAGTCCCTGTCCCAGTCTCACCACTGTCCTTGCTGCAGTGGGAGCCTCAGTGGCAGTCAAGCAGGAGCAGAGGGAAGGGGAATAATTACTGACACTGCAGTTGGTGTGGTCCTGTTTGCTCATTGTGTGGAAAGAGCAGAATTTTAATCATAGAATCACAGAGTGTCCTGAGCAGGGAGGGACCCACAGGGGTCACCAGGTGCAGCTCCTGGTGTGAGGGAATGAAATAATTCACATTATCCTTCCTCTGCCCAGGTTCTTCCTGTCGGTGCCTCCCGAGGAGAACCACAGGCAGGACGGGGAGCGGGAGGAGGAGGAGGAGGCCCACGAGGTGACCAGGTTTTACACCAACCCCATTGCCAAGCCCATTCCCCAGAGCCTGGAGGGCAGCGGGCACAAGGCGCCCGCGGGCGTGGACGACACCGTCGTGGAGCTGAACATGCGCGCGGCGCTGCGCAACGGCCTGGAGGGCAGCAGCGAGGACGCCTCCTTCCAGGAGGATTCTCTGCAGGAGGAGTGGGACAAGGAGATGGAGCCTGGCCTCCAGCAGCATCCTGCAGGTGAGGCTGCTGCGGGCAGCATTGCGTGCAGAGTTTGCTGCTCTTTGACACCCTCGGCTCTTGCTTTTATCCCTCCTCCTTCCGCCAGAATACAAGTGCTGCTTTTCTTACCTAGTGCAGAAGGTTTACCTGCTGAGTCAGTGAGCATTTAAATTTTATCCTCCAATTTTATATCCTCCAATTTTATATGTGTCAGAGTTTTTTAAACTTGAGAAGGTAAAGGAAAAAGATTTGTTAATACTCCCAGCTAATACTTACGTGGCATGTAATGAAACCGGCAGGTGATGTGTGCAAAAGAAATGTCTCTGGACATTTTGTAGATGCAAAATGCTTTTGGGAAATAGGAAGATCATTGGACAAATTATTAGATGAAGAAGAATTGGAGCCTGTTAAATGTAGCAGAAGCTGCAGTTTGGTCAGCAGTGCCTGAGGCCCCAGGCTACTAAAGCTGAGAGACTGTTTCCTTCAAGTGTTGATACATTTGCAATTTTTATTCTCCCTGTGCTCCTTCTTCCCTTTCTGTTTGCACACCTGCTGCTCCCTGGCAGGTGCCTGGGCAGAACCTGCCAGGGCACTTGGTTTAAATGTGCTCTGGAGGCTGTGGAATGAAGGTGTTGTGGTGTCTGTTGGCTTTGGGTGCCCTGATTCTCAGTTCCTCTGAGGCTTACAGCTGTTCAGGCTGGCAAAAGCAATGGGATAACAGTCTGGCAATGTTGCTGCCTTGCTGCCAGCCCTGTTCTCAGGGAATGTTGTGTTGCAGGGATTGTCCTGACACGAGCTGGCTACTACACCATCCCGACCCTGGAGGAGCTGGCCCGGCTGACCAACGACAGGAAGGAGTGTATCGTGACAGACTTCACCATCGGCCGCACGGGTGAGACCCCAGCCTCCCTGGGCTCCCTGGACCTTCACCCTGACAGGGATCCTGAAGCTGCAGAGCCTCAGTTCCCAACCCTCAGTCTGACTGCCACCAGTGCTCTTGCTTTGGCAGCAGTTGGCATCAGTGTTTTGTAGGATTTTAGGATGAAATAAATCCCAGTATGACAGACTGATTTGGTTTGGAAAGGTCATTAAAACTCATCCCATTCCATGGGCAGGGACACCTTCCACCATCCCAGGGTGCTCCAAACCCTTTCCTACCTGGCCTTGGACATTTCCAGGGATCCAGGAGCAGCCCCAGCTGCTCTGGGGCCTGCCCACCCTGCCAGGGAACAATTCCTCATGGCCAAGATCCCATCCAGCCCTGCCCTCTGGCACTGGCAGCCATTCCCTGGGTGCTGTCCCTGCAGGCCTTGTCCCCAGTCCCTCTGCAGCTCTCCTGGAGCCTCTTTAGGCCCTGGCAGGAGTCTTCCCTTCTCCAGGTTGCACATTCCCAGCTCTCCCAGCCATTTGATATTGGTGTCAAAGTTGATAATGCTCCTCCAGAGTTTTCTCGGGGGGAAGGATGTGTCACTTTGTCTGGGAGACAGACAGGGCTAGGTGGGGACAGAGGGAGCCCAGCAGGGACGTGAGCTCTTTGGTATATTACTTTTCACAATGTAATTGACCTTTTCACAGTTTTGAATGTGACCTTTTGGGTTGTTGTGCAGGTTATGGATCGATTTACTTTGAAGGAGAAGTCAATCTAACAAACTTAAACCTGGATGAGATTGTACATATCCGGAGAAAAGAAGTTATTGTTTACCCTGACGACGAAAAGAAACCTCCCATTGGGGAAGGGTTAAATAGGTAAGTAAGGATGAATTTTAGAGCCCTGACAGTCTGCTGTGCTTGCAGGCTGCAACCAGGAGACAAATCCAAATGGTGCAGTTGGTTTAGAGTGCAGGTTTCTGAGCCACACATTGGGTTTGAGAGCTGACAGGAGTTTCCCTGCGTGGGGCTGTGCCCTGCTGCCCTGGGCAGGCTCCCAGGCCCTGGTTGTGAGCCTGCTGTCCTTTGGCAGGCGGGCTGAGGTGACCCTGGACGGGGTGTGGCCCACGGACAAGACGTCGCGGTGCCTGATCAAGAGCCCCGAGCGGCTGGCGGAGATGGACTACGAGGGCCGGCTGGAGGCCGTGTCCCGCCGGCAGGGCGCGCGCTTCAAGGAGTACCGCCCCGAGACCGGCTCCTGGGTCTTCAAGGTGAGCCACCTGCAGCCCAGATCAGGGCATTTCTGGCTCATTTCTGGCTTTGGACAGCTGTCTGGAGTCCCTGGGCTCTGCTGAGAAGCTCCTCGTTCCTGGGAGTGTTCAAGGTTGGATGTGGCTTGGACCAACAGACCAACCTGCACTAGTGGAA